>CM057394.1:19279653-20017153 GCA_030015415.1 Cynopterus sphinx
GTGTGTCCCTCGATGAGCAGTTTCTTTTAAGGAAGGGATAACAAACGACGCCACTTTGACGCGGGGCCTTTCATTCCTTCCTGCGGCTTCTTTAAATCACGACTCTAGTTTAATAGTTTTTCTAACTCTTCCTTTTACAGTTACATGTCTTTCTAGGTACTCCCCGTATCTTCACTCATGAAGGCTCGATTTTCCTTCAATACTTTGAATACATTTTCATTTATTTCTCAAACACGTTTATAAGAACTCTCTTTAAAGCCTTTGTCTGCCCAACATCTAGGCCGTCTCAGGGTAGGTCCCTACTTTTTGCTCTTTTTCTTGACTTCGGGTCACATTTTTCTTTTCCTTTACACATCTCGACGTTTCTCATTACGTGGTCAAGGTAGTGAATGCTGTATTGTGAGTCTCTGAAGGGCATTGAGTCTTTTTCAGGGACTCGCTGTTCACATCGAACTCGTAAAGGTTTGGTTTCTGCTTCGTTGCAGCAGATCGATGGGGACCCCAGAGTACTTCCCAACCCCCTCTAACTTGGGACTGGGGGGAGGCAATTTCCAAACTCTTTCCCCATTGAGGCTTTACCAGGGCTTAGATTTAAGCGTTGGTGGGGCAGATACAAAGGAGGAATTACCCTAGAGGGTAGTCCTTACTGTCAAGGCCGTGCCTTGTTGACGTCTCGGCTAGGTGCCTGGGGTATTAACGAGACGCTAACAAAGTTTCTTCATTCTGGCTGTAGGAGAACGACGATACCCCTGACTTCTACTCATTCTTCTACGAGTTTAGTTTTATTCTCAAACTCATAGCCGTTGTGCTCTTGCGAGCCTCAGGTCGTCTTCCCCTGTGCCTGTTTAGCCCGCCCAGCCTGCAACCACGGACTCACGGGTCCCGTCACGCGGGGCTTTGAGCAGCTCTTTCCTCGTGGATTCCCTGCCCTTTAGATTCTACCTGCTTCACTGTCCTGAAGTCTGAGAGTTACCTCGTCAGCTCAGGGGGCCTGCTGTGCTCTGCGCGCATTCGGCTCGGTGCACTAGGACTGTGGGCTTCTCCAAACGACGCGTCACTCATAGGACTGAGAGGGAGTTGTACTTGAGTGTGGTGGTTACGGTGATGCGTGTGTGTGTGTGGGGGTGTGTGGTGTGTATTGTGGCAGGTGGGGTGCAGTTGTGGGTGGTGTGGGAAGCAAGACCTGGACAGGGGTGCTGCTCTAGGTGGAGAGGAAGGGGACAGGGAGCCCTAAGTACCTGGGGATGGTGGAGGTGGGGAGGCGTGCTGCTAGGCCTGGCCCTGTCTAGTTCTTTCTCACAACTGGAGAGCAGATCCATGAGAGTCTCCTAAGTTAAGGCGGGAGAGTGGTCCTCAGTCATCCCCTTGGGCCTAAGTTTTCACACTTACAGTGTCTCTGATGATCCCCAACTTCCTGGCTCTCTGTGCACAGTACTTGTTTCTGACTCCATTGAAACTCACTGAAAATCAGACAGGCCTGGTCTGTGGAGCCTCCGGAGGGTCTCTCCCTCTCTCACTTTCTTTTCGCCGGGTCCTATTGGGCAAGTCAATGTGGGGAGGAGGCTGCTTCCTCCTTCCCTCCCCAGAGATACTCAGTGCCCA
Source organism: Cynopterus sphinx (assembly GCA_030015415.1). Classification (NCBI taxonomy): domain Eukaryota; kingdom Metazoa; phylum Chordata; class Mammalia; order Chiroptera; family Pteropodidae; genus Cynopterus; species Cynopterus sphinx. The sequence continues at coordinate 19,281,256 of CM057394.1, forward strand.
CCCCTGAGTGCACCCAAGCAGCCCTCGGGGGTGGGGGGCTGCCCGCCCTCCCCACCCCCACCCTCATATTCACCCCGTAACACAGTGTCGATGTGCTGGAGCCACATTTGGAGAGACGGATGGGGAACTCCTTGGCAGGGCGGCTTTGATGATTTCTTCAGACCCACGGAGCAGACTGACAAATTGACTCTCAAGTGAAAGGTCAGTGTCGAGAACCAAGGGGCAGAGCATCTGGATTCCCCATTACGACGCCCGCGAGCTCAGTGTGCAGCTCCGGCAGCTCCCCGTGTCGGAGGGGCTGTCGGGGGGACCCCTCCGGCAGCTGTTTCCGACTCTGGGATGGGACTGGACGGGATGAACATGCCTCGCGTGTGCGTGTGCGTGTGCACACCCGCGGCGCGTGTGGGTGTTTCGAGAGAAATCCTGCTCTTCGGCAAAAGCAAGCACAGCTTTCTGCTACCTCAGTGCTGCCCTGGAGCTGACCTTGACAATGGTCCGTCCAGGGTGAGCGGATCCTCAGCAGAGCTGGCCGGCTCTCGGCTGTGCGGCCTCGTGTGGCCGGGAATGAAAGAACGCCGGGGATGGAAGTGGAAAACCAAGCGTAATCCCAGATTTGCTCTGACCTGGGGCCAGCTGTCTTTTTTTCCTTTTTCTTTCTTTTTTTTTTTTCTCACAGTATGAAAGGGCTGCGGCCAGACACCTGCAGCAAATGTATCTGCTCATCCAATTAGAAAGCAGGCGGGGCCCAGCCAGGCCTTTTCTCCACGGTTCTTGCTCATAGGAGCAGTGGTTCTGTTTCCAGGCTTCAGAGCGTCCGCACCCCCACGGAAGAGGCGAGAAAGCAGGGTATCCGAAAAGCGCCTGGGGACTCGGCCCTGGGAAGTGCTTGCAGTTTGGGGGACCAGCTTTGCCCGTGAAGCTCAGCTTTCCCAGGATGTCTTTTCTGCCCAATGCTCGCCTTTGAGATCTTAATATCACAATTAAGGGGGTAGATGATGAAACCCGGGAAGGACACCATTCTTTTCGGCCCGTTTACTTTGCTCCCCTCTGCAGCAGGCAGCCCCGCAGGAGGCCTCTCAAACCCTCTGCCGAGTGACGGGATGCAAACCGCCCTCAGCGGAGGCTCTGCTTCGCTCCTGGCCTCCCTCCCCTGCCTCACTTGGACCCAGCAGGTGCTTCCACTTTGGGGGGCCGCTCAGGAAGGGGGAGTCCTAGCTTGCTCTTCCCCTTCCTCTGCCTCCTCCCGGGAAGCAATCAAGATGATGGAGCTTGGGGTGGAAGTGTTGGATGAGCTTTCTAGAAAGAGAGGGGCAAACGCTGAGCATGGACTTTGGAGGGTGTTGATGTGGAAGGACCAGTGTTTGCGAAGTAAAGAAAACAGAGGAGGTCTGAGCCCTGGCTGCCCTGGTCGGGAGACAAGGTGACCTTGCCTTGAAAATGCAGCCTCTGGAGCTGTCCTGCCCGGAATGGAATCCGGCTCCTGCGACTCGCTGGCCGTGGGCCCATGGGCACGTGCTTCACTGTCTCGGTGTCTCCATTTCTTTTTCTGCCGAATGAGGGTGGTAATAAGACAAGATTAGTTATCGCGTGCGAAATGCTCCGAGCCGTCTCGAATGCACAGTAGGCACTGCGTGGCTCTTGGTCAAGACCGTCGATTTTCCGCGGGTTAATCCATCTTCCTTTTATTACCCGCCCGCTCCGTCTGTTGCTGTCGGATATTCTCATTTCAGTTTTATAACAACCCGAGTGGGAGGAGCAGGGACAGTGTAATTACGATCCTTCGACAGATGAGAAACTATAGATCAATCCTTTTGATTGGCCTTGAGGATCCTGATTCTTACCCAGATTTCCCCTTGTATTTCTCCTGTTCCCTCTTCAGGCTCTCTGTGGGGCCAAAGAGTGATTTATTTTCATACAGGACAGATGTTCGTTGGATACTGGCTAGTTACAGACCCTGTTTGAGTCCCGGGAACATCAGGATAAATGAAACGCAGACGGTTCCTGCTCTCGTGGAGCTAATAGCTTCATCTTGTCACCTCTCTTCTGTTAGAACCTGAGCTCCCGGTGCGCAGAGGAGATGTCCGATCTATCTGCATGTCCACGAACGTATTCAGCGCAAAGCTGCACGGCACACGTTCACCTGCTCGTCGGTCGAAGAGTCGCAGCAAGTGTCTGAGAACTTAGCAGTGTCAGACACGGTGCTCGTTGTTTTATGTCCGCCGTCTTGCTAGTCCTGCAACAACAATGAATTCCGTGAGGTTGGTGTTTTTATTATTTCCATTTTTAGCGGGGGAAACGGGCATTAGGGACGTGCCTAGGTTCACTCAGATAGTTGTTTAGCACAAAGACTCAGCCACCGAGGCTGGCTGGACCCCACGCTTTATTTTTTTTTATTTTTTTATTTTTTACTTTAGAAATGAAGTCACAATGAATAGGCTTTATTAAATGGTCACCATAGGCGGGTAAATGGAATCTCGAAGTCGTTAAACAAGCTACAGACAGTCGCCTACAGCCTCACTACTCCCTGACTTTCTTCATTCGACCCTTCATACCCCCCGGAGGATAACATTTCCCACGTGGACCAGGGCATCGCCTGGAAGGTGTTCTCGTTTCCCTGGTATCCATGTTTGGTGCTGAATTTATGCTTTTTTGGCATCTTGTTGGCAAGGGAGCGGCAATCCAAACGCTGGGCTGCTGCCACAACCCGGGAAAGGGACGCATCGGGCCGTCCACGTGTCACCCCGGTTGCAACTGAAGGGCCTATTTTTAGACCTACGTGGAGTAAGGAGATCATTAAACAGAAACTTGCTTGGTGGCTGAGGAGGAGGCCTACATTCTGCGAAGACAGCATGGATTTTTAAATATGTATTTGTTTGACTCGCAACTGATTTACTTTCGTCCCAGCCAGTAGGGATTCCAATGTACAGAGCTTAGTTAATGTTTTCAGTTTCCCAGAGAGATGCGTAATTTAAAAAATTTTTAAATCTAAATTACACGATGGGCTTGGAAAAATAGAACAATCGGTCTTCAGTACGCATTTAAGGATAATTAAAAATTAAAAAAAAAACTGGAGGTGAGATCTCCATCTCGACCTCTTCTTGTCACCGCAAAGGGTATGGCTCAGGGAGTCACGAATGAGTCTTTGTCCCAGGAGGAGAAACTATATGAGAATTATCGATATTAATATTTACGTACGGTTTGTGGAGTTGACCTTATGACTTTAGACTCACTCACGTGTTTAAAAATAAAAATAATGGCAGAAAACATTCTTGCCCAAGAGAAACAAAGGGTACCCAAAGCAGGCAAGCGGCTTATCAGTAAAAGGTTTTAAATTAATTCTGTCAGTAAGCATTTATTAAACACCTGTCTGGCGCATGATTGAGCGAAGACACAGACATTGCCTCTGGCGATAAGGAGCTCCCTGATTAATTCACAGTCGTGACGAGTCCATGTTCAAATTCATGCATCCATCAGGCTGCCTGCGTGATATTTCTTGACCATATCAAGAAAACGGGAAAGAATTTCAGTCTCTGGACGTGTTTTAGATTAAGTCACATTAAAACCCTCTTCTAGAAGCACTTAGACATCTAAGCTAAAGTAGAGTAAACACTGGATTTAATGTATAATCGAGTTTGCAAGAAGGAAAGGGAATTTTCTAAGGGAAAAAGAAGGAAACAACTAACAGAGAGATAGTAAACACACACACAGGATTGCTCTTATTCCCTTGGCTTGTGGAGGGGTTTGAGCTTCAAGATCCGAGAGCCTGGGTTTTAAAACCCACGAAGGGATAAACACGCACCACAGTGGCAGACCCAGAAAGGTCTCCCTTGGAAAAAAATAGATATTTGTGCACACGGGGGATTACAATTCAATATTTTTACTGCCAGTGTGGCTCAGGGACCCCCAGCTCATCACATCGACATGGAACAGGCCCTGGGCTGATGGACACATCAAGCCGAAGGCAAATACCTCTTTGAGGGGGACACGCTCTCAATCTAGGAAATATAAGATTTCCGTAAGAATCCCTGTTGAAAATCGGCTCATCATCCAAAATGTAAAAAGACAAATCCATCAGAGGCAAAAAAAAAAAAAAAAAGATGAAGCTACCAGGGGACTCGGGCAAAGAAAATCATCTTTGGGAGATAATACAATGTGCATGTCTTGGATGATGAAAGATTCAAAAGTAAGAATTTAAAATAGAAACATGTAAAGCATATTCTCAAAATAGATTCTAAAAAGAACCAAATTAAACTTCTAGAGATTATCAAAGCAGTCCTTCGAGAAACACACTCGGAAGCTGGATGAAAAGAGCAGATTAGGTGTAACTGATGAGAGCGTGAGTAAACCGAAAAGCAGATGTGAAGAAACTACCCGGAGGCAGCACAGTGAGATTAAAACATTGAAATTAGAAAAGAAAAGTAGAGAGAGAGAGACAGAGAGACGTAGAGAACGCGACGCAAAATCTCAACACCACACCGCAGAGGCATTGCTTCCAGGATAAGGTAAGAATGGTCCCCGGCTAATAAAAGACACAAATATTCCGAGCAAGACGTGTCAATCTCCCTTAAATGCATGGCGGGTAGACTTCGGGGGAGATCTTAAACTCAGCCGCGGTGAGAAACGGAGTTTGTCTGCCGAAGTGGGAAGGTAAACCAATGGGTGGCTTTGTACAAGCGTCGGTAGAAGCCGGAAAGAGGAGGAATCACATCTTTTTTTAAAATATGGGGGGAAAACCCCGTTAATGTAGACTCGTACGTTCCGCTCACTTTTCATTCAACGGCGGCGAGGACAAATCGAGACAGTTTGGGAACGGGTGTCGGTCGTACACGAGGGGTGTGAGTGTGAGTGTGAGTGTGTGTCCGCAGACAAAGGCGGCTCTGGTAACGCAAGCAGGTCCAGGTGGACGGACGTGACAGAGAGCTCACCTGTGCCATCACCTCGCTCGGGGCTCACCTTTTGCAAAGGGCGCTGAGGGAGAAGGCGGGGGACGGAGCCCGCTGTGTGGTGGTGACCTCAGAGGAGCTCATTTGAGACGCCTCCCTCGGCTCTGATTTAAACACAGCGTGGACTTCAGGGCCTGCCGCCGTGTCCAGCACAGAGAAAAAGCTCAGTAAACGTCCGTTCCGTTCCTCAGTGGGAGAGAACGCACGGAGGGCTGGGTGATTACAGCTGTTTGGGGGACGGGGAGAGGTTTCGGGTGTCTACGGAGGGCTTTGCAGAGAAACGGTATTTTCTATTTGGGGCCAGAAACCCTCTTGACGCGCGTTTGGCTGCGTCTTATTTCCCCCCGCAGCTGGGCTCTGGGGAAGCCGTCTAAAAGCGAGTCCTGTTGCTTAGAGAAAGGAGCCGAGTCAACACAGGCCCGGTTGCTACGTGGGGGCGGAGAGCTCAGCAAGCACAGGAGCTGCGGAGGCGAGTGGATGATTGAAAGGCTTGGGCCTCGTCGTGCAGGCCTTGAACTCGGAGTGAGCGTGGCAGCCAAAGTGGTGTCCAAAGGGTGGGGCGCAGTGACTCTTTCACCTCGATCGAAAGCGCCTGGACGCCCACGAGGGCGAGCAGCTGCTGCAGCCACGGGCGCACGGCAAGGAGGGGTGGCTCAGCCTCCGTCCCTGCCAGTCTCAGAAGGAATAATGAGAGTCCTCCGGCCAGGCCGCGGTTATCCGCGCCGCCGAGGCTGTACGTCTCCCCGGGGTCACTTAGGTTTGGCTTCGGGACGCACTGTGCGGCGACGTCGCTGTTTGTTTTGCAGCCACGAATCGATCTGCCTCCTCGGGTTTTGGCCTCGCTCCGTTGTTGAAATGACGTTCGCCTTGTCCGAACACTCAGGAAAGGAAAGGAGATCCGGGAGACGTCTATGGGCGGTGATGAAGTCACCAGAATAATCATTTGTGCGTAGCTTTAATTTGTTTATGAAGTAATTGAAAATTTTCCTCGTTTTATTTTTGTCGTCACGCCGAGATGTCACACCTGGATGTCACACCACGATAACCGGGGAGGTTTAACCCTGTGTGGTCCCCATCGGCCCATCATTTCCTAACTAATTAACTCTTCTGAGAAAAGGCAATATGATTGCTGGGCAAACACAACTTCAGGATAAAGTCCTCTAGGCTTTGCCTCCAAACAGGTGGACACCCCACCATTGTCGTACTCGATCACATCCCCGACCCCGGTTCTTCCTCCAGTCGAGGACCTCGGAATGTGTCTGTTGTGTCCGAACGTGTCTGATGTATCTGTGGATGCACTTCGGGATCATTCGTAATTTTTATTTACTGTAGACTGCGTTTTGCCTAGGTCTTCACGTGCTTGTCGGAGAATTTCCTTGGTCCGATGGCCTAGGTGCGACATGGCTGCCTCGGAGGGAATATCCCTCCTAAGGTGTCACACACGGAGCTCAACTGCTCCCTGGGAAGCAGGATTAATTCATTTAGGGCTGAATCATCCCGTAAAGGGCGTCCATCCTAACTGGGTCAGGGGGACTACTCGACAGGGTGGTCAGGGAAGACTTTTCCGGGGAGGTGGCCTTTGAGCCAGAGACCTGGGAGTGACACAACGAGCCATGTCCGAGGGAAGAGTGGTCCCAGCAGGAAAAAGGCAAGCGGGAAGCGGCTCAGACTGGCAGGTGGGGTGCTGGCTCGTGCGGCCGCACCTGGGCGAAGGAGGCCGCAGGCCGGGCTGCAGCCGGGGGGGCCAGGTTGGCCTGGCAGGCGAGTCTGACGGGACGCGGCTGGAGGAGGCTGAGCGGGGAGCGGTGTCACCTCAGTGACATGGGCCAGACGCTGTTCTTGCGAGGTCCATGTGTTCCTCCACCTACCCCCCCCCCGTGGCAAGAACCACAGAGACACTGCTGCTGCCATCCCGATTTTACACGTGACGTAACCGAAGCCCCAAAGGGCTCGATGGCTTGTTCGGGTTCCCGCGGAGAGAGCGGGAGGCAGGACTGGGATGCGAACCCGGGCGGCCGGCCTCCCGACCCCAGAGCGCCAGGCTGTGTGCTTTCGAAGGCTGCTCTTTGTCGGGCCGGCGTGCGGAGGGCGGGGTGGCCGCCCCTGGGGGGGTCTCGGGGGCCTCGAGGAGAGAGGTGGCACCTGCTTGTCTTCCTTCCACCCCCTGCTGCCCCCCCCAGCCTCCCAGCAAATGCAGAGATGGCAGCACTCTACAGTGGGGATTTTCGGTCCGTCCCCTGGGATGTGAGCTCTCTTCTTCCATCAGCTCCGCCTCACCTGCCCCCAGAGCCAGGAAGGTGTCGTTTCTCAGCTCCAAATCGTAGTTCTCGGGAGGGGCCCGCGTGTCCCACGCCAGAGGGGCCCTCGGCATCGCTGCCGAACCTTCCAGCCCGCCCTGTGGCTGGTCCATGAGGGGGCTACCGAGCGTTGTCATCATTGGTTGTTTTTTGTTTTTATTTTTCCAACCCGAAACCTGTTTCATGTTGACACTTTTTTTCTGTTTTCCACGCCGTTTCCACGTTTGCCACTTTCTTGCTTGCGCCGCTCGTCCCAGTCGCATCTGCCGTTCCATCCCACACGGTGAAGACGCCGCCGCGGCCACGAGTCCCTGTGCCCCCCGAGTCGCTGGGGCAGGCCGCGCCGGTGGCTGCAGAACGCTCTTCCCTCGGAGCCCGCCTGTACCGTCGTGCGTCTCTGGGGCCGAGGCCTCCGGGGAAACGTCACGCCTGTCGAAGGTCCCGGGCTGTCGCTGCGGCCCCGAAGGCCTGCGGGCCAGGCCTGGGAATGGATGGAGTGCAGAAATTCGCACTTCCTTAAGCAAACACAGAGCGTTTCCTCCCATGTGTCAGGAACGAAGGCAGAAAGCACGAACTAACGTGTCATGAAGCTTTCCCTTTGCGAATTCCCTCCTCGGCGCTTTTTCAGCCTAACAAGCCATACATCCTCCTCTCCCGTGTCAGCTTTACGGCCGGGCTGGTCCCCGTTTCCATAACCGTGATGGACGGTCTTCTGTTCTCTGTATCATGGGCGGGCTTCCCGCCTGGAAGTATCTTTGTGTTCACAGCTTGCCTTCTGTCGCCTCCCGGAGCCCTCCTCCCCGCGCACAGGCACATGGCGTTACGCTATGCACATGGGGGGGAGCTCACTTCTAGGAACAGGAAACAAGCAGAGGGAGGGTGGCTGCTTCCTCGGGCCGAGCCTGACCTCACTCTGAAATGCGGCAAATTGTCGTATTTATGACCCGGGAGACGTTAATAATACATTGGCCTTCGCTCGTGGAAACGCATTGGCTCCCCGACATGTGGCCTCTACTTGCTTCTTCTCTCAAGAGGTGGTTTTCGCCCAAGTGGGGGTCTTTCTGTCTGTCTTTTCCTCCTCTTTCTCCTTCCCTGTGTTCTCCGTTCTTTCTCCCTCCCTTTCTCCCCTTCCTTCCTTCCTTCCTTCCTTCCTTCCTTCCTTCCTTCCTCTTTTCATGCTTTTCCCCCCTTCCCTCCTCCTTTGGCGGGATTTGTAGGATGCGTGTGCACCATATAACGGCTTCTCCTAAATAATTAAAATTGTTATCCTCCTTACTCTCCTACTTCCGCCCTCTGTGTGCCAGATCCAAACTTTGACACACGCACACGCACACGCACACGCTTCCGTGGCCGGATACATGCTTTTCACAACTGCTGCCTGGAAACCCGAGCCCGTCGGGGGCTTTGGGTGCTGAGTCGGTGTCATTTGCTTTTCTTGCCGTACTGCTCGTCCGTAAGTGGTGGCAGGAGAGAGGAAGGTCGTCTGGTTTCTGATTCACGGTAAAGAATATTGAGATGGAAAAACACATCGGAGTCGTCGTCGCTGATCAAAAAACATAGACACATGTCACGGCGAGTCTTTATTCTCTCTAAATTTGGTCAGCGCTACCTTCCGGGCGCCCAACAGCGAGGCCGCCATCATCCTGAAGTCTATTTGTATGACAATTCCGTTCTGCAAGGGGATTTAGGTGGGGAGGGCGTGTTGAAAGGGCCCACATCTCTTCTATCCCCAGCGAGTTCCTAAAACTAGTTTGTTCTCTCCCCACTTTTCCTAGTCCGTGCAGATTTGTGGGGGGCATTGAGCAACGCTTTCTGTGCTGTTTTCCTCCTCTTCCTTGCATTTGGGTCACCATTTGGGCCCCCTGAGCGGCTTTGTGGGGGACCACCCTCTCCCCATATTGATCTGGACACACAGACGGTCGATGTACTCACATCAGGGGAAAGCCCTGCTCTGGGAAGGGCCTCCGAGATGCCGGGATGGTCTTCGCTAGCTGCTGCCGTGTTTGATTTTCCTCATCGTGCTGGTAGCAGTTGCAAGGTGTGACAGGTCGCAGAGCTCTGCGGACACCTCCTCATCCCTGCGTCTTTTTCACCCGCGCGTCCCGCCAAGGCACGGGAAGCACCTGCCGTTGCAAGTCGTTTGGCTCAGCGGGAGATAAAGATCACGTAAGCCAAGGGGCTCCCATTCTGCAGCCACGCGAAGGCTCGTCCACAGATAGCTACAGCACGAGTTTTGTAGAAAGTGGTGACTGAGTGGCAGGTGCGAGGCGTTTAGAGGAGGGAACAACTCACTGAGACCCGAGCAACCAGGTCCCGAGCACGACAGCGTGCGTGAGCGTCGCCGATGGAAACCCATCGCGACTTCCGACCGTGCGACCCGCAGGACCCGTCGGCGCAATCTCCCTTTTCAAAGGACAGCGCTTGGTTGGCACTGTGCACGCCGCGTGTTCGTGCTCAGACTTTCGGACCTGTGTGCGCGCAGGGACAGCCTCACAGACGAATGGGCCCGATTCCCGGCCGTGGGGTCGACCGAATCTCGCTTTGTTTTCCTTTCTGCTGAGGCCGGGCCTCTCGCTGCCGCCTCTGTCAGCTTCGCGTGGGCTGGGAGAACGTTTTTCAGAAAAACCTTTCCGTGCCGACTTGAGAACACATTTTCTTTTATTTCGTGAACTCTGCTTCAACCAGAAAAAAAAGTCTCTGATGCTGACTCAGCGCACAGAGCCCCACTTCATACCTGTCAGGCCGCGTCTAGGTTTTCATAAGGTGAACACGGTTGTATTTAAGCAGCGACGCAGCAATCACAAAGTCTTCTGGCAGTATCCTGTGGAAACCCAAGCCATAAATTTTATTAGTATTAAATGTTTCTAATGGGAGTTGACAAATGGCTGAATGAGATAGCTTTTTCTCTGGCAAAGAGAGGGAAGAAAAAGCCCCTGTTACCCAAGGAGAAATGCATTAATGCTCGAGCCCATTCATCTCAATTTTGCACAAATATAATTTAAGCCCTTTTACAACTGTTGGTGAAATCACAATGTGCTGTAGGGAAGCTGCAAAAAATTTTATAGGTCTCATAAAATCGTCCTTGTAATGCCATTATAGGGTGCCGGGGCAATCTAGATATTTGTAATGCTCACCCCGCCGTGACGGACTGAGAAGGGAGATAGAAGCTTGATTGGAGACAAATGCCGAGCAGGGCTAGAGCCCAAGTCCGTTGGGTAACGAGTTCCTCCCCCTGGAGTTTGCGAGCAAAGGAAATCGAGGCTCATTCGGTGCTCTAATTGGTCGGCTTTCTGGTGAAGCGGATCGACATTATCAAGCACAGTCTATAAATAAGTTGTTGTTGAAATCATCGTGTGTTGTCTTCAAAACCTTCCCCAAATCATTTCCAGTCGTGCATTTTCGGCTTTTCCACTCACGTTCAGCTTCGGCACCACCCCCAAAGGCCTTTCTCTGCTGTCACTTTCAGCACACGGCCCCGAATCTCTCCACGGCCTTTCGTCAGACTAGAAGCTTCTCAAAATGTCTTTGAAGAAGTTCAGCCCCTTTGAAGCTCGAGGGCAACGTAAAGAGCCCTGTTTGCTCTCAACACCTCCGGTGATGTCAGCTGGAAGGGAAAACTATAAACACAGCTCCGCCCTGAAACCTGGAGGGCTGGAAGCAGCACTTGCAGCCTGGGCCCCAAATGGAGCTGTGGCCTTCCCTCTGGCCGGCCAGAGTCTGAGCCAGGGACGGAGCGGCGGAGCCGTGCCACCTGCCATCACGGAGCTTCTGGAAAACTCTCGCTCTCTTTAAGGTTTGGTCTCCCCAAACCTTAAAGAAACAATAGAAGTACCTCGCTTATAAGGCCGTGCGGGCCCAAAGTGAGTTCATGTGTGTAAAGTGCTTACCGGCGTGGCCAGCGCGGGGTGACCACGAAATAAATGCTAGCTGGACTTACTATTTTTTGTGATATGAAAAATGGGCTTGCTTATCTTTAAACCCTTTTGAATCAGGATGTAAACCCTTCTGAACCGGGATTTTCTGTTATTTTTAAATAGAAAAGCTTGGCAATATTAAATATATAATCGATGCATCGGCTTTGCTCAAAGGCCATCTTTTAAAAGGAAGACTGTTGGTTGATAAATCTATTTGAAGTTATAGCACCCCCAGTGCTGTCTGCCTCTGCCCTGACTTACTTTTCACCAAAGGACTCACCACCGTCGGATCTGTATTTACTTATTTATTCGTTCACTTACTATCTCCCCCCATGGAGTGTAAGATTCACGAGGGCAAGGATTTTTTTTTTGTCATTTTTAAACACACACACACGCACACACACACACACATATATATATATTTTTTCAATTATAATTGACCTACAAGGGGGCGAGGAGTTTTTGCCTTTTTTACAGCCGTACTCCACAATGCCTAGAGGACCGAGTGACACACACATTTGTTGACTGAATAAATGTGGTATCACGTGCTGCCTGGCGACTCTGTGCGCGTGCAGGGTGGGTGAACCTTGGGCCACAAGGGTGACAAGAGGCAGCAGAGACGCAGCCACTTCCTCCGGATGCGTCCGTGAAACAAGGAGGTCGCACCTGAATTATTGGCCATAGCCACCTCTTCCGCCTCTATTCGGATGCAGTGATCATCAGGACTTTTAAAGACGGGCGGATCCTGAATCAGACACAGCAGATGGCGAGGCTGAAGTCCACCGGCTGGAAGCCGAGTGGTTGCCCACCTTCCAACGCAGAAAATTTCTTCCCCCAGAAGCCTCAGTTTTGCCCCTGAAGCCTGTGAAATGATTTAATGAGGCTCGCCGACTTTATCGAGGGCCATCTCCTTCACTTAAAGTCCAGTTATGGTCGATGCTAAGCGCGCTGCAAGGTGCCTTCTCAGCAACCCCTGGATTCGACTTCGAGTAACCAACTCTGGGCCATTCCCTAGCCGAGTTGATGCCAAAATGAACGCTCGCAGATGTGACGGCGAGAGCACAGCGCATCGGTGTCCGTCGCTGATTTAAGAGAGGATTCTTCCAGTACTCTTCATTGGCATGAAACAGAAAACGGTGCCAATAGCCCTGACTTTGCGGAACGTTTCTCTGTGCGGCACACGTGGCAGTAGCAGATCAACCCGGTTGTCACTGCGCAGCGGTGGCAGTCCCATGGTGGATTTCTAGTTGGGTCTCCAGACACGCCTTACAACTTCAGCACGCAAACATTTCGAGCCCAGACGTCGTGCATTCTCACCAGGACTGTCTGGAGCAGGCAGGGTCTTTCCATCTCTGTAGATGCTCTGTTTTGAGATTTCTGTCTGGGGCGCTGATTGTCAACACACACCCTCACAAGGATAAATGACGAGAATTATGATTTTAGTTGGAATGTGTCGAGGTCTAGGTAATGCTAAGCACCTGACACAACTGTCTCGTTCAGGCCTCACTGCAACCCCACGAGGTGGGAGCTATCCTTGCCCTCAGTTTTCACACTTTAGTTCCTTGGACTACAAATCCCTTAAGAGCACGAAGCATCCCCAGTGCTTCCAGAGTCTCGTGCCACGTGCTCAAGTTCAGAGCTTTACCCGTGATGGGCTCTAAAGCGGAGTTGATCATTAGACTGGCTGAACTCCCTAAAAGGTTCCCTAAAAAGGCTTCAGGGGGCCCGCTTTCGCTCTCTGAGGAATAATAAACCGGCGTCTTTTCAACTGAACCCTCCACTGCGATGGTGCCAAAACCCGAGCACCTTGGGGTGGAAGTCTGAAACGGAATACGTTCGGGCTTGTGCCTCCGCAGTTTTGAATTTAGGGTTCACTTCAATGTTCCTTTCAATCTGGAAAAGTATAATTTCATCTGAAGGAGAAAGAAAACAATCGCTTTCATAAAAATCTTCATGAACCAGGTTCGGAGGGCGTCTCGGACAACAAATGACTCTTACGAAACAACGTTGTGGTGAGTTAAGTGTAAATGGCTCAGAAACATGCAGATTAAATTTCCCTGGAAACACTCGCGGGCTCCCAGAATTAATGGGGGGAAATACTTGGACGATGTACATTTCAGACGTGTGCTTTTTTTTTTTTTTTTTCCTTTTCGTTCTGCTGATTTTATTTTCTTCCACAGAACACTTCCTAGGGTGACCTCATCCCTTGCGGTCAGGATGCTGTCAGGCCAAGTCGTTATTAATCCTGGTGCATTCTGGGTGGCCCGGCCTGGCTATCAGCTGCGTTCCTTCTCTTACATCGTTAGCTTCTCTCTTGGCTATTTGTCTTTCAATAATCATAATAATCAAAATCATAATAATAAAGGTATAAAAATAAAAACACGATTTAGAGTCAGTGCCAAGCTTTTGGGCCTTGTAAAAGCTCACCACTGTAGCACATGAAGATAAATATGTGAGGTTCTTGTATGTTGAAAACTGATAAATCTTCAGGCTTTTAACTCAGAAAATACCACTGTGGATATGGACGTGGTAGGGGCATCCATAAATCAAGATTTGAAGATTCTTATGAGGCTTTCTAGAGGCCCGCTACCCCACGCTTGAGCCTCAGACATATCTCGATATAAAACATGACAGAAACAGGATCGTAGTCCCATTTCTTGACTGTTGCCTTCAATAAATTTTCTTCAACAGGCTCAAGAAAAATATTCCTATGTTTTCTCCTCCGCAGACGTTCCCCTAAAGCTAACCAAATCCCATGGTATGGGAATTTAAGTTTATTTTTCTTTTTTTCCGTCTTCGAAGGAGGCAGACTCTGGAGCCCTGGGCACTGCGAGCCATGGCTTTTCATTGCTCAGGTCTGGGCCGAGCTTAGTCAGTGGAGCTTGTCAGACATTTCTCTTCTTCCCGAAGATAACGAGGCGGATGATGCTTATTTTGCAAAAATCAGTGTTTCTATGTTAGCAGTAAACAGTCTGAGATAAATTAACAAACCAATTTGATCTCTGGGAACATCAAAAAATCCGAGATGGTTAAGATGGTAACTCACCCCAAATTGATGTATAAAAGTAACGCAATCGCCACCAAAAAACAAGCAGGCGTTTTTGTAAACACTGACAAAATTTCCCTAAAATTTACATGGGAATACAAAAGATAGCCAAACAAGTTTGAGAGAAAAAAATATATATATTGGAGGCATTATCTTACCTGATTTTAAAACTCATTATAATACAATGGTGAAAATCACAGCGTGATATCGTGCGAGGCTGTATTCCCCAGATCAACGAAACAGAACGGAGAATCCAGAACGAATCCTTTTCATTAAAAGGCAATTGACTGTCAACAGAGATGCCAAGAGAATCGATGAGGAGAGAATGATCTGTTTAACAACCGTGCTGGCGTAATTAGATTTCTCCTGCCGAGCAGCTGGACTTAGGACCTTGTTTCACGCCGCACACGAAAAGGGACTCCACGTGTAACAGAGACCAAAGCGTGAGAGCCCACACCGCACCGCTTTCCGAAGAAAACGTCGGAGAAAAATCTTTGTTTCCCTGAGGAGGGAAAGAATTCTTAATTACGACCCCAGAAGCACGTTCCCTAAGAATCTGATAAACTCTATTAAAATTTAAAATGTTCGTGTCATGCGAGCCCCCATTAAGCTGTTGGAAAGATGCGCCCCCCCCCACGGAGAAAAACATAGGCAAGTCGCATTTTTGGTGAAGGACCAGTATCTAAAAAATATAAACTCAAAGCTCAGTAATAAAGAGAAGAACAATCCGATATAAAAATGAGCGCAAGACCCGAGTAGACGTTTCAGCAAAAAATATATTCGAATTGTTAGCAGTTACGGTAAATAAAAAATCTTGGACCGCAGTATTTTTGAGAAACGTGCAAATTCAATGTTTTCCCTCTCCGTCCCGACTAGCCTGGCTACTAATGAAAAGACGAGAGTCAAGGACGACTCCGATGCTTCTGGTCGGGGGAACTGGACTAGGGTAGGAAACAAATGTCCTGAAGAGGGGGACGCCTTCGCCAAAGGGCGCAGGCGGGGTCACATGAAGTTCGTGGCCATGGTCCTGATCAAACAGAGTCGCCGTCGGGGATGGCTGCGTCCTCTCTGCGCCGTAGTTAAGTCAGACTCTGCGAGTGTCGGCCTTTGCTCCCGACGCCAAGGTCGCAAAGGATTCCCCCACCCCTGCTACTCAGGAAGCAGTGACGCATCCCCTCCCAGTCCTGACACCTTGAAGATGGCCGGAGCCCTCTCCATCCCGGGCCCTCTCGGCACCTTCTCCACCAGATGGCAGCACGGAAGCTTCCAGGCCTTCGCCGGAGCCTCCTTCCCTGATGAATCTAGATGAAGAGCTGTGGGCCCCTGTTTGAGCCAAGTCAGACTTGCCGTCCCCCAGCTGTCCCCCCCCCCCCAACCCAGGGCAGCCCTTCCCGCCACGCAGCCTTCCCGGCTCTAATGGGGCCTTTGCACGCTGTGATCTCTTGTCACGTCACTCAGCGGTCCCGTCGAGGCCCGGACACCGCTTCCCGGAGGCCTCCTTGGTGCCTGTGTTCATTCGCTCCACCAGTCCATTCTCTGGGAAGCCGCAGTTGCCTAAATTCCATAGCCCGTGGCCAGCAGACTTGGTGAATGTGAGCCCCTCGGAGCCGGTTCTGTTCCTCGGCTCCTCTCGCGTCCCCTCCCTGACCTCCCCCCAGACCCCAGCCCGGGCCAGGGCGATGCACAGAGGGCTGGCCGGCGCAGCAGCCCGCACTCGCGGAGTAAAGGGATCTTTCCGAGCTCACACCTGTGTTCAGCTTTGTCGTCCTACAGCCTAGCGCTGGAGGGATGATGCCCCGGGCTCCTTCCTGGCAGCTCCCGGCGGGCCTTGCTATTAAACCACGGGGAGGAGCCCAGCCTTCGGAGCACTTAAAAGTGCTTATGTCAAATCCAGCCCAGGCTTCCGGCCCCCGTCCTCGGGCCAGCCACCATTCCCAGGGGCCGGAGCACATTACGAGGCCTCCGCTGCCTATGAATGGGCACGAACAGACTTTTTCACCATTTCGCTGTGTCCACATTTGCAGGCACATCCTGTGGGCTGCCTGACACAGCCTTGATTTCAATTTACCGTCTCCCCAAGGAGCTTGCCCTTCGGCCGAAAGTGAAAAGCTCAGGGAGCGCTCTCCTCCCGACCCCTCACCCCAGCCTCTCTCTGCCCTCCTCCTCTTTCAAGGAAAGAGCCGTACGGGGAGGACCACTGTGCTCGTGATGGATAGAACGGAGTTCTGATGCTTCTAACAGCCGCACCCGGTCTTTTACTTTCCAGCAGTAACGAGCCAGTCGCAGCAGATTATCGCATTTGGGAAGGGTTCACCGTCGGCCCGGAGCCCAGGCAGGCCGTCTCGGGGCCCCCTGGACCGTGGCGGCACAAGTGAGCATCAGACCGCGGGCTCGTGCTCTCACACCGTCGTCGTTCCCGTTCGGCGGGGGCGGCCCGTATTTAGCTTTTAATTATGGGAACGTTCAGATGGGTCCAATCGGGTAACGAGCCTCCGTGTAGCTGCTCCAACCTCACGCTCATCGACGTCCGACCCACCTTGGGTTATCTAATCCCACCCCCGTCCCCCGCACGCACGTGTGTCAGCACAAATCTGGAAACTCTCCTGTACGTGCGCCGCTAAGTGCCAAGGCCGTTCTAGTGTTCTCGTCATCGCCGTGTCACTCTCGCACCTAACGAAAGTCATGATAATTCCTTAAAAAAATTATCTAATACCCAGTCGCTGTGTAATTTCCCAGGTCCTCTCAGTATGCCTTTTAATAGCTCAGGATCCAAGCAGGCTCCGCTCATTATTTTGTCCTTAAGTCTAATTGTTCTACCATGGTTCCTCCTCCTCTTTTTTTAAAATTTTATGCCCTGGGTCTGCGGGCGATACCAGATTTTTGTTTTATGGCGATGTCCCACACTGCCCATTTGACTGATGGCTTTCTCATAGCTTCATTTCACTCGTTCTTGTACTGTTAAGGCCATTTCTGGAAGGAAAAAAAAAAAACTGGCTGAGTTCTTCCCTCTCAAAGGGAGCAAGAAATGTACTTAGGTAGCTAAATGGATTAGAAAATCCTTTTAGGGGCACTAATCATTTTGCTCTGCCATCTGGAGCCGGAGCGACTGCGAATTCGTTCAACGTATATTAAGTCGTTCTCACGCTGTAGCAGATCCCGTGCCTGGGCTCTGGGAAGGCGGAATGACCGAGGGGGGTCACCACGCAAGATGACGAAAACATGGACCTCGTCCTCGTAAAACTTGAGGGCCGTGGGTCTTAAAGCACCCCTGAAAAAGACAGCTGTGTTGGGTTCTGAGTCCACCCTCGTCGAGCCCGTCGAGTGATCGGGGCCTCTCGACTTGACTGGAGAACACGGAGGATGAAGTGGCAGGAACCACAGACGGGGCGACACCAGGAACCGGTCCTGGACGCATCAGACCCAATCCTCCTCGGCCTCAGGAGCTCCAGCTCCATCACAGGTGGACCCGGACCGCCGAGAAGGCTGCTTCTGCACCAGGTTAACCATCAGCGTACCTCCTATTACCCATCAAGATTTTTGATTATGGATAATTGTGTGACATTTACATACTGAGAGGCCTTGGCCTTTCACGGATGACACCCCTGCTCGTAGGGGACGCAGAGTCTAGCTGTGCGGACACACGGACCCGTAATGGCCATGCAGAGGGGCATATGCTTCGATAGAAATAAGTCCCAGAGGAGGGAGAAATCGATTTAACGTTGCAAAGGCGGGGAGACGTCATGGGGGCTGTGCTGCCTGATTCGGACCTTGAGAAAGGTGTGGGGTTGCCGTAGATGACGAAGAAAGTGGGGGCATGTCGGCTAAGAGGAGCCTACGAGCTGACATCCAGAGGTAGGGAAGCACCTAGCCTGCGTGGGGGAAAGCGAGGATCCCTGGCGTGGCATACGCTTAATGACAGTGAGGCTGGAAAGGGAAACAGAGGCCAGAGTGTCACGATCCCTCCCTAAACTCCGTGCTCGAAAACCTGGGAGCCCGGGGCCCCTCTCTCCAGGCCTCGTAGTGAGAGTCGGGTGCCACCTCATCCCGGTTCGGTTCCTCTGATTTCGAGGAACCCGTTGCTCCGGCAGCAGAGGGGAGAGGGGCAAAGGGTAAAGGAGTCAGAACAGTGACGAGAAATCATTGCGAGAAGAGCCCCCGCTCGGTGTGATGATCCAGTCTCTGAACCGTGTCTCTACACAGACCATAAGTTGTGCTGGGAGAATGAGACCGAAGGAGGCTCCCACGAGCCATGGCCCCCACTGAGTGACTCGGTTGCCTGCAGGTGGAGCAGCATTTACGAGAGACACAGGCGGGGTGAACAAACGCCCCGCGACCCTGCAGTCCTAAATGCCTCCTGTGCTCCAACCCAGGGACACCGAAGACAGGCCTCGCCGCCGTCAATAGCCAGGGACCTCTCCGGCCTGGGAGTCAGGCCTGACTTCTGTCAGTGCCCCCAGATGCTAAACTAATTGGCCCGAGGCCCAGATGAAAGGATCCCCGTCAGGAAGGCAGGCTAAGCCCCCTTCTGGGACCAAAGCCGTCAGAGCTCAATTAGGGCCCAGACGGGGTGGCCAGGGAGGAGTCCGGGGTCATTACCGGCTCCGCCTGGCGGCTTGGTTCCCCAGGCCCGGGTGGGAGCCGGTGGCTGGAAACCCGATCGTGGGACAGCTGTGGACAGACGGCGCGGGCTGATGGCACCTGCCCGCCGGGCCCCCGCCAGGCGGCCTCCGTCATGCGTGGCCCCTCACAGCGCCTCGCTGCCCGGCAAGCTGGGCTCACCTGTTTCAGGGGTGGCGGGCCACACAGAGAGCCCCCCAGGGGCAGACCCCCACAGACGCCGGCCCAGGGGACAGCCCTTGGGTGGCGGTGGGGGTAGAAACTCAGCAGAGGTGCCACCGTCCCACCCTAGCGCAGGGAGGGACACGACGACCAGCTGTCCCAGGCCATTTCCTAAAGGCCCCTGAGGCTGGAATTGTTTTGCCTCCCACAGTGAAAGTGCTGCAAAGCCGGGGACGAGGCCATCCGTGGCGCTAGGGGCCGAACTGTGTCCCCCTGTCCCCCAAATTCATATGCGAAGTCCCAATGCCCAGCGCCTCGAATGTCCCTGTTTGGGGGGTTTGAAGAGCTTCGGTTAGAATGAGGCCATTCAGGTGGGACCTTAATCAATATGACCTTTGAGAAGAGGACGTTAGGACACAGACTGAGAGACCCTGGGGGGTGCACGGGTACAGAGGGGGCGATGCGTGAAAAGGAGAGGGGCCTCTGGGGCCCAGCCCTGCCGCCACCGTGGTCCTGGACTTCGGCTTCCTAAACCGTAAGAAAACACGTGTCCGTTGGTTAAGCCGCCCGGGGCGCGGTGTTCTGTCGTGGCCCCTGGCAGACCAGGGCACGTCATTTATTAATTCACGCGACCCCTGTTAGTTGAGCATCTACTAGGCGCCAGACGCTGTGTAGATGCCGGCAGAACAGAGCCAGGAAGGACAATCCAGGTCCCTGCTGCCGTAGAGCTTGCACTTCGGGGGGAGAGAGAGGTCGCCGAATACACCAACGGGCGAACGAGTTCATTTCCGAGGGGGCAGGGGTTGTGCAAGAGGCAGAGCCAGCTCCACTGTGGGCGGCGAACACGCGAGGCAATGGCGTGTGACGTGTTGTTGAGCTGTGCCCTGGAAACCTACGGGATTTTGTTAGCCACTGCCATCCCGATAAATTTAACTTGAATTTTTTAAAAAGACAGAACAAGATCAGATAATAGAGGGTACGTGGGGGACAGCTTTGCATAGGGTGCTCGGGAGATGGCCCTTCTGGAGGGTGATGTTAGAGCCGAGGCCTGAATGCAGGAAGCTATTAGCCGTGCGAAGATCGGGGAGGAGCGCGTGCAAAGGTCCTGGGGCAGAAACAAGCCGATGTCTTTGGGGACCAGAAAGAAGCCCGGTTCGAGTGGGAGAAAAGCAGTCCCGGTGGATTCGTGTCGCCCTGAAGGGAGGACTCGAGTGGCCCGGCCGATTTTCTGTGTCATACTTAGTCATCTACAAAGAGTGGTGGTTTTACTTCTCTTTTTTCAACGTGGATGCCTTTTTTAAAAATTTTCACTCCAAATATCTCTAGCTTGGACTTCCAACACTACATGAATAAAAGGGGCGAGCGGGGATCCTTGGATGGTTCCCGAACTTTCGATTTTTCACCGTCGAGTGCGACCTCGGCCGGGGGCTCATCGCACACGGCGTTTAGCACTGAGGAGCGTTTTCTCTCTGAAATCCTAAGTGGTCGTTGAATTTGGTTAAATGCTTTTTCTACCTCTGTTGATATGATCCTGTGGTCTTTATCCTTCAGCTTTGCTCACCGTTCGGTTTGTAAATGTTGAACCATCCGGGCATCCCCGGAATAAATCTCACTTGATCCCTGGTGTCCGATCCTTTCGATGCATGGCTGTCAAGTTTCGAACTCTGGAATTCAATATTGATGGATGGATGGATGGATGGATGGATTGATTGATGGATGGACTGAGAAAGTGGGCCTCAGCGCCTGCTCGCCGTCCTGGGTCCATGATTTCCGCTCCCGAGCGTTGCTTACCTAACTTACTGGTTCAGCAATTCATTTGAAAATGCGTTTCCATTTTATCCACCCCTCGTTCTCCTGAAGAGGGGCTGCTCGGGACATGCTGTCTGCGAAACTGCTGGGAATGGAAGACGCTCCTGATTTCTTGGTGCGTTCTTTCTGCCTGGCCTTGGGCTCTCCCCGTTTTTCTCTCCCACGCCAGCCGTCTTTCTCGGCCTGCGTTATTGGATCCTTTGTTTTCCTGTTCACCTCCTAAAGGTCAAAGTCTCACAGGGTTCCCTCCTTTCCCCTCTCCTAATTGGCTTAGAAAACACGTCCTGCTCGTGCCTTCAGCTACCAACTGCACACTGGTGCCTCCCACGTCACGCAGCGTCTAGCCAAATCAATCTTTGGAGCTCTGCATCCTTTATCTAAAGGCCTGCTCCATTTGGCTAGCCCCGTGGTATCACAAGTGTAATATGTCTGAGGTCGACTTAATTCCCCTCCTCCTCCCCCGCCTTCTTCTCTTATTATTATTTTTTTTATTCAGGAAAATTACCGACGTCCATCCCATTAACAAACACAGAAATGTGGGACGCACCACAGACTCCTGTCTCTCCCACATCCTCCCCGTGCGATTGATCGCTGAGCTTGTTGACTCTACCACCTCGAAACCTCTCAAGGGCACCCCTCCTTTCCATCCCAACTCCCACTGCCCGATTAATCCGAAGCGCCACCATTTCTCCCCTGGATTGATGTAACAGCCTCCTCGACGTCTGCCATCAATCCGCCGTCCTCGCTGGAGTCGAAGTCATCCCTCTACGTGATCATCTCGAAACCCGCCCCTTCCCCTGCCCAAAATTCGTCAAGCACTTTCTCTAGGGCTCAAGACAAAACTCCCATTCCAACTTCATCGCCTCTCTTCCCCCCGAACTCAGGCTGCAGGCCTGTTGAAGCGTCTGTCATTCCCCAACCACGGCCTGCTTTGTGACTTTGCACGCGCCGTTTCCTTGGTCTAGAATTTTCTCCCTCTTCTCTGTCTGGCTTATGTAGTCTCAGTCAATGCACACTGCCTATGTGCTGCTTCCCCAGAATCCCCCACGTCCTCCACCGACCCCGTTCTGTCCAGGTTCCTTTCTCTGCACCCGTGATTCATTCATTCGAAAATACGTATCGAGTCTGAATATCTATCTATCATCCATTTATCTATCAATCTATTATCTATCCACCTTTCTATCTACCTATCTATCTATGTATCTATCTATCACCATGGCACTACCCTGAGAATTAGGAAAGGAATATAAAAAAGTAGGAAATAATCCGTATTATACTGCAGTGTAATAAATACAAAGACGGGAAAACGCGCAGTGGGGCAGAACCGGAACCAGGCTTGAATGAGCAGAGAGGGCTTCCTCAGGAGGGGGTACGGGAGCTGATGCACAGCCCCGATTTTATCTGCCCCCCCCCGCAGTCAACAATTTGTGTATGAAATAAATTAGCGTCCGGTTGGCCGTGTAAGTCTTCGTTCCCAGACATCTCTATAATCTAAACCAGCCTCTGCCCGTTGTTGACACACGCGATGTCATGACGCTCTGAGTAACCGCGTCGTGTGTTCGAGTGAGGCGCATCCCACCCTGGGAAAAGGATGGCGTCTGCTCCCACAGGACTAGCAAAACCGAACCCGAGAAAGGAGAGACGCAGGAGGCATCGAAACCCTATTTTTAGGTTTTTAAAAACGTGCGCGTGCTTGTGTTATTCCAAAAAGGCATATGGAAATGCGTCAAAACGAACAGTGTTCAGTGGCATAAAATGGATGATGGAGGAAGGAGAGTAAAGGGGCAATAAGAAAGGGGATGTCGTAAATCTAGAGTAAGGTTAGAACGTGAAAGCCCTCGAGAACAAGCAGCTAATTGGACTGTGGGCCTCTTAACAGCCAAAACAAAGGCGGATCAGGATTAGTCACAGCTCCCCCTAAGAAAAATAAAACAAACCGCTGGTCCAGAAGGGACCCAGTTTTCCTGAAAACTGATGCCCGTGGAATTTCTCCCACGAAGGCAGAGGCTGCTGTGCGCTGCGGCGGGCAGCGGCCCTGACGTGGCTCTTTCGATGGCTCCGGTCACAGATGCGCGGAGTCGGTCTCATCAGACCCTTTCCCGTGGAGAGCTGGCGTGACGCCAACGAGCGAGTCGGTAAACGCTGCTCCACCAGGAGCAAATTTCAGCGAAGCTCGTGGAAAATTCCAGGGCGTTAGAATCCAGCAGCTGAGGACTGAGGGAGTCCTGGGTCGTTGAAACGCGGAGTGGGCGGCCGGGCCTTTCTCTTCGGTGGCTCGCGCGTGTGTGAAAACGGGGAGGCGAACCCTCACGTTTCGGTCCTACAGGCCAGTTAAACTTCAGGATATTTACTAACAACAGTCGACAGAACCCGTTAAACCCGTCCCCTGCCCGGGCACGGTTCGAAGCACTTGGCATGGATGGTCTGATGGAATCCTCAAAGCAAGCCATCATGGGGGCACCTTATTCCTCCCACTTACAGGCTCAGAAACTAAGAACTCAGAGGTCAAGTGAGTTTTGTCCCAAAGCACAGAGCTAGGCAGAAGGGAGCTGAGGTATCAGCCCAGGGAGACAGACGGTGGATGGAGTTCACGCTCTTGAGACATCCTGTTCTGTCGTGTTATTCGATCTCGAGGCATCTCCGGATAAAAACGATTTGTCGCGACAGAGTTTGGGTGGCAGATGCACGCCAGCATGACCTCGTGCTAAGCTGGAAACCAGGCTTTCTCCCTGGCGCTGCAGGTGGAATCCCTTGGCTTTGCCAAAGGTGCTTTGGTCAGGTTTCTCTGAGGAAAATCAAAGAGTCGGACCAAAGAGACAGAATAAACAGCGGGTTCCCCAAGGAGCCCCAAGCCCGAAGACGTTAATCCTCGTGTTCTGCTTACTGTCTGCGGCCGAGCCGGCCCCTTGCTGTCCGCGCACCTCGTTTATTCAGTTGACAGGCAGCTGCTGGCTAATTGGTTGCTTCTCTGGCTGGTCGGCGAAGCCAGCCTCGTCTGGCAGGAGGCCTTGAACACCGCTCACCCAGCGTGACTTCGTCGGGGTCAGACTCCCAAAATAGAAAGCTCGACTTCTGCAGAGCTGCGTGCACTGCCTGTCCAGCCAGGGGATGGCTGCTAGGGGCTGGGTCTGCCCTCTCCGGGGCGGCTTGTGTTTCCTATTAAACTGGAGCTGGAACGACAAGGGGCAAACTTCAGAGCCCTCGAGCCTGAGCAGAATGGCGCACCCGGCTCTGCGCGGGGCTGGATGCTGCCTGTAAATCACAGCGACGATCGACCGACGCGGAGCTCCCACAGACCCTTAAATCTCCAAAGTTGGGCCTGGCGAAGCCATTAGGAGAAGGCCGCCTTCTGAGATACGAGGATCCCATGCCGCAATGCACACGGCATTCCTTCCTGGGACCCATTCTTTTGTCTCGTCCAAACTTTTTTTCTGGAATTTTCCTCCAAGCTCTTTGACCTGCTCGAGGGTTAAAAGAGGATTCCATGTCCCCCATGACCTTAGGGAGAAGCGGCAGCACGTCGGAGAGTGGGAGCATGGACCTGGGTGAAGTCAGCCCGTCCGGACAGACCCACCACCTGGCTTCATTCTTTACTGGGTGTGTCACCTCGGACAGGTGCGTCGCCTTCGCTGGTTTCATTATCGCCCTCAGACGTAGCCTCGTTGTTTGTAGAACATGGGTCATAAAAGCACCAGCTTCCCAGAGCGGCGTTGAGATCAGTAAAATAAAGCACTTAACATATGTTCCGGAGAAAATGTTCAGTGACAGTTATTTTCTTCGTGCTGATTAATCTCACGGATCATCCGGGGAAGTCCACGCGTACCCATCCTGGGAGACGAGGGGGACGGAGCTGGAAATCCGAAACGAAGCAGAGGCTGACACAAGGAAATTCAGTTGCATTTAGGAGTGAAATACACTCCATGGAAAGGCTTTCTCGTTTTGAGAACTGGGGGTGTCCCGCTCCTTGCTCGCGTACCTGATGGGAAGCCTGCTCGTCAGCACACCCACCCATTTACACAAAGACTGAAGCTCCTTCTCTTATATAAAGTCAGCGAAACACTCTCCCGAGGCAGAGAAAACACACAAGGGCCATCAGCGCTAATCACTTAAGCGGAAAGTCTGAACGGACAGTGAAAAACTATCTGAGAACGATGTACAGCATACGAGAAAGGCACAATAAAGGAATACAACTGGCAGTGGAGGGAATAGAAATAGGGCATAAAAAAGGAGAAAACTAGAAAAAAATCTGCCGAGAAACTTTCATATATTCCTAAATATATGAAAGTGAAACGACCACATGAAAACATAACAGCACTCAGACGAGTATGTATTATTTTAAGTGCTTTTTTACACAATCAGGAAAAAATTAAAATTAAATAATTAAGCGTTCAATTCACAATATAAAAACAAATAAATCTGTAGGCGTAAAAGGAGGGAGTTAATAAAGGTGAAGTAGAAATGAATGGGATATAAACTCTAAAATTTAAAAAAAATAGCATAATTTTCAATTAAATAAAAAGCTTTTTTCTTTAAAAAGATCCAAAATAGATAACTATTTAGATGTTTAAAGTAAAAATAAAAATCACATAAATCAACAAAGAAAAAATAAAGAGATACAACAGGATTTTGAAAATAAAAATATACGTATTACTTTAATATCATTGAATCTGGAATATAGATGAAATTGGTGGTTTCCTAGAAAACTATAAAGTAACAAAGCAGACTCGGAAAGATGGACGCAACCTAAAAAGAAAAATAATCGTGCCAGAAGTTGAAGTAATTATTAAAGACCCGCTTATCGTTATAGAAGAAATTCGCAGTGATTTTCCCGGCGCGGCCCATCGAGTGTCAAGAAACACGTCATTTTCCCGTGTTTGAAACCCTTTCAGAACACAGAACAATGGGAAACGTTCTGCAGCTCGGTTTGCCAGAGCAGCACAATTTCCTTGAGCAAGGAGAGGATCGAAAAGCTTAGATAAACCTCGCTCCGGGCCGTAGAGGTAAAAACCGTGAGTGCGTGCCGGTAAAATCAGGCTTTTCCAAAACTGTGCTACAAGGTGCAAGAACGGTTCACCAAAGGCGGGGAATCTATTCACGCCGCGTTTTGCATTTCCAGATTAAAGAGAGACAAAGCCACCGGATCATCTTCCTAAAAACCCCAGCGCCTACCATGACAATGACCGAAAGAAATCAACTTCTTCGGTGTGATAAACGGCATTTCCCAGGAAAGTCCCGCAAACATCCAAACAGGGACACTTGAGAAGCTTTCGCGCTGGCCGCAAGGACGGGGAAGTGTGTGCGAGGACACCCAAAGGACACTCGCGGAGACAGCTTGATCCGGGAAAGCAAGCGCATCGGGTCTGCCGGGACCTCGTGTTCCACGCACAACTTCCAACCGAGGCTTGCGCACGCTTCGGGACCAAAGCGATCACCTGTTTTTTCCGTGACCTTGGCAGAGATGCGCCCTCTGCGGAGGGAAACCTGTTCGTAGGCAATTCTTTACTTTTTTCCTTATGATTGTAATTTGCCCGACGCATTCCTGTGGGGCTTAGCTCGCAGGACGGGCGTGAGCCGAGAGCATAAGTGAGGAGTTGGCTTTGGGTTGGGGTCCGACGGCAGGAAAACGCTCCACGGGCGTCGTCCGTCGTGTCTGCGGGCTCTTACGCTCTGTGCGCTTGACACTGACCGCCGGGCCCAGCATCAGGAGCCCCTGCGGACATGCACACGCCAGTTTTAAATGCGAATCTGCGAGCGTCCACGTTGGCGCTCAGAATCGCACAGTTCGTGTTTCGTAGCCCAGGCACGCGCACGGCCCCAGCACCGGGGAAGTGATGCTCGCAGCGGACTCCGCGGCGAATCTTTATTTCGCTTCCAGAAGGCGCTGAGCATTCTGCCAGCCCTCTCGGCCCGGCAGGGAACGTCCTCCCCAGCCCACTCGATTACGTCGACTTGTCTAAAACGTTAGTCCTAACTGCTACAGATTCCACAGCTTTCTCTTTCCCACTTGCTCTTTTTAAATTTTCTCGGAGAAATTCCTCGATCACCTCGGATTCCAACATCTGTTGCAGCGTCCCTCTGGTTTATTTTTTTTTATTTTATTTGCATCAAATTCAGTGATTTTTTTCCCAGTGAAATTAATATGAAAATATCTTGTGAAGCCCAGATGCTGGAGAATGTTTTTTTCATCACATTCTCGTGTTTAGGTGACAATACCCCTGAATAAAGATATTAAGAATCTAAGTTGTTTTACTTCGAAAGAATTATTTTTCTTTTTGCAGCCAAGTTGGTGCCAAATGAAATAATGTAAATTTGATTTTTTTGTGTGTAAGTTTTTTTCTCTTTATTTTTGGAAGCGTTTTGAATTTAAAAATTTTTTTTTATCTTTGAGATTCTTAGATTTCATTAGAATGTATTCAGGCATACTAGGAGCCTTTTAAATCTAAACTATTTCATCTTTTTTTTTAATTCTGAAAAGTTTATCAAAATTTTTGTAATTTTTTCCCATCTCTTCATTTCTTTGATTTTGGCAGCCTCATTTTCTATATTCTGAGACTTCCACTTATACCCTCTATGTCTCTCCTTTCCCTTTATGTTTTGTATAAAAGATCAGATTCTTTTCTTATATTGTCTTCTGGTTACTCAAAAGTCTAATCAATCCCAAAGCTTTATCAATCCTATAATTGGTTCCATCTATTAGATTCCCCGTTTCGGCTATTTTATTTTTATCCTTAGTATTTTGACTTGGTTCTGGTCACGATCTCTTCTTCCTGATCTAGATTAATAATATCTTCCTCTCTTGAGTACTTTGTTGTTGTTCGTTTTACACGATCAGTGCGTCCATCCCAGTTCTGCGTCGGGAGTTACATGTTGGTTGGCTGGTTGTTTTCCGTTCGCAGCAGATACCTTCCTCAGACACACGTACATCAGGCTGCGAGCTCCTGTTCCCCGGGGCCGGCCACCTTCCGGCAGTCGGGTGGCGTTTGTCCGAGAGAGGCCGGAGGTTACGTCTCCGTATGCCTCTCCCTGTCATCTGAAAGGAAGGGAAGACGATGGGGTCCGGTTTGGGGAGCGCTTGGCGCTGTGCAAACGTTCTCAGCGCCTCCCATTTGCTTCCAGGGCCTTCTGTTTCTGGACTTACCTGTAATCATCCCGCGAGCGACTTTGTCATTTCCCAAGGTCTGAGGAGGCGGTCAGGGAAGAGGTGTCGTGGCGAAGGCTCGGGGGCACTCGTTAGACACCCCGTTCCTCAGCAGCCTAGCAGTCTACAGGGTTTTGTACCCCGATAGCATCTGGACAAGCGGCGAGGGCCGTGATGGCTAATTTTTATGGCCACAAGTCACCCGATCACTGTCCCCGGAAGGGGAGGATTCACAGGCCCGCCTGAAAGCTGGCCTCTCCCAGCCAGCCTCTCGTCCTCCAGCCTTTCTTCCCTGGCCTGTAGGTACGTGGACCTCGGAAGTCCATCGACCGGCGCGTTTGTCACTCAGAGCTCATCTAGACCTACCTGGCTCCCGGTGACTTTATAATTTGCTCAGAAGCAAGGAAGGAATTCCAAAAAAGGGACGAGGACAGACAATTTCAGGAACAGAAGGGGAGAAGCCCGACCGCCACAGCCAGACAATGAGACCAGGCAATGAGCAACGGGGGCGCGTGGCACCGGGCCAGGCGTCACATGTGACTTAATTCTTCCTTAGGACTTAGTGTCTGACCCTGCAAGGTGGAGCTGGCTTCGGTGACAACTGGTACGAGCTGGGGAAGAGGGTGAACGGCCATTTTTATAACAAAGAAAAATTGTCCCTGAGTAGGGAACTGATGGGGTCGACTGATTTCTTCTTTCCCGTTAAGGAGACGTCCTCCCCGCCGGCTGCTCCTCACGTCGGGGCGAGGGGGGGGGGTTCTCATTGCACCCCTCACCCCCACGCACCCCTGCCTGTCCTCCTTCCCCGCAGCCATGCTCTATCCACTCACTTCGTCCCACCGAAGTGGCCTTGCGGTGACCCCTGAGGTGCTGCGGACGCCTTTGCAGGCAGGTTCCTCGCCCCCTGAGACAGGATGCTTTGCAGTTCTGGTTTGGGGTATCGGACTTCTCAGCAGGTTCCCGGGGCTGAATGAAAATACGTCGACGATTTGACTGAAGGGTTTACCGTGCGCGGGAGCAGGTAGAGGACGCAGGTCTGTGCGAGCCTGGAAGGAAAAAGGGTTGCGCAGGCTTCGCTATGGAGTCATTCGTGGACCCTCGTGCATTTATGGCTGAGGGGATGGACTGTGGATGAGATACAGCTCCGCACGCCGATTACCTGTGAACAGGGACTGATCCCCCGGCCTCAGATTTCCTACGAGAGCAGCCAGGGTCCTGGCCCTCGCCTTCCGTCGAATGTCCCTCCCGTAGAGGCTGGTGGAGGCTGTTTGGCGCTCCTTGCTCCTCGCGGAGTTTTCTCTTTAGTGTCGTGTAACCCGAGTCCTTTTCTGCGACGTGAGCGTGTTTTTCTCTCTTTCTCATGTTCAGCCCAGGCGTCCCCAGAGGGTAGCTGGCCTTTGGCTCTCTGAGGTGAACTGGGACTTTAATGAATGGATCCGTTCCACGACTCTTTTAATGAGAAATTCAAATCCGTAAACCTCTGGGGTGGAATAGGACCCAGACGGGTTCTAGAATTCCCCAGCCACCCACGAGGCACGCTGGCGGTCGTCGGCGTGACTGCCACCATCCTCCAGATGGCAGAGCGGAGGGCCAGGCGAGGAAGGAAGACGGGGAGGAACCTGAGGAGGACAGACCCCGGTCTGGCCTCAAGATCCCAGCAAACTGGCACCGCACCTACGATCGCCGGAGTCCAGTTCTTTGTTTGCTTGGGTCCTGCACCAAAGTCGTTGGCATCCTAGGATTTAAAAAAGAAAAATATATGTATGTGTGTGTGTTCCTGCAGAGACGGTCGCCGGGCTGCAGAACTGTTTCCACCTCCTGGCGGGTCGGCGAGGGCCCCACACAGCCCGGCCACTGATGTCAGCCTTGGCCAGGTGTGGGACCAGCACCCCCTGCCTCTGGGCGGCGCGTGCCCCAGAGTCCTGGGTGCCTCGCGGGCCCACGGCATACGTCACGCATTTCCTGTGGCTCGGGCATCGCCGCGGACGCGTGTGCTTTCTATTAAGGGAGCTTCGTAAAGGCTGCAGGTGCGGCGGGGCGCCTCTTTGAAGTCCCGCAGAATCGTCCCCTTTCCCCATCCTCACACTCCAGGCCTCGTAAAAACCCCAGGGATTATGGACCGACGGCGCCTCGGGGACCCTCAAGGTGCTGCGACTCAGACGGCGGCCTGCCCCCAAGGTGCGGCTGCAGGCGGGGGACCGGTGCCAGGTGTGGCGGTCCTGCCGCCAGGCGGGGGTGGGGGGAGGTGGGGACAAGCCCTGCCCCGGCAGCGACAGGGAGGAGAAACCTGGACGCGGGGTCCGCCAGCGTCCACCCCGTCGGTTCACCAGGCTGTTGATCGCCCGGAGAAGGCCACTCACACTGGTCATTATCGACACCTTCTAGAGTGTTCTCTGAAGACACCTGATCCCTAGGGAGTCCCGCAGCGATCCCCACTGTGGATCTCTTCTGTAGGAAAACGCGCATAAAAGATCGAACCGGATTTTCCCAGAAAGGCAAATAAAAAATAAAATTAAATGTTGATCTCTTCGCGTAGCGCTGCGTAGTGGTTCCCGGAGGTGGATGCGCTTTCTTAGAAACAAGGAAATTACCAAAAAGAAGAGTTTGGTAAGAACCCGCAGCGCTCTCGGCAACCACGTGGGAGTTTTCCCCTGCGAAGTGCCTTTGGGGACCTGGTTTTTGCTTTTGTTTTGGGCTTGGGCCGCCTTGAAAGGTGAGCGGCTAGAAGCACTCCCTGCACTTCCTGAGGCCGTCCCGGCCCTAATTAAGGGCATCTCAGTCCTCAAGGGGCCTCTGCCTGCGCCATCCAGGCCCAGGCAGCCAGCCAGCGGCGAGGCATACGCCACTGGCCCCAAGTCCCCCTCCAGAGGTGGCCGGTTCCCGGGGAAAGGATCGGATGACTCCGTTAATGAGCGAGCACGAGGAACGGGGGAGGAGGGGGTATGTGCTGGTCCAGGGACCAGGGCAGCTGCCGGAAGTGGAGGGTGTATGTGTCCGGGGCTTAATGAGCTCACGAGAGGGGCTCTCATCTTGGGTGAAAGACGTCTCGACCCAAATCTTTCACTATATCCCAGACTCTCGGGGGGACCGAGGGCTGCAGAGTTTGCGTTTTGGAAAGGAGGCAAGGCAGCCTGGACCTCGGAAGGAGGAATCTCTTTATTATCCGTCCACGTTCCGATGTTTGCTTCCTTGACGTAAGAGTTTATGCCGAATCAGGCCCCGTGTTAACTGGGAAAAAACAAAACAAAACAAAACAAACAACAACAACAACAAAATGTAGAGATCAAGGTGTTCGAACTCTTGCTTCAAAAGGAAATTGAGGGGCACGTCCAAGTTCACGCAAACGCACGGAGCATGGTCTACACCCAGTTCCTCGTGCCCCAGAGAGGTCCTTCCTGCCACGGGTTCTGTACTTTCCACTCGTCCCAGTTTTCCTTTCCCGTTCCATTTGCGACCCCCACCCCGGGCTGGCGTACTTAGCGCCTGCTGAGCCGTCCCGAGGCCGCAGGGCGCCCTCTCTCCCCCGCCACGCGTCTACCGCCCCACTCCTCCTTCCCCTCTTCGTTTGGGAAAACGTCCCCGTCCCCTTCGATTCTCTGCTTGGCTCCTCACGAAGGTCACACGCCGATTTCACTTTGAAATGTTAAGATCGGACGTCCTTACCCTCCTGTAAGTATGAGACTGATCGGACGTCCTTACCCTCCTTGGAAGATTTAGGAAATATCCAAATCCAGTCGCGTTTCTATCCTGTCGTACTTTGGTTCTATTTCGACTTTTTAAGTTAAGAAAACATTTAGTGAAATTTACAGACTTAAGTCGGCACTTTGAGGTGTTTTAACCGAGACGCAGACTCAATGTTTCTATCGGCACAACCCCTGCCCCGGTGAAGGCAGAGCGCGTTTCCATCGAGGTCCCCTGTTCCTCCTTCCAGTCCCTTTCCACCCTCCGCAGGCCACCGTCGCCCTGGTCTCCGACCACCGTTTACTCGTTCTGCGGAGCCCAATGTCCCACGAATGGAATGACGCAGTGAATCTTTTTTTCTTTGGCTCAATATGTTTCTGAAACCCATCGGTAGTTTCGTGATTGCCCAGTTGGAGCCCTGGGGGACCCCAAGGCCCTTTCAGGGGCGTCCATGAGGTCCAGGTGTCTTGGGAACCGTGTGAAAGCGCAGGAACCTGTTCCACCTGCATTCTCGTGAGTTTCAGTGTAGTCTCCCTCTCCTCTCTCTCTCTCCCTCTCTCTCTCTGTCCTCTCGACCCTATTTCCGTGGGGGATTCTGACTGGCACAGGTGCTCTGCACACAGATATTCATCATTCCCATATATATCTAAGCTCCCCCCCTTTCCTTCAGAGACGGCAGAAATACAACGCCGGCCGAGGCTCTGCAGGGCTCATGGCCTCACTCGCTCACCTGCAGATGAACATGTTCCCGGTAAAGTAGGTTTAACGAGCCCGGCTGGACGTTTGTCCCCTTTTCGAAGGCCTGATGCAGCTGTGCCACCTCAAAACGCGACGGCTCAGGTCCCGTCGACGGATGAAAACACGCTCAAGTTGTTTTCGAAAGTCCATTCACGGGAGAGCGGTTTGCAGACGACTCACCCCAAACACCAAAAACCCAGAATGATTCGTGGGAAGACTTTTCAGCGCTGTCTCGCCCTCGCGCCATCCCAGGACGCTGCCAGCACTCCCGGAGCTTAGCAGATAAACGATGTGACCCTTTGGGGTCCCTTCCAGCGCAACGTTTCCACTGAAATGTGACAAGGGCCACGAGGTCGGCTTCACACCTTCGTCCCTGTGAGCAAACACCTCCGGCCTTGTCCCCCACGTGAGGCCAGACCCCCAGGCCCGGGGCAGAGGGTCACTGAAGTCCCCCTGGACACTGACCCTCACTTCTCTGTCATCCACGTGCGTCATCTTTGGCCGGCGACTCGTCCAGTAGATCGTAGAACCGCTGTCGTTTTCATTCCCGAGGGGGGAGCAGCAGGCACAGGCGTGGACACATCAAGGCACATCCGCCCGCGTCCCAGCAGGCCACGTCCCTCCTTCGCCGCAGGGGGACACAGTCGAGGGGCACGTCCGCGCTGCAGAGGACGGCTCGCCCGCTCGAGGGACAGATCCCTCCTCCAGCCAATGTTCTCCAAGGGTCACGGCTCCCCGTGGCTTCTCAGCTTCCCCTCTCATAGATGTTTTTAACGACGAGCCGCTCGTTCCATCTGCCGCGAGACAAGGTGTCCGGCTAAATTACATTCTGTGACGCACGCTGCCTGCAAACTAATAAAAGAATAGCCAGATAAGTCGTGAGCGGGTTTTTAATCAGACGGCTATATTGCGCTGGAGATAGTAAAAGCCGCCGTAACTGCCTGCAGATGCTCAAAATCTATAAAGGTGGAGCCTGGGTCCCCGGGGTTCTCCTCCCGCGTCGGCCGGCCTTTGTTTTGCACGCAGCTTCATTATTGAACTTAATAAACTCTCCGTTTTATTATGTTCCGTACACAACCCCTGGGGTTTTACTGTAGGGACCATAATCCCAGCACAGTCGAGAGGGACCGGAGAGAGCCCTTCACGGGGGCGTCATCTGAAATACGGGGGACCACGGACACATTTGCTGAAAACGTTTATTTTCACGGAACGGCCTGCCTTTTGAAAAACACCGAAAGGGTCACCCCTGAAAAGAGCACCTCCCCTTCCAGCTCTTTATGGCGGTGTCTCCTGCGACATAGGTCTCAGCGGGCCCTTGAAACGTTGGAGCGTTTCACCAGTAAAATGGGGTGAAAGGAAACCCAGGGGAGAAGACGGCCCGTAAGGAAAAGTGACAGTCTCGACGCCACCCCGCACTTCGTGCAGAAACACTGGCGGAAAGTGTCCAGAAGGAGGGCCACGAGCTTGGGGTCTGGGTGGACTTTGCGGACTTTCCCACGTTCCGCGGCCCGTGTCAGCTGGTGGTGTCGGCGTCGAGGGCCCGATGCGGTTTCGGGGAAAATGATAGGTGGCTGTCGTTTTGCCGGGTGTCACTCTTGAGGAGACTCCGTTCACACTAGGTGAACTTGGTTTGAAGTCGCACTTGACGAGACAAGCGCCGGGGAAATGGTCCCACCGTGCCTCGTTTGCTGCGAGGAGAGGCGTGCTTTCGGCTTAAGGACGGGCTACAGGATGGGGGGCCGAGGATACAGGGGGAGCGGACGTGAGTCACGTCTGTTGCGCTCAGGGGATAGAATCAAGGGCAGCCGCTGCGTTTTAAGGGGGTCAACAGCTCCCCTAAGTGTACTTGACAATTACGTAAATATTTTTACGTATTTTCTCACTTACGGGTTTATTTTTTTAGCCCAGAAAGCACAGTTAACTCTTTAAATTAAAATTATACCATCAATAAGTTTGATGTAAACGGTCTTACTATTTCACTCAGTGGGTTCTAAAAAATACTAAAAAAAATAAATAAAAATAAATGAAATAAATAAATAAAACTAGAAACAGAGAGCAGATTCCACGGTCCCACAAAGCTCAGACACGTCGCACCCCTGTCCGACCCGCGGAGAGTCACGGGACCTCAAGGGCTCTGAGATGTCCCGCGGAAAAGAAACCTGTTTAACTGCTGCGCCCCCGTTTTCTGCGCGTGTTTGATCCACGAGTGCCTTCTGGCCCAGCTCTTACGAACGCCCCGCAGAAGGCTAACCTTGCCTCGAAAGGAACGAAGCCGACCTGCGTTTGTTAGCGGAGAGTGGCTTGGTAGCGGGTCCCGGGGGAAATAAGACTTCGCCGTGGCGTGTTTGCTGCGTCTGTGACGCTGCAAGGTCATGTCCAGAAGCAGGACGTGGTGGGTGGTTCTTTTGTGTCCAGGATCGGATGGACTTTTTGGGGGGAATCATTTACTTTGTGGATATTATTGTTCGTGTTCGGTGAGACTGAGCACGCCCTGGACACCGCGCTGAGACTTTTCTACGGATGTGAAATAGGACGATGATGCTTTATGCGACCAAAATGTGATCCTGTTTCATCTTTGAGACAAAGCTGCAGGAGAAGCGCGCTCTTACGCTCTCTCTTTTTCAGGGGAGACCGCGGAGATGCGGAGGTCGAGGGACTCGTCCGAGATGACCGGGTAAGTGTCGGAGCCCGGACTTGACCCGAGGCTCTGGGACTCTGGCCTGGAGACTCGTGGCCACCGCGGTGCCCAGCCATCCTCCTGTGAGCGGCGGCCCGGAGCACCTGGGGAGAAACCGGACAGGTAGGTGACCATCGCCGCAGGCTCCCTGGGAGGTGGCCGTCGCAGCCACGCACAATGGCGTGGCCCCTTCCCATTCCGTGCTCCCTCCGGAGCCGCCTTTATTTGTCACGTCACTACCTGCAGCGCCGCGGTGCCCGACGTCGCGTTCAGGACGCGTCGGTTCATTTCTGCTCCCCGCGCGGATGCTCCGTGAGCACCGGGACGGGGCTGCCGTGGCAGTTTGGTCTGGATGTCGAGATGGGTCCGTGGTGCATGGCGGGTTTCCCAGGAAACGCTGGTGGCGCGTCTTCCCGATGAGTCCTCAGGCCGCGGTCGGGAGGCCTGTGAGGTTTGGGGCTGGAAATGATCGGGGTCCAGAGCGGAGCAGGTGCGACTCACGGCGGGACGGACACCCCGACCCCAGGGGCTCTGCACACGGCCGGGTGGTCGTGGCCCCACGGGTGACAGAGTGACACGCGCCACGTGGATGCGCGCCAGCTGGCCACGGCCGGCGCCCGGCCAGGTCGGAAGTGGTCTTCGATGGGGGGGGAGGGGGGACACCTAGTTTCAAGGGGATAATTGGGCGGTTTTGTGTGTTTGTTGATGTAAATGCGCCACGGATTAGCCCTGGTCCCTCCCGGGGCTGAGTGATGGCCAGCGGGGCCAGGTGGCAGGCTGCCGGGCGCGGGAAATCAATACCCCGTTTCCTGGCCCCGCCTCTGTGTTTCTGGGGAGAGGATTCCTTCCGCCGCGTCGCGAGCACCTTTCCCCTTGCCAGTTTGATTTGGTTTAGTCTAAACCCTCTGGCCCGAAGGGACCTGAGCCGAAGGGGGCCCCCGACTTTCGGAGGAAATGACCCGGCGGTAAACATCTGGAAAAGGGAACAAGTCAGCACAACCGGAGCTGAAACACGAGGCTTTCCAACTGGCTCTTAACCCCCCACCTCGGCTCCAAATGTCACCTCCGCCGCGGTGCAGACGGCTCGTCCCTGCTGGAGAAATGCTCCAGGCGGCGGCCGGGCGGCCCCTCGCGCCTCTAATGGCAGAGCCGCTCGCGTGGTGAGTGACGGTTTTCAGGTTTGTGCCCCCCTCCCCCCCCGCGGGTGCTCACCCCTAAGCTTCCGTCTGGGTAGGGACGGTCGTCTTCGAAAACACCACAAAACAGCGAACAGAGGTGTCCCTTCCTCATCAAAGCTATTTCCCTCCCTCGTCCCTGGACTCGGGGCAGATGCTTCGGAAGTGTTTTAGGAGGATCTAGAGGTCCCGAGTCTTTAGGGGCGACCCCCACGGTGAAGTGAAAGGTGTGTCCCCCGCGGTGCGTGTGCGTGCGCAAGGCCAGCTGCCCTTTGCCTCCATGAGGTTTACCGTTTCGCTTCAGCTCCCACCATTTCCCTCTGTCCTCAGCCTGTGCCGCCTCTTCATTTCCCACCACGTGGCTTCGGTCGCTCTGCTTCTTTTCTGTCTGACGTACCTTCAGGCGGGAAGCAACATGGTACAGGTTGAAAGTAGGGGCCTAAGCGTCATGGCAGCAAGGCGGCCGACCAGAAAGTTCGGGGGCCCCGTCTGCCCCGTGGGAACACCAAGTAAACGGCGACGTACGGACCTAGTCGCTTCGCAGAAAAGCCAGGACCCAGCTCAGGATCTGCCCCAACCAGGCCAATGCAGTACCCCGGCCCCCAGCCTCACCCCCACCCCATGGCGGGATCCCAGAGGAAGAAGAGAGAGGAGGCTCAGAGAGGTTGTTTGAAGGACTCGTGGCTGAAAAGTCCCCAAATCCGAGGACAGGTGTGAATGGTGACACAGGGAGGTCGACAAACACGCACACTTTCATGCAGATTCGGGATCCTTAAAAAAAAAAAAAACAAAAATGGGGTTTTCCCTGCAACTCGAGCAGAGTCCCGCCCCGGGAGCCCCAGCCCTGGTTTCGGCCTTCACGTGACCAGGAGCTTCTCGGCGACTCGCTTGAGTTTGGAAACCTTTGTTTGCGCGGATTTATTTGGAAAAATAAAGCCTTAAAATAGCAGTCCAGGCTTATCATGCGAAGGCCTCTTCCGACCGACGCGTAAGCAACAAACCGTCCGGTTTATTTTTTCCTTTTCTCTGCGAGAGGGTACGCTCGGAGAGGAAGCTGATGTCAAGCGTGTGGACAAACAGCTGCGCGCTGGGGCCCGGCCTTCCTGGGACGGGGGAGGGGTCCCTACCCCTCGGTCACGTTGCGGCCCCAGGTTTACAGCGATTATTTTAGAAAAGGGAGGGAGGGAGGGAGGGAGAGAGAGAAAAGAGGCATTTTCATCCCATCAAGGAGAAAGTCCTCTTTAAGAGACGAAAGGGACTCCACGCCCTCTGATGTCACCCCCCGCTTCTGGGCCACCCCTTGTGCCCTGCGAAGCTACTCGGGTGCCCGCTGGGCAGTCCTCCCAGGGGACACGAACTACCGGGGGGGCAGAAGGGAGCCAGGCCGCCGCCCTGCGTGACAAAGAGAACTCTGGTGGAAGGCTCGTGTGTGTGTGGGAGCTCAGGGAGGGCCTCGCGGGTCCTACTCGGGTGGCCAGGGCCCAGTGCGCGGTGGCCACAGGCAGGAGAAAGCGTTGCGGAGAGAGAGGACACAGCGGTCCCCGGAGACCGGCCGTTCCAGCCGCGTTTTCTTTCCTAGGAGGACCAGAGGGTCGGTCTCTGAGAGACCCCGGGCTCTAGGCACCGGGCACCCCGTTTGTCGTCGTGTGGGGTGGGCTCGGCAGAAAGACAGAGGTTGCTCCTCCGTGGGCTGACACCTGAGAGGACGCGGCAGGAATGACTGTCCCGTCGCTCCCACGGGATGAATGCCGGGTCGTTCCATCAAGCTCGAGAGAAGCTTCGGAAGCTTCTGAGGAGAGAGGGAAAGGCCGTTTTTCGGTTTTTTGTTTGTTTGTTTGTTTGTTTGAGGGATGGAGAAGCAAGGAGAACCTGGGTGTTTTAAGGTGACCACGTGCGCGTGCGCACACCCACGCACCCCCGGACACGTCCCCAACGGGGAAAGAGCTCTCCTTGATGATCAGGGCCGCGTGCAGCGAACACTGACACTTAAACCTGTCCCTTTTCTTTTCTTTTCCAAAATCTCCGCAGAGAGACGCGAACGAGCTTGTCCCGGGGCGGGAGGACAACGGGTCCCCGTACGCTCAGTTGTCCACACGCCTCCTTTTCCCGGGGTCGTCATCTTCGAATCGCATCGCCTTTGAGCGGTTTGGGCAGCAAACTCCGTCTCGGCCCGTTCTCGGGGTTCTTGCCCGCTTCTCAGATCTTTCCGATCCCGAAGTGGTGAAACGTCTGGCGGCTTCCAGGATCCCTTCGAAGTCTGCTTTCTCAGCGTTCCTGCTGGAACATAGCCTCGCGGTCAGGGCGGCCTCTTCTTCTCCCCTGCGGGGGGACGTCTCATTGTGCCTTGGCTCTTCCTCTTCCGTAGACCAGGTTCCGGCTAATCGTGGCCACTTTTCGCCACCCGCTTCTTGCAAAGTGGTAGCTAGCGATGCAGCTCTCGTACTGCGAAACCCGCATCTCACATTTCACTGGTGATTCCCACACCCCAAAGCCGAATGGAGGCCTCAGAATTAGAGGTGAGTCGATGTCCCAAACGAAAGCCAAGGACATGGAGGCGTGTGGGACCCCTGTTCGCTTTAACGTGGATTTTTGTTGTGGCCACGTGGCCCCTTTGTGTCTTGCTGACCATTGGAGCAGTGATGGGGGCTGAGCCCTTTGGGCTGGCGTGTAAGTCCAAACGGGATGAGCTTTTGCGCTCTGGGACAGAGGTATGGAGGACAGGGGCCCGACGCTGCCGAGAGGCTAAGGGAGTGGAGGTGAGTGGACTCGAATGGGCCCTGGAGCTCCGGAGGGCCCCAGGGCGTTCCGTCTTGCCCAGGAAGGCCCTCGTGTGGTTTAGAAAATTAAAAAACAAAAACCCAAATTCCCCATCCTGAGTGTTTCAGGATTCCTGAGCATGCCCTTCAGAAGCCGCCAACGTGAAGGACTGAATACAGTAGGCCTGCCCTCGCTGGCCGTCCAGGTTTGAACTGACCCCGAAGGAGTTTGTAGGCCGGTTTCAGGGGTGGCGGAATCCAGGGTGGCTTCCTCATGGCAGCGAGGCCAGGGTGGAGAGAATGCGAAGGTGGGGCATGGAGACGCTGGCGAACGGACACAGGAGAGCGTGCAGGCCGTGGGGCGAGGCGTCATTACAACAGGGTGTGATGAGGGTTTTCCTAAGCGTGTCAGGGACAAGAACGAGGAAACGACACTTCTCGTTCGTACGTCTTCTGCGCCCGGCGTGCTGCCTCAGCTCTCCAGCTGCGAGGCGGGTGTAGACCGGCATGTGGGTCCGTGGTCGTCTCATTCGATCAAGCGACATCTGGTGGGAATTACATGCACATGCCCTGGCGACGAGGCCGACTCGTGACGCCGGTTCCCTGCGCTCGGTTCCCATCGGTGCCAGCGAACGACCTGGCAGAGCGTCAGGGGCGGCGTCCCCTGCCCCGCAACGTGGTGGTAATTGCTGTGTCCCCAGTGGAGGGAGAAATGTGGTCTTAGGGAAGGAACGGGGCTTCGGCGTTCAGAAGGTCTGGGCCAGAGGCAGCGACGGCGCCTCCCTTAACCGTGCGCCTTTGTCCCCGTCACTTCATCTCCTGGAGCCTTCATTTCCTCCCCTCTTCCAGGGGAGCGACCATGCCGGCCTCGCGGGGTCGTTTTGTTATGAAACGACAGAGAGCGCTTTGCAGACTTAAGCAAACGGTGAAGCTCGAGCCGGTGTTTTGTGCCAGGAGCTCCGCGAAGGGTTGAAGGCGGATGGGTAGCCATCACACCCTCTTCTCTGCCCTCAGTAAACGGGAACCGTGGTGGGAGGATGGAGATGTGCGTCAATGGCCACCGCTCCTGTGTGACCACGGGTAAGGAGCTGGGCCCACGAACTGTGATCGGTTATTCTCGCGTGTCGTCTGGTTCGGTGGGAAAGCTCCACATGGCATCGGGCCAGAGACAGGACGTCGGGGGTGGGAGGACGCTGCCCGTCACACTGGACGAGAAGCTGGTTCAAAGAGGCTGCCGTGACCGAGGCGGGGCGCTTCGGAGGCGGCGGCTGATGGACCTGCATCAGCAGTAAAATGGTTCCCAGCCACCAAAAACGAGCCGGGGGGGGGGCTTAATTCAGATTGCATCGGGGCGGTTTACAGGTGGCATCAGCGGAGCCTGGCGGTGCGGCTCACATAAGTACAAGCATTTTTCGTGGGGAGGACATTCAAGATCTAATCGCTTAGCTTCCGAGTACATGTTGACGGTAGCCTGAAGATCATTCATGAGTAAAAGTTAGCACCTTTGACTAACATCTCCCCCGCCCCATCCCCAGGCCCTGAGAACCACCCTTCTACTCCCCATTTCTCTGAGTTTGGCTTTATTTTTTACGTTCCACATAAAAGTAAAATTGTACCACATTTGTCTTCCTCTGTCGGGCTTATTTCACTTACTAAAATGCTCTCCAATTCGCCCAAGTGGTCACAAATGGCAGGACTTCCTATTAAACGACATCCCTCTGCGTGCACAGACGCACGCATGACTTCTGTCCCCGTTCATCTGTCGATGGGCACGCGTAAGTCCCTCTGTGCCTGCCATTTCGTGGATAACGCTGCAGGGAGCGTAGATACCTCATCGAGAGCCCGACTTCACTTCCTTCGCGTGGACTCCCAGCGGCGGGGTGGCCGGATCCTATGGTGTCTCTACGTTTACTTTCCTGAGGGACGTCCGTGTTGCTGTTCACCGCGGCGCCACCAATTCAGATTGATTTCTCCCGACAGTGCACAGGCTTTTCTTTTCTCCCCTCCTCGCTGACGCGCATTATCTCTGGTCTTTTCGAGAACAGCCGTTCCACCAGGCATGAGGCGACAGCTTGTCGCGGTTTCGATTTGCATTTCCCTGAAGATGCCGAGCATCTTCTCAGGTGCCTGCTGGCCATCCGTGCGTCATTGCAGAAGGTTACCTTTGACGTGATTTATACGACTGCTCGATGCAGACAGCTCAGAGAAGCTAGGATTCAAGGGGGAAGCTCCGAGGGGAGGCCTGGGCCAGAGACAGAGATTTGGTAGTGACACGGAAGGGGCTAGAAGCCGCGGGACTGAAGGAGATGACCCCGGGAGACAGGGACCATGGGCCATCCGGAGCATCCACCATTAAGAGTCTGGGAAAAAGGAAGGACCGTTCGCAAGGACCATTCACTGGTCGTTGGGGGGGACCGACAAAGGCGGGAGAGCTGTTGCGAAGCCGCCTGCCAACCCCTGCACTTACCCTCCAGCTCTTGGACGCGAATGTGTGTATTTGCTTGAGGACCACACAGGAGTGGGGGAGGGGTCAGGACCGGTCTCCAGAGATTTATTTAATTCTCTCCAGTTTCTATGATTGACAAATTGGGGTTAAAACACCATATTCGAATGATTTAAGTGTAAATGAGCTGAAACACATGGATTAGATTTCTTTCCAATTGCACACGACTTTAACAATTAAGCACAAAGGGGTGCTGGAAGCGAAAGGCTTACGGGGGCTTTGTAAAATCCCAAATGTGGAGGCAGCGGTTAGAGCGTCAGCAAGCAGGCCTAGCAGCTCGGGGTGCCACGAGAAGCTGAATCTCTCTCCCTCCATCTCTCCAGGTCTCTGTCTCTAGCCCGCCCTCCGTACCGTGTCTGTCTGTCTGTCTCTGCTGGTCCGCCTCCCCCTGCATCCCTGTGTTCAGGCCACCATCGGGATGCTCACGGACAGACTGACAGCACATCTTCCAGCTGCCCAGAAGCAGCTCTGCTGTTTGGAGAATGACACCAGTGATTTCCAGTTTGAGGGGAGAAAAAAGTCAGTCGCAGGTGTGACTTCTCTTCAGGGACAGTGTTGTTTATGGTGGTTGTTCTCTAAAGAAAGGTTAGGACTCGTGCTCCCGTGGATGATATATTGCATCATACACCTTTGCATTATAACCTTTCCTTTGTTTCTTCCAGGCTTTCTTCTCTTACTTGGCCCCCAAATGGCTCTTTGCTAGACAAACTCGATGCAAAATCTAAAATAAAATAAAATAAATAAAATAAAATAAAATAAAATAAAATAAAATAAAATAAAAAATAAATAAAATAATAAAATAAAATAAAGTAAAATAAAATAATAAAATAAAAATAAAATAAAATAAAATAAAATAAAAATAATAATAAGATAAAATAAAATAAAATAAAATAATAAAAATAAAATAAAATAAAATAAAATAAAAATAATAATAAAATAAAATAAAAGCAATAATAAGATAAAATAAAATAAAATAAAATAAAATAAATAAAATAAAATAAAATAAAATAAAAATAATAAGATAAAATAAAATAATAAAATAATAAAATAATAAAATAAAATAAATAAAATAAAATAAAAATAATAATAAGATAAAATAAAATAAAATAAAATAAAATAAAATAAAATAAAATAAAAATAAAATAAAGTAAACCAAAAGCCATTTCTGTTTGTCGTTAAGTACGGCCGAGGAATGTGTTTATAACAAACGCTGCCTGATGACAGAAATGCCGTAATGGTTGCGGATCTGAGAGTGGGCTGTGGAAAGGTGGTCTCGCGTGTTTTCAGGGTTTTTTGAAGAAGCAGTAGCGGGCTCTGTGACGAGAGCGTAGGCCGTAGCAGAGGCCCAGACCAGAGCCAAGTGGGCTAAGCTTTTGGTTACTGTCTTTGTTTGAAAGTGGACGGCTTTTATTTTCAAAAGAAATACAATAGTTTTTATAGTTTTCTAGGTTCGTCTGCGCCGTAGCAGCGACCAGAATTGTTACTTCCTTGAGGCTGAAGCACGCCCTGATGGACAGACATCTCAGACATCTGTCTCGTTGACCTCCTCACCCTCCTCTCCGAGGCACGTCCGGTGGCTCTGGCGCTCGTGAGTGGGGTTGCTGCGGACGCGGGCGAACACGTATCTGAGCCTCGTTTTCACTGTTCGGTGATTAAACGTGTGGAAGAGGAATTGCTGGATAAACAGGGATTCGGTTCAACTTTGGGAGGAAGCACCGGGGGCCGCATCGTTCTGTGTTTCCACCAGCGACGCACGAGGGTTTCGAGTTCTCTCCATCCTCACCACCGCTCGTTATTTCCATGCCCCCTGCCTTTCCTTTCCTTTCTTTTTCTTTCTTTTTTCTTTTCTTTTATTTATTTATTTATTCATTCATTCATTCATTCATTCATTCGTTTGTTTGTTTGTTTATTTATTTATTTTTTTGGTGATAGCCACCCTAACTGGTACGAAGCAGTATCTCGTCGTGGTGGCGACGTGCATTTCCCTGATGACGTGTGATGTTGAGCACCCTTTCGTGCCCTTATTTACTGACCATTTCTATATCTTCTTGGAAAATGTCCAGTCAAGTCCTTTGCCCGTTTTCAGCTCGTGCGTGCAGATCCCAGCTTACTTCTGTGGGTTCGGTTCCAAAGGCAAACTTACTTTCAGAACCGTCGCCGTGCTAATTGGGTCCATTTGGCGTGTCTGGTACAGCCGAGACTTTCATCGTTCGCCGCTCAGAGAACATAAGGATTTTCCCCAGGCTGCATCCAGGTGGAGAAAAGAATGTCTGGCCCACTGCGAGAGGGAAGATTCTGGTCCAACCATCTGTCCTACAGAGGAGCTCTGGTCTGGTCACCCGATGTCCCCGACAGCTCTAGGTCCGGGAGGGGGGGTCTCAGGCCTCGGGCGACCAAGGGGCGTCCTGCCTTGGCTCTTTCTGTGGCCGAATCCCCTCTGCAGACACCCCCGGCTGCTTCGGATCGCTCGGTGAGGAGCAGACCCTCGGGCCCATTGTCGTGGCCGCGCCCCCTTGACCATCCACTGGACGCCAGGCCTGGTGGGGGAGGCCAGGCTCCCCGTGGCCCCTCGTGGCTGCTGTCCTGGGGGGTTCCCACTCAGTGGGGGAGGGGGCTGAATCTACCTGGGCCACCACCTTCTGTTGCCAGGTCGGCTGGGGGCCGGGACTGCGGGGTCTGGCTGTCGCCTTCTGCTGTGCGTCTGTGACTAACACGGCAGGAAGAGCATCCATCCGAGCGTGACTTGTCATCGTACTAAGGGAAGTTCTTGGAAAATGAATGACGAAGGATCGATGGGGACGCACGGCGAGCTCACAACGAAGAGCCTGAGGGACACCTGTGGTGTGGCTGGGGGCGTCCGTGACCAGTAACTTCGAGATGACCCGGATCGGAGATCCCAGCAGCTGGAGCTTGTGACGTTGGCCTAGCCCAGGCAGGCACAGGGGGTGGCCTCGTCTGACCAACAGAGGGCCAGGGAGGGGGCAAGGCGACACGGTGGCCTCAGACTCACCTGCTGCTCCCAGTAGAGCCCAATAGCTCCCTTCCCTGCGGACGGCCA
Source organism: Cynopterus sphinx (assembly GCA_030015415.1). NCBI lineage: Eukaryota > Metazoa > Chordata > Mammalia > Chiroptera > Pteropodidae > Cynopterus > Cynopterus sphinx. The sequence continues at coordinate 19,325,770 of CM057394.1, forward strand.
CTGTGGGGACAGCTCTGAGAAGCCCCTGCTGTAGCCACTCGCGAGACTCCCTCCTCCCTCTGCATCTCACGGTCTGACCAGCAGACCAGCCGCGGGCCTCCCAGGGCGGGCTCTGCTGCCCATCACCGTGTGACTCTCTCGGTCCCGGGCAGGCCCCCGGGCCTGGGCCTGGGCCTGGCTCCTGACAGCGGACCCTGGCCAGGGACTGGGGCTCTCGGCATTCCTCGGCTGATGAGCGCAAGAAACGCGCGGGGGGCGACACGGGGCCCCGTCTGCAGACTTCAAACGCCGACGGCAGATGCGGCCTGGAGCTGGTTAAGGGCCATTGGCAACGGCAGCTCCGCGTCCCAGCTGTGCCTTTAATGTCGCACACACGCCCCGGAGGGGGGTGGTGGTGCAGGCGGGCGCGTCTGCGGGGCCTCCGCGTGGCGGGCCTGTGCCAGGGTCCCCCGGGTGACTCCTCAGCTCCCGCAGCGCCTCCCGTCCGGCCCCTTCGCCTAAGAGCACACCCTTGGGGGATCTGCAGTCTCCACTGAGGGGTGCAAAGCCGGGGCTCTGTTTAGGATCCTCTCCCGCGAGCAGGGCTGACCAGGAACTTCCCTCGATGGACAGCCACGTTTCAGAGACGGGATGCCACGTCCTGGGTCCCTCGTGCCCTCAGAGCCAGGGGAAGGCGGACGACTGCTTGTGGGTCTCCCCCAAAGGGTGGCTCGACCGAGTCCAGGAGCCAAGCTGAGCGGGGAGCAGCTCACCGGCCGGAGGAGGAGGGAGGCCTTTCCCTGTCAGCCTCCCCCTGCCCCTGGCCCGACTGGAGCGGGCGGCTCCCCGCATTTGGTGTTTAAAGTCCTTGCTGACCTGCAGGCCCCGAGGACGGAAAGATGCTGGGTGTGCGGGAGTGTGGGGGCCGGGAGGAGGAGGAGGAGGGAGCCACGGCACACACGTGGCTCACTTTGCTGGAAAAAACCTCACTGTTACTCAAAGATCCTGTTTTAATTTTGAATTTTTGTTTTAAAAGGTCATGATGTGTGTGTGTGTGTGTGAGAGAGAGAGAGAGAGAGAGAGACCTTGCCGCACAGGATACCTGAAAGAGTTTTAGATGCAGCTTTAGGCTGCTTGGACCTGATTCCCCCGCGTCCGTCCGGCCGCTGCACCCAGTGACAGCGCATGAGGGGGCATCAGGGAAGCACCTCACCAGCTCAGAGACGGGGCCCCTGGGAGGCGGACCTCACAGGAGCCGGCCTCGTGCCCGAATAATGCACGAGGCACATCACGAGGGGGAGCTAGCGACCGGGCGTCTCGACACCCAGCCGAGGCGTCGGCCGGGGCGCGGTTCCGTCTGGTCTTCTGAGGTCAAAACCACCAGGACCCCCGGACCTAACTAACCAGGCACCTCGCCTGCCTTTGCAGGGGGCTGCAGGGCGGCAAGAGGCCCGGGCCGTGTCATCGGGTTTCACGTAGCACGGCTGACGGCTCTTGAACCAGACTCGCCTTCCCCTCCCCGACCTCGGAGCTGAGCAGGGCGGGAAAGCCGTTCTGGAGGTGGGGAAACTGAGGGCACAGGCGGTAAGAGGCTTGTCCGACCTCGTCCCGGGGCGGGTGGGGCAGAGCAGAGACCACCGTCCCAGTGTCCCTGTGTTTCCCACGCCGCCTCCGCCCGCGACGCTGGCCTTCGTGGCCTGCAGTGCAGCGCATCTCCCGCTTCTGGAAGGGGGGGTTACGGATCGGTACCGAGAGCGTGGCCAGGAGGAGGCGAGACCGGCTGACCTTGCCTCCCGGGCACCTTGCAGTGCAATACGCTTCCCCGTCCCGCCACGCCGCCAGCTGAAAGGAACATCAGTTTGAAACCGGGATTTCGCATCGATGCCCAAAGTGTAGGTTCAGATCTAAAGTCTTCAGCACCCGCTTTTGTCACCGAAATTCAGCTGTTTTCCATCCGTCTCACTCCAGGATGCATCCTGGCTTTTCTAATAGAGATTTCAGAATGGAAAAAGCATCGGTGAATGGTATTAATGCTTTTCATCACCCTCCCTCCGTGCGGGCCCTCACGTGGGGGGAAAACAGCCGTTCTCGTTCGGGGGGAGTAGAGGGAGGAGCCGGTAATGCCCTCTGACCCCCGGAAACTGCTGGAAACTGAGCTCGAGAGCCTCGCGTGCCGTCAGGAGGGGCTGCGACAGGCCGTCCGCACCGTCGAGGGGCAAAATGGCCCTGCTCGCTTCATCCCCCGTGGTGACACCGGTCGGAACGCCGCCTCTGCGGAGCCCTGGTCACAGCACCTCTCAGGCGGGCCACCAGCCGGTGGCCCCCGCCCTCCAACCCTGGACGAGGGTAGCGGGAAGCAGGAGGCGAGGACCAGGACGTGGCGTCCCAGTCGAGTGCGGCTCAGGCGTCGTCGCAGCTGGTGTCCACGCCAGGCCCGCCTTCGCCTGACTTCGCGGCCCCCCCCGCCCCAGATTGAAAGCAGAGCGAGCAGACCCGCTGCGTCACCCGCGCCTCCTTTGAACCAGTGAACCTTTCTCCGGCTCCTCGACATGTTTTTCCTTTTTTTCACCGAACACGCACTTATTAGAAAACCAAATCGAGACGTTTTTGCCATTAGGCTCGCTGCCCGCGGAACCATCTGTGTGCCGGGCCCCCGGGAGTCGCTGCAGGTGCCGAGGACCCGGCAGCTGGGGCAGTTACGCACCCACGGATTCGGGGACTGGAATGGACCCCAGATCGAGGAGACCAACGAGATGCACTTGGCAGCTCAAGCCGAAGCTGATGGTAAAGATGAAAAGGCCTTTATAGGCAGCTTTTGTTTGCCCCCCGAGTCTTCTAAATCGGGAGCCAGGCGGCTCGCAGCAGGCCTCTCGTCGGGGGGTCCCCGCATGGCCCGCCCCCCTGAAACGCCAGAGCGCCGAGCATTTGCCCCAGTCAGATCTGCAGCGAGGAAGGGGGCGGGTGGCTGAGGGGCCCGCAGGGGAGGTCAGACTCCTACAAAAGGAGGGAGGTGGCTTTTCCAGGTCGGTTTTGGCAGCGACGTCACACGTCCCAAGGGGTCAGGGATCCCGTACGTCCTTCAACGTCTTTTGTGTAATCCCGCCGGGTCCCTGGCGATGCCATCGGTCGTCCCCATCCGATCAGCATGGACTTGCACCCTCCAGCTCCTCTCCTCAGACTTGCCTGGACCGTCCTGGGGACCGGGGGCTCCCACACGTGCTCCGCTGAAAGGCCAGGCCCGCGGCCAGCCCTGCGGGAGGAGTGTCCGGTAGAACCGCAGTCCCCACACCAAACCCGGCATCGCCAGAGGAGAACTGGCCCCTGGACGACCTTAGTGGGGCCCGGACATGATATCAGGAATAATGGGGACTTCATCGACCGGGAAACCTCCCTGAAGCCACCGAAGAGGCTGCCCTCCCGAGGGGGTGACTTTTCCTGGCAATTTCTGAACATCCCTCGTGTCCTCACCTCCAGTCGTCAGAGTTTAGGAATCCCGTGGTCCACCCCCAAAGAGCTGAGCCGTGAGAGGGGGATGGTGTTTATGTGGCCTGTTTTCATGTCTTTACTGGACTAAAAGGGAACATATCAGTCTGTCCAGTTCGGCCCAAGCCGTATGGCCTACGGTCCCCAACCGAAAAGGTCCCCTGTCCGGAGAACGAGCCCTCCTTCCACGGGGGGCTGTGGCCAGGGGGATCACAACCTCTCGCCCAGCCTGGAACGCAACGGTTTTCACTGGACTCGTCCACAACCTTGTTGTTTTCCAGGAGCTGTCCTTCTCTCCCCACGGCCTTGTTTGGTAAAATCCACGACTGGCCCTTATTTTCAGCATCCGGAGGCGGGGCTTGGGGAGGGGGTGGCGGTCAGAGATCTGGATCCTTCCTCACCTTCCTGCCGGACGCCGTTCTCTGCTTCTCTGCGGAGTCCTTCAGTTCTGGCTTTGGCTCCAGCGCTCCCTGCCTCCCCTGGCTTCTGGCATGCTGCCTCCTGAATGTTCTCCGGGCTTGTCAGGGCTCAGAGCGGCGCTAACGATTCCACTTCATTTTCGAAATTATTTATGAGGACAATGGAATGGTTTTCATTTGACTCATCCACCACCTTATGATTTTCCAGTAGATGTTCTGGTTTTTTTATTCTTTGTTTCTCCTTCCCGTGGCCTCGTTTGGCAAAATCCCCGATTTGCCCTTGGCTCATGCGAAGAACAAGCCAAAGAGACCTTGTCAGGTGTTCCTAATCTCAGAGTCGATGATAAATCACGCAGCCATTAAACATGCTTGTCTCGCCGCCAAGGGCGGGATGGATGAAGACGTTTGCTTCAGCCGAGACAGCTCGATCTCCAGCCTGTTCTGACTCCTGCCTGGATCTGCAGGGCGCTAGCACTTTAAAGAAAATCCTCGGCCGTGACTCAAGGCCTCCAGCCCCAAAGTCGCGCTCACCCCACTTTTACCATCGCTGCTCCTTGGGGCCGGGGCTCAGAGGAGACGCGCACTTAGGAAAGGGTTTATAGATGGAAACGACTGACAGCAACTCGATGGGATGGGTCAAACCGTCCCCGGGTAGCTCGACACGTTAGTGGGGGGAGAGGGGGTCGGAATAGCTATGATCCAAGGACTCCTTTTCAGTGCTCGTATGGGCAGGGAGAATAAAGACTTTTCCTGGGTAATGAGTGAAATTTTAAGTAAAAACGTTTTTTTTTTTTTTCTTTGCATTCTTCTCTATTTTCCAAAGTTGGTGTAATGAGCACATACATCTTTGTAAAGAGGAAAAACTAATAATAAGAGGGATTTTGGGTTTTCACTGCTCACGAACCCTCCTGGGCCCGGCCCTCCAGACCCCTGATCTGGGGAAGGAGGCCCCCGGGACCTTAGGACTTGACCAGGTGAGAAACCTGAAGGGGAGAAGGGTCTCGTACACACAGCTTCGGGGTCCCCTTGGGGGTGCGGTTGCCAAGGGAGACGCCGCTTGGCCACGGGGAAGCCCTGAGCGCCAGTGGTCCTGCTGTACCTTAGGGAGGACTCGGTTCGAACGCATCCCCTCCGCGACAGACCTCCTCCTCCCGGAGGGGCAGGAGGGCGGGTTGGAGAGTGAGGCTGCCTGTTTCTAAACCCTGGTTCGACCCTGAGCAGATGCGAGGCCCTGGGGAACGCGTCCTAACGTTCCCCAGCTTCTGTCGCATCAGCCTCGGATAAAGTCCCGCTTGCTGGTCGAGGAAACGAAACAAGACATGCCCGAGCTTCCTCATCTGTGAAATGGGGATGACGACCGTCTCTATTTCGCAGGATTGTTCCGAGATGAAACCTACGTTCTGTGTTCAGGCCAACGCACACAGAAAACGTTCAACAATTGGAGGCTCTCGTTATTCGGTACAATTCACTTAAAACAGTTGTTTTTTGCGTGAGTTACAACAACATGAAATTATTCAGCCTCAGTTTACTTGTTTGCTCTGTTTTCCTCACTCGCGTACGATCTTCACGAGGACGGGGGCCTGACCTGTCTCGTTAACAACTTGTTAAACCCGAACCTGATCCACGGTGGGTGCTCCAGGAAGGTCTGACGGCAGAGGGTCGTCTGGGCGCCTTGTGAGCATCGATCCTCTTCCCGGGCTCCACGGGCGAGGCCGAGGGTGGCCCAGTAGACGTGGACTTGCTGGGACCGTGCTGGCGACAGGAGGGTCACTCGGCAGAAGGGACCACGAGATAAGGGAGCGCAATGGTGAGTCTGGGGAGGACACACGGAGGGAGGACGCTCCCCAGAGTCGTGGGTTTGAAGCACAGTCTTGCGCTGGAGAAGCCGGAGCCTCAAAGGGTCAGCGAGACGAAGTCTCCGCAGCGGCAGGTGAGGGGTCTGGGCGAGTCGCGGGAGCGGGCCGGCGGCCTGCGAGGCAGGCTGGTGTCTCCCGTGCTTTTCTGCCCTTTGAGTGAGGACGTGAATACTAAGCCCTCGTTTTGCAATATTCCGGAGCTATTTTTAGAGATAATCTATTTTTTTCTTTCTTTTCTGGTAACTCTATCTCAACGGCCAAATTCTTAAGATAATTTTCAATTCACTTCATTTTAAAGTGCCACGTGCCAGAGAGAACTTCTTAAGGAATTCTTGGGGGGAAAAAAAATGCAGTCATGTCCACGGTGGGACGTGGACGGATGAGAGAACGAGAGAGCTGACGGCACTGCGGCCCACGCACAGGAGTGGACGCGGCGACCGATGGATGGGGCTCGGGGTGGGGGCAGGCGAAGCCTCCCCTTTGATGTCGGTCATTTTCCGACGGGCCTAGTCTTCAGGGAGCTGGTCAGATCAGAGGCCGGATTATGACTTCACTGCCTGTGACTCATGCGGAAGGCACCCTTTCTGTCCCAATCCTTTGTTCCCGTAAACACGGTAACTTCCAGGGATGAGAACCAAGCACGGGCCCGTAACACAGTGTGCCAGGCGCTCGGTATCTACGCTCCTTTGAACTCAAGGCGCTTTGGACAGAGCTGGGCCTCGATCGGGAACGGTAGTGTGTTTCAGGGATGAGTTGGGAGTTGTGAGGTCGAGCAATGCTCGACTGGAATAAATCACACGCGAAACGACCGCAGCAAAATGTCGCGCCTCGATGACCCTAATTCCGAGGCCTAGTTTGTTCTCCCTGAGGAGGCGTCAGGCCTGGGACTGCTCGAGCCAAGTGTCGCCCAGCTCGGCACACTGCTGCCTCCCTGTCCGGCCCCTTGATGATTAGGTAACACGTGGGCCCGGTGGCCGTCGGGAACCGTCCCAAATCTCGGGCGGGCCATGTTTTGTCACCTGCGGAGCCCTCCCGTGTGTTTTATCCCACTTGACCCTACGCGCGACCCCGTGTGATGGGCAGGGCTGATGGTCTCAGTCTTAGGTCCAAGCCTGACTCGGTGCCTGCTGCTTCTGTGGCTCGTGCTTCAGAAGCGAAGTCGTCGAAGCCACGTTTTCCTGATCAGCAAAAAGGGGGTAACGGGTCCCCCAAGCTCGTCTGTACCGGGTGAAACTGCCAGGACTCGAAGCTGTGCCTCACACTCTGTGCCCGACGGTCTTGCCCCAGTGGACGGGCGAGCCCGAAGCAGACCAGCTTTTCTGGGTGCCACGGGGCTGCAGAGATTTCCAGTCTTGAGACTCTGCTTCACGTAGCGAGCTGCAGGCTTCAGAGACCAGGGAGGGGGGTAGGAAGGAGCAGAGCAGGCTTTGATACAGGCTTCGGGTGTGGCCCCGCGCGGTATTGGAAACAAACACAATAAAAGTTATCCTGTCATCAGTAAACAGCCGTATAATTAGAATTTTTTTTCCTATTTACTTCCTGTAACATGCAATGGGGGGAAATGAAAAAAAAAAGCCAAGGACTCCATCAAACAGATGGTCGGCGGGTGATCCTTTTCCCCTCGACGTTGTTGTTTACCAGAAGAGGCTCGCTCCGCAGACCGTGACGCACGGATCCCGGGGAGGCCAGACGCTCCCCGGGAGCAGAAGAGAGGAACACGGTAGGAAGAAAGCGCGGATCATACGCTTTTATTATGCCCATGATGATGCCTCATTCATTGCCCCGACCGCTGGCCTGGTGACGTCCCGGGCTCCCTGCACAGGAAAACATCAGCCTGGATTGCCGAGCGCGAGGGACAATCGCAGGAAGATCGGATTCCGCCGACGTCGCATGTGCAGGGGCGCCGGGCCAGACGCATGTCAGGCTCCCAAGGCTGGGACATCCTCACCACAAACAGCCCGCACGGCTGACGTCACGAGACGCTTGACGTCCACGCGGAGGATGTATCGCTCTGGCCTGAGTTTCCTTTCTCAGAATCGCATAATGGGCCGGGAGAAGGCTGCCTGAGCACCTTGCGCCCTGCCACGCACCAGCTGCCTGGATCCTTTGTTGTGTCCAATAAAGCACACGGTGGCCGGGGAAGCACCCCCACTGCAGGAGCTCCTGTCGCTCATCCTGGCGGGCACCCATCGCAGCCCCGCACGGACAGCCTGGACGCAGTGGGAGCTCCCAGGGCAGGTCGTCCACGGTGGCACCCTCGGTTCTGTCCGTGATCTGGAGGGGAGGTTTTCCACAGAGAATGTCCGAAACGGGCAGAAAGCCCACCCCAGGTTTACGGACACCGTGTCCTGGAAGGTCTGACATTCACAACACCAGGGACGAGGGGACCCTGGGGCGAGCAAAAGCAGCCGCCGGGATGAGTTTAGGGAGACTGATGCTCACCGGGGGTCCAGGACCGGGAAGGGAGAAGAAGGAGCCTTCCCTGGTGTCCGCTGAGTCTCGGTGCCAGGAGCATCCCCGTGAACTCCGTTGTGCAGATGAGGAAACCAAATCAGAGCAGCCACCTGCCCACGGTCACGTGACAGAGACTCAAGCACCTTCTCTGCCTGCATCCCGTGCACACGGAGAAGAACACAGGTCCGAGGGCATCCATACCTCGTCCTGCAAGTCGGTCTTTCGTTCTTTCCCTCTTCCATGTCCTCATCCGACTGATGGGATTTATGTTCCCGTAATTGTGGCCGAGGCCACTCTGCTGAGTAGACTCTGTTTCCCCAGGAAGCAATGGGGGGACCTGCTAGTTTCGGGGTGAGAGCAGAGCTGGAGTCACGTGAAAGCCTGTGTCCTCCCTTCCCAGCCCTGTGACGGTGAGCGTCAACGCCTCCACGTGTCCTTCCCCGGGGGGGTCCACGACAGGCCGCAGAACTGGCCACAGGTTCTCTTCGTCCCCTGCAGCCCCATTCCCGGCCGTGTGGCGAGGAAGGCCCTTCCCTTCTCACCTGGACGTGGCCAAGGGCTTGCTCTGGGCAGTGGGGTGCCAGCCACGTGGGCGGCAGACACTTTCGCGTTGGGAGCCGCTTGCTTCTTCGGGAAAGAAAGTGACCTCGTGTAGGGTGGGTGACGAGGCCTGCCGTCATGACACGCTCCCCAGGCCTGCGGGAGGAAGGCAACGCCTCAGCGCCATTCAGAGAGAGAAAGGGGAGCGGGGCCCGTGAAGGTTCCCACCCTAGACCTGAGGAACAGGCCGAACCAAAACTGACCTTCCTTCGGCCATTTCCTCCCGCTGACTTTGAGTTCCCCGACTCGAGGGCTGACCGTGACTGACTGGCAGCTTGGTGGCCGAAGGCGTGAAGTCCCCATCTTATTTCCACCGACTTCTCAGTAAGACAGGTTCGCCGTCCCTTCGCCTGTCCCTGGGCCACACGTTTCGAAATGCAGAGCCATTCAGATCGCGCCAGCGGGCACGGGACGCTTAGCCAGGGTCTTCACAAGCTCCCGTGGTCTCACTCTCAGGTTTTTGCAACGAAATATATGAAAGTGCCTGCTTGGCGTGATGCATAAAGAACATAGATCCCGTCAGTCGGGTGAGGCGAATATTTGCCACTGAATGCCTTTGGGATTTTGGAAATACAGAGAATAAGTCAAAAGTATGGACAGAATTTATATTTTTCTTTCTTTCTTTCTCTCTTTCTTTCTTTTCTTTCTTTCTATTTGTCTATTTATTTTTATTTATTTATCTATTTATCTATTTATTTTTATTTATTTATCTATTTATCTATTTATTTTGATTTATTTATCTATTTATCTATTTATTTTTATTTATTTATTTATCTATTTATTTTTATTTATTTATCTATTTATTTATTTTTATTTATTTATATATATTTTTTTTACTCGTTGCACCTGCCTTGGAGGCGGTAGCGTAAAGGAAACAGTGCTAAGAGGAGTGACTAACGAATGCATCACTTTTAAACCTCTCCACGGAAAACCACGCGATGACTCCGGGCACCTACTTTTGGACGGGAGTCGAGGCTTCACAGTGCATTGTCCGTAACTACGTGGTGATATTTCATACTTGGCACGTGGACAATGCACAGAGTTTGCTTTCCAATCAGTCCCCCGTATACTTCCTCGGAGATGCCTGACTCGCCTTCCTCTGGAGGGCGACCTGCTGAGTCGGCCACCGACCCTGCTAATGAATGTCACCGAGAGACGGGTGACCTCATATTTTTACGTCCCCGTAGACAAGGCCTCTTGTGCCGTCTCGTTGCTTTCCTTGGGTCACAAAGGTGGCCCGGTCCAGAAGCCAGCACCAGAACCAGCGTCATTGCTTTTCCGGGCGCTGCCCGGCTTCGCTGTCTCCGTGGGCAGCCACGGCGCTGGCCCGCACCCCGAAGGGGCATGTCAACCGCCGTCTTCGGTTTGTGTTGCTTTGTCATCGGTGGTTAATATTTCCTGGCGCATCAGAGAAGGACGACATCTTGAGGCACAGGCTTCCTTCTGCTGTTGATAGCCGCTGCCGTCGGCCATAAATCGTGGGTCGTTAACTAAGCTTGTCTTCCCATCACGGCCGGCCGGGAAGCGTTCAGACTTAGCAACCTCCAGGAAGACCCAACCTGGTGGAAGCTGGGTTATGCTGGGCTTTGTTCTGCTTCCTGCCTCGGGCCAATAACGGGCCGTTGGTGCCCCTCGCTTGTTTTGAAGAAGGATGACATATTTCCTGCAGCTCTTTCTGCAGGCGGGCAGCTGCGGGCACCTCCCCGTAAGGAGCCAAGCGTCGTGCGGGCACCCAGGGCAGCTCCTAGACGTCCGTCATCCTCCTGTCCCTTGCTCGGGGAAGTTTCTGCTGATAGGACCTGAGAGGTCGAGTGGTGTTTCTCATCCAAGACCTGCAGCCCTGGGCGTCAGCCGTGGTCGTGTCCCTTTCTCGGCCGCTGTGGTTGGGTAACCCTTGGGAGTCGCTCACACAGATTCTGACATCTGGGCACAGCGAAGCGTTCTGGGTGCAAAGATTTTCATGACAATGAGAGAGAGAGAGAGAGAGAGAGGACACGTGAGAATAGATAAATTTCAGACATAAATACCACGTCGCTGAACCCAGTCGGATACGTGTAAAACTGCAGATCGTGTTTGTAGATGGATTTTCTTACCGAATTCTCAGAGGAAACAGCTTTCTGCAGATTTGGGAAGCAGAACCCTTACCTTTAATACTTACATATAAGTACGACAGTATATCTCTCTAGCCACTTACTTATTTTTTAGCCATTTATTTTATTTTTTTGAGGCCTGTTCAGATAAGTTGCATTTTCTACTTCCTGTCTCCGTATTATAAAATAAAATACAAACACAGAAAATCGTACAAGGCAAATGCAGGGCTTACCGAGTTGTTAGAAGGTGACCGTTCCGGTCACCATGACCCAGGCCAGCTCAGAAACCCTCCCGACCACAGCTTCTCTGCCCGCCACCCCCCAGTTTACCCACGGTCTGTCCCTTTATCGCCTTCTCTCTCCCGACTGCCCTCACGGTTTTATCGATGACGTGAGCATCCCCAGACATTGTGGTTTCGTCTTGCTTTCCCGAAGAAAATTGGCGTGCCTCTTAACATCTTAATCCGCCGGTTCTCCCTTCATCCCTTATTTTCCTCGACGATTCATCTGTCGGGTCAGGGGCTTTGGCCGGCATGTTCCCTCCCCAGTCTGGGGTTTGCTGTTTGTCGATGTGAAGTTCAGCTCGACCCATTCCTCGGTCCTTGGTATTTGCTGCAAAATGGGTCAGCCCCGGCTATTTTGGACTTTTCTCGTTCTCAGGCTACTCAGTCCGCAGTGCCATGGAGGTGCCCTGGCTGCTGGTAGGTGGGACTCATCCTTTTGCTACTTGAAAATTGTGGGGAAACTTGTTATCTAGTTTTATTTTGAAATATCGTCCGTGTGTGTTGGGATTTGCTCTCTAGTTATTCTGTCTTTTTTTTTTCCCGATTGGGTTTTGGAAAGATTGGAAAGCAATGCGGCTGATCCTTCCGGAATCCTCTTTCAACCGGCTTATTAAAGGTTAAAAGTCCGAGGCCCCACGAAATGTGAGTGAAGTAAAACATGCATTTTCTATTTCGTTAAAATAAAAGTGTCAGGACTCTCGTTTTGACCTAAAAGGCCCTTTTTTAAGTGTCTCGTCTCCCAGGTAAAATTCACTCTCTCACACCCCAGGTGAGAACTGCTTCGGCCTTAAATAAGCCACCGCCTGTGCTGAGGGTCTCACCTGGGCCGGCTCTGGTCGTGCTGTGGATCGTGTCTGTGAACTCCCACAAAGTGGGTTCAATTGCCTGAGCCTCGTCTAAAATTCGAACACGATCATTTTCATCTTGTGAATCCAGTATTTCCAGGCTCGGCCTCAGGACCTGTCTCCCGCCTCGCGTCCCCACCCCCGCCAGCACACCCCGCAGATCCCACTGGATCTTCCCCAGTAAATAGCCCTCGAATCCGATCTCTCCGTCTCCACCTCCGCCCAGCATCACCTTCGATGACGTGGGCAGTTGGCACTCTGGTCACCTCCAGTCCCCCAATTCAGCCCAAATCATTCCCGAACGTGCCTCTCCTTCAGAGTTCGTGCCCCTCATTTGCGGAAACGGCACCGAGGACATCAACCCTTTTCTTAAAACTCCTCACGGTCGTCTCATTGCCTGTAAGATTGAGGTAAAACCCGTTTGAACGACTACGTCTGGCCTCGGCCCACTCTGATGCTCCGTCACACGACTCTCTCCGTTTACCGTCTCCGTGTCCCCCACTCTCGTCGCTCTCACCGTTCTCCCCGTCGTCGCAGGGACTTGGCACACGCTGCTTCCTTCTAGAATGCCGTTCTTTCCTTGTCCCCCAAGTTAACTTCTAACGAGCCTTCACATCTCGTTCCTATCTCAGGGTAAGACCTCACGGGGGTCCCCCAGCCGAGTGGAACGGATGTCACCCGTACCACGTACCTCTCCTTCAGAGTGCGTGCCCCTCATTTGTGAAAATACACAATCAAGGCCTCTTTACCCCACTGGACCTTAAGGACAGGGAGGCCGTTGTTCACTGCTGTGTCCCCGGCCCAACGTCTGCACGCGATATTTAGAAAATTTCCGTTAAATGAATAAGAGAGCGAGCAAGTGTTTTCTTTCAAGATCGTCGCAAAGATAAGAAAAGTTTTACTTGTGCCTTTCGTTGGCCTGAGCCGTTCTGTTAGGTAATGAGTACGTCCTTTCCAGGACGTCTCAGGGGTCCCCAAATTGCTGGACGTGATGAGGGTCATCTCTTCCCGCCACCCTCACCAACTGGGTGTAAGGAGAGCAAGCCTCAGGTCACATTTGGCCCCAAAACAAACACACACGAGCACTAAAAGGTTCTGTAAACACGGCAGAGCTTTAGGGCCCTCTGTCCTTCTCGCTCATGTCAGAAAACTGCTTGAAAGTTGCTCCTGAGACGCAGCAACTGCGTCCCCGGCTGGACATTCTTAGTCTCCGCAGGACACTCGGGGAGGACTTCCTTCAGCCTGCGACCCTGGGGCTGTCCAGGACCCCTTCGAGCAAAACCAGCAAAGCCTGACCGGTTTTTGCCTCCCGGACTGATGGGTGTCTGTGTCCTGGATTGATTATCACTTTCGTCAAGGGGGGCCGGATGCTGAGATAAAAGATGCAATAAAGAAGAAAGCGGTTCCTGGGCATGTGTGATTCCCGCAGGAATGAAGTAAATAAGTGGAAAGGAACTTCCCTCATTAAAAAAAAATCCGGGGTCATTGTTTCCGAGCCGCACCATAGCAGCTCCAAACAATCCAGATAATGGTGATTTACAGGGAACATTCCCGGAGCACCTGAGGGGGGGGCCTCTGGTGCCCACAGCGCCTGAGTCATCATCACTGATTTGTGCCAGGCCGGGAGGAAAACAAGATCGTATCTGCCTGTGACTCTCGTGATAAGGTGACACACGCTTAATCAAGAGGAAGGCCCCCGGAGTAATTCCAAGAGGTCAGTTTTCAAAGGAATCGCGGAGGAGTGTCCTCTTGTTCCCAGAAACACAAGTTTAGGAGAAGGATGTGATAGTCATTCCGATGAGATTACTAGTTCCAAACGAGTGATTCTGCTTCCCCGAGGGACTTTTGATAAATCTGGGGATGTTTTCGGTTGTGACCAGTGGGGAGAACGCTATGGGGGGGGGGGGAGTAGAGAGAGGCTAGGGAGGTAGTGCGCGGGGATTCATTATCCGGCACCAAACGTTAACACGGATGCTGTGGGGAGATGCGGGGAGGGATGGCAGGCGAGGGACCGGGGGAGCACGGCCCCGGCTGCGGGGCGTCAGGTCCACGCTGGGGTCCCAGAGGGGACGCACGCCACCCAGGAGCTGCCGGTCCAGCGAGGCCCAGGCTCCGTGCATCCGCCTCGCCCTCATCACAGGCAAAATCGAGTGCCCTGTCCTCTGTGCCACAGTGTGCAAAGACAAGGAAATGAAGGGTGAATCTCTTTCAAATGGAGATTCAGGATGCGGCTGGATTTTTTCTAAAGGCAGAGGCTATTCTCGTCCGTTGTCTTCAACAGTCTTTTCTGACTGGTTTATGGTTCTCTCGCCTCCTCCAGCCTTCTCTTTCCCATCACCGCTTCGCGTCTCCTACCAGCAGCTCCGCAGAGAACCCTCCGTAGCGTTCCGTGGACGTGTGGATGTAGAGACAGACATGGACACAGTCTACACAGCCCTGATACATACATGTTGGTTAATTTTTTTTTATTTCAATTTCGTATCGGGAGTGATTGGCGACAACTCGCTGTTCTCACTCAAAAATATTCCGTGAGGGATCTCCCCAAGGCAATGGGTGCAGCTCTCCCGCTTTTGGAAACGGCGTCTATCCTCCTTGCTGCGTTCGGTCACTCTCTGACTAAGGAATATTTATTTTCATCCCGTTTCGTATTTCCGTGGCGAAACGCTCTAAACTAATATCCTTCTGCAAATTCATTATGCCCTGGTGTTTCTATTTTCCCGGGAGAGGTTCTCAGAAGTGGGGTTGTGGGTTTGGGAACCGAGGGCATAGCAAGTAAGTCCAGGGGTGAGGCAGCTGTTGAACTTTACAATATCTGACCTTCAAAAATCCGAAAAACGTTCAAGCTGAAATCATCTGAGCGGCACAGCGTCCCTAAACTTTATAAATTATGGAAACTGATGGGAAAAAAAAGATCACGAGACGCAAAATGATTTGAGGGGAGCGATTCAAATTTTCAAACATCTCTCTTCTTCTCCCAAAACTTCCCAAGAGTGGGAAAGGGAGGTGACTTACTCCCAGTGAATTTGCGGAGGGCGTTTCGGTTTTTCGAAGCAGCGTCTTTTTCGAAGCTCGCTTCCTTTCCAAGTCAGGGGGCCTGGCCTAAGTCTGACATCCTCAAAAAGACAAAGAAAAGGAAAATTTCTCTTCTCCGTTTCGTCTTGCCTCGTCACACACTCACACACACACACACTCACACACTCACACACACTCATTTGGCCTTTGACCATCGCCTAACACGCACGCTGGGACTTTGAAGAACGGTTTTCAGAGGAAACAGAGGGATGAAGCCCCTCCGTTTCGGGCTGGCCAGGGTTCGCCTCCGCGGTCCGAGGTTTCTCCTTTCGCTTCTGCGCCGCTTTCATCCCTTCCCGCGTGTTCATTCATCACCGTGGACGCTGCTGCGCTTGGAGAGAGAAGGATTCGGTTGCAGAACCGACTTCCTGTGAATCCTCCCGTTCCAGAACATTTTGGGAACAGATGGAAGGACTTCAGCCGAGTAAGAAAAGAAAAGAATTGCACCCAGACTGCTTGAAGCCAAGTGACAATCGTTTCACTAAGTGAATTGCAACTCCCCTGTTGACGGGCCGGGCCCCGCAACGCTCGCCTCTCTGCTCGCCCCCGTCAGGGTGACTAAAGGATCCTGGGGAGATCGTTCGCAGGGCGACTTTACGGAACCGTGGGGGCGACTGTGCGCCACCTCCCCCGCGTGCGGCTCGGATCGCGACGCTCTAAACACGACCGCTGCGTTTACAAGAACGTTGCATGGCTAAACGGAAGATCGCCGGCTCCCACAAAGGCCAGCCGCAGTCAGTATTTCCACGCTGTTCGGTATGATCCAGAAGTCTTTTTAGGAAACAGATCGCAGAATCCGGTTTAATAGCTTTGTGAGAAAATGGATTTGTTCTTCGTCATTCTTACTGTATCCACGGCATGGAGTTCACAGCAAGGAGTGAATAAACGCTGGTCAAATTAATGAATGACATAGTAGATGGTGTGAAGAAACCCAAAATCGGGGAGGGAACCGAGCCACAAGAAAGATACCTATAAATATGGAGGGACCGGGAATGGCAGACTGACAACGGGGCTAGGACACCCCCCGCCCCCCGAGGGTGTCTCTTGCTCCTGCTGCAACCAGCTCCACGTCTACAGTTCCCGGAGAAACCGATTTTAATGTCCTAAAGGCATCAAAAATGCTAAAACCTAACCGAAACGAACAACAGCAAAAAAGAAGGCCTTCGGGTTCGACACGGTGCTGTGATGGTGTAACCTCCTTTCCCTCCCAAGACCTCACTGACATAGTCACGCGGGATCGCTAGTTCTTTCCCATTAAGTAAGTCTTTTGAACTAGTTGATGTTTTAGCCACGTCTGTGTATAATTTAATTGAAGCATAAATAGGGATATGTCGAGCTCTCAGGACTCCATATTTCGACAAGCGAGAGACTAAACAGAGGACGTGGCTACAACTGGTAGCAACTCTCTTTGGGTAACTTTTTAAACAATCAATCCATCAATCAATCAATCAATCAATCAATTAATCAAAGGAATGAGGAGAGATAGTAAATGTCCATGAAACTGCTCGACCTGGCGACATCTCCTGGCAGGCCGCGAGGACAGCCGCGTCTCCCCGGGATGGACCGACAGGCCTCAGGTGTGCGTTCTGGACTTGGTTAGAATCATCTCCGCAGGTAGCTGTTACAACGTCGCTCGCAGCTCTGGGAAGACGGAAATCAAGTCGTATTCCTGCACTTCCTATGAGAGGCATTTTCCCCCAAAGCCAGGGCCAAGCCTTGAAAGGGGAGGACAAACTAAAGGAGAAACCGAACGTCGAATCTACCCGTCGAGTCACGGGAGCCAGCCCAGCATGCACTCTGTCCGTTTTCCCCACAAAGATCGTCCCCGGGAACAGAAGCCTGTCTGCATGCCGAGGACCTTGTGCTTCCAAACGCCAGACGCTGCGGTTTTCGGAGAGGACAGAGGATGGCCTTCACCGTGTCCCAAAGCCACCGGCTACCGACCGCCCCGGCGGTCCCCCAGGCGACATCAGGAGAGAGACACGGGGTCCAACGGGCCGCTCCTCCTTGGAGGCGGAATCGGGGACTGTTCCGGGTGCGTATCTGTTCTGCTCGCACCGACATCTAGGAATTGGCTTCGACTTTTAACAGGATCTGGCTCTTTGAGTAAGGAAACCGGCCCCGGGCCAGGCTGCCCGTGGGAAGACGGACACCTGGTGGCCGGCGCGCAGAACTGCAGCCGGGAAAGGCCTCTTTGGGGGGATGTCTCCCCCCCACCCCCCACTACCACCCCCACTCCCCTTACACCCCCAACCACCCCCCACTCCCCCCAAGTCCCCTCCTGCCTCCTGGACACAGACGGCCGCCGCCGCCGGTGGACAGACTGCAGCTGCACGCAGAGCGAGTCTCAAGTTCAAGTCGAACGGGTTCCAGAACAGTTACATCAACTCCCTGAAAGCTCCGGGTCACAAGTTCTCTAAATTATTTAGAAAGCCGACCGGCGCGATGTGCTAACAGTTTTTAAAAGCTACTCAAACCGCTTCAGCTAGAAGCTGAACAGGAGCCCTGGTGTTTGGGAAGAAGGTTCGCTCTCCACCTCCGCACGTCTGGATTCCCTCTGCCCACTTAGCCGCTTCTGTTTGCTTCTGAGGAGAGAGAAGAAGAGTCGGTTCTCTGGGCACCACAGAAAACAAGCGCCCGAGCTTCTAAATACGGCCAGGCCCCGGCTCCCACCCCGCTTCGTGCCTAACCAAGCGCTTTATCCAAACTGAACTCAGCAGGACGAAATGCATAACTGAGAGAAAGGGAGGGGAGGGAGGACAAAACCCCTTTTTCTTTTGGCTCCTGGTTCCTAGTTTTGTCCTTTTTAATTTCCAGAAGCCGATGGAAAGTAGTTCCCCAGCTGCCTCAGGTGTGCTTGGTATCAGAGGGAGAATGAAACCACCTCGTCTGTAGGTCCTTGTTGTAATGTTTGTGGCTGTAAATGAGAGGGAGAGACATGCATCAGCACAGTGTGTCTTCCAGAAGGATCCGCGTCTAGTAAAGTGACACACGACAGAGCTGAGAGTCCCTGATCTCCCCTCGAGCTGCCCCGGGGAGGGCATCGACTTCCCGACACAATCTCAGGCTGCCGAAACGACAAGAAATGGTCGTCGGGACGGCCTTGGCCTGTTTTGGGCACCGTTGGTGTCATGTCTCCCGTCCTGTCTCCCTGGCATGGCTGCGGGCTGGCCCTGATGGACACACGGCACCCATGTACCGGCAGGCAAAGGGCCGAGGCACCCACGTTTGAGCCTAACCCAGGCCTGCCCTCTTACTTCTGACTTAACACCCGTGTGTGCGCCCACACAGTCCACAATGTGCATGTATATGTGCACACAGACGCGCGTGTGTGTGTGTTTGGTCATTTTGAAGACTCTTGCTTTGACCCCAAAAAAGAAATTACTTGAAAAAGAAACCCCACCGGGTGATAGGAAGGTGTCTGCTGGCCTGCGAGCTTGCTGAAGCACGTCCAGCGCCCCTCGCATTTTCCCACGGCCAGTGTTCTGACACGCGGAAGTCCTGCCGCTGCTGTCGCAGTCATCAGATAAGGGGACGCACGGGGACGTCGCCACGTTTTAGTCGCTGCAGACCCCGGCGGTCTCCTCTTTCGTGGGGCCAGCCCGTCGGCCTCGCTCCGGTCCTGGTCCTTAGGAGCGGGAGCGCGGGCTTCTGCTGATCTGTGCGTGCGTAGGCCGCCCTCGCCCACCTGGGGGGCACTCACTCACCCGAAAAGCGAGCCAGAGCGATGAGTCACGCACGTCCCCTGTCACCAGAGACCGCGGCGTCCACTCTCAAAATCTACAGGAAATAAATGCCGGGAACGCGAATGCGGGTCTTTTTTAGAAAACCGCTAATCCTGCTGCGATAAGTGACCGGGCCCTCGTTCAAGTGGGGTGTTTGCGCTGCCATGGAAACAGGCAAAGTCGGTGTGTCCCCCCCTTCCGTGCTAAACCCAGAGTCCTGACCCAGATATAAACACGCCGAAGGTGAGGAACGCAGGTCCCCAAACTCAGCCCGCCTTCAGGGTCCTCATCCGTGACACCAAGGCCACTCACCGCGGCCCGACGAGAATCTGTGACAATGAAGGTTCTTGTTTATTTAGGAAAAAAGAAGAAGTCATTGTGTTTATTCCTATCTGGGCCAAGTTCAAAGCCAGAGCTCCCGGCCCCAGGGTGCAGCGTCTGGGACCGGGCAGCCCCCTCCTGTTCAGAAGAGACGTCTCTAAAGTAAGTGCTAAGTATTTTCGGCAAAGAAACCCAGCTGGGAAAATGCCGCTCGCAAGTGCAGGGATTTGTTTTTGCTCGCACTTCGCTTCCCTGCCATTCTGGGGGGAGGCATTCCCCTCCCTTCCTCCCCCCGCGGGTCTTCTGAGACACGACAGGCCCTCCCCTCTGATTCTCAGGGGTCACGAGTGGCCTGCCTCCCAGCGCACCCTCGACTAATTAGCATCAGTAAGTGACAGCGAAGAAGAACCCGGGAGGAAAAGCAGCAGGACCCGTTTTGTTTCGGCCAAAGCGAGTCCACCCAGCTCCAGTCGCCCAAAACGTCCCGGATTTCCTTCTTCTCTTGCCACACGTGGGGTCCTGCCGCCTGCCGTGGGGCCTTGGACATCCCATGAGGTGCCCACGTGGCCCTGTCTCCGTTTAGCTCCGAGAAGCATGGGGGCTTCATTTGCTTTTATTTTTCTTTCTTCACGGGACGGTGTGCAGGCGCGACGGACACAGGACGTAATTCCTGCCTCCTAGGGTCTTGGGATGTGTTGGCAGAGACGGGGCAAACGTTAGTCCGGGTATTCGTGAATGATGACACCTACTCCCCGCGAGGTGCTGGGCTGAGCAGACCTGGCAGAGCTTGGCAGAGGGAGCCGGAGCTCAGGTCGCAGGGGCCCGCAGCGGGACAGGGCGGGCAGGCCGAGCAGCAGGAGGGAAGATGGCCGTGCTCATTCATCGATATATTGTCCGTGGCCCCATAACCGAGACAGCGTGGCCTGCGAAGCCTAATGCTCCGAGTCTGTTAACGAAGGAAGCGATGGGTCACAGTTCTGGAACACAGAAGAGAGAGACCTCGCCTCGCCTCGTTTGGCGTGGCTGGCATTTCTCTGAGATCAAAACCAAATGTAGACACTGAAACACAAAACAAAACCAGAAACAGCAGCAGACCACGAGTCTCTTCAGTCGAGATGCACCCATTCTTTCACAAAGTGTCCTCGCTGCAAGCGCAGAACCTCAGTGTCTACGGGTTCCATCCATCCATCCAGGCCCTCCCAGCAAAGCACGACCTCGCTTTGACACGTAGAGCTCGGCCGATCCACTTAACCGCGTTTGCCAACTGCAAGAGCAGAAACCACACGCACACCCCAATGAGGGCAGGAAAGGGGTTTCGTGATTTTCAGCTCCCATCGTGATAAAAGCTCACAGCAAGCTCACAGCCGACTGCAGGGCCCCCACGGAAAACCTGCGGCTGACGTTTTCCTCAACGGCGAGGGATCAAATGCTTCCTCCCCAGGATCAGGAACCGCACAAGAAGCTACTTTCCTGCTCCGTGCAGGACCGCGCTGGAGGTCAGAGCCAGTGCAACCAGGCCAGGGGGAAAAAAGGTCCCCGAGCTGGCAAAAAAGAAGAAGACGATGCCGACGGATGGCATCATCGTTTGTGTCAAAACCCCTTAAGAATCTGCAAATAAATAAATAAATAAATAAATAAATAAATAAATAAATAAATAAAAAAGGCATTTAGAGCAAACGGATGAGTTTCTCAGGATGCCAGGACGCGAGGTCAGGACACGAAAATCTGCTCGATCTTTACGCTTGTAGCCAATGACAGGAAATCAGACATAAAGACCGTTTGTGATAAAATTAAAAATCGGAGACAGAGATAAACCTACAAAAATACAGGCCTTTGGGTTTGCATTTGCAGCCACGGATGCGAGGTCATTCAGCGGAGAAAGAATAACTAAAAACGGTGCTGGAGCGACTGTGTGTCCATGTGGAGAAGAGGAGAGGAGAGGAGAGGAGAGGAGAGGAGAGGGAGGAGAGGAGAGGAGAGGAGAGGAGAGGAGAGGAGAGGAGAGGAGAGGGGAGGAGAGGAGAGGAGAGGAGAGGAGAGGAGAGGAGAGGAGAGGAGAGGAGAGGAGAGAAGAAAGAAGGAAGGAGGGAAGGAGGGAAGCATACCGCGTGCCCCTGGGCGTTTGGGAGGGATTACGTGAACCTACAGACACGTCGGGGCGGCGGGAACGTGCTAACATGTCGACTCTTCGGGTCCGGAGCCCCGGCGTCTTCTCTCGTTTCCGCCGCACTGGTGCGTGGTTCCGTCCAAGTCCGCCGCCCCCTTGGCTAAGCTCATTCCCAAGCGCTTCATTCGCTCTGACGCTCTCGTAGATGGGATCGGGGTCTCCTTGTCCTTCCCGACCGTTCGCGTTGGCCCTGCTCTCACAGACTGTTCTCTCGGGGGAGAGAGGAAACGCGGACATCCGCGTGGCCTTTCCCAGCGTCCTGCGCCCAGAGTGCCTGGCAAATTCCACCCTTTCCCAACGCGAAAACCGACTCGTCTTCCTTTCTGTGCCCCTCCCACGGCTCTGAGGCCTGAACATGCTTCCTGATGTCCCAGGTGAATCACGTGGAAATGCCCCCGTGAAAACCCGTTTTTGCTCCCTGTGTGGAGAAGGCTTGACAAGGCCCTGCCCAGGTTTGCTCCCAACTCGACCTTTGGGTGATTCTCCTCCGCTGTGGAGATTTCTCTCCGGGGATTCGTAGAACTGAGTTTCTCCCAGACAAAAACTAGTCGAAGGTGTCACCGTTGGCTGCGGCCCTGACGCTCTGTCCCTGTGGCCTCTGGGCGGCTCAGAGTGGCAGGGCAAGCTTCAGCCCCGTGCTGGAAGACTCCAGCCCCGTGCTGGAAGACAGTGGGAACCCACGGACGATCTTAGGCAGGGATGACGCTGCCCCTTTGGAGCTGTGCTCCGGGAAGAGGAACGCGACGTGGGTGTGCAGGATGGGGAGGACGGGGGAAGGATGGAAACGGAAGAACCTCTCCTTTGTGAAGGCCGTGGCCACCGTCCAAAGGACAAGGGACGGAGATGTGACCTGTAAGCTATAGGGGAGCAGGGGGGGTGGATGTAGGTGCTGCAGAGGAGGGATCCAGAGGGTCGGTAGGCAGGTTACACGATGCGAAGATTTCAGCCCTGGGTGACCGTGAGGATGGCAGTGCCGGGTACGGGGCAGGGGAGGGGGGCGTGGAGCGCCCTCGATGCGTTTGCTTTGGGATTTGCCAGGTGCGTAGAGCTCCAGGCCAGTGGGGCACCTACTGCAGGTGACGGGAACAGGAGGCTGGAAGCCGAGAGAGATGCGAGAGCCGAGAGGCAGTGAGAGTTCACCATGGGCCGGGAGCCGGGCACACGTCCCAAAAGCGGCCACTCCGCAGAGCTGCGTGGCAGAGGGACGGCAGGACCACGACCTGCCAAGTGCCGCCGTTCCAGGGTCGTTGCGGATGCAGCATCGTTTAGTCCTTTAGCTCAAAAAGTTGTGTTTGGTGAAGAAGGTTAACTAAGCAGGAATAGCTGCTCGAGACGCTCGTTCTGCTCTGGGGGGAGATTTAATTCAGAACCGTGTGCGTGTGTGTGTGCGTCTGCGGTTTCCCCAACAACAAGGTAAACTTGCTCTTCGCCGAAAGGTCGAGAAGCCGCACAACCGAGCAGAAGAGAAGCCGTGGGGCCACGCGTCCTTCGAGGCCGGACGGCGGGGAGCACTCGCTTCTCGCCCCCCGGAGCACATGACTTCCTCCCCGATCCAGAACGTAAATCACCGCCGCGCTGTCCGCCCGGGCCTTCTGCCTTGTGTCAGAGCAACAGCTCGCGAATAAACACATATTTTCGGCTGACCCGCCGTGGGACCCGGCATTGCTTCCCCGGAATGTTCTCAGGCCTTTCAGCCGGGGAGGCGAGGGGACACCCTCGGGAGCCGCTGCGCGCGCGTGTGTGTGTGTGGCCCAGGCCTTGTCCCCGGCTCGCAGCCGCCTGTGCCTCGCAGGGCCCGCTTTCGGCTAACGACCCCCAGCTCTGCGTTTCCCTCCATCTAATGAGTGCTCCTAAAGGCACTGAGCTCGGCCCCTGCAGCCACCACCCGCGTCGTCCTCTCCGTATCTGCTTCACCAGAACCTCACAGCGCGCCTGGGCCTGGGGGAGCGAGGCTGTGGCAAGGGGGCAGCGAGGGCCGTCACTGGGACCTTCCTCCCTCCTGTGCCCCGCGGCCTTCTGTGATGGCTTAATCCGTTTAGCCGATCCTCCTGCCAACTGTTTTGGGAAAACGTACTGCTCTGCTAGGCAACGGGCCGCAGCGCGCCAGCGAGAAATGCAGAATCGCTTTTCCTGGGCCCGGTTGTCTGGGGGAGAGGCGACAGGCAGCGGGACAGATCCCGTCACGCGGGGGGAGGAAGAGCGGTCGGACGTGCCTCCTTCTGCGGCATCGCGCGAGTTAACTTTAGCGACTCGTGTCTAGCGGGCTCTCTCAAAGCACGGCCCCCGTGCGGCCTCATCCCCTGGAAGTTAGGGGTGATCACGTCCGTTTTCCCTGATCTGGAAATATTCCTGGCTCGCCTGTCACCCAGAGAGACAGACGCTCCCGTCTGTCTGGTTTCTTGAGGCACAGGGCTCTTTCCACTGTGACGGCCTGCTTTGTGGCACTGGCTGATCCACTTCCCTTGGGTTTTTTTGAGGAGTTAAAAGGAATTTTGTGGCTTTTCCGTGGATTCACGAAGGGAAAAAGAGTCGGTGGGGTAACCTGTTGTGATCGCTAGACGTGGAAATAGTTTACGAGTCGTCTAGGGAGAGGACAGGGTAAAGGAGGGATAGTTATCCCTGAGGCCTTATCGCCGGGGAAGACGGCAGGTGTCCCTTCCCCTTTCGATAAAGTGCTCCACACTCCGCTCCGCGTCTCTGCTACGTCCCTCAGCGGACATCCTAGACCAAAACCCCCATGGGGTGGCCTTTGCGGGTGTGGAGCAAAGGCTGGAGGCCGAGGGACTGGCTTTGTCTCAGCTGCAGCTTTCCCAGGATGGGGTCTGCGGCGGACGCGGAGGGCACCGCGTCCCCCGAGCCTGGGGCGCCGACTGCTCAGAAGAGGGTGCTCTTGTGCAGAGCTGGGGCCGGCTTCCCGGGCGGAGGCGCAGCCTCCTCGCTGGGCTCCCAGCGGGCGGGTGAGTCATCGCCTGGGGTGCTTGGGAAATGTAGTCTGCGTCCCCCCCAGTGTCCCGCAAGCCCAGACAGAGCCCCCGGCTGCGAAGATGCCAGGAAACGAACGCATCGGCACTGAGGGTCGCATCGGGGCTCGGTCGCGACATCGCCGGCTTCTTTCCCGCATCCTGGTGTGCTGGGCCCTCCAAATGGACGTTATCGAGGGAGGAGGACAAAACGGTGCCACGTTCTTATTTTCATCTTTTTAGAGTTTTCCAGTTGCTTCCACCAGTTGGGAAGTCCGGACCCATCCATTCAGTTGTCACGGGGATATTTAGTAAGGGCCAGTTATTGAGCTTTTTCATGCTTTCAGGGAAAAAAAAAAAATCTAAGTTTCTTTCTTCACAATCAGAACCGAGTGGTCTGGTCCCTGCTTCTCTCTCCCCCACCATCTCACGCCGACTCCCTTCTTTTTGTCTCTTTCAGCCTCAAACTTGTGCTTTTGTGTTTCCTTTTATTTGGATTATTTTTTTTTCTGGCTCTTCTTATGTCTGGTTTTTTCTTATTCTCCTGAGCTCAGCACGAGTGTTATTTTCAGAGGGACTTTCTCTCAACCCGTATGTTTTCCAGAGAACCGACACATGATGCAGATAGATAGAGCTGTGGATATAGAGACGTAAACGTATTATAAGGAATTGGCGAATGTGATCACGGAGGCTGAGAAGGCCCAGATCTGCAGCCGGCAAGCTGGGGACCCGGGAGAGCCGATGGTGTACGTCTCCCTCTGAGTCTGAGTCCAAAGACAGGAGAAGACCAACGTCCCGGCCCCAAGATAGTCAAGCAGAAGGAAAGAATCCTCCCTCACGCGGCTCTTATGCTTCTCGGGCCTTCGACTGATTGGACGAGGCCCACCCACACCGGGGAGAGCAATCTGCTTTACTCAGCCTATTGCCTCCGATGCTGGTCTCGTCCAAAAGCACCCTCATGAGCCCCCCCAGAGTCATTTTTAGCCAAATATCTGGACGCCCCGTGGTTCGGTCAAATGCACCAACATCGCGGTGCACGTGTCTGTGGTCCTCCTCCCGTCGCTGCCGCCTCACGCTGCCTGTCCTCTTCTCAGTGTTTGTCCCAACGTGCACAGTCTCGTTTACTTGTTTGTCACACGTACTGTTCGCCTCTATTTCTGCACTGTGAGCTCCACGACAGCAGGGACAGGGACCGTCGTGCTGATTTCTCTCCCCGGGAGAGCTCCAGGAACCCAAGAAACACTCAGGACGTATTTCTGACTGACGTAAGCACAAGGGATACAGCTTGAAAAGCTGTGCAAGGAAACGAGAAGCCTCCAACGGCAGGAAAGCGCGGAAGAGCCGAAGCCCAGCTGCTCTTGGGGGAGTCGGGAAAGACTTTAACACGAGGAGGCGTTTGGGCTGCGTCCTGCAGCATGGTAAGGCGTCAGCGGGCGTCGGAGCAGGATGGCAGCCAGCTTCGCCCCGCAGGCCCGACCGCGCGGGCTCAAGTTGGGGGCTGCGGGGCCTGACATGTACCAGAAACGGTGGGAAAGTCAGGCCTCCCAGGGCCGAAAACAGTCTCCTCTGCAGCGAGCGGCACCATCCAGGCTCAGCTGGGCAGAATCTGGGACGTCCACAGAGGATGGGGTTTTGAGCAGAAACCCTCCAGACTCGTTGAATGTTTTGAATTCAACCAAACATCATGGGATGGGGATGCTGATGCCCATCTCAACCCCGATAAAGGACAACACCCCACCTTGAAGCCACCACGAAACAGAATAATAAGGGGTCCAGCGCCGAGGTCGAGCGCTAAATAGTAAAGCTTTGGGGTCAGCTCGAACCTGGGGGTCAGTCTTCCCTTATTGGCAGTGAGTCACCTAACTGCTCTGACCTTCTGGGTCCTAATCTGTGAAAAGAGACAAAAATACCATCCCGCTGGCGTGCCAGAAAGATTAAGTAAGCCCGAGTGTGTGTGGCACTTGGCACGGCGCCTGCCCCGCGGCGGGCGAGTGGCGCGTGGTCGCTGTCGTTGCTCCGGTAGCGGTGGCCGGTGAGATCTCAGCAGCCCGTGCTCTCTCTAAAGTGCTCCCCGAGCCCCCCGTTTCTTCCTTGGGAAACTGCAGGCAGGAGAGGGAATAGTCCTCCCCGCCTCCTTCTTCCTCTCCCCAGCTCTCCCCGCTGCCCGTCCCCCCAGGCCTTTGACTGTTTCTTATAAGCCTCCTCCTGCCGACAGAGGCATCGGCCAGACCTGGAGAGAATTTTAATGAGTTTATCTGAGCCAAACCGATGACAATGGCCACGAAGCAAAATCTCAACGGATTAAGAAAATGCTCTGGAGAATGGCAGTTTTGTGGTTTCTTTCCCGCATCAGAATGACAAGAGGGGCACATGACATCCGTGGGTGGGAGATTAGGGGGGCGGGAGAAAGCAAAGGGGACATTGGACAAAAAGGAAAAGGGAGGGACACGCACTCCTTTTGCATTCGTGGGTACGAGAGTTAGCGATGAGCATTCGCAGAACAGAGAGGTGGCATTGGGGAGACAAGATAACCCCGAGGGGGTCAGTGTCTCCTCCTCCGGAGCACTGAGTTTTGTGTTTGGGTCGGGGGAGGGGTCTGGGAATAAAAAAAAAAGGACATTCCAAGGGCAAGCGATCTTAGATGCAAAAAAGACCAAAGGTGGGCTCCCTTACGGTGACAAGTGACCTTCGTCAAGGAAGCTTCAGGCCCAGGATGTGTCTACGCGCCGTGGCCCGCTCTTAGTTAGGAATTTTCACGTTCAGGCCATCCTGTGTGGCTCCTTTAGGTCCCGAGTGTCAGCCCCACCATGCCGGCCTTCCCCGAGCTCGTCAGGTGTAGTACGTGGCCCCCCCTTTGGCCACATTCCTATTCCTGCTCCCAAGTTCACGGGCCCGACAGTTTGAAAGGCCCATGTCAGAGTTTGGAGTCGGGACAGGTTTGTTGACGGAGAAGGCGCCGACAGAGAAGATGCGAGACCTAGTGTTGGACCAGGCCGCGCATCGAAAGGGTCAGGGGGAAGCACTGAAGGGCGAGCTTTGCCTGGAGGACTCGTGGGAAAGGGGCGTCAACACCAGGTCTCCCCGGCCAAGGGACCCCATGCTTCTGCGGGTTCTGGTGTTCAGGTTCTGGCTCTGTCTCGGCCCTTTGGACCCGTGCGTGTGCGCGTGCGTGATGGGTGAGGGAGGGACTCGGTTTCCAGGTGCCGCTGGAGGCCCAAGTTCTCTGCTCTGCTCATGCTCTGGCTGCGTGACGTGCGGTTTGGCCTGAAAATCAGCTCAGTGTCCCCCTACCTAACAGGACAGGGACGTTTTGAGCTGGTTCTGGGGTTGCCCACCTGAGCAGCATCTTCTGTGGGTCGTTCTCCACCAGCTCCCTCGGCTGGGCTGGTGTCCTTTCTTGATGGTTCCATCATGCCCCGAGTATGTCTTCATCGTTACCTTCCTGGACCATGTGCAACTATTTGTTTATATGGGAGGATCTGGGCACGGGTTACGACCTATTTATCACTACGTCCTTTTTATTGGCAGTTTGGCTAGAATGTCCGAAACGCTCAGAAATGTTTAGTTCCATGAAGGAGTGGAGGGTTGGCCCAGCCCTTTCCATCAGCCGATTCCTCCTGGAGCGAAACAGCATCTCTGCTCGTTTCCCGGGCGGCCTAGGTCTTTCGTTTGGGAGCGAATCTGCTGTGTCTGCACTTTGAAAAGGAAATCCATCTTCCAAGACGTAGCCCCGACTCCGCCTTCTCCCTCCTCTCGCACTTTGAATGATCTTCAGCGTCGCGATGCAATTCCTGGATGCGGCGTGCCAGGCCGCCCGTTCGCACACTTGGCGTGGGAAAAAGAAAACGCTGTGCTGCTCCCGACAGCCGGCTCAGCGAGCACGCGTGAGAAATTGAGTTATTTATTCGATGACTCAGGCCTCGGCCGCTAAATTGGAATTTGCTGCTGTACCTCGAGGGCCCGGAGGAGAGCAAGCGAACAGACGCAGTGAGGCTGCGAGCATCTCTCCGCGCCTCGGCCGGCAGCGCTGCGCATGAAACAATTAAGCTCCCGCAAGAAGAAAACCGGCCGTGAAATAAAGAAAGGCAGACCCGTCACCCGCCGGAGCTCCCCCATGTTTCCTGCTGCCAGCTGCATTGCTCCGATCTAGACATTTCCCCTCGCAGGCGTCCACACCCCGTGGGCGACAGCCCCGTGGTCCACACCGCCTGAGATGGTGGCGAAGTGTGTTTGGTAAATGTGGTGACAGTTACGGAGGGAAAGCACGGCACGTGGCAGAGCGGGACACAGGGGTCCTAACTTGTCCTGGAAAGTTGGAGGAGGCTCCCTGGGGAAGGGCTATTTGAGCTGAGGACAAGCAGGTGATTCCTGGGTACCGGGATGTCGCTAAGATTCCAGGCCCAGGGAAGAGCGAGAGTGAAAACTCAGCGAGGAGGAGAGAATGGAGGATGCTGTTTACAACGCAGTGACATGGGGACATGAAAAGAGGAAATGCAACTGACAGAGCTTTAGAAACTGTCTCTGGTCGTGTGCCAGGGACCATGGGGACCTCTGCAGGGCCACACGAGAAACCCTACGAGAGGGCCTATCTGTTGAAGGGCCCTCGCTTCCTTTCAGCGAACACTGCGAACGCCTGTGAGGGACAAGGAAGCCTGGCCTGGAGCTCTGTCCTGGCCGAGCTCTGGCATCCTGGCCTGCGGGGTGCCATGGGGAGTCGAGTCATGACATCCAGTCTCAATCCGTCCGTGACACTAGTCTCTGTTCTGCTGTCCACTGACAGGTGTCCCGGGCCAGACACCGAGTTCCAGCCCACCTCGCCCCGGGGGCAGCCTTGTCCGCTCAGGCACAGCCGTGAACTTGGGTCTTTGTCCTCCATCTTTGCAAGTATCGACCCTGAGCCTCGTTCCGCAGCCCCTTCTCTGTCCCTCTCTGGGTCTCGTGGACTGTAGACGCTGACCTCTGAGCAAGCGCCTTCACCGGTGCAATTGCTCCGAACCGTGCTGTAATTCTCTATTTATGTGTTTTTTTCTGACTTTGTGATCCCGAAGGAAAGTCTACATGTATCTGCAGCAGGAGGCGGAAACATCTCCTCTGCTGGAAAGGTCCAGAGAGGAAATATTTTAGAGTTTGCAAAGCACATCTGGTCACCGTCGCCTCTTATTTGTTCGTGCTTTACGACCCTTTAACACTATAAAGCCCTCTCTCAGCAGCACGGAAACCAGCCACGTCTGGCTTCGGTCCAGGGGCTGTTCTTAGCCGTCCCTGAATCTCGAGTGAAGCTCCATCCGAACCAGGTAGACGCCTCGATGAGCCGTCTCTTCCTTTGCTCTCTTTAGCATTAATAACTGTCAAATAGATGCTCTGGGCCAAGAGTCCATTTATTTTCCAGTTTACATAGGATAATGGGGTTTTTCTGCCTTCACACCGCTTGCAAGCTAATGAGTTCGGCTGCCACGGTTTCGTGACTGATGGCAGAATTGATGGCGCTCCCGGGGCGGAAGCCGAGGCCGGGGTATGAATCACTGCAACGGCAGTAGCCAGGCCTGGGCGTCTTCGTGCTGGTTCCTCGAGCTGGTTCTTCGTGGCGACACGAAGGGGGCCGGGTGATGTCTGCGTGCGCTGTGGGTTGCATCACAGGACAGGACCCTGGTGTTGATAGGACTGAATTCTTCACAACGAGCAGTAAATAGACTTGCTCTTTGTTCCGGAGAAAGGCACTCTCTCTCTCTCGTGCCCGGCTCTAAGCAAATTTGCTTTCTGTTCTAAAGGGAGATACTATTTCCAGCTTCCAAGACAGTTTATAAACATCCTTGAAAACACAGCCCAGAAGGAAAAAGGGCAGGCGATGCCTTATTTGTAAGACATGGAGAAACACAAATGATCCATTGAAAACGGCCTTTCAACGCGCCGCTCGTATCCATTCACACTAATGGGACAGTCCGTCGATTTGGGAGAAATAAAACATCAAATAAGTCATCTCCAGTGTAGGAGTCATCGCGTTCCTATATCCCCTATTTATTCACCATCTGAGGGCAAATCTGAGACCCATTCTGGAGATGATCTAGCTGTATAATAACTAAAAACCTTGCTCTAGGGATTTGGGCTCCAAAAGCAAAGGGAGGGAATTTTTTTTTTTAAGGAATGACTCATTTGGGGAATTTCCAGGGTAGTTGGAATTGGAAGTAGAATCAGGAATATTCTCTAAATAAGAGGAATTAAGTGATCGTTTCCTTCCATCGGCAGCTCATTTTTCCTTCCACTTTTCCTTCTTTAAATGATATATAATTTGGCAGGATTCAAACAAGAGATCAGTGAGAAAGGCTCGAATATGGTTCATGATTTGTAGAGAGAGACCATAGGAGGCCGCTGGGCACAACTACAGGTGGATGGATGGGTGGGTGGATGGATGGATGGATGGATGGATGGATGGATGGATGGATGGATGGATGGCTGGGTGGGTGGGTGGATGGATGGGTGGGTGGATGGATGGGTGGGTGGATGGATGGATGGATGGATGGGTGGGTGGGTGGGTGGATGGATGGATGGGTGGGTGGATGGATGGATGGATGGATGGATGGATGGATGGATGGATGGATAGATGGATGGATGGGTGGATGGATGGGTGGGTGGGTGGATGGATGGATGGATGGGTGGGTGGATGGGTGGGTGGGTGGGTGGGTGGATGGATGGGTGGGTGGGTGGATGGATGGATGGATGGATGGATGGATGGATGGGTGGATAGATGGGTGGGTGGATGGATGGATGGGTGGATGGATGGATGGGTGGGTGGGTGGGTGGGTGGTACCAGGAGCCGATCCACGCCTGGGTCGAGATTGGAAGGAAGAAGTACTGGTAATGGGCAGAGCAGGTACAATCAGCTAATCCAGTTGATCCAGTGGCCCAGGAGGCTTCACTAGAGAAGTCCACCTGGATGATCCTCTGGTACAGAGGAGTTTTTCTTGCCTTTTTTCCCTTTAACCATGTTGCCAAGCGCAGTTGAAAGGTGTTGCCCACTGTGGCCACTTTATACACCTTTAGCCCTGGAAATTAATGTGTCAGGCGAAGCTGTGATAGCCGACTATGGATTCCCAGGGTCACATTTCCATTTCCGTGATGCTTGCTCTTCATTTCCTGAGTCACCTTCTTCGTGACTGAGTCAGACCTTAAACCTCAAGACCCTCATTCACGAATGCCATCTACAAACAAACAGCAGTGCCATTTTCTGCTTAAACTTCAAGGGGGAAATCCCTGTTTGCAAGACCACGGGATGATTAACGCGTCAGAATAAAATTAAAGTCTTCGGGTTGAATGCAATGTTTGCATTCGTAGGCTTATAATAAATAGGGAGAATCAGAAAAAAATGAAAGTAGAAATCGCTCTATTTGAAACTGTGGTTTCTCCCTCGGCCCCCTCGCGCCGGGGAGGAACTTGTATAATTGGAACATTCAAGATGGAAAGGCAAGACTTCGTGTTGTTTAGAGTACAGATTCTTGAACCAGGTCATCGCGCTGCTCACCCGGCTTTGGGAGCACGGAGCTCAGAGAGCGGGTGAATTTATCTGTTCCTCGTGAAGTTCTAGAAAAGATGACTGAAGAAGGCGATGGTCGTAGAGTGTGTGAGACCCTGATGGCTGCGGACGGAGCCCTGAACATTCTAGGAAGCTGGATTACGTGCATCGGGAGCCCTAACATGATGTTAAAAGGAAAAGCAGGAAACGTAATGGTTATTGATCTGTTGCCCCCAAGACTTCGCTTTGTAGAGACTCCGGGTGATGATATCTTCCGGAAGGAAGTGGCTCTACCTTCTGACGAGCCAGGCGATGACCTCACTGCTGTCGGGCTGTGTGGGTCTGGGTCACAGACTTCGTGAGGTTCTTGTCGACAGCGGCTTCTCCCACAGGTGGGGTGCAGCCCTCCGCGATCTCGACTGAATATTTGCTTCTAGGGCCGATCTTCCGTGGCATATTTTGAACTATGATTTTTTTTTCTATTAAGCGCTGCTTTTCCATTGTTTTTCAGCCTGACTTTTTAGCCTCTTGCCTTGAATTGCTTCAATAGCTCGGTCTTTCTAGCGGACACTTAAAGAAATAGCACCAGCAGGCCTGGATGTCGTCTCATCCCTCACTCATTTCCTTGAGGGAGACGTTCCCCTTTGTCTGGGAAACAGAACTGAGCCTGCACTCAGCCGGAGGGTAACGGTGCCTGTTTTCTTGGCTCATTTCTAGTTTCAGGTCTGGCCAACAGCGGTGGAAACATCCTAGATCCGAGCTGCCCACGCGGCAGCCACTAGCCACATGTGGCTGCTGGGCACTCAGCGTGTGGTTGGTTAAGCAGCTGAGGAAATGAACTTCTAACTGTATTTGGTCCCGATTAATTTAAAGGTGCAAGAGCAAACCAAAGCCCAGACCAGTGCAGGGCCGGCTGGAAGGCGCTTGGCTGCTGAGTCCAATGAGACTAGCGTTCGGGCCTCTCCCGGTTCCATGTTCTCCCCGATGCTGCTTTTCTCTCTGTTTCAGTCTTTTTGATGCCTCTGGGAATAGGAGTAGCCCATGCCCTCTGGCACAGCAGGTCCCCTGAGTCCTCTGTGGACTTGCTCACTGTTGTGCGCTGTGCCTTTCCTCTGTTTCCTTCCCCCTGCTGTGAGTCCCTTAAAAGCGGGAACGACACCATCCATCCCTGTTCTAGTCGGGCCCACAGTCCACACCCATCTGAATGAGGACTCTTGCGGGGCAGAGCGGTCAAGTGGAGCAAGCGAACCACCCCCAGCAGCTGCCGTCCTAACCCCAGCATGTGGGTGCCTCTGATCCCCGAAACGAAGCACCCTCTGCCCTGGTCGATGATCGGGAGAGGAGCTTTTGCACTCCTGAGAGGCTTACACTCCGGATAAACCGGCCACCAGCCCGGGGAGGTAGAGGTGCGGGGTGAGGCTGCCCTATGGAGGAAAGCAGAGGCCAGCATGGGTGCGGGGGAGGCCTCGTCAGCGGCCGTCGTAGGCATCGATTGCTGAATAACAAAATCCCCCGACACTGGGCAGCTTAGAACAACATTTATCGTTTCATGCAGTTTCTAAGGGCAGAACGTGGGCGCAGCCTAGCTAGGTAGTCCTGGCTTCTTAGGCGTTTACATATCGGCCGTGGCCATGGGCCTCTTAGGCTTGACTAGGCCTAGCGGATCCGCTTCTGTGCTCACCCGCGTGGCTGTTGGCAGGAGGCCCCAACCTCTTGTGGACGGTTGACTGGAGGCCTCAGTCTCTCTCATCTGGGCCCGTGACGTGGCGTCTTCTCCCCCAGAGCAGGTGACCTGAGAGAGAAAGGCCGCGTGGAAGCCACGGTCTTTGATGATCTAACTTCGGAAGTGGCGCAGCTCCCAGAGAACTGGGTCTGTGGGCTGGTGGGAATAGAAATAGACGTGAAAAACATCAGAAATGCATTATGTGGCCAGCCCTGTCGAATTGATTCTCCCAGTAGAAAACGAAGTAATAATGACTAATTATAGCTGAGCCATTGTCAAGTTCCAGGCCCTGTGCAAAGGCAGTTTCCAAGCCTGGGGTACGCTCGTCAGGTCTCGCCTACAAGTGGGGAAACTGAGGCAAAGAGCATCGCCGAGGCGCTTACCTGGGACGACAGAGAACATACGTGGAGGAAAAGGATTCAAACACAGGTCGTGTGTCTGTGGATCTTCTGCTTTTCACTCCTAGGGCCGTGCGGCCACTCCCCGTGGTAAAAGGCCCTAAAAAACCCCACAAACGGGGACGAGTCAGCGACAGAGGTTACCTGGTGTCGGCAACGCTTTTCCATGCTGTGAGGGATGGGGAGGAGGGTTGATCCCCATCCACTTTGCTCACCAGCGTGCAACACGGAGAGTCAAGACGAGGGAAATCCATCGTGAAAAACAGAAGCAAACCTTCGAGTCGAGGCTGTGGCAGCAGCTGGCGCTGCCATTCGTTCGGTGCCTCCCCCACCCCCCGCGGGCGGGCCGCGCGTGCATCCCGGAGGGAAAGGCGTCACCGCCGGACTCGGGGACCTCCGGGCCTGGCTGAGACACGTGCCTCTCACGCCAGGTATTCGGTGTGACCGGCCGAACATTCCCCGGGGGCTGGGAAAGCCTGTGGGACCCGGCTTGCCAGGCCGGTGCCTTCCTCTGAAGCGCCGGAAAGGTGTAAGGGGCAGAGTGGGCTGGAACTCCCAGGTGCTGGCGGCAAACGGCTCGTTTCTCACGGCTTCAGATGAGTGCATCCCCCTGTCTCGTCGGGGGGCGGCTTCGGCTTTCTCCCGGTGATTTGTGTCGCGTACGAGGTCTTGCCCCCGCCTGGCACCGCACACAGTCGTCACCGTGTCGCCGACTATTCCCTGGGCCGTGCTTCGCCGCCCCACGACTGTTCTCCTGACTGGCAGTTTGTACTTCTTCATCCCTTTCACCTTTCTACTTACCCCTCCATCCCTCCCCCGTCTGGCAACCATCAGTGTGCTCTCTGCATCCGCGGGTTTGTTTCTATTTTGTTTGTTCGTGTATTTTGTTTTCTAGATTCCGCATAAAGGAGAAATCCTATGGTGTTTCTATTTATAAATTTCTTACTTATCATCTCTCCGTCTCAGGGCTCTATCCCTCCACCCCAGTTTTCTAAATCCGTGTCCGAATCCAAGAAGACTTCAGAGCGCACGAAGTCACATTCGTTAAAAGGCGACCTAAGCGTACAGACATGAGAAAGGGCCCCATGATTTAACCTTCTCTGGGTTCTGTGCACCAGCTTACGGTTTCCCCTCAACCCAGCTTTGCTAAGTGCACCGTGGTCATCTGAGATGCTAACGTTAGGGGGAGCTGGATGAAGGGGAGAAGAGCGTTCTCTGTGCTGTCTGTGCATCTCTCCTGTGAATCTTAAATCATCCCCCAACGAAAAGTTGGGGAAACTGGATATGAGTTGAGAGCTGAGCTGTCATGGGAGCCTCCCAGGACCGGGGGTGGTGGAGAAAGATGGTCCTGAATGCGAGGGTGGGGGTGACATTGGAATCACACGACTCTAGAGTGGAAACGACACTAATTATAACAGTGATTGCTGTTTCCACTCCATTCTTCATAAGAACCAGGTACGGGCCTGGGGCTCTTGTCCGCATAAACCTCACAATCACCCCTGGGGGCTGGGGGGGCTGCGGGATCGAGCGGGCAGGGCGCAGGCAGCCCCTCCCAGCAAAGAACTATCGGGCCCTGAACGTCATTCTTGCCCATACTGAGAAACCGCCCTAGAAGGATCGAGTACACAGAAAGCACTTGTCAACGAGTGAGTTTCTCCTCAAGAGGGAGTTCGGTGAAAACAAACATTCGGGCTGGGGAAGACGGAGTCTTGTGCGATGCTGAGCTTGCTTGCTGTGCCCGTGTGCGGTGCGGCCTGTGTTCAAAAAGCTGAGGGGGAGAGAAGGACCAGAGGAAAGGAGAAGTCTATCCATGTAACTCTAAAAACGTAAAGTGCCTACTTCTAAAGTAAAAAATAAAAAAATAATAAAATTTAAAAAAAGGAAAAGTCACTGACGTGAGAAAAAAAATTTTTTAGAGGCTTTAGACACCGACTTACTGAGAAGTCTCAAAGCCCTCTTGGGACAGCTCTCGCTCGAAGCCAAAGGCTGAGTTGAAATAAACCTTCCGCTTACCTTTTCCTTGTTAAAATATTAACCATGTACACTCGACGGGGAAGCGGGGGCTTTAAGAAGAAAGTTTTAAATAAAAGCAAGCTCTCGGAAAAGTGACTGCTTAAGTATCCTTATGTACTACTGATGGTTAACAAACACCTCGAACCCCTAGGAAAACTGCGTCACCAGAATCAGGGGTGCCCAGGCTGTGCCGTTCGGGTTTGTAGGTAGCTGAGCTGCTTTTTAGGTGTCTGAGCTGAAGATGTCGGGGATGTTGAGTAGTAAAAGTCCTCTCCCTCCCCACTCCGGGTAGAGCAGGCTTCCCGACCCACCGACATCGGATCGTCCACGTGACCCGCTCTGGCCAGTGGCACATGAGCCATCAGGACCCAAGCAGAGGCCGGAGGTGCTTGCCCTGTGTCCTCTACTGAGTCTCCATGAGGACAGTGTGCCTGGGTGGTGCTTCCCCTGAGTGTGGACCCCAGTAGAACACGTGGGGAGCACCCCCAGCCCAGCCTCCAGCCTGGAGCCGGGCCTGCAGCCTGCCTGGGCTCGCTCGGCCTGGACCAGGGGAGGCACCGCAGGCCTGCCCCCCTGTGTGCCTATTCCTGCCGATTCCCGGGGCGGTTCAAATCGGCTACAAATCGGCATTCGGAACAGATATTTGCAAATTCATCGTCTTCCTACCGAGATAACGAGCACTGCTCCTGTGTTTCGAGCTACTGAGCGGAATCCCTGTTTGTCAGAGCCTGGAATGAGCTGCCAGGACGAACGCCCGCCAGGCGCGGAGATGTCTTTCAAGCGCCTTCAGAGCCCGCCGGGCATCGGAAGGAGCGTGGCCTTTAGCAAGAGCCTCGCTTGGCTGCCTGCGGGCCTTTGAAATGGAATAAGCCCTGAGTCAGTAAATAATCGGAGCCCCAGTATTCTCCAGAACCTTCTGGGGAAAAGCCAAGTGGCTCATCAGGTCGGCCTTCGCGTTTCTGGGACCGCTTCTCCCACGGGGCTTGTGAGAGTGAGGATCTAGCGAAGAAGCTTGGGCTGCCGACGAGCTGCCTGAGCAAACTTGATTGATTCTTCACGATCAGAAATCTCGTTTACATAAACCCAGGAATCACCACATTGCATCTTCACCGTAATCTCTAATTTAATTGTATTTTGACACGAGAGCCCATAGCTGAAGCACAAAGGCAATTTCTTCTAAAAGGTTTTTAGGTTTACTTTCCCCCTCATTCATGGGGTGGGTGGGTGCTAGACCCCAAAGGGAAGGAACCGTTAAGGGGCCCGTGTTCGGTCTTGGACAAGCACAGCGACGCGGGTGCAGCAAGCCCGGGGCTGCTCCTCACTGACTGAGCTGTCACCGGTGGATCCAGACGGCCACATGGAGTGGGGGAGGGCGGATTGTGTTATAAGGTCACCAGAGTCAGAGGATGTTAGAATTCAAAGCCATCTACCTGAGAGGCCAGCACAGCAGGTCCGACCTGCCACCCTCAGAGAGCCGGTCGCCCCCCGCCGCCCAAGGCCGTGGGGAGAGCGAATTCCAGGGCTGGGTGATTCATCCGGGGCCCCTGGTTGCTAATTCTAGGTCCTCCCCCCCAAGCAGACTTAAGAAAGGGTGTCTGATTGAAAGTTCCCGGATGCAGGAGTCGTTAGCTGTGGCCCTAGGAGGGTAGAGAGTGGCTTGCTGGCCTGGAAAAACAGAAGCTGCCGCCGTCTGTGGCTTTGGCACCTCCTCGGGGCTCCGCTGGGTGGGAGCACCCGCCTGAGCACTATCTCCTTCACCCCACCCCAGCTCCCGGCCCCCACCGGACCCCACTTTTCTCGCAGGATGCCTCCCGGTCTTGTCTGTCACGGTCGCGTGGTTGCCAGGACGCCAGTGTAGGTCAGTGACAGGTGATGGTTACATAAGCACCCTGCCGGCCACCCAAGTGGAAAGATGGCCCCAGCGCTTCGGAGAGAAGGGAACACGCCGGAGGCAGTGCTCCGGCCTGCTGGGGCGGTTTCCAGCGAATGATCGTCCCCATCTTTGGAGAAAGTGGCAGAAAGGCCCCTGCATCCGCCAGACTCGGGTGCCCGGGGGCACCAAGTGCTGTAGCCGCGCCTGGGCTTGGAGGGGTCGGGGTCCGTTTGTTTTTATCGTTTCGTGTTCTTTACTCTCATCTCAAGTGACAAGGACTCGATTCAGTTTTCTCAGTGGAGCAAGCACAGACGGATGGGCCCTCTGGGTGTCGGGGAACAGAAGGTCATCCACGCCCTGGGCAGGCGCGTCCACTCGGGTGGGAAAGCACAGTCGGTGACCTGGAAATGCCCCCTCACGTGGTTCCCCTGGGCCAGGCCGGTCCCAACGCTCTCCCGGGAGCCAGCGCGACTCACACAAAGTTAGGACACGGGCTGGGGTTTCAACCCAAAAGAGAGAGGAGCCGGGAGCCGGGAGTCGGTAAATAGAGCAGAGGGAGCAACTGGGGATGGGAGAGACGGAGAAGATGACAAGGTGAGAGAGGAAAATTGTTGTTCTTTTCCCTTTAGACATATTTCTATCTGGACAGCATCTCAGCCAGCTCGCTGCATCTGAGGAATAAGTGAGAGACGAATTTCCCTTAAAAAGGAGAATTACCGAGTGAGATTGCATGAAGATGGTGGAGTAGGATGGCTTTCAGACGGTCCCTAACAAGCCAGCGGCCTATCACGGAGCAAGACCAGCCCCGGGCCCACATGGCCTAGCCCCGGGCCCACGGTTTCCCCAGGAAAGATAGCACGACCACGGAGCCCCACAATCGGGGGCATCAGCAGGGAGCAGCCTGAGGAGAGCGAGGTCACTGGTGGGGCTGAGGACACCGCGGCCGGGAGGTTGTCACAAGTCAGCTCTCGGCCACTGGTCCTCTGTAGGGGGCATCTGCGTGGCACAGTGTCAGGGGCCACCAGTGGGTTCGTAACTGTGCACAGAGTTCATCCCACGGGGGCGGGGGATGCTTTAATTAGAGGAATCATCGTGAACTCCTATGAACAAAGATTTTAAAAAACAGAGTTTGTGAAAAGGAGTCAGCGCGCAGGCAGGCGCCGAGTCGGAAAACGAAAGCTTAAGGAGAGCTCAGAGTGGGGAAAGGGGCTCCTTTCTGAAGACCCATTTAGAACGTGAATGAAAATGAGAAAACCGTTGCTCCTTTTCTCGGAAAAGAGGGAACAATCGGAAAGTATTCACTTTTACTCACTCGACCGAAGTCTGTTGAATATCTCATCGCGCACAGAATTCAGCTCAGCCCGAGGATGAAGATAAGAGGGGCCTCTCTTCTCCATTCATGTAGAGAGGGTCACAGGCCCGTTAGACAGTCTCATTAAGCTCGAGACCGAGGATGGAGGAAGAGGGGAGAGGAGGAAGTGAGTGGGACTGAAGAGATGCTAAGTGGAGGAGGGACGAGGACTGGAGAGAAGCAAAGAGCAATAAATACTCAAAAAAACTGAATGCAAATTCACGGATTCCCCTACAAGGGGGAATGCTGGGTGCTTGAGCTCCCTGGGTCGTCGGCTCCTCCTCCAGGCCTGTCTTCTCCGACAGGAGGATGACTTTCCAGACAAGAACGTGGGAGACACAGACTCACGCGGAAACGTGAGAAAACGCTGCGAGAGAGGACGGGTCATTCTCGGCCCGTTCGCGTCTGTCGGTTGTGACCAGTTTCATCTCAGGATGCTCGGGGCGGGGGGGATCTATATCAACACTGTCAACTCGTCGCCTGTTTCCGAAAACACGGAGACAGGGACACAGGCTGGACAAATGCTGGCGCGGCACCTGTGTCCTGCGCGGTGACAAATCGTTCACAGACCCTCTCCGTGGCCTCGTGCCCTGGACCGAACAGGCCAAAGCTACGACGACACCGCTGCGAGAACGTCCCGCGCCGGGGCCTTTCAGCCGGGCCGATGGCTCCGTCCGTGTTTCTCCGGACCCCGTGCGCGTCGCGTCCCGTTCGACACTACACGTCAGCGACGGCGACGGCGTCCTAGGGAGCTGCCGTCACAGCTGGGGAACGGCACCGAGCGACAGGCTGTGGCTAACAGGGAAGGACTGACGGAGCCGGGGGCGTTCGACGAGGGGAAGTAATTTAAGAGGATTCGTGCCCTTTCAATTATTCAGGGGGAGGACACCAAGACAGACGACACGTGTTCTCTGTGGCTCCGGGGAAAAGGACAGGGGCAACTGGCTGTATCTCACAGGGAAATGCTGGCTGAGCTGGAGGCAGCTTTTTAGCATTGATTGCTAAAAAATAAAAAATGCGTGAGATGAAATGTTTGGGGAATATGACAAATTTCGCATTTTTAGAGGTATCTTAGGAGATATCCCAGTGGGTGACTCGAAGGCCACTCGATGACGTCTTATCAGTGCTTCAGGGCCTCGTTGGACCATACACCCTCCACGGCACAGATTCCCAGAATTCCCAGGACAGGCGAGGCTTTGGGGACCTGGCCCTCAAACACGACAAATTATCTTAGATTCTTTCTAATGAAAAACTCTGAGGCGAGTACGCCCTGAGCCTTTTAAATTCGTGTCCACGACCCAGCATCAGCCAGGACACGTCAGATCCTATCTCGGGGACTAACCACGGCCATGGCTCAGTGGCTCGAAGTCGCCACGGCGTGTTTCTTGCTTGTCCGTCTCGGGGCAGGGTTGGTCCTTCCGAATCGGAAGCGTCTGGCTCGTGCGGACAGGGACTTCCGTCGAAGGTGCGCTGGCTCCGGCAGGCTTCGGCCTTTCTAGAACCAGAAACGAGACTCGCTCCGCCTCTAAGGGGACGAGCACTGCGTGGTCTTCCCAGCGCTCAGACCTGCGGTCCCCCCGAGAAGCGAGTGATGCCACCGGAAATGAAAGTGGGAGGATTCGCGCCTTCGAACAGCACAAAAGGACCGAAAGGAAATGACACTGAGTTCTCCGCTGGGCCCGGTCCTGTCTCGGTCGCGAACTTTCTCTCCGTGACTCTGGGAAGGTCAGTTCCCCCTTCTGACTCCGCAGAGCAACCACCCAACGGCTGAGGGCCCCCGTGGGTTGAAGGAGCTCCAGGCATTTCGTCAACGTAAGAAGCGTTTCCACGTGCATTTTCGTATCCTTTTAGCCGTTTCCCACACTTTCCGGGGAGCGAGGTGAAAGCGGTTATCCCAGTCCACGTCACCAACGCAGACGAGGCTGGCGCCCCCCAAAAGAGGACCCTGCAGACACCCGGAGTCCAAGCCAGGACCAGGACAAGAAGAAACGGCCCCTGGCTCCTGACCCTCCGCGTGCCGGTTCGCTACTCTCTGTCGCTCTGGCTGTCCTCCCTCCCTTACTCCTGTTTCAATTGCTCCACAAAGTCTTGGCGCGGACGATGGAGAAAGCAGGGTACTTGGGCAGTGGACGAGAAGCCTTTCTGCCAACGGCCTTCTCAGAAATAGTTCCAGTTCACCCGTGACCCGGCCTGACCCCACGGAGAGGTCACTCGAGGGAGGCTGGCCACATGACGCAGACGTTTTGGTCCAAAGTCGCAGATGGCCCAGGCACCCACACCCCTGCGGATGGCTGAGCAGTGACCGTGGCAGCCAGCAGTGTGGGCCCAAGTCCCTGTGCCTCCAGCCGGGGGGTGTCCCGTACTCGGGGGACTGCCCGTGACTTGGAAGATGCCTTGGAAAGTCTGGAGGTGCAGGCTGCAGGCCGGACAGGGCGACCGCAGATCCCCGGGGACGTGGTGGGTGGGCCCTTCTCACCCTGCTCAATGTGATGGGGCTACCAGCAGGTGCTCAGCCAAAGGCGGGGTGGACGTCTTCGTCTATGGGGTCCTCTGCACTCACCGTGTCCCTGAACGCACCGAAGCGAGGTGCTCGCATCAAGCCGGGTGGGAAATGCGACTCCTGCTTTATTGGTCCTGGTGTGAGCGCCCGCCCTCCAGTCGGCCCTTAGAGCAGCTTTCTCCTCTCCTCTACGCACGGGATGCAGGGAGCAGGGCTCGAGTGTTTTCTCCCTTCAGATCCCTCGAAACGAAGGCGGGAATTCCTGATCGTGGCCGAAGTCTGGCCAGTGATGGCCAAGCCAGAACTGACACAAGGCTGGTAGGAGAGGGGAGACTCGTGGGCACAACGAGCCCCGGAAAAGTCCCAAGAACCAGGTCTCATCCTGCAGGACCCGCTCAGTCCTCTCGCCCGTTTTCTGCGTCTGTCTCGTGACTCAGGCTCTGTCAGGGGTGCTCAGTGGACCATTCGGATCCACCCGCCTAGCTGGTGTCACACGGACACGGGCGATGCTGCGTTCCAGTGGCCGTGTGTTCCCGGAGCGTGAAGGGGGGGAGTATTTCGTCACAATCCGCCCAGAGGGCTGCGCGTGAGACCCTTTCTTTTCGATCCTATTTTTAGACGCCGCGTGTCACGCACACGACCCTCACACCTGTCATCAGTAGGCTCAAGAGCCAACGGCCCATTGATGCCGATACTGTGCGCGTGGCCACAGGGTGAGGCTGTGGGACGGTCACCATGGCCCACGGCCTCCAGACAAGGACACTCTTAGACGTGGCCCTTCCAGCTGGCCCCACTTGCCTGAAGGCCCGTGGCTCAGAGTTCAACATCGAGGGGGGTAATAAGCAATTGCTTTGCAGGAAGGAAATAATTTGGGGGGTTCGTTTGTTTAAAAATAATAATATACATACGTACGAGCGCACAGTCTTAAACACGTATGATACGCACTTTCGTGGGGAAGGTTCAAAATCGGTGCCAAGTTTAACAGTCGCAGCCTGTGGGCAGAGAAGAACGGAATGTGGAGAGAGAGGAAAGCGCGAGGAAGGAATATTTTCACTTTCGCCCCACGACCCTTGCTCTACTGCTCGGATTTTGAACCCCTAAGAGGTCTTCATTGCCGCTGGTGTGACTTAACATAAACTTAAGGGAGGAAAACAGGAGAGAGAAAGGGAGGGGAAGGGGGAGGAAGGACAAAGGAAAGGGGCGAAAACAGGAGAGAAAGGGTCTGCGCCCACCCTCGAGGGCCACATCCGTGAGCTCGGGGAGAACGGAATGGCGAGCGACAAGCGGGGTCCGCTGAGGAAGGCTTCGTGAAATGGTCGAATTTTGAGCGACTGGAAAAGGTATACATGTGTGTGTTTTCTGTGTCCCGGACGATGTTTGTGGCACAAAAACTGGCAAATATAAAGGGGTGCAAGGAAGAAAACCCCTCCCCCCAGTGACCCGGCCACGGTTCTCCTCCCCTTGTCCTTGGCAGCTGTGGGACTGCGTTCGGGAGGGGGACGCCACATGCCCCCACGCAGAGGAGGAGGGGGGACGGGCGGGCCACTCCAGAAGAGAGTGAGCACGGCTTCCGCGCAACCATGGGTGCTCCTCGTCTCGGGCCCGGGTCTCAGTGAGCGTGTTTGGACGTGGCCTGTGTGAAGCCTCGGCGGAGCGACTGACGGCCTCCCCGGGCCTCAGTCCTCTTCTCCGGAAAATGGAGAAGTTCTCTTTATCTCTTCATCCCACCCCCTTGCCACATGGGTCCCCCGGGCATAAACAAAGCACATTCCAGCTGCAGATCGGTTCCTACCCAGGAGACAGGGGAATAACCATGTTGTGCAGCTTTGGGGACAAGCTTGCAAGAGCCCGCTTGACCCAGAAGGCAGCTGAAATGCCACCCTGCAGCCGGGCTGTCCGTCGGTTGCCCTCCTATCCGTGTGCCACTGTAGCCACAGTCAGGGCGTCCGGAGGCAGAGAAATTCTCCCGTGTTTGCTGGCTCGGCCACCATGGGTGTCTCTGAGAGGGTGCCTGTTCTCTGCTCGGAGGCGATGGCACTGCCTGTGGTTGGGGGACACCTCTGGGCGGCCTTCGCAGAGGCAGAGAGGGCAGCCTGGGGCCAGGTTTTCTGCCCGGGGGCACCCCTCGTCCAGGCCCGGCTCGGGACGACCTCAGAAGAGCACCATCTGCCGCAGCAACACGCGAAAGTGCCAACGAGGGAGGCCGTTGTTTACCGGGCGATGCTGATGCTCCCGAGGTGCTCGCCATGCATCCGCGTGTCTAACTCTCACATGGACCCTGTCACGTCGTCACAGTCCTTTCCCCCGATTTATAGAGGGGCAGGCGAGCCGCAGAGAGGGAAAGGGCCTTCTCAAGGTCACGCAAGTTAGTCGAGGGGGAGCCAGCCTTTGAACGTTGATGAAAGGACCAGACAGCCCCAGCTCTTGTCACCCGCCAAGGCAGAAGGGACAACCTCGGTCCATGTTTGTGACCTGCCAGGGCCAGGAAGTTACGTGAGGTTATTTTGAAGATCATGCGGGTGTTTCATAAGTTTCCTAAAAGGTAGGAAAATGGTAGCAAAACTCGGACCTCTTCCTGAGGGATGTTTAGCAGGCGGTTGCCCGTCCGCCTCCCGCACTCTCGCCCCAGAAACGCGGCCCTGGGTGGCCTGGCTTTGGGGACCTTCGTCCGTCCTGTTGGTTGCGGAAATGCCGTCACCTTTAAAGTTCACTGAGAGTTGTTCTCTGAACGAAAACCATGCCTTATAGGACTTCAGGGTTTTTTTTGAGCGGGGGCAGGGGAAGTTTTGCAATCATCTCTCTTGCTATCTGCTGGCTCCGGGTTTCTGAATCATCTCTCAATTAGAATCAACCTCCCTTCGCCTGCTCTATTTCCGAAACGTGTCCTGTGATTGGAGCCTCTTGGCATTTTTTTTCTTCTTCCCCCGTCTGGCCCTGTTGCTTAGAATGTGGATGCAGCTGTTTGGAGGGCGAAATAAATGTGCAATCAGCCTGATGCCATCACGCCTCCTCCTTATCGGGGAAGGGAGAAAATGCCAACTGGAGCGGGGCGCCGTTTTCGAGCGCTCCGCGAGGCAGGAAGATCAGTTCCCTTAATTGATGTGCTCTTCAGCGGA
Source organism: Cynopterus sphinx (assembly GCA_030015415.1). Classification (NCBI taxonomy): domain Eukaryota; kingdom Metazoa; phylum Chordata; class Mammalia; order Chiroptera; family Pteropodidae; genus Cynopterus; species Cynopterus sphinx. The sequence goes on from CM057394.1 coordinate 19,370,506, forward strand.
CTCACAGGGGACGTGGGAAGGCACAGGGTCAGGTGTTTGTGTTTTTAATAGCGCCGTTGGGAGGTTGCACCGTCCTCTCTCTCTTGCTCTCGTCCCCCCGGTGATGGAGAGTCTGTGGCTCTGAGGTCGCTGAGCGTGGAACGCCACGGTACAGCACTTTGCTGGCCTTTGCTGCGATGCTGTTGCATGGGTTCCGGATTGCATTGTGCTTCGAGAATGAGCTGCCCTAAGGGTCCCTACACACACACACGTACACACAGAAGTGTCCCTGTATGGATCCGCTCGCGTCCCAGAAAATCAGAAAGTCCCATTCTCTTTTCCTTAAGTAAGTAGCTCTTCCCCTTGCCCTCGCGAAGCATTCAGTTCAAGCGTCGGGCCGACTCACTTGTATTGACACTGTCTCGTTGCTTGTCGTTTTCTGGAACCGCTCACGGGCCTGTGCAGGGCAGGGGACACTCCTTGCTTGGCTCTGAATCCCTGTCGCCAAATATCGTGGCCTCTAGAAGGTAGGCTCTTCATAAAAACGGGATAAAGGAGGAAGACAGGGAGGTGGGGAGAAGGGACGTAAAGGGGGAGACTGCCATTGCATGTCATGAAATGCCTGAGCTCCTGGGGAGCAGAGGCCGCCTCGCACGCCAGGGCCTGCACCAGCCTCAGGCTGACGGCGCCTCCAGGCCGCGGGCAGCGAAGTGGGGGGTTAGACACGGGTGGATGCAGGCCCGTCTCTGCCTGAATGTAAGTTAGATTAAACTGTTTAATCCTGGTTTATAACGGATAGGACGTCGCTCTTCCATCATCATCTTTCTGATCCCAGCGGACAGCTTTCTCCTGATCGCTGCTGTTCAAGCTCAAGTCCACGGGCCTTTGTTCCCACGTCCGAAGTGCGAACGACAGAGCAAGTCATTAACAGACGTACTCTCTGAATAAATGGATGCATTTTCTGGAAAATTCCACGCTGTGACGAGTTTTCGTAGTGAGGTTGGTTAGCTTGGTGCTTGTTTATCCTCCGTTTCGTAAACAACCTGGTGTTTCCTACCCAGAACTCCAGCCACTAAGCCTGTCTCCCACGGGACTTTGGGGTATTGACATGAAAGAAAATACGTACCTAAGAGAACTTGGCATCTCCAGCACGAAGCGAGGGAGTTATTGCATCCGTGCCTCCCGGGGCAGCAGCGGCCAAGTGCAAAGAAGAACCTTTTCCGTCTGACCTTGGGACTCCTGGTGCCCAGGCACCCGCCCCTTCCTGACCCGGCTGCCAAACCATTGCATCCTGAGACCACTGGACACCGCTCACCTCTTTCTCTTCTCTCTTTTTCAATTTATTATTATTATTATTTTAATTTTCATATTTTTGTTAGATCCAAAGTAGAATAACCGCTTGTGGTTTGAACTTAAAAAAAAAAAAAACAACATGAGCAAAGCTGGATTTTGAAGCGGATTATTTTAAGAAACCGATATTTGTTGAACATTGCAGCGAACCGCTCATCTCTTTCTACAGTAGCTTTCCCTCTTGGTCCAAAATGTAAGTCCTTATCGCCGTGAAACACTGATTAAATGTCTCTCACGGGGAGGCCAGGGTGGGTTTTAACGCTCCGACCTTGTGTGTCCTCTTGGGCACGGCAGCTGAAAGCCGAACAGGAAATCCGATGGTGATCTACAAAGGGCCGGTTTTCGTAAGGACGACAGAGTCCCATTTGTCACCTTCTTCTGCAGGACCCTTGTTCGGGAAGTAGGAGGAGTGTGAACTTGAAAGTGGGATTCGAGCTCCTTGGAGGTGTTAGTTCTGCAGCAGGAAACGTGATCCGGAGGAGAGAGACCGGTGGGCTCGGGCCCAAGCACCACGGGTGCTATTTCCAGCGCCTCCATGACAGAGGGGAGCTGGCTCCACCGCGCCTGGGGCCGGCCCAGCCTCAGGGCAACGCGAGGCCACACTGAGTATCCCCGGGTGGCCTTGTGTGTGAGGACAGTTACGTCCCCACAAGCTCAGGCGTTTCATGCACCAACTCAATAGACCAGGCTTCTGGATTGGCGACCCGTAGAGGAGGCCCTGGGGACAAAGAGGAGTCCAGGGCGCGCCGCGTTACTGCGAATCCTCCTCATCCCTCACCGGCCTCTTCTCCCCAGGCATCCATTTGATTCACGTGACAGATATACGTTCAGGGACGGTCCTCACTACCTATGAACCCCGAGGAAGAGGAAGAAGGCACGTGGAGATCGCAAATCGGAGAATCGTCCTGAAGTCACTCCCTTCATTTTTTTTGTATGAACTAGACAAGTGGGCTCGACCCCGGGCGTATCATCGGCCATAGTCAGGACTCAGTTTCCCACCTGCAAATGACATTCCCGTGTGAAAGAGAGGTGAGCTGTACCTGACAACTGTGCAGTGGCATTGGGCTGGTCAGAGCTCAGGAAGTCTCCTTGCGAGTCCGCTTGCTCGAACAATTCCGAAGCACTGGCCCCCTCACCTCGAGGATAAGCAAGTCCGACAAAGTTCCCCTTCCTCATCGCTCAGGCCACAGCGGCACTGATTTATCGGTTCATTTATTTGATCGTGCAGGCATGTTGTCCCCAGGCCTGGTCACACATACGGAACCCCTAGGACACCTTTAAAACAGAACTTAACCCGGGCTCCCAGGGAAGGTGGAGCAGCAGCGCGTAGATTCGTGCCCCGGGCCAGAACGAGCCAAAGGCAGAAATGAAATATTAAACGATGGCTCTCGACACATTGGATGTCAGACGGTGAAGGACAGAAGTGACCGAGATGGACAACGAAGGGGGCACTCTCTGTGACACTCACGAGCCGTCTGGAGGAAGTTTCCAGAAGCAGCACAGGCAGGGGGAACCTAGGCAGCACCCACCAGTCTCCCGGACCGAAGGTTCAGGGCCACCAACAGGGCTCTCATCCAGAGCACAGGACACAGGACAGGAGCGATCTCAGGGGACACAGACCCCAGAGGCCTGCAGAGGGGTTCCCAGGGCTGAGTACTGCTCAGCGCGAGAATGTCGAGAGGCCACTCTTGGCTGGAGAGAGGACGCGCCACAAGGCAGAAGACACAGTGCCCGGGGCCCCCGAGGGCCGAAACACTATGCGTCCCCGGAGAGGGCGTCGACAGGGTGAGATGTTAACCCCGAGAGAATCTGGGTAAAAAGCATGTGGAGTTCGCTTCGTTTCCGTTGCTGTTTCCTCGCAGCTCTCCGTAAGTCTGAAATTCTTTCCCAATGACAATCGTGGCCGTCCCAATGAACACGGCGACAATAAAATCCAGCCCCTTAAACAAGCCAACCCCGCGTGGCCTGGGGAAAGCAGGTGCCCGCAGCCCGGGCGACCTTGGCTGAGTGTGACTCTGCACGACGGCACAGGAGGGGGGACAAAGAGCCGACAGCAGAGCAGGCTCCGGACACGCCAAGCCACTTCCCTGCTGACCCGTCCTGCAGTGACGCCTCCTTCCAGGGGCGGTTAGTTTGGCCTTTGACAGTCGCTGGGATCGCTTCTGGCCCTGAACGCCCAACGCTGGACATCTCCTGTCCCCATGAGGCTCCTCCAAGGTGGAAGCTCTGGGAAGAGAAACAAAAGACAAGCTTCCTCCGAGGCTGAGGCGCCCCGGGTGCCGTTGACATCAGATGTCTTCACCCGCGGCCTCCGGCCCCTCCTCAGACGCAGAAAGGCCTTCCTGGCTGCTTCAGAGGATGTGTCCTCGCCTAATTAATGGCATCATGACGACAGCTACGGGGAGAGGCTGTCAGCCAGGCTGTGTGTGTCTGAACCGGGCTCCTCCACTAAGTGGCTGGAACTCCGCAGGGAAGTTACCTAACCATGCCTCAGTTTCCTTACCAGGAGGGCATAAATACCGCCTCGTGAGGCGTGAATGGCTTAATACCATACAACCCGTACCCCAAGAAGACAGGAAACCTTTGGGACATTTGGTTATTGTGCTAAATCTCTTTTTAAAGGCCCTTCAAATGGCGAGATTGCACACAGTGGGGCCTTTTCCAGATTCATCAGAAACGTGGTCTCTCTGGGCACAGAACGGGACAAAGGGCTCCGGGCAGAGTGACCAATGGAATCAAGAGGTCCCGGGGACCCTTCTGGCCCTAAATACCCATCTGGCATCCTGAAACCCTGGATGTTAAACGCTTTATTAAGAAGACGGATATCGAATTGACTTCAGGCAGGAACATCCTAGGAACACGACCTTGGGTTCCAATCGTGGCTCTTCCTCCTTTCCGCAGACTCCTTAACCCGCCTGTGCCTCAGTTTCCCCCACCACGAAAGAGAGGACGTACACCTTAGACTCAACAGAGTTACACACGTGAAGGGCTTGCCATCGGTGCTCTGTCCTCAAAACTAGTTGGAAAAATAGCTGAACGATATCCACTGTAGCGTGGTTTCTAGTGGGAAACTCGAAACGTTCTAAGTCCCCCCAGCAGGGAACCGGTTCAATAATTCAGGGTCTAGTAATTCGACACGATGCTGTGAGTCATCAATATTTATGTTGTAGGAAAGGATTTCATGACATCGGAATGCAGTCTCTAAATATCAGTGAGTGGAAGAAAGAAAAAGGGAATTGCCAATCAGTATGGCTGGCATCATCCTGTTTTTGAAAGATAAAAAATTCATGCGCAGGCATTACAAGAGGCCCTCAGGCAGCCCTGGAAGAGTGCGCATCAGCATTTCAGCGCTCATCGTTGCGTGGTACCATTATGGAAAACTTTGAGTCTCCTTCCTGTCCGCTTCCTAATTTTCACGATGAATTTATATTTCGTTTGTCCTGAGAAAGAGTAGCAAAAGTTACTTAAAATCGAATAAAAGGTGTCTAGAACTACCGGGAAAGTTTGGAAAGATACACAGCAAAAATTGGGTATCAGAGTGTGGGTTCTTTTCCTTTCACTTGCACGTATTTTTCGGCAATAATCTCATATTGCTTTTGTAATAAGAAAAGCCATAAAATTCCATTAAATTTTAATAAAATGCGTACGATGGCCTAGAAAATTTTGGGAAAACATACAGCAAAAAAACAAATAATATTATTTATCTTTGGGCGTAGCATTTAGGAAGTTGTATTATTATTATTATTATTATTATTATTATTATTATTTTTCTTTTTTCTTTTTAAAGTCTTTCCAAACATTTAGAATGAACAGAGGATCTGTCTCTAATGAAAGTGAAGAAAATGTCATCAGAAAGAATGTTTGTTTCCCCTTTCAGTCACAGGGACAAAGGTTTCCTAGAATAACTGATACCCCAGTCAAGTCACTTGGAAGACTCTGAGAAGGTGGCCGAATGGGCTGCAAAGGTCCAAGCAGCACCTTCTGGTGGAAATTGTCGCTAGGGAAACAGGACAGTAAGTCTACATCAGTGTATGTGCCAGATCCCAGGAAAAGGACAATGTGCCCTCAAAACACCGAAGCTGGATTCCCAGTGCTCGCTGCCCCTGTGAAAGTCTAGCTGCATCTGGTTTAGAAATTCATAAAATATTATCAAAATGACGGATGACCTGACATTTTGATAATATTTTATCAAAATATTTTATCAAGGGAATAATTGCTTTCCACGCTCACGGGCCTAGTCACGGCTGAAAGTCAACACCTACACCGAGCACTGGGGAGGAGGCGCCCTCAGCGGGGACGTCCGCAAGAGAGATGTTAGGGGCTGTGAGCACGTCGTCGAGAGAGGGCGATCCCCTGAGGGGAGGCCGTGTCAGGGTGAGGCCATTACGCATTTTGGCAGATCCGAGACGACTTTTCCTCGTCATACCGCTTCGTACAGGCATTTCGGTTCGCCGTGAGTTGTTGCCGGCCAGGCCCCGCGTCGATGCGTGGTTTTAACCAGACGTTTGTACAATCCCTGCCGACTGGAAAGCGTTCTCTGGTTGCCTCGTGTGGGGTGAAGCAGCTGAGGCCTCCCACGGGAGCATGGCATGGCACAGGGTGGCAGTGGCCCAGCTGGACTCTGAGCCTCGGCCACCAAGCGCCAAGGCCAACGCTCTCCGCACCCCAAGAGTCTGTTCTGGGTCCAGTCGGCCGTCGGCAGGACAGAATGCGCTGAGTGAAGGAAACCCATCATTTTCTTTTTTTATTCTTGAGCTGGTTCAAGGTGGCATCCGATGTCTTATTCCACGATTCTTCTTAGCGTCCTTGTCCGTGGAGGGGAGGCCCTGCTAGCAGGGAATCGCACTGGGACTGCTAAGGTTTTGGGGTGACGGGAACGATGTGAGTTTTGTTCTGCTCGATTGAGGCCAGACGCCTGGGAAGCCGGAGAGGCCGAAAGCAGGAGCAAGTAGCTAGGGAGGGAGTGTGGACCGGAGACCTTGGGACGCTTTTCGTGTCGTTTTATTTAAAATTCGTGGCCTTAACTAGGCCGTCATCTGTTCTGGTTTGCTTTCATTTCTGTTTCCCGGGTCAGGGCTCTGGCTTTATGTTAATTAGGTCCGTTAAGCAGTGAGTTGTGCTTGGGAATGATAAAAGGGACATTACAAAACCGAAAAAGGGGGTGTTGTCTCGGACAGGTCTGCGAACCGCCGGGGCAGTCCTGCAGAGGGGTTCAGGTTTCCGTCGGAAATCCAGAGTCTCCTCTGAGAGTCTGAATTTGGCAAATTCCCACCTGGAAATCCCAAAAAGTCCAAAGAGCAAATCCCAAAAACACCAAAGCTCGAAGGCACACGGAGCGACAGAATGACTCCAGTTCTCATTCTGTTTTGTTTTCCTTCTCTAAGGATGTTTTTTTCTTTGAATCTTGCCGGGTGGTCACCTCACTCCGCCTACAAACTTACCAGGATACTATCCACTCTCACCCCCTTTACTTTTCCACCCCTCCCCCTCGCTCATCCCCTACGGCACCCATCCGTCTTTCCTTTTGTTTGTTAGTCTGTTTTTCTTATCGATATTGTCTTCAAGGTAGAATTTTAACAATAAAATGCCATTTTCCAGTGGGGAGAAGTGTTCACAGTATATTAGCAATTAGAGGGCCATTGGCTATCTCGGCAGCAAAGATCACATGTCGGCCTCTACTTCGCACTCCTTTCTCTGTCGTAAACACAGCAGGGAAAGGAAGACGCCATTCTCCGGGTCCCCTGAGACACACTGTGTATGAGGTCCCTGAACACTCCAGCATCCGAGTGCATTTAGAATCGTTTTAGCCTATTAATGCCAATATTAATGACGACTTTTCTGGGAACATAGCTCCTGAAGAAAGGGAGTGTGTGTGTGTGTGTGTGTGTGTGTGTGTGTGTGTGTGAGAGAGAGAGAGAGAGAGAGAGAGAGAGAGATGTCATAAAGCAGGGCACCCTTGCAAGTTGCCCTGTTTCTATTGCAAATGCAAGCCTGAGGGCAGGATTCTGAATATGGGAGAGATGATCAGACTTGCGGAGGGTCCAAGCCTCACATGGACGCATTTCTAAGGATCGTAAGCACAGGTTTGCCAGCTTGAGTGTGTCAGGGGTTGTGGGGAAGAGGGCAGCTGCAGGTAGAAATGGAGAAAAGGGTGGGAGAGCGGAACCGGTAAAGAAAATTTTGTCATGGCGCTTGTTAAAGATGCTAAGAAAGACTCGATTCAAGCAGCACTGATGCAATGGGCTTTGCAGGATGGCACAGGACGGGCTCAGCTCCAGACACGGAGCCGCGGGGACTGAGACCCGAGCAGCAGGCCAGAGGTCAGAGAGAACATTACCGAGGCGATCGAGGCCAAGGTGGTTCTTGCTAGGCCGGCTTACGGGATTCTTGTCGAAAGCAGGACGGCCATAGGATGTCCAGGGTGGGGGATGGGGGGCTTGATCAGACATAGAGGGTGGTCGGGTGCCCAGGATGGATGCTAAACCGACCCAGGAGAATTGGTGTGAAAGCTGGGTGAGGAGTGGGCGTTTCAGCAGAGATCTGGATGCAGGAGGAAAGCAAACCTGCAAAGGTATGGGATGGAGAGGAGGGTCCAGGCACAGGGCAGCCGCTGCAAAGGCCTGAGGGGCAGGCAAGGGGAGGAAGGGAACAGATTTGGCAGACTTCCACCCCCGACAGCATAGGTAGCCTCCCTTCCCTTTTGCTAGGCTTTGCTCTCTTCAGTCTTAACAACCCTAACGCCTACCAGACAGGAGCTACACCTCCCTGGAGGTTGGGTGACTTGTTTTTTATAATCCCAAATGTCCTTCATGAAACTCAGACTCACAAACTTGAAATTCGGTGACCGTTCGTTTAGGTACTGAAGCTCGATACCCAGAAGAAAATCCTTTCCAAACTCTTGCACTTTAGACAGAAAAATGTGTTCGTCGGGCCTCTATATAGGGTGTGCGGGGCCTTTCTCCATATTCCATGTCACCTTGGTCTCTGCTCATCCCACTCCCTGCAATTTCACCCGAATCTATGCAACAGGGAGTAGCTCAGAGAGTGTCGCAAACGTGACATAACATTTCCTCCCAGCAATGCCTTTGTGGGCATCAGCTCACCCAACTCAACTTGGGGGGGAAATCCTATTATTCATCTATATAAAATGGAACAATACCATCATTTGGTGGGATCTTATTTTAGGCCTTATTGCTTTTGGCAAAAGCCAAGGATGTTACGCCTTCTCCCTATTCCTACCAAATAAATGGAAAGAAATAAACACAGCACAGCTCCGTCTTTGGCTCTGGGATTAAACTGAAGCTTTTACATTAATAGAAAATAAATTTTTGAGAAACGCATCATAAATAACCAAGATTTCAGAACTTGCTTTTTGAGCTGAGCATTTTCCGTCTTTCCGACCTAAAATTAGAGATACATGACCGGATGTAGGAGAGGCAACATGGAGAGATACAGCTGGACATACACGGGTGATAGCTATTCCATTAAACGCATTCCTGCTTTAGACAGAAATCGTGCTTATTTAACAGCAAATGTAGGCAAAAAAAATTTCTTCCATTTTTTCTAGATTTACGTTATTATTGAGATATAACTGGTGCTGGCTTCGTTTTCAAGAGGATTGTCCATTTCACAGAGCCAGGATTGATCACCGGCTCGTGCCGGCCAAGGAGAGACACTGGACACTGTAACCCCAATTTACCACGTCACTAATTTGGCAACGGGGGGTTTCCTTAATGGAGTGAAAGGAAGACACCGTTGGCCTTCTGTGTCTTTGGAGCCAATTTTTTTTTCCTTCTTGAAAAAGAAGCAATGTCACACATTTCATCATCCTAATACAGACTGTCAGAGCTGGCACGGAGCTCAGACGCACCTCGTCCAGTCCTCTCATTTTACAGATGAGAAACGATGAATAAATCGCCTTGTTCCAGACGCCACAACAAGCTGGTGCCAAGGCCAGAGGAGAACCCAGGTCCTGACACGATGCAACTTCTCGGCTCGAGACAGCCTCACGGGCCACGTGGTCTCCATTAGAGACACCTGAGTCGCTCCTGCAGCCACGGCCTGGGTCACGGTCCAGTTGCCGAAGGCTTAGGGTCTGTCTCCCCGGAGGTCCATTGGTTGAAGAACCACAAATCAAAGCTACTGAGTAGGTATCATTTGGGGGAATTCATAATTAGACCTGAGAGATGAAAAATCTCCCTGAACAGTGGCTGCCTAGTCAACGACCCTGAGAAACAGGGAGGTGACAGACGCCCGTGTGCACCTCTTAGTGTTCAGGATAAGGTAGTTAAGACACGAGAAAATGCTCCCCAACCACACAGCTGAGCAAGAAAGCGCTCCCGAGCCCAGCCTTCTCTGCCCTGGGCTGCATCCTGCACCCCCGAGCTTGTGCAGTTCCACCAAGCACTCCTGATCCAGCGAGGACACCAGCCCGATCGATAAATATGAGGGACCGAGGTCTCTCGGCAGCTTTACCCGGACCTGCTCAGAGCAACATCAGTTCCCGCTCGAACCGCAGGCCTCTCGCTCTCGGCAACGCCGCGGCCTGGGTTTGGTTTGTTCTCGCCTTTTGGATGGCTTCCTCCGCTGGCACCGGGGCGGATCCGATGACCTCGCTCCATGTGGGCCTTCCCAGCCTGTTTCTGCGGTCGGAGTGGGCTGGAAATGGGTTCCGAACGCGCTGCCCCAATGGGAGGAGGGAAAACTCTCTCCGCAGACTCAGCCCGGGTCCCCCGGGGCACAGAGACGTGCCCCTCCCTCCCTCTGCGGGACCCGAGGCCTGTCCTCACTCGAGCCCCGCTCATTCCGTGATCTGGTGTGGGCCACAGGACGCTCTTAAACTTGGCAGGGCCTTGTCAGACTGACTTTGGAGGCGAGAAGCACCTGCCGTTTACAGGATTCTGGTGGGTTTCGAAGTCAGAAAACCGATCAGCAAATCAGACAGCAACTTTGTGAAGAGCAGCTACTATGCGTCGGGCCCATCCCAAATGGAAACCCCATGGTTCAGAAGGGCTGAAGGTTGTCCTCACTGACTTCCGTGTCCCCGGTCACGTGGGAATGGGCGGGATTCCTTCCCAGACAGGGCGGGTGAGCTGACAAAGGTCACACGACCGTTCTGTGACAGGTTGAAACCAAAGCCAGCTGTGCCTACTACGCCACAGTGCGTTTCCCACTCACGATCTTCTAAGACCTCGCACCCCTCGTCCCCCAAATGACATGCGATGTGCACAGTCCTCCCTGAAACGGGCTGCTAGCGGCTCCCCAGAAGTCGAGACGGCCTGCGCTTGCCAGAAAGTCGTCCTGATCCCAGCCACGAGAAGACAGGAGGGAGGCGGCTTCAGAAGGCCTGCGAAGTGACAAGCCCCGCCAAGCAGGCCTCGGCCGCACTGAATCCCGCTGCGCTGAGGACGGGAAATACACCTGTCGCTGGCGGTGGCCCAGCCGAGCTGACAGCCCTTCGCTCACCGCAGCGTGATGGAAATGGTGCTGCTCTCCTCCCTTCAGAGGGCATCTCCCTCTCCGAGGAGGGCGCTGGCAACATGCTGCCCGCTCTCCCGCGGATGCTTATGAGGCTGAGAGGCCGCTGGGTCCTGACCTGGGGTTCTGACAGAGGCGGAGGGCACTGCAGGTGGACCAGAGCTGCTGGAAAAGGCCGGAACGTGCTTGAAACCCTGTGCCGACTCGGGAGGCTAAAGAGGTTCTAGAAAGAACTAAAGGATGACCTGGGGTGCTCCGGCTCTAACCCTCCACCACAGATTAGCTCGTACCAGAGGCGTGGATTTCCTCAGGTTTTCAGCCTCTCTCGGGCCCTCTTGTGTGCCTGAAAGGGCAGGAATTCGAGTCAAGTCGATAACGGGGGCGAATGAACCCCTTTCCTCACGCTCAGCGTGGTTCTGAAGCCTGCTCACCCCGAGGACCCTCTAAGTCTTGCTGTAGAGTCAATATTATGACACTGAGGACAATAACACTACATCACAAGTGACCACAGGCCAGGTAGAGTGATTCCGGCAACACATGGCGGTCACTCAGTCAATGAGGACTGTCGTGGTCGTAGCTCTTCTCATTCTGTAAGAGTTTCCTCTGTTTGTGGGAGCTGGCGAGGGGGACACCACATAACGATCCTCAGTTGTTCTTACTCTTCTGTAGCTTGTGATTCTGTATGCTGGTGGGTTCGAGCAGCTATTGAAATTAATCCTAAAACTCCACAGCCTACATGTCCTCTAATGACCCCCAAAGACTGTGAAGAGACCAGACCTAGATCAGATAGAAAAGATTAAAAGCAAATTATTTAAACCCAAAGCCCAAAAGCTTCAGTCACTCTAATATGAGTGACAAACCTTCTCCTACTGTTTGCCCCGACAGAATAACCAGCTGGACTGACTGAATTTCTAACTCATCAACAAGCTTAATTAGAATCCTTATTATTACCGGGTCCCGTGGGTTGACCAGAAATCTATATGTGATCAAAGCATGAATATCAGAGAAAATAGATTTCTTTTTCTTTTTCTTTTTTATCATCTCTGAACTGATTGGTAGCTAGCTGGTAGTCAGGCATGCGGGGGGGAAAAAAGAAAAAGGAAAAAAGACAAGGCTGGCTTTAGGTACAAGTGGCGAACTGGAGGGGTTGGCCTAATTTTGTCCCCCAGAGACAACTAACTGTTGGCCACAGCGGTGTGATCCCGAACACACCTTCCAGAAGTTGGCCAGGCATGGAGAGCCCTTGATGAAGGGTCGATGAGACTGCCCCAGCCTTGGACTCTTGGACGGCCTCTTGTTGCTGGGGAATCTGTGTTGAGCCCGCGGGGCTAGGACGAGAAGGCCCGAGAGCAGGAACTTGCTCAGTACGTGACGGTTCAGTCATGTCACCAAAAGGGGAACCATAGGGTAACCTTCTCCTCGGTCCCTGCTGCTTTCTTCATTTCCCATCTAAGATGTCATGGGTCGGTTAAAAATAGGAAGAAGAACACAATAACCCTCAAAACGTAGGACCTACAGCAAGACGGTCAACAGAGTCATCCTTTCATGTGAAGAAACGGTCCTGTCTCTGCTTCTGCTCGTTGGATCCCGTGGTTCCTCCTTGCAAAACCAAGCTATCTCGCAAGGTTTCGAGGTCTGTTTTCAGCCGTCAGCTGGCCAGGAAAGTTCACGGTGGCCTCAGAAGCGAGGCCACCGTGCTACGCTAGAAGCGTGAGGGGAACCGGCGACATCATCCGAAACAAGGTCGGTGTTAGTCACCCGTCCATCGAAGACCACAACTGAGTCGAGCAGGGCACGGAGAAGCAGGCCCGGCTCACTGCCCCCTCACTTTCTCCTTCCTGCCCTTTCTCTCTCCTTCCACAGAAATTACTCATCTTTACATTCGTAGTAAACATTGGGGGGGGGGGGGAAAGGGCCTGGCAAAGGGACAAGCGAGAGAACCCGCCCACGAGCACACGCCGGGTGACGCAACGGCAGCTCTGTGCTTGGGCGCGTTCGCAGCTGCAGAAAAAAACAGAAACATCCTCATCCAAAATATGTCACATTTTACGAAACACAGCCCACCCTCCAAGACGGCGCAGGATGCGATTATTCAATTTTGTTTCAAATTTTGTATTTCGCCGCCAGCATCCCATGACGCACGGAAAGGAGTCGCAGGAGGATGAGGTCAACCCTGAGGCTACTTCCTTAATTTCTGAGTAATTCTCCTCTTGCCCAAGGAAGCGGCATCAGGGCCACCTGCCCGGTGGCCAGAGGTAAGGCTGACCAGAGTCCAGGCTCGGGCCAGACTCCGTATTGAGCACCACAAGAGCCCGCAGCCTGGGGAGAGGGGCCGACCTCAAAGAAGCACTCAGAGACGTCATCGCATAATTGAAACTGTGACCGGGAAGATGTACGGCCTGCGACACACAGTGGTTGTTAGCAAACCACCCCAAAAAAAGGAAAAGTGCTGATAGGAAGCATTTGCCCATGTTCCTGGGGCGCAGGCTCCCACTGTGCTTGATTTCCAGCTGCCAGCAGTTGGCAGCTCACAAAATTCCAGAATATCTAACCGTCGGCTCCCTTCAGCCAGCGAGACCGACCCCAGCACACCGTGGGGGCACGTGGAGCATAATAAAGAGGACTGAGGGGTCGCAGCTCGCCCTGCGAAATCTAAGCGGAGACCTGTGGGATCAGCAGCAGCGATGACCTAAGGCAAGAATGGATGGACCCGGAGGGTCTTAATGCCGAGTGAACTCAGTCAGACAGACAGACAGAGGTAAATGCCACATGACTTCACTTGCATGCAGAATCTAAGGAGCAAAAAAAACCAAAAACAAACTAAACTAATCAAAAACAGACTCGCAAACCCAGAGGACACTCTGGTGTCGACCAGAGAGGAGCGGGCGGGAGGCGGGGAGAATGGGGTAGAATCCGTCGTTGATGGATGGTCACAGGGGCGGGCAGCACGGCCCAGGCCGGGTGGAGAGTCGGAGGAGAGGAGGAGCGACCGGGGCGCCGTTTTATAAACTCTGCGAGTGCCTGACCGACGTACTATATACTGGAAACTCAAAAAATGAAAGTTTTTTAAAGTTAAAAAAAAAGGATGGTGCAAAATACTTTCCAGGCGGAAGGAGTACCTTGGGCAAAGACCCCGAAGTGGGTTTTTGAAGTCACAGAAGACCACTGTGGGGCACGTAGTACGCCCCCGAACCAGGTGACAGGGATACTGCTGTCGTTCCCCACGCCAGGCGTAAGGAAAAGGAGCTGCAGAAGGGATGGGTGACGAAGGAGCTTGCTCAGGGTCCTGCCACGGCCGAGTGGGAGGGGGATGGCGCTGGTCTAGGCACTCTCCCCCCGGAGTCTGCCCCGTTGTCCCTACTTTCTGCTGCCTTTCAGCTGAGGCTGGAGGCCTAGGCAAGACCCGAACCGTGTAGAACAGGTGCCGTCTGGGCCTTACTTCTCCGCGCAATGTCACATCAGTGTCCTCAGGCATCTCTGTGGGCCCATCGGGTTGAGACCGTCGTAAAGGCTAATGGGAGGGGTAGCCACCCCCATCTCTAGGAATGTCCTTGATGGCTGCTGAGGGTTCACAGACGCCCTCAAGTCCATTTATAACCTCCGCACTGGCCCAAAGCCTGACGGAAAACACTCTGTCGGCTGCACCTTCCCTCCTGCTGCCCTCTCACCTGCTCTCCATCTCAGCGATCTCTTCAGATTTGATTCTCTCTGTAGGTCTGCCACCTTACGAGGAACTTCCCAGCTTCTCTTGCTTTGCCAGGAACAAACCATTTCACCATCGACTAACGTCCTGGGGCCATGCCACTGAAAAGGCCTCTGGCGGGAGCGTCGGGCTAGAAGTAGGGGGATGTTCGTTTCCGCCTTCTATTCAATCTTTTTCCTGATCATTTCATTCAGTCTGCTGCCTGGCAATTTTAGCCTTTTCCCCTATCCATGACAGGGAAGTGCGTTAGCATTGATGTTTCCTTCTTTCCTCAAAGACTCCTACCCTGGGACGTCCTTTGTCAAAAACTACGCGGTCAGAGCCTTCACGTGTGTGTCAATTCGGTTTCCGGGAAATCGGCTTCGGATGAATTAAATTCCATTTCGGAGCAAACCTTGGATGCAATTATATTTTGCTCTGTCTGCTTCAATAAACGCTTTTGAATTCAGAAGGCAGATTTAGAAAAGTGTCATCAGATCCTTGGAAGGAGGTACAGTCTGAAGGCAGGGCGTCAGAATCATAGCAATTATTATTTTCCTGCCGTTCCATCACTACTCCTGACATCATCCCTCCCGCTGTTCTGATCAGTGATTTTTTTTCTCCCTGCCATCCTAAACAAGCACAGGCAGATTTAAGTTAGCTAAAGGCAGGAGAACAGATCTTCGGGGTGCCATCTAGACGGCTTCGTTCCCAAGGGAGAGAGATGCTTGTCCTAGGAGGCAAGACAACGGCGACGGGAACCTGGAAGTTGGTGCTGCCCACTGGCCACTTCGGGATTCTCGTGATGAAGAACCAACAGGCAGAGAACGGGGTCCCTCTTCCAGCCGGGAGGACTGTGATCGTCAAGGAGAACCTGGCTGGCTCCTGTGCTCGAGGAGTAAGAACCTTCCTTTTGGAGGCTCTGAGCATCCGCTCCCTGCCTCCCTCCCACCTTCTGGTGCGAACCAGCGCCCTTCGGTGCTCCCTGGCTCCTGGACGATGCCTCAATCACTCCAGCCTCTGCCTCCCTCATCTCCTGGCATTCATTCTCCGTGCGTGCCCAAGTTTTCCTCTTCCTACAAGGACACCAGTAATTGGATAAGGGCCCACCTAATCCGACATGACCTCTTTAAGACTTGATTAGCTCTGCAAAAACCTCGTTTGCAGATAAGACCACGTTTACAAGGCCTCGGGTTTAAAATGTCAAAAACCTCTACTGAGCGAATCCGTTGCAAACTATAACAGCCTTGTATTTCACTATTTCAATTACAGGATGTTAAAGAGAGAGTGGGTTTCAACCCAAAGAGGGATGGGCATCACGCCAGAAAGGGTAGAACAAGCCGCGGCCTACGTAGCCTCTTTTGGAGACAGGGCCGATGTGTTTTCAGCTGCGGGAGTGATGGTGGGACATCATTAGGTGTGAACATCACTTTCTACTGTCCTGTCTGGACGCCATCCACGGTTCCGAGACGCGTCAACGGGTGCCAACTTGGCCGGCCCACACCGCGGTGGTTTGGTGTCAATTCAGCTACATGGGAAGCTGCGTGTTGCAGCATGCCCCTCCTCGTGTCGCACGGGACGAAGGGTGATTAGCCTCAGGAGAGATTCGTGTGAGATTTGGAAAGCAGAGGGGAGCAGCCACCATCACCCCCCGAACGGGACGCCGGGCCCCATCTCAGCGGCCACATTTTCGCTGACCCGGCGTCTCAGCCTGAGTCAGGGCAGTGGCTGTGATGGATGGTGACGCCTCCCAAAGCTCTGTCCGGATGTCCTCCCTCAGCCTTGAGCAGGCTCGTCGCAGAGGAGAAAAGCGGGGACCATGGAAAGCACTGACATTTGTGGTCCCCACCTCCGTAGAGGCCGCATGTCCTCTACAGACAGGTTCGATTTTGGATGGTTCTTCTAGCTTCTAGTCATTTTGATCCTCAATTCTAGCCACGTCCATATATAACAACAGCCTTGAATTTCAACCCATAGTTCCTGACATTGGCGATAAAACATCAACGCTACGCGCTGGGACCGATTGAGAAGAGCCCGTCACACTCGCGGTGACAGACACATCGCTTGGCACCTGCTCACTTCGGGTCGCCAGACTCCCTGCCTCCCCGGAGGCCTCGTTCGAGCCGTTTCCTAGCATTCTCTCTTGGCCCTCCACCTTAGGCAACTTCTTTCTTTGCTCCGACCCCTTTTTGTTTGTTTGTTTGACCATAAACTCCCATTTTTTTCCCGTTCCCCATATTTTATTCCCCTTTCAGGTCACCTTTCCTCATTTTGTCAGCATGTGATTGCTGGGCTGTGTGTGTTTCTTCTTTCGGTTCTTCCCTGGGACGTGTCCTCCACCTGTCGCCTTCCCTGCTCTACCTCCGGCCCGTCCTACCTTGTCCAAAATCAGCGAGCACGGGCCCGTTCAAGAAATGTGAACTCTGCCTCGCTCGACTCACATTCACTCGATTAGCACTTTGTAGGAACCTCAAGTAATTCCAAACAGCTCCCTTAATTCCCGTGGAAGTCCCTCTCCACTGTCTCATAGGAGAGAACGTTAAGTCGCTGCTGGTAGAAAAGGTATTTTAAAAAACAGACGTCAAAAACATTCCATTGTAAAAAATACATCTACCCCATTGTCACATTTGTAAGCAAACGTCACAAAACGGATTCAAACGTGATCGCGCAGAATTGGACGCGCCAGACTTCACCTCTTCTACCCCTTCCAGGCGAATTTCAGTTTGCTGGGAACATGCCCCACGGCCGAGCCTCCCCAGACACCTGTTTTCATAAAAGGCAGAACACGTTTGGACTGTGTTCCTCCCCCACTCCCAGGCCCTGTCGTCTGCGGGTTGGGGTCACCCACGGAATACCAGCTGAGTCGATGAAGTTGACTCCAGTTTGATGGCACAAGGGTAAGTGACAGCAGTTGGCTGCAGTTCCCACCTCACGGTTAATGTTACTAAACATGTCGGGTGAGCCATTGGCAGTGGAGGGGTGGGGGTGACCGTCAAGAGGCCGAAATGGCAGATGGTCACAGACATTTATCACCTCGCCACTGAGGGGATCACGGGATTCAACCCATCAATCAGGCGGTGACCTGACTCACCATCGAAGCTCGAAGGCTGCTGTAAAGACCCTGACTCCTCCCCCATGACTTTTCCTGAAGCTTCCGCTCCCTGAGAGGAATCACAATGTGCAGAAGCAGATGGCGGAGCCGTGAGGACAGGGGGGCCTGATACCTGGGCCGACGGACACCGGAGCCATCCTCTCTGCTCCTCTCCTTCCCCAGTTAGAAAGGAACACGTTGCCACAGGGAGGAGGTGCTTGAACCAGAATTGAGGAAAAGGGAAGGAAAAACGACACGTCCCAAGATGCGTTTCATTTATATAATGAAAATAAATTTTTACACAATCAACAGAAACACACCCGGTTGTTTTTTTGTTTTGTTTTGTTTTTTTGCGAAAAATATTTTTAAATAAATTTTTGTCTTTTTTTTTTTACATTCTGATATACATATGTAACAAGGTTTATGGCACTGGAACCAGAATCAAATCTCCCCCCCCCCCCAAAAAAATAAAAGGTAAACAAAGGGAAAAGGCGGGAAGGAAAGTAACTGGTTTTAATTCCTTTCTAGCTCCAAGTTGGCAAATCGGCACTGTCTGTCCTTGGGCTGCCAACTCTGACCGCTTGCACGCCCGAAACACCGGATTCTTGCACGAGAAGCCCGCGAAGGCATATGGTAGAATGGTCAGTACCTCGCTATTTCAAAAAAATATCTCTTGAACCCAGAGAGGGGGAAAAATATATGATAATTCAGAGTAAAAACACACAAAATCAACAATCTCCTTTGTCTCTTTCGAGAACGTGAAGCGTCTTAGCCTCGTGAGCCCTGATCTTCCGTCCGCACCAGTGAACACGACAGGGCTTGGTGTGGTGGGTTTGCTGCTTTCTGCGTGGGCAGCCCAGGTGGATCCCAGGCCTTTTCTACCTCCTTTTGGTTCTTTTTCATCGGTTTAAGGTGTAGTCTCTTCGGTCTATGGTCCTGCACAGACTATTTCATCAGAAACTCTACAAATAGCTTCAAAGGAAAAGGGGAAGAAAGGCCAGTTTTCTTATATGTTGATTGCTGGCCTAAAAAAAAAAAACAAAAATGACTTCCTCAGCCTCCCTGCTTTTTCAGTTCGTGGGAAGTAAATCTCCGTGGGCATCAAAAGTTAAATTCTTCTCACACGTGTTAAAAATAAAGTTTTTAAATGAGTTTGTTTCCATTCGCAAACTTTACCCCATCCAAAAAAAAATAAAAAGAAAGAAAAACGAAAAGAAAGAAAGAATCCATTCTCCTTCCTCTTCACCTCCGAATGGAGGCCCAGAATCCTTCCCCGACAGACCGCTGTCACACGACCGTCTCCACGCCCATCAGCTTTGGTGTAAGGATCCGCGGGGTCACCCCGTTGTTGAGGTCTTCCTCAAACTCCAGCAACTGCCCCATGAAGTTGAGGTTTGGGGAAATAATTGGTCGTTTGCCTTTGACAAATTTGTAAGCGTCAGTCATGGTCATGCGCGTGTGCTTCATCAGGTAAGCGATGACGATGGTGGCCGAGCGGGACACCCCAGCCTGACAGTGGATGAGGAGGCCCTTCCCGCACTGGTGGGCTTCCTCTGGAATACGCGAGAAAGGAGAGACGGAGAGAAGGAGAGAGGTTAGCTTGCATCTGAACTTGACCACACCGTATTTTGCAGAGAAAAGAACCAATCGAAATGGTTTTAAACCCATTTAGTTGGTGGCGTCTGTCTATGTCACGACCTCCAGACCAGCGCAAAGCAGTTCTGGCACGAATACGGAGGCTCGTTTCTACCTGTACAGAGATGACTCGGTGAAGGAACCACGGGTGGCGTCAGTCTGCTGCGCGGGTGAAGGGAGAGCCACCGCACGGTGGGCCGCCACGTCCAGCGAGCTGCTGACTACACGGCGATGCTTCTCACTGAGCATCATCACTCCGACAGCGAGACCGCGTGACTTGCCAAAGCTAGAGCTATTAATAACGTCTCGCCCATCCGTGACAGAGGAAAGAAAGAAAAAACCAGCTCTTTCTTCAAGCTACAGAATCGCTCCGGACGGGGCCTGGCAGTGGACGAATAAGGATTTCAGTCTGATGAAGCCCCGACCAGGGTTAAAGGACCAAAACTCAACTAGAGAGTTCCTGCGTTCAGCTTCTCGCCGGAACTCCCTCTTGCTGCAGAGGGAGCTGTGGTACCCAGGCGTAGGGCATCGCCTCCCTCGGGGCTGCCCGACCCCCCTGCAACCACCTGTGCCGCTCCCACCTGGCGATGAGAAGGATTGGGGGGTTCCAGCAAGAGCTCAGAACCCAGAGCAACTGAAAGACGCGACATTTTATAAGTTTTCAGCTATATTAAAAGCTCGAGGGAATAGCCTGTGGGCCCTGCCTGGAGGGATGGCTAATAATACTTCTGAATGCAAAACCCACCACCCAGTGGCTGCTGAACCCGAGGCATTTTTTTTTCCCTAATGAAAGGGCAGCAAACACGAGTGCATCCTCCCTGGGACAGAGGCCAGCCGCAACTTGCAGCACTATTTGGGAAAAGTACCGGGTCACCCCTTGTGGTAATAACGGTTGGCGTCACTTAAAAAAAACCGTGGCGTACCTGCTAGGTGCCAGGTGGTCCCCGAAGGGAAAATCTGAGCCTTACAGCAGCCCGAGGCTACAGAAGCAGCAGGATGTTAAAGTCGCAGTTAGGGTCAGGCCGGCCACCGCTCCCTTCTGGAGGCCAAGGCCTGCCCATGGCAGAATGTTCCTCCGGGGGAACTGTTCGGTCTACACATTCCTTACTCTCTGTCAACCCTTTCACACACCGCTGCCACCCGCTGCCACCTTCTCCCTGAGAACTCCAGGGATGCGGATCTCTAGCTGGAAGGAGGACACTCGGTGGGTCGCGACTCAGCAGAAGACCTGGGCCGCCGCAGAGCCCGAAGACCTCAAGGTCAATGTCTGAATTACCCTTGACCTTGCCATCAGAGCCAAAGCCGGGGGGGAAGGGCGCCGGAAGGGCCCCCCGCCCCTGGGAGACACTCACCAATGAACTCGAAGGCCTCCTCGAAGTACTGGCGCAGGTTCTGCTTGTTGCTGTCGGTGGCCGGCAGCCGCTTGTAGCTGAACAGGCCTTTCTCGTAGTGGAAGAGGGGCAGGTGGGTGGTGACGTTGATGACGTAGCCGATGTTGAGCCGCTGCATGGCGTCCAGGTCCTGGGCGTCCTGCTCGTTGCCCAGGTACAGGAAGGGCAGGATGGGCGTCAGCTCGGCGCTCTCGATGTCAGGGGTGGCCGGGGCGGGCTGAGGGAGCGGGCTGGGGGCCCCCGAGGCGCCACCCCCCGCCTCCCTGCACTCCTGCAGCTGCAGGGAGTTGTCACAGAGGTTTTCATGGTTCTGCTTGAAACTGCTGAGTCCGCCTGGAACGAGAGCAGAGCGAGCGAAATGATGGCTGGCAGCAGAGGCCCCGTTCCCCCGGAGAATGTGTGTGTCACGGCTGATGCTGGTTTACATATATAATATAGACTAATTATACATAAAAATGACGAATATATTTCTTCCTCGGGGCTCAGGAATGCGAGGCACCTTTGCACCCACGAGGGTCTCCCTCAGGGACTCACAGGGCACTGTGAACCCTCCCTGCAGCGTCCTGTAGCAGGGCCCCTGGCCTCAGAGGCGAGGGCCCTGGGTTCTGGTCCCTTCTCTGGCACTAAAATCGTTCTTAAATGAAACCAAAGTAGAAACGGAAGCCCGTCTGGGGACCCGGGACGGGCCTGGGAGGCGGTCGCTGTGTGCAGGACTCGGAAAATGTGATCTTCACACCAAGTGGGGCGCGCATGGTCCCCTGGAAGGCGTCTGTGTGGCATCAGGCAATTCCATCAGCGGCAGATCTGATCTGCCTCAGAGCCACGTGCTCGGTGGCCTACATAGGCCCTTGTGCTCTGGGAGCCGGGGAAGGCGCAGATGACCCCTCGGGCGGGGAGCGGCTGCCATCTCGGCCAGGCGGGGGGGCCTTGCACCTCTCACGAGCTCAGCTCAGCCGAAAGAATGACAGCTGCGCTCCCGACACAGCGGAGCGCCTAGGAGCCGGGTCCTGGAAGGACCAGGTCACCCCCGTCCCACCGCTTCCGGGCTCTGTGGCTTGCTAATCGCTCGCTCTGTGCCTCAGTTTCCCCACCTGCAAAACGAGGGTCGCGGCCTCTCCCCCGTGACTGCGATTGGGAAGCCACGAAAGGTTCTCGGCGCACTGCCCGGGGCCCAGGGTCACTCGGCGAGGATCTGCTATTTTTGTTAATATTGTTTATGTAACGGGCCCCAGGTGCAAGCAGCAGAAAGGCTTGGAAACGACGAAAACGCACCGCTCTCTGACTTTCAGGAAGGCGCTATCCGAGAGGTCCTCGCCCGGGAGACATAAACTCATCAGAAGCCTCAATGGACCCTGAATCCTCGCCTCCGAGCTTCAGGCTCCGCTCTGCCCCCTAAACATCACGGGTCTCGTGTGAAAAGAAGAGCTTGAAATGGCACACGGTCCCCCATTTCTGAAACGCAGACCTCGCCGTCGGCCAGCACAGGGTCACCACTTCTGAGGGCGTCCCCGGAGGAGATCACCTAACCCGAGACGTTCTGCTGACGGGTAAGGACGTGCCAGAGAGATTCGGGGAAGACTGAATGTCGTCGGCCAGTGAAATGCTGCAGAGCCGCCCAAGTTGCGAAAAGGCGTGAAAACAAAGAAAACGTTTCCGTTACGTATTCACCGCAAAGGTCAACTGAACGGCCTTGACCCTACACGTGACCCGGAGCTGACGGGCCGTGCAAAGCGGAACACCTGTTTGTTTGTGTCAGGAAATTTAGGGGTTTCACTTCGCTCCGATTTTTCCCGCAGCATTTGTTAGCGGCATCGCACCCAGGGGATCATTATGAGGGTCCCAGTTCTACACAACCCAAGGAAGGGCCTCGAACGTCATTGACACTGTTGACACATTGAACACCAGTCCCCGAATTAGCGCTAATCCCAACCGAACAGAAACACGGACTCCCCGGAAAACGAGGGGAAGCTGGGGGTGTCCTCTGAGCTGAAAGCCACCAGGACACGATGTTGACCGCCTCAGACGCATGCCGGGCCCCCGTCTCGATGCTTTTTGGGGAGATGAGACCGAAAACGAAAGCGCGAACAGGACGCGGCCGAGGCGACGCGAGGACAGGAAGTCCGTCTGTGCCCTGGGTTCTGAACTCAGCGCACGACCTTCTCCATTTTCAGTCTCCTTTTTAGCGACCCCGATGGGACACTCCAGACTGGGACCCAGATGGTCAGGGCTGTTCAGGGCCGATGCAGGCCGAGCCGGCCACGTCAACGAGGGGAGTCACAGCTTAAGGTCCGGAGACGACCCCAAGAATATTCTTAGGGGTGACAGTGTGATCCTTCACTCATCCGTGAGCATCAAACCTTATCTTTGAGTTTTGAAAAAAGAAAATAGCTACGAATTTAATTGGTTTTGAGAATTAAACACTACCCTTACTCATTGTTCATCTCGTCCGCTGCGAAATCGTGATTTTTGAGACAGTTTGGGCCCAAAGAGACGACTTTTACAGTAGATGGAAGACCTGGAAAACGTGAGAAACTTCGCTGCGGAATCCTTGAAATAATAAAAAAGCACGAAAGAAACTACCCGCTGTCACCATCACGAGCTCCACAAAAGAGACCCTGAGGACGCGTTTTACAATCCGCTTGGCTCGGCCTCCACAAAACCCAAGTAAACGGTGCCACACGGACTCGGGGATGGGAACCTAATTCCCTTTCTTTTCTTCCCCCCTAAGCAAAAGGCAGTTGCTACACTTTTCCATATAACACGAGAGGGAAAGAAAACACAACAAACACAAAAGAAGCGTCTAAGGGGCGGGGGAGAGAGGAAAAGCAACTGCTCCCTGTTCTTATTTGGGGTCCACACGCTGTAATTTGCCTTAAAAGCAGCTCGCCAGAAAAGAGAAAAGAAGAAAGCGGGTGCCAGAAAGTGCCCAGCTCCTTAACATTCTGCGTCCACACCTCTCTTCCCGATGACATCAGCCGGGGGCTCCCCACCTGCCCAGTTGCCATAGCAGTTACACAAAGACACACAATGACATCAGTTGGCACGCTCTCAGCTCTCCGAGGGCGAACAATGCGAGAAGAGCCACTCTGTGAGGGCCTTTGGTACGGCTGTGTGCTCGGGCGGCGGTGATGTAATGCCAACAGGTGGCATGGGACTTCCATTTGCCTAATGGGGGTGGGGGGGCCCCTGGGGGGGAAGGGGGGTCGGTGAGAAGCTGAGACAGACTGACACACTCAGGGGAGGGGCCCGCACGCCAAGTCCCGTGTCTGAGCCGTGTGGGGGCCCGGCCCCCGGCGTGTCCGGAGGCGGAGAGGATAGAGAAGGAAACGTTGTCTTCGCACATGTTAGCGGGACGAGAAAGTTCTCAGGAAAGGGGTGAAGACACAGTTCAACGGCCGGCCGGTGGGCTGGGCAGCTCGGGCAGGAGTCGTCAGGAAGGGCCGGGGACGGTGCTCAAAGCCAGACGAACTCCCACGGGGCTGGGTGCTCAGGGGGATGCCAGCGGGGAGGAGGGTGTCCTCTCAGGCAGGGAAAGAGGAGGCTCGGAGGAGGGAAAGAAAGGAGGGGGCTCGTGTGGTTTCCTCCCCCAAGTGTCTCCCCCCTACCTGACCCCCTCACGGGCCACTGCAGGCTGAGCTGACCTCTCGCTTAGCAGGGGAGGCTGCGGCCCGGTGCCCGGGGCAGGGGAGAGGGGCCGGCAGACCCAGGCTGCGGTGTGGTCCCGCCTCACCAGGGCCGTGGGAGCTGGTGCGAGTCGCTTTCTCTCATGAGGCCTCAGTTTACCGGTCTGTAAAGCGGGCACAGTGGCACCTCTGCGCGGAGCTGGGGCGCAGGGAGCCTATGTAATGATGCCACTATCTAACCAGGCGCTCGATGAATAACGTCTTGTTACCCCAACGTCAGCACAGGTGTCCTCGCCCCCCGCCCCCCGCCGATCCGTGAGACCCCTGCATGGGGTGCAGTGGCTCGGAGGCCGGAACCCCGAACCCCAGCTGCGAGACCCTGCGTTTCTCACCTCCTAGTCCCTCAGTTTCCCCACGTATAAAACGCGGACGATAACAGCCCCCCCTCCCACTGCTGCTTCGAGCATCAGACTGATGAACACGGGTAAAGTACTCTGAAATAGCATCTGGCACGTAGTAAAGCACATTCCCCCGTTGCTTTACACTTTCCAACTGCTCCGATGCTTTATTGCCTGGTTTATTTAGAATAAACTTTTAAGGGGAGAAACCCGAGCACATGATTGCTTCGGCTCCTGCAGCCCTCGAAGCGAGAGGAGCCTGTGAAATGGGACTCAGAAGCGATGCTCCGGGCGGCAAATTAAAAAAAAAAAACACACACGTCCGAGTGCAGCAGCCTCCACCAGCAGGACACTTCCACAAAGGGGGACAGCGCTCTTATGCACAGTGTTCTGTTGCACGCCCAGGCTGGAAAGTGAGCACTTTCCGGAATTTTACGGAAAACTCTCGGTGAAGGTCAACAGAAGTTACGCCCAGAGGAAGGCGGGGGCGGCTACAAGCGGGCGCCTCTGCAAGCTCGATGCGAGCACACGGAGCACCCCTTTCGGTCACCTCGTTTTTCCGGCCGGGCAACTCGTCCTTCAGATAAAAGGGTACGAGGAACGGCCACCCCGGAGCCAGAGCCCTCGAGTCCGCAATCCTGGCTCCCTTCGCTCAGGGGCCGAGCGACAGAAACGAGAGCGAAGTTGCTATGCGTCTCGTCAGCATGACCAGGCCCCGACTGGGACCAGCGACCGCGTCTGTCCCAGGCCCCGCCGTGCCATCCTGGGGTCTGCGGTAACGATCCCACCGACCGTGGGTAAAACCTCCTCCTGGTGACTTTAGAAGGCACCGGACAAACCCCAGGGGGCTTGTTGGATATGGTTGGGTCAGAGGAGTGAGGACAAGGAGGCCAGTGCCAGGGCCGGTCCTGAGCGAGGGAGAGG
The DNA here is from genome assembly GCA_030015415.1 of Cynopterus sphinx. NCBI lineage: Eukaryota > Metazoa > Chordata > Mammalia > Chiroptera > Pteropodidae > Cynopterus > Cynopterus sphinx. The sequence goes on from CM057394.1 coordinate 19,396,056, forward strand.
GCGCCAAGGACGCGGCTGCAGGTGCCCCACCTGCAGCCCGCGGGGCCCTGTTAGACGCCACCACGCGCGAGGCAAGAGGAAGCATCGCGTGGAATAGGGGCCGGGTCTCTGGTGGTCTTCCCGGAAAACCTCATTATACGTATTATTTATGTCCTAGGATTTTAACAGAATTGAAGAGAAAACAAAGACATCCAGGCTGATCGAATAGCCGCAAATGCATCCCTGGCACGTCTCCTGGTAGTCTGTCTGTCATCTGTCATCCATCCATCCATCCATTCATCCATCCATCATCCATCCATCCATCGATCTATCCATCCATCCATCCATCCACCATCCATCCATCCATCCATCCATCCATCCATCGATCTATCCATCCATCCACCATCCATCCATCCATCCATCCATCGATCGATCGATCGATCTATGTAGATACAGATAAATAGATATCTGTATGTCTGCGCAGATATATAGATACGTAGAAATATGTAGAAATTATTTATTATAAATGATACATAATAAGTAACATATACAGTCTGTTCACAAAACTCAACCGGAGAGATTTAAAGCTCGAACTGGCTCTCCGAAGTGATTCACCAACTGGGCAGACTGACCGGCAGCTGGAAGGGTGCGGCTGGGGGGTTCTTAGCCAGAGAAAAGAGAGGGTTGTTTTCAGGCCGGAGCATCTATTCTGGGGGGCGCGCGGTTCGGGGGAGGGAGGGGCATGGGTTTGATCCCGCAGAATTACTCACGAGTGTCGAGTATCGACCAGGAAATTTCAGCCCGATTGCTGTGACCGGTTGAAAACCCCGCTTCTGGGGAAGGCTGAAACTGCAGTCAGGTGAGCACGGAGTTACGTGGCCGGCAGAAGTGAGTCTGTTTGGGCCTGTCTTCCCCCCCGTGTGTGTGTGCAGGGGTGTCTATATGTACAATGGCCTGGAAGAGCTATAGGTACATTTAACTGGACGCACGTGGATAGGTTATTCTGCGGCTCCCATTCCTCACCTGGTTGAGCTATTCAGCTTTTTGCTCAGAGGAACCGGAGTTTCAACCCTCGCGCCCAGCTGCCCTTTGAACGTTCACGGCCTCGTGCGGTCCTTCCTATGGATACTCAGACGAACGGCTTTCGCAGCACCTGGGCTGCTGCAGCCCAGAAACGGCCTCATCTGGATCCCGCTGGACCCGGGACGCAGCCGCGCGGCACAGGCAGACGGTGTCCCGGTGGCAGGTGTCGTCCCCACGGCAGCCCGGGGGAAGGTGCGCCCAGACAGGTGAACCACCTCCTCTTGGACATGATTCACGGAAATTCACAGACGAAGACCAAGCGCTCCCCGGGGTCTCCTTCCCCTGGTGACCAGTCACAGGTGGAAGTCACGTCAGGGGTTCTCCTCGCAAAACCGTCTTCCCACGACTGGCCCAAGGTGATCTTGTTCTTATACTGAATCTCCATGAATCTGACCAAGCTGCATTTAATGTTCTGAGAGAAAGAAAAACCCTGAACAGTGTAAACCTGGATTTTGAGTTAACAATCCAGTCCTTTCATTGGATTTTCTGCTGCACAAAAAAATCATGATTTAGACAAGGGAGGCCTACCCGGGATAGACATTGCTCGTTCAGCACCGTGAGGCAGGTGTCTGGCTTATTTTTCTTCCCTCGAGTCGTCTCTCCCACCCCAACGATTTGGTAGGTTACGAAATCTAGCTTTCGGGAACGGAACGAAGCGAAAGTTGGACTATAAGATAAACCAAGGACCAAAAACAGTAACTGTTGCTGCTTCCTCATCTTCTCATCATTTGCGCTGCGGGTTCCGCCACCCGTCCAGTCCCCCGTCTGCAACCGACAAGGGTTTTCCACCCTCAGCTTCTCCAGGGGCTCTGACTTCTCGCGTCTCCAACTGGAGTGTTCCCTCTGATGTTGTCAATCAAGGGCACTCAGGGGCACAAAAAAGGCGGCTTCTCGCGACCCCAGGGAGGGCCCCGCATTCCTCATGCCCCCTCCTGCCATTCCTCCTGCAAAGCTCGAGGCGGGGACCCGTGCTCAGGGTCTGGCGACCTGAATTTGTGCGTGTTTGGATAACGCGGCCGAGGGTTTGAGAGCGTCAATGCAGCCTGTCCCTTTAAATGGGTTACCTCATCTATTTACATTGGGACCGAAAGCGCTGCCAGAAGGAACAGCTGATGACAGCCACGCAGCTTTCCACAAAGACGACAACTAAACCGCTTTGCCTTATTTTAATGAGCGGCCGACTTCTGCGGGAGCAGGATTCCAACTGGAAGGTCTCCGGGTTTTCACAGCCAGGAACCCCCTCAGGTTGTCCCGAAGAAGTCGCTGTGACTTTACGGGACAGCCCGTGTGTCCCCACTGTCCCTCCCTCCCCCTTTCTCCCTCCCAGTCGCACACCCTTCAGGCGGATGAGGGGGAAAACCAGGCGAGGAGGACTCGACCTGGAACACACGTGACGCTTGCACTTTCGATAAATTCATTCATAGACTATCCTCAAACCTGTTTTTGGAGAGTCGAGGGTGTTTTGGCAAAAGCAAGCCCCCCCACACACACACACACGCAGAGCGTCCTGTGAAGTGCAGAGACCCCATCTCTACGTCCCCCCTCCCCATTCTAAAAGGTTTCACTAGAACCACCGAGAAGGCGGGCAGAGGGTGCCACCGAGTCACTCCTCCACCTGAGCCTTCCCGCTCCCTCGGGCCTCACCTAGTCCGGCCAGAGCAGACCCTTCTGGTGGGTCCAGGGGTCCCCTTCCCCCCCACCCCACTCCCCGTCGGAAGGCCACGCTGTGAAGCCTCATTTTCACTGAGGATTCACCCGCCCGGACGTAGAGCTTCAGTCTAACAAACGTGCCGGTGAAAGGGAGTCACAGCCACCGTCTTCCACCCAGGACAGGGCTTGGGGGGTCCACAGCACGAATGGCGTTTCCCGCAGAATGCAGGCTGGACAGGTGGAAGGCAAGAGGCCTGACAGGAGAACGGCCCAGTTCAAGGTCCCAGTTCCCGACGACGTGCAAGTGCAGAGTCCCTGCCGGCTTCCCTCCCCGACAACCTTCACCTGCGGCAGCGCAGACCGACCGACCCCCAAGGAGGAAGGCGCGTCAGCCACACTCGGCTCAAGCCTCTGGGTGCTCTTAAGAGACGCACCAGTTACATAACGTATTTTTTCTCTTTTAGAACCTCTCATGGAAGAGCAAGGCCTTCCAAACATTTTGGAGTCTGTGACCCTGAACGTGCCCCATCCCGTCTGAGCTCGGAAGCTAAGCAGGGTCGGGCCTGGTTAGTACCTGGATGGGAGACCGCCTGGGAATACCGGATGCTGTGGGCATAAAATAGAAATAATAATAATAATAATAATAATAATAATAATAATATAATAATAATAATAATAAGGGATTGTGAGCTGGCGAGAGGCTCAGGGGCACGGCGTGCGAGGAGAATGCCTAATTTTTTCCGTCTCTTTAGCTGGTTCTGATGAACCCACTCTCGCCCTCTGAGAAACTGGGACTGACGCTGACACAGTTCCTGAGCGTGGCGGGGAGGGCTGCCAGCGAGTCACCTGCCCCGGCCTCAAAGCTGCGCAGCTCTGAAGAGCGAGCCTGGCGCCGTGGAAGCCTGCGAAGTGCCCAGGGCTGGGCCCGGGTGCACAGAAATCCGGTCGTCTCGGGCATTTCGAGAGGCTTCGGTCCTAAGTCCAGAACACTTTCTGTTTCGCTCCTGGTGTGCGCTGGACAACGAATCTCCCCTTTGCAGTAGCGACAGAGCTTAAGTCTGTCTTTTCTTAGGAATGCGCCGCCCAGGGTGGCCCCAGGACGTCCTGTAGGAATCCACTTTCTAGGAGCTGGTGACCTGAGAGAGCCGCCCAGCACGAGGCCAGGCCTGAGCATGCACTGAAGGATACTGGTTAGCAAGATGCCAAGCAGGAGACAGGGAAGGAGCCACCGAACCAAAAGGAAAACTGAAACATGTGGGGTCGTGGTTTAAGAATCCAAGCAAAAGCCCCCAAAGAAAAGACGGAACCCCTGGTCACGAGGAGGAGCCGGGGCTATGTATGTCGCCGTCGCTCACGTGGTGCTGCCTGGGAGAGCAAGGAACCAGGGGACCCCAGAGCTGCAGACGGGAGGGCACTGGGCGTGGCGGTGTCGGAGGGACCCTATCTCCAGGCCGAGCCAGGCGGTCAAGAGCAGACGCCCGAAGACCGAGTCGTTTTACGGGTCTAGGAGGCAGCTGGCCATTGTCCCTAGGACAGGACAGTTCGGTGGTGGTAAAGAGTGAGGGCCCCAGAGCGACAGCGCCGTCTGGCCTTCTGCCCTGTGACTTAACCTCTCGCGGCCCCAGTTTCCTCATCTAAAACGCAGGATTAATAATAAATACTGTTACCACGGGCCGTAGGTGAGCACCGTTCCATCGAAAGGTGATGCCAGCTACTACGTAACAAAAAGCATTTGTCAAATAACCATATTTTAAGAACTACACCGAAACTGGCAAAATTAATCATATGTTTGACGTCGTGGACGTGGACAATGGACTAGCGGTTACCAGAGGGTCAGGGGGGAGGGGGGAGGCAGATGGGGAGAAAATTTAAATTAATTCTTCGATTAAATAAATTAATTAATTAAAAATAATAATAATCCACAAAACCTTTGAGACCCAGGAGGCGTTTCACACATCGGCACGTCTCCGTCGGGACCAGCCCCGTTTCCAGGGCCCCGTGGCCACGTGTGAGTCACGGCCACCTAACTGGACGGTGCGGACAGAGACACTCGTGTGACCCCGATGAGCTCGTCACTACTCGGTGCCACCTTCTTCCCCTTTTACATGTGGGAACTAAGATGAGTGCACACGTGTGCGCACACACGCAGAAGCGGTGACCAGCACCTTCAGTCCAGGGCGTGTGAGCCGCCCCCCTGTCCACGGGGCAAGCCATCCACTGTCCATCCAGCTGACATCCAACAGCCACTCTCCTCTCAGGGCAAGGGACACCTCAGCTCAGAGGGGCGCTCCAGCTCTCCTGCATCCCCCCCCAAAACACACATCTCGTCCCGGCAAGAGCAAGTGGCCATGAGCAACAGCCCGCAATGGGAAAAGGCGCCCTGAGAGGGCCGGGCAGACAGATGGGGACACCTCGGGGACCCCTGAGCGGCTGAGGCCTAGGGGAAGGCGATGTGTGGGGAGTAGCTTTGGCTCATCGAGTCACGGAGCGGCCCCTCCGGGCCCCCTCTGGCCACCGCCAAAGCCACCGCACAGCTACCAGCTAAGGGCCCCGAGCCGAGGCCCCCATCCCTCAGTCCCCAGAAAAAGCTCTGCAGCGTAAATCCGGGGAAACGTCTCGGCCCTAGCAGATGATCGATTTCAAGGTGATTACTCAGGCGGCTTCGTGGCATTTGACTGTCAGGCCCCAAAGCACTCCCCGCGTTTTCTAAAACGAGACGGACACTAACACGAAAGCTCTGCCTCTTTAAGGGCGCCCCCGGCCCCCGTTCAGCTTCTTCCCACTTATGCACAGAAGAGCTGCCCATCTCCTCCGGTTCATCCAATTCATTCATTCTGCTGGGGTGGGGAGGGGGGTCCCAGCCACCCTCAAGGTAGCAAAGAAGAGGTTCCCCTAATAAGGGCAGAGGAGCGCGCTTTTACATAATACGCAAGATTAATAATAAGTTCAATCCAATTCACACGCTTTATCAAGGAAGACAAGCTAATTATCTGACGGAGAATTAGCACCTATTTAAAGGGCGTTTTGCCTCAATTTAGCAAAAAGGGCTAATGGGAATAGTCTTTCCATGCTGACGGGCGTTTTGACTGCGGTTGTTGAATACCCAGGAGACCTGGGCACTGCCCTAAAACCCCGAGGTTTAAAAAGGGTGTGTGTGGGGGGGGGACACGAGTGCCAGTCGCACAGCACCTGGCACGGTGTCTTGCTCGTCCGTCGCGAGTGTAACAGGTGTAACGGCCTTTCAAAGTGTCCCACCAGCAGCGTGAAGTGGGAGCGCCTCGCGTTCACGAAACGAGGCTCTGGCCCTGCCAGATCTGTCACTGTGTGTGACCAGGCCTGCGACCAGGGCTCGAGGCGTCCGTCCCTACAAACCCATCAGTGAGACAGGGACCTGGCTCTTGCACTCCGAAGAGAAAAGCAGGAATGGAAAAGCGAAGGGAAATCAGGGGTCGGGGGAGAGAAATGTGTTGAGTTAAGCCGAAGGTGGCCGGCCTGAGCTTGCCTCCCTCAATCGGGGGTGCGGAAGATTCTAAACGAGGGAATGCCTCAAGGGTTGTCTCTTTTAATATCAAAACTTTGGAAATTATTCTTGCTTCATTAGTAGGCAGATGAGTTAAGTAACCTGCGATACGTCCACAAAACAAGACATAACATTAGAAAAAACAACAACTCTGTGATGACTATTACAGGAAGCAAAAGTACAAGCGACGTAAAGTGAAAATGACTTTCAGTTTCTATATGAGAAATTCTGCAGAATATGCACATATATGGGTAAAGAATGAAGAGAATAAGTAAAAATGAAACTAGGCCAGTCAGGGAGATTTGTATATCGTCTGGTTTTTTTCTGCCTAAAATTTTCTTAATATTCCAACCATGGGTATACAACTGAGTCTTTGCTAAGACTTAATTTTATAAGATTTCCTTAAATAGAAATAGAATACGGTTTTCCAGTATGGTTCATTAAAAAGCACTGAGGTCGTTATCCATCTACCACCCAGAAACACCGGGTTTTTCCAAATCTTCAAACGAACAAGCTATCAAGCATCGAAGAGTTTCTACTTATATTTCACCAGCGACAATGTCAAGTCATTTCCCCAAACCATTTCACTCGTGTGTCCCTTGGATAGACGCAGGTAATAATGAGGAATTATTATTTTAGACATTTGATGTTATAATTATGATCAAGTCCCAATAAACGTTAGCTATGGCGTGTCTGGCATTGCTGAAAGCACTTGTACACATATCACCTAATTCAAGCCTCCGTGAATCCCGTGGAAAAGTGTCACCACCCTCCCCGTTTTACGGATGAGAAAACTGAGGTGCCCGGAATTTAATTTGCTCGAGTTCCTGCCGCTAGTAAGTGATGAAGCCGGAATTCACGCTCAGCCATCTGGCTCTGGTCCCTGTGATGTCAACCTCCGTGCTCTGTCTGCTGGAGAGATGTAGACCCAAAGCCGCAGACCGATGCGTTGAGAAGTCACTCAGCAAACTCACTCACCGCGGAGGGAAAGGGGGAGAACCCAGGGAGGGACTGGGCCGACTCTGGGACCCACAGAATTGTGTATTTCATGCCAGCTCAGGCACAGACCACAAGATTACACTCCCACTGGGTTTTGCCTTGTTTTAGATGACTGAGTTAGAGTCAGGAAACACGGATCCTGGGCCCGGTCTGCTACCGGCTGCCTACGTGCTCTTGGCTAGGTAATCAGGCTCTGTATCTGTACAAGGGGACAGCCAAGAAAAAGCTCAATAATCCTGTCTGAATGAAAGCTCCTCCCAACACAGGCTTCCCAGGGTCCGTTCTGCTAGCCTCCAAGGGTGTCAGCTCTTCTCTTTCCGGGGTCTGTCCCTACCACGCTCCCACAGTCCCTGAGCTTAAATGATAGAGCGGAAGAAGAAAGATAAGGGAGGAGAGGAGAACCCAAGAAAAATAATTTAAAAAATAATAAAATAAAATAAAATAAAATAAATAAAATAATATAAAATAAATAAAATAAAATAATAAAATAAAATAATAAAATAATAAAATAAAATAAAATAAATAAAATAAAATAATATAAAATAAATAAAATAATAAAATAAAATAATAAAATAATAAAATAAAACAAATAAAATAAAATAAAAATAAAATAAAATAAAATAAAATAAAATAAAAGTATCATTTCAACCCGATCAGATCTCTGCACACTTATCCCAGAGAATTAACTTTCCCACAGAGTGATGATAACCTGCTGGAGAGTCTTTCTTCACAGGCTTCAGGGGGAAAACAATCTATAGTAAGTTAATTATCCCTACTTACGGAATGGATGATAAATACAAGACACAAACGACCCAGGGCTTAGGGTATTAGAGTCTTCGGGAGGTCGTTACACATCCTCCTTCCCACTCGCCACAGTGAACGGGCACCTGTCTGTCTGCTCACGCGTCTAGTCCCCATTCCGGAAGGCGAGTAGGCGCGTTCCCGTGCGAGATGTGAGGCACCGAGCTCCGAGCACAGGGTCCGGTATATGTTATGCATTGCACGAATGTTAGAGCTAACGACCGCAATGTCCAAACGTCCCTATAATCAATCTGTCACTCCGTAACAGCCGGAAGCTCCCAGAAGCGGGCATATAATTTGGGCAGGGTCATCAGGAAGCAGACGCAGAGCAGGCCACCCTTCTCAGCGCTGAATTTTCAGCGGAGGACATCGCAGGGAAAAGGGATAAGGAGACAGAGCTGTAACTCGGGGCACCACAGAGATGAGAGCCCCCGGGGCGAGGCCCCCAGCCCACTCGCAAACAAGCACGTGGCCAGCCTGGACGGAACTTGGGCTTTGAAAGCAAAGAACCGGGTTTCAGCTCTTGTTCTCCACCTCGACTGGTTAGTAACACGGGGGCCACTCCTCGGACTGGCATCTGTCAAGCTGGGGACCTGACACCCGTCTCAAGAAGCTGAGCTGAGACCTGAATGAGACGCCTACGTGACAGCCCGGGGGCCAGCACGGAGAAAGCGCTCGGCGGCTCTTAGCGTTGTCCTCCGAACTATCTGGAAAGTGATTTTCTCATGTCACGGAAGATGGGGTGGTCAGTAGGTGTGGTTAAATGGTATTCTGCTGTCCGATTAAAATATCGCCGCATGATAGGAAGTCTTTCCATAAAGATGCGCTATTTGAATAAGGCCAGAAACACAAGACCCGAGGAAATGGGTCCCTTGTGGCTGCAAGGAAGACCCTCTCGCAAGTCTGCGTCTGGTGCTATTATTTTGAGAGAGAAGCAGACACCCTGTGATAATGAATAAATAATGATAACTCACAGCCTTCAACGCTGGAACTTGGAACTCAAGTTCAGGAGCTAGAAACTGCCGCTGCGACCCTGCGCGTGCCCTCTGAACTCTCACTGTTTTGTTCTCTCTGCTCCCCGGCCCTTCCTCCCTCCCTCCGCTCCCAATTTGTTTTCTCTTCTCGCTTGCCAGTAGCAACAGCTGGTAATATTTAGCCCACGTGGTGGTGGACCTTGAGGCCAGGATTCAAAGAGGTGGGGTTATTTCTCCCATCGATTAACATAAAGTCGTAAAGACCTGGATGGCCCTGTTCTGATGCAAAGCGGCCTCCTCACCTGGGGACACTGGTTGGACCGGCTGAGCTGACGTTATAATGCATAATGCGAGAGGTTTAAGCTCCTCACAAGGAGGGGCAGCCCGATGCCAACACCTGGGTCGCACAGTCCCCTCTACCGCTTGCTTCATTGAGAAATAGGCAGCAGCTGCCTGCCGGGTGGGGGCGGGGGCCCCAGCTCCGTGGTAATCAAAGAAAATAAAACCCTTTGTTGAGCCACTCAGGAAGCCTTCGGCTGTGTCCTGTTTTCCATGAAATCTGAGTCTCAGAGGGCGACAAAAAGACCAGCAGGCGTTCCCTGCAAATAAAACACTAACTACAGATGACTCGATGAACCCGCACACCCTTTGCTTCCTGCTGGTGATCTAACTCCGCCAGGGAGGGGGCCTCAGGTAACAAACAGCCTGGGCCTGCGGGAAAGCACCTGGTGACACAGCCCATCTCGCCCAAAGGCACAGGCTCACGGTTCCTTTGCCTCTAAGCTCCATAAAATGTGCATCTTGCTGGAGTGAGGGAGTGAAAAAATAATTGAGATATATATATATATAAATACACGTGTAATTTTTCCTTCCAGCTTTTAAGGCGTAACAGATGGCACAGACATAAGCTGCGAGGAAAAAAAAAAACGCTACGTCTTGCTCTTGGTTTATGGCTGAAACATCCAGGGCGTCAGACTTCACAATCGGCGTGGCGACGACACCGACTTGAACGTAAAAAGAACATTTTTCAGGGTTCCACTGTAAACGTCGGGCCGTGTCCCCGCGCGGCGTGTTCTCCCCGCTCCGATGTCTCTGCCGCGGGAGTTCTGCGACCTGAATGTGCCGTGGACGGGGCCCAGGCACGCAGCCAGCGAAAACCCGCCCGGGAGGGACCCACACGGCCGGGCGGGAGGCGGCCCAGCTGTGAACGACAGACGTGGCGTTCGCCCAGCCCTGGCCCTCGGCGCGGTGTCCGTCACACTTGCAAACTTTTTTTTTTTCTTCTAAGTTGGCGGAAACTTTGTTTTGAAATGGCCTTTACATACACGGCTTGTTTGCTCAGGCTGCGTTCCCACCCATGACATGCCCGCAGCTAGCGAGGCCCAAATGACAAGGCTCCCGCCTGACACACAGACGTGGAGTCCTGTCGGCCCTCAGGAGAGGGAGGACGTAGATTTCCTATTAAAAACCAGCACATTAAAAAGAAAAAAAAAGCCATTTCTTTGCAGATCAAGACTATGGAAAAGAAATCCTGTCGGCCCATGAGGATGTGCCGAGCAGAGGCCAGACCCTACCGCGTGAGGGGGACAGACAGGACAGGAAGGCCAGATACCACACGGACATGTACTTCCCTTGGAATGACATCTCCTAAAGACGGATTGCTCCCCAAACGAGGTTGCAGGTGGACGACAACGAAGACGACAAACGGGTGCAGGGACGTCAAGGCAGAGAGGACCGGCACCCTGGCTGGGTTCGTGCACACACATAGGCTCATCCCAGCATTTAGGGTTCTGTGGGCGGCTCTCCCTGCCCGAAGCCTTCACTGGCATGTGTCGAATGAATGGATGACTCTCTGGTACCCACGAGGCCGTGCATGCGTGGAGGCCGATCTACCTAGAAGCCCCCGGGAGCCCGGGATGCTCAGGTGCAGGGACGCACCCGGGACCACATCTTCCCGCTCTCCCTTAAACGGCCAAATCTGCGGGAAGATGGGCTGAAACCGGTGTTCCCACTTGTCCTACAAAGGACCCAGGGAAGGGGCAGGGTCACGAGTGGCTGGCGTCAAAAAATCTTAGATTCGGGTCCTGATAGCTCTGGACTGGAATCTGAAGATTCAACCACAAAAGGCGTCGATACTCAAAATGCTCGATTACCTCCGTTGCCTTATTTCGTGTCCATACGCCATCTGTGAGACGCTGTTATCAGTGGTGATGACACACGCGTCGACCTCCTGATCGGGCACGACCCACTGTAGCCCTGAGGACCCAGGCTCTACAGTTAACAACGAATGCGGCCTTGAACTCCTCCAGGCTCCGCCTCTGCAGGTGCCTCACGAGAAGGCCAGGTCGGGACGAAGCCCTCAGACCCGGCTGCACCGTTACAGTCGCCGGCAAAGCTCCCGGGACCAACCGAATCTGACCCCCCGGGGCTGGGGCCCGAGCATCCGAGGTTTCGCATCGCCCGGCCGACCCCAGTGGGCAGGCTGCGGTGGAAACCACGGGCCCCGGGGACCTCGCAGGTCCCTTCCTGTTCTCAGAAGCGGGATCCCTGAGTTCGCAAAAGGTGCCATGGCCTCCCCTGGGGTTAGACTTTCCGCCTGCGGGTGCACTGTAACCTCGGCTGCCTACTTGGCGTGAACTGCCTGAGCATCACAAATCGACACTTTTCTGCCCAAACTGCTCCCCAGCACTGCCGGGGCAGGGAGACCCCGGCTGCTGATGCCAGTCCAAGGGAGCAGGTGGTTTCTGCTGACAACTCGCACCTGGCTCCCTCGGGTGTGGGTGCCACGAGGCTGTGGCAGGGTCCTCCCTTCCGATGATTGTGCCGCACCTCCACCCCCTGGCCCCGCTTTTTCTACGATCCTTATCTCCCACTGCCCGAGAGGAGTTTCCTGAACTCGTCCTTGACACGCCAGGTGGTTAACTTCACCCACCTGGACCGGCAGTGCCTAGTGGCTCACACTCAGCTCCCACAGGGCCGTGCTCGGCACAGGCTGCCATCCCCCGCCACAGCAGAAAAACCACACGCCCATGTCTAACGTCAGAGGTTTCGGGAGGGCGTGGGGGTGGGGAGCAGGGCCCAGGGGCCCCGATTTATCGACGGCTGCCTATATGTGCCAGACGCTTCCTGTCTTTACGTTATCTCTGCTCACCCCGCGATGCTGAAATTATCCCTGTTTTACAATGGGAAACACCGGGGCTCTGGGAGGGACGCCTGAGGATGCCGCAGGTGGGCCGGGGAGCGGCCCGGGATGGACCCCACGTGTGAGCGAGCTGAACTCTCCTCTGCCGAGACCCAGTGATGGGAGCAGAGGTGGGGGGGAGGGCTCGCTCACCTCTTTTCACCCACATTTGAATTAGGAAGGAGGACGGCCTCCTCTCAGCCCAGAGAGCACAGGCAGCTGTGAACCAGGTCGGGGAAAAGCTCAGACTCGCCCGAAAACAGCACGAGCCCGCCCTTCACGGACTTCCCTCCTTTTCCCTCCACACTCCACCTCCTCGCAGGCCGAAGCCTCGAGAAGGTTTCCACGTGGAGCACACGCCACCTCCCTCCACCTGCCCTTGCATCGTCAGACTGGGGTCCTGCTTTCTGCCCAGAATAAACCCGCCTGACGGGAGGCCAGAGAAAGCAAGGCCTCACCGCCTTGTGCTCTCATTATTTAGTTGTGGGACCTGCCCTGGACAGACTGGCCGTCACGTTTTTATAAATTCCCCTACAAATAAGTCTGCCCGAACGCCTCCGGCCTCTCGACCCAGCGTGTCTTGGTAATTACTTGGCGCTCCAACGGGATGCTGCTTAAATTAGGCAACAGTCACCGAGTTATTTTTAGGCCGTCGCAGCGCACAGACACACACACACGCACACACACACACACACACGCACAGCCACCCCTCGCTTGCTCTTCGCACTCCTATCGAAAAGGAGCCCAAGGTGCCCTTTTATGGGCACCACTATTTCTGTTCAACCAGTAATAATAATAATAATAATATGAAGGTACGTTTCGGAGTGCTCGCCAGGTGTGAGAAACTCTCCAGAAGCTTCCACGTGTTAATTTATTAAATTTGGGGAAGCTAAACAATGGGATGGCTACTGCCAGGAGGTCCTCTTTTCGTAGAGGAAGAAACTAAGAAAGTGAGAGATTAAACAGTTGGCCCGGCCAGGGCCCGGGAGGAAGCATCAGACGAGAACTGCTGACGGCCCCCACGCTGGGGGGGTAAACAGAGGCTCAGAATAACCACGGAAAGTCTGAGGATGTACACGCGTCCTCGGGCATCCCTGGGAGAAAGGAGGACGCTTTGTCCCCCACCCGCCACCCCCGCCAAACAAAGTAGAAACAGAAAGGACTTCTCCGCGGAGCGTCTCTGACTTCTGGGCGTCGCCATTCGCTTTGCGGGCAAAGCCAGCACGGCCCACGGGAGTTAGCTTGCCGCAGGGCCCGTGTCGTCCATGTCCCTCGCTTCAGAGGTTCCCCTGGCAAGTCTGAGAGCGTGAAAACCGGGCCCCCACGTCACCGAACGTCCTCTGGGTGTCGGCCTCCTGAGCTGACTCTCTCTCTGACCCCTGCTCCCCCACTTCTGGCGCAGAGCTAGGCCTGCCGGACCCTGGAGCAGGCAGTCCCAGTGTTGTGACAGCACAGAGCCAGGCCAGGCATGGACCCCGACGTACCCCCGTGGAAGGGGGAGCTGCAGACGCCCCCAAGCGAGGGCAGCCTCCCAGGGGACCTGGCGCCCGTGAGTCAAAGCGCGATCCTATGTTCAAAACACTCTCGAACCTGGGCGCACGGCCCTGGAGTACTTAGGGCTGAAGATGCTGGCCACGCTACACCATCAAACATCCCGGCCTCATCAACTTTCAAGCACGAAGTTGACCCACGGAACATATTTAAATACATTCACCTGTGGTCTCTACTGCAAAACATTTCAACCAAAAATAGGGGAAAAAAAGCAAATAGGGACAATATTAATTCATAACTGTTGGGTCTGGCGATGGGCGTATGGGGGCTGGTTATGCTCTTTCCTGCTTTTCTATCTGAAAACTTGTCCAGTGAAAGTTTTAAAGGCATAGACCACCTTTGGGGAGGAGGTAGCAGCAGCAGCACATCCTGTCCTCGGTTCGTTCCCCGGGCCCGGCCTCCTAAACATCCCAGCAAAGTCGGGAGCTCTCCCCACAGGAGACCCAGAACCGCCGCGTCGCCTTTCGTGTGGTCAGGAAGGTCACGGGTCCACTTGGGAGAAAACAAATTATAATTCCTTCAGAGGTTTTGCAGACCCCAAAGCACGTACTCATTTCTCCAGGTGGAGAGGCGGCACGGGGCCGGTGCCCTTTTTTTTTCCCCCCGGAAGATGAGGCTAAAACATGCTTTCTGGCACAGGTCGCCGCAGGGAGGGGACTGTCAATTAGAGCAGTAACTTAATCTCAGGGGCTCCTGTGCCTCCGATCGCTTTCTTCCCGACCTGACACAGCACGACTAAAACGGTCACTGAGCAGCCGTCCTCCTGGACAGGCGGCACCAAAAATGGAGAACGTGGCAGGGACACGGGGGCACATGAAACTTGGACGGCGGCGGTAGCAACCAGTGTTTACAAACACACGCCCGGGGGACCAGGTGAGCCGGCCATAAATCACCCGAGATCGGAGTGAAATCTCTGAAAATAAAACGCGGAGCCCATCGACGTGGCTTCTCGCTCCCCGCCCCCCACCCCTGACCCCGGCACCCCATCTTTCCTGCGAAAATCACTCATTCCAAAACGGTCCTGCTACCATTCGGGCTAAAATAAAAGCTGACGTCACCAAGGCTGGGGGTTGCTAAAATAAAGCTCCGAGGAGAGGCCAGGCCAGCATGGATGGCGTGACCCGCCCCGGAGACCAGGAGAAGGTGCCGGCCACGCCTGCTGGGAGAGGCCCCCCATCCTTCGCCTCGATGCCGCTGTAGTGTCTGCCTTGGGTTTGCTCAGACGGAAGGGTTTCCGGGGCACCCTAATATTCATCGCTTTCTCTTCTGTCCCATCTTGGTCCCAATGGCAGGCCATTCCCCCCAAAGAGCCCAAAATAATAATGACGATCATATTAACTAAAGTAGATTCTAGACCTTTTTGCTCCTAGATGACGTATTTTCAACCAAACTTCCAAGTCTTTGAGGAAAAAGCCCCCCGAGCTACAAGTAATCCAACCTCTACCACCAGCGCGTCTTCCGGGCCGACCGCCGCTGTGTGTCACCAACCCGAAAGTGACGGGCCCTCCGAGCGACCGCCCAGGGCGCCAGCGTGAGGTCAGCGGCCGGTCCGGCCCCGCCCCACTGAGGCAGTCCCACTCAGTGACACCGGGGAACGGGCCAGGCCGCCTGGACTCTCGCTGCATCCACGGGAAAGGGGGAGAGGAGCCCCACTGCCATGGGCAGCACCCCCGAGACTCATCTCTCAGTGACTGAGAAGCCGCCCCCATAGGTGACAATCCCACTGCCAAACAGAAGGTAGCATCGGCAACGCCTCCTAATCACCTCGTGCTCAAGGCCATGATCACCTCAATGTGTATCACTTGATGCTCATCCTCAGCTCACCCGGACGCAAAAGGCCTGCATTTCCCCAGCAGCGTTGACTCGGCAGGAGCAAGGAAGACCATCGAGACCACTGGCTACCCTCCCTCTTTGCTCCCCAAGACAGACAAGTGGAAAATGTGTAGATTCTATTTTCTCATCCAAAAAAGATGGCCCAAACCAAGATCATGGTGAGAAAACACTGGCTGGATAGACCTACTGGGAATCACTCAAAGTCAAGCACCCAAGAATGGAAAGACGTGAGATTCAGGGCCACACCGAGGAAATGTGAGCACACCTGGCACCCCAAGGAGACTCGCAAACCGAAACATGCCTGGGTGCTGCCAGCTCTCCGGACACAGCCTCAGTGATGTTCTCATCCCCGGGGACAAAAGGCAGGACGCATCACTGGGGAGTGGGGACGGGAGTGGCAGAGCTGTCTCACGAAGGCCCCACGGCTTCCTCGCTCCCCTCAATGGTCTCTTGTAACTTAAACATGTGCGATGTTCAAGGAACCCTTAGTCAACGCACCTCAGGAGACGGGCTGGTGATGTGGCCCCAACTGTGTGCCTTGGCTCAGAACAAGAGACGAGAAGGACGATGACGACCTCTCAGTACGGCCACCGCCGGAAGAGTGGGGTGCAGGGCCCCAAAAGACAGCATCTGAGGTACGACTGGGATGGACACCGGATGGGGACACCAGATGAGGGGCTCAGAGGACAGTGGGTGATTAATTCCTCGTGCCAGGGCTTGGCCACTGTGACTTCAGAGTGATTCTGCACTGAGTGTACTGGGCAAAGTGACCCCCCACCCCATTTGGGAGAAGCCACGATGCCAACGGTTACCAGGTGAGGCCAGAGGGAATAGTGAGTCGGGCAGTGTTTCATGACAGTGACTGTCCCCTTAGAGTTCCAACAGAGAAACAGATGATCGAGGTCAACTCACACCTTCCGTGGGGCCTCATAACGAGGATCTCTGTCCTTCGTGAAGGTCACGTTATAAACCACATAAAGTCCAAGCCAGCCAGAGAGGAGAGAAAGGGGAAGGATTTCCTCCAAAAGCACTGGCACCTGGCAGTTTACTCCAGGTGGCACTGGAGGTGCCACTTCCTACATCCCATCAACTTCGGTTAAGTCCGAGTGACTCTAACTTTCCAGCTAGTGACTGGCTAGACGAGAGCTGCCAGACCAGGCGTGACTCGACGCACCAGCTGCAGCTCCAAAAGCCCCTGTCAGAACGCTCAGGAAAGTCTCGGGGAGGCGAAATGACTTGCACAATGCAAATGAGAATCTGAATCTGGACTACAACCCGATGGCCTGGCTTCCAGGTCAGTGTTGCGAGCTGTGCCTCGCCACCCCAGAATACCCGAGAAAGGGCACAGCCGGGCAGACGACAAGAAGAAGAAGGTCGATTCTGGCCTCAGTAGCCAGAGGAAGGAGGATGCTGGTGCCCCTAGGAGAAGGCCCCAGGCGAGCCCGGGCTGACGAGGGGTGGGCCGGGGAAGGGGCGGGGGGCATTACCTTTCAACACCAGGGGTTCCTTGCCTTCTCTCTTCAGGGACTCGAGGACTATGTGGAGCGGCTGGGAGGGCATCACGCGGCTCGGCTCGTTGGTGTTCTCGTCGTAGACTATGATTTCTTTGGAAAAGATCCTCTTGAAAGAGTCCTTGCCTTCCCGGCAGGAGATCAGGTCCAGGACGGCGATCTTGCCCTGCTGCAGCCTCCGCCGGCTGATCTTGTCGGCGCAGTTGATGTGGACGGCTCCCTGGATGTGGCTCTTGTTGTATTCCATGAAGGGCCGGCAGTCGATGATGACGGGGCCCTGGTGCGGCAGGTGACTCTTGCTGAACTTGGTCATCTTCTTCGCCAGGTCGTTGGGGTAGATGATTTTGATGCTGGCTAGCTGCTTGGGGGTCCCCAACACGGGGCCGCCCACCCCACCCGAGGGACTTAAAGAGCCTGCGTTCTCATTGTTGTTGACCATCTGGGTGGCAGGGCAGGTGGCAGAGGTTCCGAGGGCGGCGCTGGCGGAGCCGGCGGCGATGGCTTGGGTGTGGGCCTGATTGTCCTTGTCGTAGGTTGCCACAGTGCAGCAGCTAGCACTGCTGCAGCCGCAATTCAGGGAGCGGGCAGAGCCGCTGGGTGAGGGCATATACGTCAGGTTCGCAGCCTTGAGGGACACAACGGTGGTGGCGATGACAGACGGGTGGCTGTTACTGCCTGGGGCGGCAGAGCCAAGGTAGCTAGAGTCTAAACAAAGGTTGAGATCTTGAGGCCGGACGGGCCTGGACAGTGCCACTACTACCCTGTCGTCTAAAGGAGATGGAGGCATGAGGAGGCTGAACACTGGCAATTCAAGAAGAACTCAAGACAGTCTGTAAAGAAGGGGAGGGGGGAGAAAGAATGAAGTCACGTGACACAGAAGGCAGTCCGATCCAATCCCTAGGAGAGGGCTTTGCACCCCTCTGGGCAAAGTCATCCTAAGCGCCCTCTATTGTGCCCCGCTTGAAGCTCGAAACCCCACTTTACAGATTCGAGAGGATGTCAACGAGAGGACCCCATCTCCTTGGTCACTGAGACTAAGGTTAAATGTACGGTCTGTGCAAATGATGACGAGTGACCTCTCCTGACCTACATCAGAGTTCGGTCGTGGAGAAGGGAAAAGCACAAAGAACGAGAAACCCCGAAGACAGAAAGGAAGGTTCTTCGGAGGCAGAACCTCATCTCCGGGGCAGAAGGATACTGCCACCATCCGAGGGAGACCCACTCGTCCGCCCTCGCATACTTTCCGAGTAATTCCTTACCCACTGCAAAGGCACAGGAGTGACCAAGAGCGCTGGCGTGGCTCGCAGCAATATACGGCGGCTAAACACACATCGGGGCGGATGTCGCCTTTCTGCAGAGCAGAGTGAAAGTATCCCCCCCGAGCGAATCCCTCTGACAAGGAGCTATTCTTGCTTTCCATTCGACCGAGTCCTGTGAGAAGCTCGGCACGGTCATATTAAAACCTCCCATGTCTCGTCTTAGCCTCTCGTAAATTAATCTGCATTTCTCCTCGCCTTACAAACTGGCGTCCTAAAACGGAGCCTCGAGCCAAGCAGCCGGGTCCGGGAACCCCGACCGTGGCAGATCCAGGCCCTGTGCTCCCTTGCCTCTGCCCCCTCCCCCAACCACTCCTGCCATTAAGGGAAGGACCACTTCCACTCTCCTCCCGAGAGGCATAGACTGTGCGACCTAGGCTTCCCTCAACGGGAGGCAGGCACTGTGCCTAAGCTTTCCACCCCACACAGATACTGCCGCTCTTCGAATGGAGGAATTCCATAAAGGGGACTTCCCCAACAGCCCAGCCCCGTTCAAGGGGGCAGTGAAGTGTTGCCCACAGGGTCTGCCTCTTGTCTCATGAGAGGGTGCCTGCAAAGGGACAGTCCCTTCCTCCCCGCAGGCACGGGGGCACTCTACAACCTGGCCCTGCCGGTTCCTGTCCTCTTAGACACGCACACAGAAAAGAAACCAGACCCCATGCGAGAGTCACTCACCTAAAAGAACTTTGAGATGTCTGGGGGGCAATGTCATCTCTTATTCATGCACACACGACCGTCACCATTCTCTGACACAGAGCCCAAGTGCCACAGGCGGAACCCACACACGCACGCATGCACACACGGGCACGCATCCATCACACTCGGAGGTCCCCGGGACTCGGGTTTCTCTCAGCCACCTCTGGATGGGCACAGGGATCCTCACCCGGGTCCCTCCTTCATTTTTCCTCCCTCTTTCCTTCTCTCCTTTGCGTACTATTTTATTTTATAATTATTATTATTATTTTTTTTTGAAGCGCAAGTACGATTCCAGAAGCTGGAACTGTTCCCAGCTGGACCAAGCGGTCAGAGTCTTTGCTATTGTGTTACCTGGTAGGGGGACCCCCAGGGCCAGCGGTCCGTTTCCCGGCAGAAGGAGGGACGCAGGGAGACACGAGCCGGGACCCCGGCGTCCGCCCGGCGGTGCGGCTCACACACACACACGCACGGAGTGTGTAAAGGGACCTGCAGCAGAGGGTCGCGCGTGTGCGCCGCCCGTGGAACCATCCCGACCGGCCGGGGGCGGGGGGCGACCCGCCTGAAGAATTCTGAGCCACCGTCGCCTTCCCTTCCCTCGCTGGGGGTCCCTGCACCTCTCAGCAGAGGCCGGACGAAGATCCCGCGGCCGGACGGAGAAGGCTCCTTCCCCACTCCCGGGGCACCCGACATCCCACCCCCCGCACCCCCTTTTCGCAACCCAGAGCACTGACGAGCCCCGGGCATTGAGAAGCGCCGCAAAGCCTCGCAACAAACCCCTTTTTTCTCTTATTTCCCCTTCGCCCCACATCCAGACAGACTGCAGAGAGGGCGAGAGGGAACGCACCAGGGCAGCGCGAGCCCCAGCCGGGGACGGCTCTGGCGCGCCCCGCGGGGGCTCCCCGGGAGCATCGCCCCGTGCACACGCACACGCTCACGCACACACGCACACACACATACACACATGCAGACACACACTCACACTCACACTCACGCACACACACACACGCACCTTACACTCCGGGCTCGGGGAGCGGCCGCGGTGCCTTCCACTTACTCCGCAGGCGCGCGCGGCCCCGCAGCCTCCGGGCTCCGCTTCGGTCCGCGTCGGCACGCTCGGCGCCCCCGCCCCCCCTCAGCGGGCTTCATTGATCCGCGGCAGCAACATAGTTACTTTCTCTCCGGCCACACTGTAGATGTAAGGCTCGGGCCGGGGGGGCGGGCCGGCCGCCGACCGACGGCGCGCTCGGCCAATAGGAAGCCGGCGCCCGCGGCCCGCTGCGTCACGGCCGCCCGCGGCCAATGGGCGGGCGGCGGGGGCGGGGCCGGGGGCGGGGCCTCGCCGCGGCCCGGCGGGCGGAGGGGGCCGCGGCGCCGGGTCCCCAGGGCGCGACCACGGGCGGTGATGTCATCGGCGGCCAATCCGACGCCCCGGAGGGCCGGCCGGGCCCGCGCCGAGCAGCTGCTCTCTATTTACACGGAGCCCGGCCCGGCGGGCGCGCTTAACCCTTCCCGGGGCCGAGTTGTCAGGGGCCGGCCGCGCGGGCCCGGGCTCCGGCACCTGCGCGCACCCCCGGGCCCCCCCCCACCCGCACCCCTCACCCCCTCCCCGGGCACGGGCCCCGCCGCCTCTTTACTTTGTCCCTCCCGCTCCGGGCGGATGAGCGAAGGCGTCGGAGGCACTTTCTAGAAGGCGAGAGACCCGGAGGAGAGTCGCTGTGCCCAAAGGGGGGGAAATTTAAAAAACCCGGTTGTCCGAGCGGTCCGAGGGGACCCCCACCCCACCTCACCCCATCCCCGGGGGCGCCGACGTCGGCGGGCGCTGGGGTTCCCCGTCTCCGGCCCGCGGCCCCGGAGACATACGACACGCCGGGGGCCCGGGCGCAGGTGTCCGGCGGGGGCCCCGCGTCCCCTCCGGGCGCCCCCTCCCCGGCTCGCCCCCCTCCGCGCCCCGGTCACGCCCCCGCGTCCCTCCTCCGCGCTCGCGGGGCTCGATCGACCGCAGCGGAGGGGTGGCCGGCGAGGCCCGCGTCGGGGCACGCGCGTGGGGGGGACAGGCTGCCCGGCCGCGCCGCGTCCGCAAAGTCTCAGCGACGCAGCGGGGAAGTCGTCGTTAGGACCCGCGGATGATCCGCATCCAACAGCCCCGAAGACTTGGGGCGCCTGTCCCCCCAATCCTGTTACCCCCAATCCTGGCCCCAGGGAGGCGGGAGCGAAGTGACCCCCGCGGAGGAGGACGCGGGCGCCGGGGAGGCTGGCGGCGGCGTTTGCAGACACCCTCGGGCCCCGGGGCCTGGCGAGTCAGCCCAGCGGCAGCCACAGGGCCCGGGAGTCGCTTTAGGGGCAGATCCGGAACCTGAAGCTGCCAAACCACGGCCCCCTGGGCAGCCAGCCCGCTCCCCTCCACGAGCTGCTGTTAAGAGACGTCCCCTTGGGTACCTGTGGGGAAAAGAGAAAATACGCGCACGCACACAGGCACGCACATCGTCTGGCTTTCACACCAGAGTTCCCAGCGGCAGTAAATGCATGCGACCGTCACACACAGGGAGGATTTCTGCAGCCCCTCTCCATCCACACCGCAGCGCGCGCGCGCACACGCACGCAGGCAGGCCGGGGCATGCCGTTTGGTCCTCGCTCCTTTGGGGACAGCAGGTCCTGCGGGGAAAGTTAGGTTCTGGGTACTTTCCAAAGAAGTCAGCATGGAACTTCCCAGAGGCGCTCCCCTGGATCTGTTTGGAGGGTTAATAGCTCACCTTTCTCCGGAGGCAGATGATTATTGGGGGTGGGGGGGAGGTTCCCTCACTCAGGATGGCAGAGTTGTGGCTTTGAGTCCTGATTCTGACTCTCCGTCTGTTGTTTCTGTTCACCCCTGTCTTCATTTATTTATCTGTGAAATGGGAATACCCCAACTTAGCAAAAAAAAAATAATAAAAGGAGATGGGACTTTCTGGTGCAAGCGCTCGGAGGAAAAAAAAATTCTCTGCTGATAAAAAGCGTTCAGTAAAAAAAAATAATAAAGCATTGTCCTTGCTTCGGGAAATGGGGCGCCTCTATATAAAGATTCATAAATTATAAATTCATTGCTAACGCCTCAATATCTAAGACCAAACAAAGTAGGGATTTGTACAATGGCAGACAGTTCTTAACATTTCCTAGGAAGCCCAGAAGAAGGAAGGAACCTCAAAAAGAAGCTATAACTCAAGGAGATGGCTACTTTATTATAATTTCAAACTAGTGGATTATTATCATTTAGTTGACTAAGAATCTAAGCCATCCAGGCTGAATAACGGGGAAACTATGGCAAGATGCATTACTTACCAAACCCGAAACATGGGATAAACACGCCATTAACATATAGAAAGATGTCGTTAGTTTTCAAAATAAGCGTCTCTTAAGTGTATATTTAAATTATAGAGCGGTAGGGGGAAAAATCAGGTTATAGTTGGATATTTTTACAGTCACTATTCTTCTCAGCTTCTTTCGGATGAAAAGAGGTGATTTTCTTCCTATGCTGTGAGTCATAAACGTGAAAATACTGCTTGAAGTTCTGCCCTTGGATTTAAGTGTGTAGCGCCAGCCAGCCAATAGCTGTGAACCTGATCTGTGTACAAAACCCTGACCAAGCCTGAGTGTTCCGTTGTGGTCCCGAAGACTCAGGGAAGCATCTTCCCTGTAGTTGAGTGTCCTAACGTGACTGTGCTGATCCATATCTTTGTTCCTAATAACCTACATCATAAGAAAAATATTGTGGCATGTCGTAAATCTAAAAGATGAAGGTAACTGAGCCAACACGAATGCTGTTCAGCAAATGAATTAAGCAAATGACTTCCTTTGCGTGCACTCAAATGGTTAAGTGTGGGGGATGATGGCAGAAGGCGGGGACAGGGCGAGCATCAGGGTTTCAAAATAATCCTCAAAGTCAAGGTGGATTTGTGGAGGCACCAGGATTAAGGCAGAGAAAGGCGTAGAGAGCCCAGAGAAATAGTAAATCCCAGGAGACAGGTGATACTAAATCAGCAGGAGGTGGCCAGTGAGAAAGCGAGAGGGAGCAGGCCACTTGTATCGAAGCCAGCCTGGCGAAACGTCCTGACACTTTCCAGGCCTAGAGAAGGCGTTAGGTGGGGGGGTGGAGACAGAAGTGGCCCGGCCACGGTCTCACTGCCCACGAGTTTGGACACAGCAGGCCTGCGGGTCAGCCCTTCCCTCTAACTTCGCGGCTGCCGTGCCCTCGGGACTCCGCAGAGGCTCTGAGACATCTGAGGTTCCACCTCTGCGTTTCCCGGGCTGGTGGCCCCTCGCCACACGTGCCTGCCGAACCCTTGACGTGCGGCAGATACGAACTGGGATGTGCTCTAACCTCCAAATGCGTGCTGGGCTTGGAGAGCTTCATTCCTATGCCAGTCACGCGGCGAGTCGTTTGGATGTGTCGGGGTAAATAAAACGCGTCTCATAAGACGAATTCTGCCAGCTTCTGTGGACGTCGCAGGATGTGGCTGTTAGAAAATCTGAAATGACTTGCGCGGTTTACGTAATTCTACAGGCAGCGCTGTTCTCGATCCTGTAGCTGCTCCTGTGCTTTGAGGTCGCGTCGGTGCCAGAGGCGTCCGAACCACGGAACGTTGGGCCTGGAGGGGACTCAGAGCTTATCTAGGCCAGTGGTTTTCAAACTGTGTTAGGATGAGCCGGAGGGTGCAGGGACACCAGTGCACGTGACCAGTGTGGGAGCCGTTGGTGCCGCTCTGAGCTCACAAGCCCCTCCCCCACCCCTCCACACTGGATAAATAGGATTTTTTTTTTTTTTTTTTCATTTCTGAGACTCCAAAGGGAAGGATTCTGGTTGCCTTCTTGTTCTACTTTGTTGTGTTTTTGATCCTGGTCCATCTTTTTACCTGTAAGGCGATTTGAGGCCCAGAGGAGGGGGTGGCCTGGCCAAAGCCATGCTTGACCTCAGACCTCAGTTCCTAGTCCAGGCCGGCCACAAAGGGACACAGCAGAGGACGTGACAGACCAGTCGTGTGACGTAATATGCTCCCTGTCTCAGCTGAGGCGAGGAGGCCCCCTTTCCGAGCAGTTAGCTTTCCCTCCCCTCCACTCACCCCCCTCCTCCTGCCATCTGCGACCTCACAGAGGCCTACCGCCCCTTGTCAAAAGCGAATTCTGCCTGGGCCCAAGTGTGTGCGTCATTGACACAAATACATTTCTCTAAGAAAATACCAAACAGAAAGCGCACGGCTGGCCGCAGGGCCTCAGCTACTCCTCACTCTGTGATGGATGGCCTAATGCGATTAGGAAATGCCGTCAGACCCACAGCAGACTCAAGCCCACGAGGCCGTGTCTGCCCGCGCTGAGGGTGCTGCGGGATGTCCAGGCAGAGGGCAAACTCTCAGCGTCCAGCGCCCCCTTAGGACCGGCTGCGGGTCCTCGGGAACCATCGTCGAACCTTTTCAGCTCCTCTTAGTGGGCCGAGACTGGACCACTCTTCTGGATGGGGGCAGGTCCTCTGGCTACCCCGGATGTCCTGAGCTGCCTTATTGATCTCTATAATCGAACGCTGAACTGATTGCAGGGATGTCGTGTTCAGAAAACCATTACCAGGTGGCGGAGGGTTCGCCGAGTGCCACGCGCTGTTGTACGTGACCCACACGCATTCGCTCGGGTGCATCTTCACGGCCACACGGACGCTCTAAAGAGACACTTTGATTAAGGTTTCCTTACAGATACAGATACACACAGGTTAGGAAATCCGCCCGAGGTGACACCGCTAGAACGCAGCGGAGGCCACATTTGAACCCAGCATCTGCTTCGAACCAGTCAGTGGTGTTTAGTTCATTCCTCTGTGGGTTTTAAACTTCTCTCGTAGCCCCCTCAGCCTCCACGCGGCTGGGATACTTTTAATTGCCTCGTTATCAGCATGTGCTGTTTTCCTTTCTGCTTTCTCCCGAACGGCTCAGAGCCCCTCGTGTCCCCGTGTGGTCTCGCTGTCACTAGTGCATCCTCCACGTCTGGAAGGGGATCAAACCTCCGCCCTGCTTCCAGAATCCCGGCTTTGCCAGTGTTTCGACGGCTGCTCTCAAAGCCACTGCCTCTGTCCACCCTCGCCGTCACCACTTCCATCCAGACCACCCAACCCTTGCCTGGTTATTGCCACAGGCCACGGGCAAGCCAGCCCCCACACTGCCACCCAGCCAGCCATCCAAATCCCAACTCTAACCACTTGGCTCCCCTGGTTTACCCTCCGGTGGGCCCTCCAGGCAGGAAGGGACAACTCAGTCGACCTGGTACTGAGCAGAGGTGATGGAAACAGGGCCAGGAGTGCTGCCTGACCCGGTCAAGGGCGTCTCAGTGCCCGGACTGGGCTCAGCCTGTAGACGGAGTCACAGAACTCTGCAGGGGGGAGGAGGGGGCTGCCAGGCAGGCCCAGGCGACAGACCCGTCCGCTGGAGGTGGCTCCTCAAGTTGACCCCGACTCTCGCAGAAAGCAATGCTGGATGGGAGAGCTGCCCCCTGGGCGCTGTCAGCTCCCGCCCACCTCCAGGTGTCCCTGGCCTCTCTCTCCTGCAAGGCCCGGACCCCCGCTGGAGCCCTCCCAGCCTGAGCCGGCGTTGCTGCCACCGCACTCAGACGGTCCCCTGTCTGCTCGTCACCCCTGCGGGGCTGGCGTGTTCCTTTAAGATACGACATGCAAAATCCAGCTTCAGACCCAACCTAGGAGTGAACGAGCCCAGTCCTGCCATTTACTGCGCTGTCGCATGTGACAAAAGAAAGACAGGCAGGACGGAGAGGGGGGCGGAACGGGCCCAATCGCTCGCGGTCAGACGCGGGCCGATGGCTGGAAACTCCCATCTTGACTTGGTTCAAGGGCCACAGCTATATTTGGCTGGCCCCTGACCGACATAATTACGATCGCCAGAAAGTAATTTTAGAAAGAAGCGAAAAGGAGGACATGGGTGATTAAAGCTCTAATAATAACGTTTCTGAAAAGTCTGGGTTAATGGATCCGCAGCTCAGGTAAAAGAAAGGAGGCTTCAGGTGTTTGGGGATTCGGACCTGGGACTGAGCTTGGAAAATAAAGAAATTCTACGGGGGAGTCAAGTAGGGCAGGGCCAGGTCACAGGCCCCTGAGCCATCTTGGGGGAAATAGGGAGGGATGTAGCTCATTTTTACATTAAAAAAAAAATGTCTAAAAATTTTGTGAGTAACTTAAAATTTCACAAAGCAGACGATGCTTCAAATTCATTCGCTGAGCATCCTTGATGCTTAAGGTCCCCCTAGAAGATGCCCAGGGGGCGAGCAGGGCTGACCTGAGCGTTCTGGCCCTTTAGGGCCAGCATCCGCTTTGGTTAGGTCGACCCGACAGGCCGGTGCCCTGCCCGTCCTTAGATATTTCGAGCATCGCCCTTGGATAGGAGGCAGGTTCCCAGCCTCGTATTTGCGAATAAGGGAGCCTGAAGCTCATGGGGGGGAAATGGTCTCTCACGGTTCACGGAGCGGGAACCTGTCCCGCCTTGACACGATCTGCTTTTCCCTTCAGCGTTTACCTGCGTTCCCACGCCCTCCCTGTTTGACACAAGATCCATCAAAGCAAACGATTGTCTATGCCGTGGACGAATTCTTGATTTCTAAATACAGATTTGCAGCCCCAAGGAACCACATGAAGATTGGCCCGTCCTCCCGACGGAAAGTTTGAAACGCTTCGTTCCGGGACACAAGCTGTTGCAAGCCTCGGCTAAGGTGTTTGGGGGAAGCACAGGGTCACCGTCGGGCCCTCAGCTAGGGGTTGTGTGCAAAACAAGCAAAGGAGATGCAAATCAGGACAAAAAGCAAGGGCAACGAGAGTGATTGAAGAGGGCAGAGGAGAGAGAGAGAGAGAGAGAGAGAGAGAGAGAGAGAGAGAGAGAGAGGAAAGGGCAAACAAACTACTAAAAGTTGAACGATAAAAAATGGCCACTTGTCCGGGGTCAGAAGCCACAGCTGTCGCCTGGCCCGGCCCAGGACAATAGCCGGGGTCCCTCACATTGGCCTGGAGGAGAACAGGTTAGAGGGTACTGAACGGAGCCCGATGTCTGCAGAAATCAGCTCGGGTGCCCTGGGCACTCACTCGGGCAGAGGACCCCCTTCCCCCAGGGGCCACCCACTCATCGCTGCTCTTAAGACACCTGCAGCCTCTACGACCCTGGTCCCCGGCCACGCGTGGGGAGGTGATGGGGGAAGAAGACGTACATCTGCCTCCCCGGTGAGCGATGCCCACTGTCTGTATATCATGTGCCCAGTGCTCGCCCTCCAGACCCGGCACCTTCCGTCTGATATGACACCCTTTCTTCTGCACCCGACGTGCATCTTGGCCACCGTCCACCCGCACCAACCCCCTGGAAGGACCTTCTTCATGGAACCGCCTGGAAAGCCTGGGTCAGGGTGCAACGGGAACTTAGAAATATCGTTTAATGCTCCCCCAACCCCTCTTTCTGGGAGAGGAACGTGGACTTGACACAGGTGGAATGACTCGTTCAAGGTCACGCGGGAGGGAAGCTGCCAAGTTAACGTCAGCGACGGTGACTTCGGTTGTCGCCGCCTGCGTTAGGTTCGACGTTTGGAACAGCTTTGCTGCTGAAGGCCCCGGGCGAGTAGCAACGCCACCAGGCGCTAGAGGGACAGTCGCGGAAATCAGGCCACGTTATTAACGCCTGCCCCCCGGGCCGTCCTGCTCTCTACGAGCGACTCCTCGGTTCCGCGTCGGGTGAGCTCAGGGGTCTTTGTCCTTGGAAGGATTCCAGGACAGACCTCTCCCGCGACGCAGAGCAGCTGGTTCCCCCGAGTGCTGGCCGGCCGGGGCCTTCGTTTGACAGCTCTGGCTGCTGCGTGCGAGGCTGCAAAGGGAGGACAGGCAGAGTCTGAACAGCTCTGGATGGAGGGAGGACGGGGAACGGGAGAAAGAAGGAGAAATGATGGCAGAGTAAGTGGGAAAAGCCTAACCTTCTCGGGGAGAAAACTTCGGGGGAGGCCGCATGTTTCCAGCAACTTTCCTGCCCAGCTTTGCATTTTACTGATTAGGACCCTGAGCTGAGAGGTTGATTCACTTACCCAAGGCCACGCGGTTTGGAAATGGCCAAGCCAGCCCAGCCCTTGGCCCGGGGAACTGGTCTCCCTGCCTCCTTCATTACTTCCCCTTTCGATCGAGTCCCTTTTACAAATTTCTTTAAAAGGGGAAAGTCTCAGTCAACCCCCTTCTTGCTAAAAATACTTTGGTACCATCTCTCTGCCCTTTGAATCAACCCGAGTCTTTCCTGCGTCTACAAGGAAGGCCCTGTAGGGTCCCCGGCCTCGGTCCTTCTCTCAACTCCGGCCCCTCGGGTCCTGGAGCGGGCCGACCCCCCTCCAGCCTCAGAGGGCACCTCTGAGCCTGCCATTCCCGCCTCCCGGAGGCCGTTCCCCAGCTCTTTGACCCTCCGATTCCTGTTCCCCCCGCTGGCCGGCCTGGCCCGCAGAGTTGGGACTTGAGCCTCCACGACGGCAGAGTCGATTTCTTGAAATAAACCTCTTCTCACACCCGTGCGCGCGCACACACACACACACTCACCGTTTCTCTGGCGATCCTGGTTGGCCCCGGGTGTGCGAAAATCCCTGCTATGATGGATTGGGTCTACTTCTCCCCGTAGTGCTGCCAGGCGCTGCCTCGTCCGTCGTAACAACTCTGCGTATTAACTATGCTCACGTTGAGGTTGCTACGGCCCCCGACTCTCCCTTTATTAGTGCCCAGCCTTCCCTTTACCACCGAATTTCACCTTGAAGTCCGCTTGGCCTGACTATTAACATAAATCCAGGCTTTTCCGCACACGGCTAGTCCCGAATGCCTCTTTGCATTCAGACAGCAGATAATTGGACATTCTCTTGTATTCAGTCTGGCAATTACTCCCTTTTAATTGGAGCCTTCGGTCCATTTACAGCGAGTGAAATTATTGATACGGTTAAGCCGATTCCACCCTCGTGCTATTTGTTTTTCATTTTCCCCCGTCTGTATTTTTTCGTTCTTCCTCAGGTCCCCTATTTCTATGTTTTAACCCATTTTGAGTTCATTGAGAAATGTTAGCATGCTATTTGTTTCCTCTGTTAACTTCTTGGTATGTGTCTCAGCTTTTGTTTCTTGGCAAAGGTACGTATTGCATCCTCATTTTTAAAGGATATTTTTCTTTGGGATATAGACAGCTTGGTCAACAGGATTTTTTTTTTCTTGAAATACTGTAAAGGCTTTGTTCAGTGCCTTCTGGTCTCCACTGTTTCGAATGAGGAGTAATCTATATTTTTAATCTCATATACATATATATGATTAAAATATATATATGATTAAAATATATATGTGATTAAAATGTATATATCATTAAAATATATATATATGATTAAAAAATATATATGATTAAAATATATATATATTTTCTTTTTAATCTCCTTTTATTCTATTATCTCTAATTTTCTCTTTGAAGGTCCTCCGGTAAACTTTTCATTTCAATTTTCAGTTCTATTTGGTTCTATTTTATAATTTTTTTTTCTGGGCTCATATTTTCTGTTTACTCACGAAGAGTGTCTTTTCCTTTAATTCTCAGGTACGTTTCAGGTGAGCGCTCGAACGCGTTTGCCTGCTGAATCCAACCTCTGGGCCATCTCCCCTCCCGAGGCCAGTGTCCACGGAGTTCTTCTTTCCTTAATCATAGATCACAGTTTCCCACTTCCTCTCGGGTTTAGTGCGCTTTGGGACGTTGTTGTGTAGACATTGTAGAAACTTTGGGTTCCGTTGTCACTCCCTGAGGCGCTGTGCTCTTTCCTAGCAGGTGTTCGCCCCGTGGTTAATCGCTGTGAACTTGCCTAGACTCGTCTTGGCTTTGGGAGATCCATGAAAAGAGCAAGATAGTTTCCAGGTGTTTTTGCCTTGGGGGGGTTGAAACCACGAACCCTGTCGCCCGGGCAGACCTTCCCAAGGCTCGGTGTTAACCTTTGCTGAGGTCGGACAGGATAGGTCTTCCTGGCCGCTAACATGTCGTTGTCCGAGTGTCTGAGCGGGCCATCTGGGGAGTCAGCGAGGCCTACGCTGGTGTCCAGCACTGCCAGGACTCAGGCGTCTCTGTTCTGCTTCTAACTCCAGAGCAGCGACTGTCTGATAAGTCTTTTGTCTCTTTCCAGATATGCTCGGTCCATCTTTCACTGAAGAACTCATGGGGAACCCCAAAGAAGAGTTATACCCCCCCCCTTTACAGCTTCCTCCTCTCCCGGGTCCTGCCCCACAGACTCCAGCCCCTAGAACAGCCTCGAGTGCTGGTCCTGAGCTCGGAGACTGAAGAAACGAGAGCTGGGGCGACTGAACGTGCCTTTCACCCTCAAGTTTCTCTTTTCTCAGGGATCGTAGTCTAGTGCTATCTGCTGTTCAACGGCTGAAAAAAAAAAGCCACAAATTTTGTCCTGTTTTATATTTGTTTACGGAAGGAAGAACAGTCCGGGAGTAGCTACGTCATCGTGGTCACACGTAGAGGCCTTGATGAAGCCAGAATTTAAGTCCTCACCCATCTGGATCCAGATTTAGGCATCTCAGCCCCTCTGCCATCTTGCCTCTCACTATAAGGAAGAAGGTGAAACCTATAAATAAGTGGTGGGGCGAGACAGAGGGCATGGTTGATACCTAGACTGGGGACGCTGACCATGGAAGTCCAGTTTCCAGCCGTGATGGGATGGGAAGAAGCTGTCTGTTGGAACTCGGGAATCACAACGCTACCCGGTGGACTTTCGATACCTTCAGGGCGCGTCCGCGCCCGTTATCTTATTCTCACAATAAACCTTGTCCTACCCTGACACGTGAGACGTTGTCGTGCCAGGGGGACGAAGGAAGCGCCCGGAGCCCGAGCACGGCAGAGCGGCCCCTGCGATCACACGGCTACTTAGCAAGGCAGCAGGCCCGGGACCCACGTCTCCTGAGACCCACACCTTTATTACACCCCCGCCCCCGCCTCCCTACACGCACACACATGGGCTGAGGGCACCGCGTAGACAACGAGGAGTCTGGGGAGTGGTCGCGGCTTTATGCCAAGCGGTCACAGCTGGGCAGTGAAAACGCAGCCCTGGCTGGGCCTACCCGCCTAGGCCATGGACACCCCAGGGCATGTGGCCTTACACCGCGGTCCCCTTCAGGGGGGGCTCCCCGGTGCACACACCACAGAAGGCCGAGACAGACGTCCAAGCCTCCATCACAGCCCATTTCTTCCCCGCCCTCCCCAGCCCCGGGAGAAGACCGAGCTGTGCAATAAATAACAGAAAGTCACTTGGCAAAGAGCAGACGCGACGGAAATAGCTATGAAAACCTCGTCACCCTGACCGGGGGGTTATGGCCCACGTCCATCAGCGCGTGCCCTGGAGGGCATTTCCGTGGCGCGTGAATGTGCGTCGTGCGCGTGCCCGGTGCACGCGGCCTCACCTTCCGCAGGTGAGGATCACAGAGCGCGCTCAGATGGCATTAATCAGGGCGAATTAAGAGGAAACGCTGCTCGACCGCGGCCCTGCTGGAGATGCCTGCGAGCCTTCGTCCGTCACGGGCCTGCTGGCTCGGCTAGTACCGGATCCGTCCCGTGTAAAGGTGGCGTTTTCCTATGGAGAGTTTTCCCGTGTCGGGCTTCTCGTTCGGAGGGAAGAACAGGACTAGGACATGGTCACTGAGTCGCTTGGAGAGCTCAAAAGCTGAGGCCGAGCAATGGCCCCTACTGTCCTCAGAACGGCTGGGGTGGGGTGTCCTCGCTGCGGGTTCAGATCCCCAGTGGGGACGAGGCCAAGGGGACGACGCTGCACCAGGTGCAGTCACGACGGTGTTGCCATGCTTTTCGTGTCCCAGCTCAGCTGGGGCCAAACAAAGAACTGGACTCGCGTCAGGGAAGGAGAAAATGAGCTGCCGATTCCCCTCCCCCTGGGAGACAGATACAGCGTCCCAAATGGAAAGCAGGCCCGCCACAGAGTGGAAAGTTCCAGAACAAAGAGAACTTCAATGTGTAGGTGATGACTATAGTTTAGAGCTGCAGGAACAGGGCCACAGGCCTGGACTTGAGTGACCACAGACCTAATGACCACAGACAGTCACTTAGTGCGTCCGGAGCGGGCGCCCCGAGACCACGCTGAAGCCAGGGTGAGGGGACAGGTGACGTCGTGCAGATCTGAGGGGAAGGAGAGGGACGGGTGAGGCCTGGGGCGTGTGGGGAGAAGAGAAACGGCCCTCGTCTCTGACACCCCAGAGGGCTTCGCCGTCCGGGAAGCCCATCTCCACACCCCAGCCCGTTTCTCCCAGCCTCATCCCCGTGAAGAAGGCGCTGTCATCATCCCGACGTCAGAGGCGAAGGGAACAGGCCCAGCAGGTGCCCGAAGCAAGCCGTCGGCGGAACCGGAACTCCAACTCGAACCACTTTTCCTTTCTCTTCTGTGCACCACATCCTCTGAAGCCCTTTTGAGGTTCAGAGCCTTTTGTTCATCAAACGCCCCGGAGCTAACGAGCTGAGCCGGCTGAGGCCAATGAAGGGCTGCTTTCGAGAAGGGCCCCGTGACCTTAACGCTCTCGCTGCCGTTGGCCTCGCACCCCTCAGCAAATCCTGGGTAGATGGAAGTTTTATTTAAGTGAAGGAGGGTGTGTAGGATTCCTGAGTCTCCCAGCACATTTGCAAGAGGGAAGACGGTGAGAGCAGGCCGAAAGAGCACTCTGTGCCCCAAACGTGGCTCCTTCCGCTTCGTTCCAGCTCTTCTTGGTGAGCCTGTCTCTCCCTCCCTCTAGGATGCATGCGGCCCCCTCGAGGGCACACAGGTGTCTCCATCTTTACACCCCTCCTTCCCTGAGGGGTAGGCATGCTGCGGCCGAGTACATCAAATCAAATAATTCATTATTTCAAACAACACAAATAAATAGAAAAAATTAAATAGAAATTAAGTTGCGTACCTAAGTCTGTCACAACCCACCTTGTACTTTAAAAATATATAGTCAAAGAGGCACGGGGTTGGGGCAAGCCTGGTTTTTCCCTACGAGGCGAAGATGGATGCCAATTCTATCAGCTCAAAGGAAGAATATTCAAACACGTCGCCAGGTGCTTTCCGCAAAGCGGACTGTGCACCGGGAGACTTCACCACGTTGGACGGCAGCGACGGTTCAGCATCTCTCCTCATCAGCCCCCAGCGACGGGATAACGAGTGGGGGACAGCCATGCGAAGGGTCCTGTCGTCCGACTCCATCGTGTGGGCTGGCATCCTGCGGTCGAAGGCCGGAAAGTGAACGTTTCCAGCTGGTTCCCTGGCCTGTGGCCTCGTTCCCAAGGTGCAGCGGCACCTGCGTCACGGTCATCACCTGGGAGCTTGGACGACTGCGGGTCTCAGGCTGCGCCACGCACCTGCGGAGTCAGACTCCGCAGGGAGGTCGCCAGGTGACCCGAACGCACGTGGATGGACGTTGGGGAAGCTCGGCCCTTCCCTGCCGGACGTTCGTGCTCGGCCACGCGGAGGTGCCCGCTTTACCGCTGCCACTCGCCCGGGCACCAGGTCGGAGCCGCCCAGCTCCGGGCCCCGAGGGGCAGCTGTGTCCAGAAAGGACGATGACAGCCTCTGCCCAGAGCCAGGGTTCGGCCGGAATAACCACGCGTGGGGATGGGGTCTGCACTCCACGTGGTTCCCCTTTCGGAGCGTGTAGCTCGCTTGGGTTCTGTAGACCGTGCAGCCCCCACCACCACCGATGCCCAGACCCTGCCATCGTCCCTGAAAGGGATCTGCACCAATGGGTGGGCACCTCCCACGGCCCATCCCCGCTGCCAGCCCTGGGCGGACACTGACCCTATTCCCTGCTCCACGAATTTGCCTCGTCTGAGCTTTCACGTGAGTGGCCTTTCGTGGCTGGTCCCTTCCGCTTGGCCTAACGTTTTGAGGGTTTGTCTACGTGATGCCAGGCGTCGGCACTCTGCTCCTTCCGATGGCCGAGAGCGGTTGAATCCCACGGCGGGTGCATCGTGTGCATCTGCGGCTGGATGGACATTTGGGTTAATGTCTGTTTCCGGCGTTGAGGACCGAAGGCGCCGTGAGCGTGCACTCACAGGTTTTCCGTGGACCTATGTTTCGGCAGAGCCACCTGGGACCCTTCAACAGAGCGGCCGAGGTCACGTCCAGGCGCCCCCCACCGCCCAGGCAGGAGGCAGGGCCCCCTAGGAGGACGAGGACTCCCGAGGAGAGACCCTGGTTCCCGACCCGTCGCCAATCACTGCGCACCTCAGGGCCCCCCTCCGAAAGGGGCTTAAGCGCTCGGCACGTCAACCACACGGGGCTTTTCTGGGGGCAGCGCCCAATGCGATAACGACCAGAAAACCGTTTCTGCATGCAAAATGCCACCCCAAGCGGCCCCCGCAGTCTGAGACCGTCCTTACGGTGTGATTGTCCCCTCACGTGGCATAATCCGGGGCATCGCCGAGCAGCCAGCGAGCCTGGGGGGGCGATGGGAAGGGTGGGCTCCCTGTCCGGTGCCTCCGAAGAGGAGGCCCCGTGCACCTGACGTCAGCTCGCCGACTCTGTGACGCTGGCTGGTTCAAGTTCCTCCGTCAACAGGCGACTTTTGGTGGGAAAAAGACACATCTCACCCACAGTGGCTTCCCATAGGAAAAAATAGATTAAAAAAATCCTTTAGCAACTGTTTTCTAGCTTTTGTGAGGTGCTCAGCGGGGTGCAAGGTGCGTACAGAGGGCGGGGCAGGCGCTCGGGAGAGGCCCCTGGAATGTCACGATGCTCTCAAGGCCCGATAAGGGGGCCGCTTCGGCTTCCGTGGAGACTCTTGGAGAGAGAGCACGGCCCTCGGAAGGAGCGTCCCCTGCACTGGCCACTCGGGGAGAGGGGTCCAGGAGAGGCTATCACCCTCTGAAGAAGGGCAAACGGCGGAGGAAAAGAAGAGGAACGATGGGGGGAGGAGCGAGGACGTGAG
This sequence comes from Cynopterus sphinx, assembly GCA_030015415.1. NCBI lineage: Eukaryota > Metazoa > Chordata > Mammalia > Chiroptera > Pteropodidae > Cynopterus > Cynopterus sphinx. The sequence continues at coordinate 19,431,108 of CM057394.1, forward strand.
AAATTACAGCTTCGTTGACCGTGATGGAGCCCACGTGTGGCTCAGGGCTGTTTGGGGCTAAATACGAGAACTGTGGGCTCCCCCGTGGCCACTGTGGTCGCACGGGCCGTGTGGGCCAGAGGGGATTCACCTGCTTCCTGCCCCGGCCCCTTTTGCTAAAGTGAAACGCTGTGGTTTTGCTGGTTCTTCTCGTCACTTCGGTTCCCGGCCCTTCGGGATACGCGTGTGGCCGCAGCGCCATGAGGGACGGTGACCCAGATCCCCAGCCCCGGGGAACGAGGCACCGCACACACACAGCAGGGTGCTCCCAAAGCCGCGTCTGCGCCTTCGGGGCCACCCGGAGGAGGCCCGGGCGTTACAGGAACACGTTACTGCCTCGTCGGGCTGAAACCAGACAAACTCGCCTTTTCACAATTAAAACAAATTCGCCCGCAGCACGAGAGGCCGCCGCTCAGACCACTCTCCGAGGGAGCTGGACGCCCGGGGGATGCGTGCGTGGCCAGCGCCTTGCGGAGGAGACCTGTCCCTCTCCTGCCCCAGGCCCCCTGGCTGGGCCGTTCAGGGGCTACATGGCTGCGCTGACCTCCACAGGGGTCAGCTCTGCCGTCGTCGGAAGACTTCGGATCTCCTTACCCCTGAGTGACAACATGGCTGGAGAAACGTGGGCTGGGGAGTCGGAGAAGCTTCTATTCCAACCCCGGCCCCGGCAGCTGCTGAGGGGTGGCGTCCCCGGGAGGATGGCCTTGCCTCCGGGGACGCGTCTGACCCGTACACCACGCTAAGAGCATCCAGGCCGCCCGAGCGTTCTGACGGCAGCACACAGTAGGCCTTCACGCCTGGCACACGCAGGCATCCCACGAAGGCTCCCATCCCCCCTGAGGTCGCTGCCCTTGCAACCGAGCCAGGAGAGAGCCCGACGTCCGGAATCCTTGCGTGAACAGACGTCACCCCCGGTCAGTCCTCGCCGCAGGGCCGGAGCGGCCAGTCCCACCCAAGGGCACTGCCCCCACGCACCCCCCCCACGGACACTGCTTCTGTGTGCCGAGGGGAAGGGGCGCAGAAAGGAACGCGGGGGGGCTGTCCTTGTGGGGGCCCGTGTCTGCTCATGCAGTGGAAGACCGAAGCCGGCCACGGGCTGCCCTGTGCGCCCCGGGACACGAGGCCGAGCGGCCGCCCAGCCACGGAGGAGACGCTGCCACCTCCGAGGCCACTCCCCAGCCCCGAATTCTCCGTTCTCCCCGCACAGACACCCCCTCTGCTCCTGAGGCCGCTCCTGACTTGAGAAGGGACGACTGTGGGCGGCCTGAGCCCTGCCCGGCGGCTTCCACGTCGAACCACAGCCCCGGTGAGGGACGAGCCGGGCCCGGAACGCACCCCGGGCCCTCCCCCGTCAGCTCACGGCTCGCACTTTCTGCTTCAAGGGCCGCGGACTGGCACTCACGGCGTCCCACGTGGCCTCACGCCTCGGTGCACCTGACCCAGTTCACCGGGGGAAGAGCGAAGTGAAACTGCGGGCGGCGTCTGGCCGCGGCCCGACATCTCCCACCACGTCGCCAGCCCCCGCTCGCAGGCCACCAGGCCTCTCCTGGGTCCCACCGCTCGCCCCGGCCACGCCGTGAACTCACAATCGTCCCTGCAAACGGAAGGAACAGAGGCCGGTGGCTCCGAAGCCCCCGAGGACCCCGCGGCACTGTCCCGCTTCTGGCTGCTCCTCTCCCGGTGGGAACCGACTTCCCTGCGCCTCACTCGTTTGGGCTCCGGCACCGTAAAGGTGAGCTCGCCTGCTTCCTCTGCTTCCTCCGCTGCGGGCAAGTGACCCAGAGACCCAGAGAGCCCCGTGAGGAGCCAGGAAAACGCCCCAAACTGGAGGTTCTGGTGGGTGTGGGTGCGACACCCAGATCTGCCCCGAGGGCGCTCTGGGTTCAGGCTTCTCATCTGGAAGATGCGGATGGACAAACGCTCACCTTGCAGAGTGGTGGGGACACAATGACACCGCGTGTGTGTGACGCGCCTGGCTTGGTCCTGGCCGCACCCTGGGTGCTTGACGGTTCACGAGGAAGAGGAGTCTAATTCAGCATCCCCCACCCCCCACCTATTTCATTTTTAGAGCCAGAGACTTCTAACGTCACTCCGGTGTGCCCCACCCCTGACTCGCCGTCTGCCCGTGTCCCGCCGAGGCCTGCAGAGGTCACAGCATTGACTTGGGAGGCTGGGTCGCAGCCGGGGACAGACTGAGTGGGGAATGCTGGGTTTGCACCCCTGCCCTGGAGCGCAAGGTCAACCCCCTCCGCCAGCCCGGCGCAGAGCCCTGGACCCGAGCCCTAGACCCCTTGTCGACAGTGGCCTGGGGGCACGGGGGAGGGGGAACCGCACCTGCCCCGCCAGGCCGCCCACCGCCCCGCGCAGCTGCGGACGGAAATTTTGACGTTAGACTCGAAAGAGGCCCCTGTGCTTTTCATAGCTCACATCCTGCTCCTCCCGCCCTCACTGGGTCTCCAGCGATGCTCTCCGCAGAGAGAAATCTCTGAAATACGCTGAGTGAACGCACGAGTGAACGGATGGCCCCATCCAGGATGGGAAAACAGATTCGGACGGAGAGATGCGGCCCTGCTGCTTCCAGATGCCCGAACCGGTCCTGTTTGTCCCCCGGGCGGGACGAGAGCCGTCGGGCTCGGCCTGCACGGGCTGCACAAAGCTGAGCCCGGGGAGGGAGGCCAAGAGCACGGGGTGGGGACGGAGTCTCGGTCGTTCGCCTTCCAGGGTGGGCCTGGCTCCAGCCGGGAAGGCAGGACCCGCTCTAAACTTTCCACACAGAGGGAATCTGAGGAATTGGTCACGCCGGTTTGAAGGGGGCGAGCAGAGGGAAGTCATGTGTCCCCCTGAAAACTCAGGACGACCTGTGCACCCCCACCTGAGGCACCTGGAAAGGCCTGGGAAGCGGCGGGTTCGACTCCACTACGCAGGGCGGCAGGGGCAAGGCCAGGATGCCTTTCCCCTGACCTGGGTGACCTAGGCCGAGTCGAGGCGTCCCTGTGGATGCGACGGGCTCGCAGTGGGCAGCGACGGGGCTCGGGATTGCATTGCAGCGGCGTCACCGACGGGGCAGGGGCCCAAGGCCAGAGCAGGGCCACTGGACCCTAACGGGGCCCGGCATCCCCGGAGAGTAAGAACGCCGGTCCTCTGAAGGCCCGATGCACCCCGCTCGAACCGCTCGGTGGCTCTTCGGGGATGAAGGCCAAGCGTGCACACGCGTGCCCTTTCGAATGACCCACGGTCCGGCTGAAAAGCGACCGTGATGATCTCATCTCCTACTTTAGAGTCAAGGAAACACCCCGGACTGTCAGCTCGGCTTTATCGAGTTCCTGAGTACGTTGATGGCCTTCGTGCTCAGTGTCCTACTTGCTCGCTCAAAGAACACGGTCATAATCCAACGAAACTGTCTTCACGTGAGGGTTTTTCTGCCGTTAGGGGAGGCGTAATGATTAAATGAGTTCGTAAGCTTCAGTGGTTATGGGTTTGGGGTTTTTTTTTTTTAGGAGAAATAACATGGTGGATGAAACCTCATTAAATAAACCCATTGTCAATCTGCCATTCCGCAGACGTTTGAGACACGGCTTTCTTGACAAACGACTCGGAAACGTTGCTCAAGGCGGCTCTAATTGTCATTTGCTATTTTTGTATTTGAATAATGTTTTCTTACCTGATAAATTACCTTACAGAAAATCCGTTAACGATAGTTTCTAGAAGAAACTGGGTAGCAGAGCAGGATTCCATGGATCTTGAAAACGGTAAAAACCGCCTCACCTTCCCTGGCCACTCCCTTCCCTCAGCTTTTCCTCTTTCCTACCTCGCTGAGGTCAAGAACATGAGCATTATTTGCTTATAATATTAAAAAAAAAAGTTACTTTCTACATTAATAACCTCGAAACCAAAACAAAGAGAAGGAAAGGGAGGTTCGTGACTCTCCCAAGGTCCGTGGATTGCTGCTGTGCGCACTCTATATTATTCCAGAACTATCCTGGATTAGTTATAGAGGGGTGGCCGGTGTTTATATGTCTAAAGAGCATGAACGAATTTTCAAGAAAAAGTGACTATTTCAATAAAAATGGATAAGTGCCACGGACAACCAATTTACAAAGTAGAATTAGCTAACGGCATTGGAAATGCTTAGCTGCTGATCAGACGTAAACGAAAACAACAAAATGACGCTTTCAGCACCAAATTGTCCCTTTTTTTTTATTATAACTAAATTTTGGCAAGGCTGGGGAAAGGTTCTTCTCGTGCGTCGCTGGTAGAGCTAGAAATTGGCGGATTTTGTCAGGGCGAGCATTCGGCGACGGGCGGTAAAGCTCCGAAGAAGAGGGTGGGTGCCCTTCGAGCCGGCAATCTCGAGCAGACCGTTCGGCGGCTTTTCAAAGACGTGAGTTTAGCGCAGTTTGGTTTATTACGATGGAAACCAGACACGACGGGGAGGTCGAACATCAGAGGTGAGCAGGACGAACCACAGTTCCGCTCGTTTGGCGATAAGGAGCAGGGTTAGCGCGGTTTATTTATCGACGAGGAGAGATGTTCATAAAATACCGTTGAGTCAGGAAAGCACGATACCGAGGAGGTTGCAGAGATGGAGCCGCTGAAGGTGCTGCCATCCATGACACACACGTCCACAGAAGAGGCCCGGCGACGCGCACACGCCGTGGTTATTCACAGATGCTGGCGATCTAGGCGAGTGTTAGTGTCTCCTTGACGTTTTTATTTATTTTCCAGGTCATCTATAATAGAAATAATGAAAATATTTCTTTACATGAGAGAGAGGGAGAAGGGTGGGTCTGGACGCTCTGAGGATGTGTGCGGTGGGCGTCGCGGCTGGGACCCGCTTCCTCTCCCGTAGGCTTCCCCACGGGGTGGGAAGATGGGGATCGAGTCGTTTCACGGGAGAACCCCACGCCGTGGTGCCTGTGAGCGTTCTGGGTCCCTGTGTTTCTTTGTTTAAACAAAGAGGAACCTTCCAGACTCTCCCTGGGGAGTATAAGATGAGCGGCCGGGATTCCGGGAGCCGGGCGACTCCCCGTGATTAATCTGTCACTTAGTGGGCCCCGTCTGCGGCCCGGCCTCCTCCTCGGACCCTCGGCTGCACCCCGGTGCTCCAGGCAAGACTTCCAGGCCAGGCTGATGCAGAGAGGAGCCTCCAGCCTGGTGGTCAGTCGGCGACAGCAAGAGGCGGGGCAGCCTCACTGTGCCCTCTCCAGAATTTTCTTTAAACGAACCCTCCCTTCTTAAGGCCCAGCCTTCCTCGAGCCCTCACAGTGCTTCCTGTCCTCAGTCCTCAAACCCCTCCGGGGCTCCGCACACCAAACGGACTCATTTCCCCAGCCGCCCTCCTCAGCATCCTTCCTGAGCGCTCGTCGGCTCGTCACTACTGCTCCATCTGGCTTTAGATGGCGAAATTTGTTGACATTTCTTGTTTGGTGAGATCACCTTGTCCTGTTCTCTTCCTTCTTGCTGACTGTTAGCTTTTTTCTCTCCTTTCTACTCTCATCGTAATAAAATTCCCAAAGGATCCGAGGGAAATGTTTGCATTCGACCCAATACCTCTACCGGGAAGTCCCGTGGATAGTTCTCCTTTTGTTACTGTTCGTAGATCTCAGTGGGTACAGTTGTCTCAGATGAAAAGCTTCCAGGGCCGGGCCAGGCGAGTCGATGTCACCTTGCTGAAGAGGAGACACGTCATGCCACCTGGGTTTACCTGGACTTAAGGGCTGGGGCGTGAGGATTCTTTTCCGCCCTTAACTGCTCCAGCCACGGCCGACACGACGTGCCAATTCCTCGGGAAAAAAAAAAAAGGAAAAACGTCGGGCTTGGGTAGGAAGGAAGCTACAGCTGTTCAGTGCAGATGGCGAATAGCTGACTGCTTTCTCACAGGATACGAGGAAATGTCTAAAGTAAATAGATACACACGTCAAGAAAGGAGCCTGAGCCAAGTTCCTACTTCCCGTTTAAAAAAAAATCCTCGAATAGTTATTAATTATTAGATTTTTTAAAAGAAAAGCTCCCCCAAACCACGGACCCAAATAGAGAATTTCCGAAAGTCAACCCACTCCACATCATGTCCCTAAACGCACTTGAACTTGCCTAAAATTGATTTTTTTGTTTGTTTGTTTTTTCAGGGATCATCTCGGCATCGCCTGCTTCAAAGTCTTCATTGTGACGCAGACGAGGTAACGAGGGCAGAGCCCCCCCGTGTGTGGGTGAGTGTCCCTCTGCACACGCGTGTGCACCTGCCGCGTGCTGTTCCCCGTGCACCCCCTTAGCCTCCAGACCTGCAGAGTTGGAAACGTCTTAGGAGCGGAAAGAGTGACGTCTTTTTCAAGATTCTTCTGTTCCTCGCGGCGCCCGAGCTTCTGCTAAACGTGTGCTGGGAATTCAACAAACGCGCGCGGGTTTCCTGGGGGACGGTGCTGCCGAAAGGGCTGTGTGGCTCTCCGACCACGCCAGGAGCACGTCTGGATCCCTGCGGCACCAACAAGTCGACTGAGGAAGACGCTGGTGAGGAATTGTCCGTCGGGTAACGCGGTCACAAAAGAAAAAAAGAAAAAACACGTCATTCTACATGTGGGAGGCACCTGGAAGAGTCGGGGTCACAGAAACAGAAAGCAGAACGGCGTCTTCCAGAAGCTGGGACGTGGGGGACGGGAGTGAGCGTTGAAGGGGTGCAGAGATTCAGCTGGGGACGACGGAAAGTCCTGGAGAAGGACGATGACGGCTGCACAATGGGATTTGCACCGAACGCCACAAAACCGTGCGCTTAAAAACAGTCCGAGTGGGAAGCTCTGCTGTGCACGTTCCACCACGAGAAAAGCCAAGGAACTGTCGGGCACCTCACGGCGGCCTCGAGGGCCCTTCCGGCAGCAGCAGCGTCTGCAGCCCGAGAGAGGTGGCCCTGACCCAGCATGGTGTCGTCTCGTGAAGCTCTAGGTCGCTGGGTGGGAGGGACGCCCTGGGGTCCGGGGGAAGGAGGGTTCACGTCTGAAGCCGACGCGAGGAAAACTCTGTGCGCGACACAGGGACGGCTCCCTGTCGTCGTCATTTCATCCCTTCAGCCCTCGGGGGAGACGCCGTGTCCACTGGGTGTTCTCAGGCTTCGGGAAGCTGCTTGAGCCTCCCAGTGAGCTCCGCGGCGGGGATGGAGGGGGTGAGCCTGGGCCCCCTTGGCGCGAAGGTGTCCGCCTGGCCCGGCCGCCTGGGCCGAGACGCGGGGCGGGCCGCAGACGGCAGCAGAGGCCCCGGTGGGGAAACACGACCGCACGGAAGGTCGTTCTCCACTTCTCCGGACCCTTCCATCTGTCCGTCGTGACTGTGCGTCCTCCGGGACATCTCAGAGCGGTGCGAGGACGCCAGGGCACGACCCCGAGGTCACTCCGGCGTTGGCTACTACTGGGGGGCAGGAGTTTGGGAGAGTCGGCGGCGGGAGAGCTGGCTGCCGGGACCTGAAGTCCTGGGGGTTGCCCCAGCTCGGCATGGGGAGGTCGTCCGTGCGACGTGGGACTCGCTCGAGCACCATCTGGGAGGGCCCTGGACCTCGGCCCATGGGCGTCGATACCCAGGTGAAGTGTTCCAGGCTGAGGGGGGCACGGGGTGGGCTGTGCGCCCAGTGGGACCCGAATCGTGAGCAAAGCTGGGAGCCAGATTCCAAAGTCGGGAAGGACGGCGCAGGCCGGCTGGCCGAGGGGCTGGAGTCCGGGCTGTGGACACACGGAGGTGACAAAGGCCACAGTCCCTGAGGCTGGGGCGGGGGTGGCTGGCGCGACAGACAGGATGTTTTCGAGGTGCTGGGCGAGATGAGAAACGAGGGAGCAAAGGCAAGTGCAGAGGTGACCATCAGCAAGCGCCCTGCGGCCGCGGTCGCGGCGACGAGGGGGAGGGGAGAGCGCGGCGTCCGGACGATAGGACGCAATGCCGGAGTCATCAGTCTGAGTTTTCACGTTTTTTTCTCTGTCCGGGTGACACGGAGGAGGAGCCCGAGCGAGTACACGATGATAAGAAGAAAGAAAAGGGAACTAGAACTTCCCTTTTTGGGAAGACATCTGTCATCCTTTCCCCGGCCGTCTCCGACCCCTCGTCTTCAGGGCGTGATTAGCGAAAGGTCACTTCCTGCCTTCCCATGGCCCAAGCTCTCACTGGACGTCCTCGGGGTGACGCTCCCCTGTGCCCCTTGCCGACCTCACTTCCCCCATCGCCATCACCTCGCCCAGGCAGGGCTGGCTGGCGTGAACCCCGTTCTTTAATCCGAGGTCGGGCGCCCGCCACCCACTAAGCCCCGTGTCTTGTTGGTGATGCTGCAGTCGATACCAACGAGCTTCAGGGGCCCCGGCTGCGGGTAGGCCGAGCCGACGGCAGTCAGCGGGGCGTGGAGAAACCCTACGCCACGCGCTGCTGATAACCCGATTCCGTGTTTCTGGACACCCGAGCCCTCCCACAGACCTCAGGGCGGGGGCTAGAGATCCCCGCGCCGTCTCCACCTCGGCTCACAGTGACCTCGTCATACAAAGCCGTGCACTTCTCAGAAAAGGGGCGGGAACTGTGAGAACCTCGGGGGCTGCCCTTTTCCTGACTGCTTGACGCAGTCTGGACCACGTCCAGGGTGACAGTCAGGGTCTGGGCGAGTGTCTCTCAAAGTCACCCCCGGACCACCGGTTCCGGAGTCGGGGGCTTGTGAAAAACGCCCCCCTGGACCTGCTCGTCATTCGTGGAAAGATAAGATAATCCTAGGGGAGGGGAACCCAAGAGTGCAGAGCTCTGGGTCAGGGGTGAAGGGTCAGGGCCAGAGTGGGTATAGAACCTGCGGTGGGAGCGTTGCACGGGGGTGGCCACCAGAAAGGATGACCTTGACACTCTCCTGGAGGGACTCAGTCAGGCCGCGGCGACCCCGCAGGGAGGGAGCCCGGGGAATAAACACTCCGACCTGCCTTTGCTGCTGACCCCCCATCCCAGCCAGGATCCTCATTGGCTGAACCCAATGGGAAGCCAGAGGCAGAGGGCACACGGGTCAGCCCCCTAGGTCAAAGGCAAGGTGGAGACGATGGCAAGAGGATCCGCAGGGCCCAAAGGAGACTGGCCGGCCCCTGGGTCAAGAACGCTGAACCTCGACACCCACTGGGCAAAACCTCTGCCCTGCCACGGTGCCATCAAGGCTGGTCGCAGTTCATAAGGGTGCAGAGGGGGAGGGGGAGGAGAAGAAAAGGAAGCTAAAATTCCAGTTATAAGACATTTAGGAGGAGCCCGAGATCCGGGCAGAGGAAAGCAGGCAGGTGGAGGGGGGGTATGATAACCGAGGCCCCCGGAGTCCTCCGCACCCCACCCTGTGCTGCCCTGCAGGCGACATGGCCCTCCCTGCATCTCTCCCCCCACCTCGTCCTCCCTGCGTCTCTCCCCCCACCTCCCGTGCCTGGCACGTCTCCCCCGCGTCCCCGTCCAGCGGGAGGCCCCCCCGTCGTGCGTGGGCAGTCCCGGGCAGCATCTGTCTGTTCTGACTCTTCCTCCCATATCCAGCATCCCCACACGCGGTTTCCCGTGTTTCGGGGACTTTTTCGGTGACTCGCTTGGCTCGTTCTAAGAGTTCCGGGCCTAGCCGTTACCGAAGGTGCAACACGGGGCAAACAGGTGGGTGGAGGCGGCCTGCGGAAGGACCCTCCGAGGAAGCTCGTTGGGCACCTTTATTTAAAAGACTGGATTTCAGATCACCTAAATGGTCTCGAAGTCACACGTCCAGACCCGGAATCTCCGCTGCCCACGCCACACGGCCCTTTGTTTCGTGGGCCATCAAGGGAGCAAAACCTACCCCACATTCACCCCCTTCGTTCAGCAGGAGAAATTCAGACCCCGTTTCTGTTTCGTAAGCGATTTTACCCTTCAACTGTATTTTCTTTGGCTAGAAATCCCCCTCCCAGCTATACTTGCTAAACCTGGCTGCCTCCCAGCATCTTTCTTGTTGAGACTTATAAAGCAAGGGGGCAAGCACCCGGGCGTGTAGCTTTGGCCCCGTTGGGAAGGACGAAGGCAAAGCATCAAACTTACTAACTCGTCGTTTCTGCTTCTCGCCAAAACTGAAATCAGAACCGCCCGCTCCCCATGCTCTAAGCCCACCCGACAGTCCCTCCGAGGACACACACGTTTTACATAAAAACAGCTAAATTCATGAGGGAGGGGGATAAGCAACAGATACCTCATACTAGATGCCTGGGGGCCCTGTAAATCCTTACTCGGGGTTATTTCGTCTAATCCTCGACCTGACACCAGGAGGCGGGCACTACGATCGATTATGACCGTTTTTCCAGGCGACCGTTGAGGCGCAGAGCAAACAACGCGCACGTACACTTATATTTTTTCCTTTTTGCTACGGGCTTCTTTGTTCCGGTTCTGCTTGATAAATGACGTTTACTTTCTTTGGATAAAATAAAAAAAAAAAAATAAACCCTCTCTCTGAACGAGCCGGGCATCTCCTGGGCCTGGTCCCTTTGGTCAGTCCCCGTCAGCTTTCTGGCCTGTGAAATGATACGGGCTTTGGCGGGGCGGTCGCCCTCAGCTCTGCAGACAAACGTGTTACCTGAATCGGGTGGGAAAAGAGGAAAAACTGTTCATCTACGTTGTATTCTCATGACCATTTTAGGCGCGTGGGGCTTTTAGAGTGTCTAAGGACTCCAGTCTGTGATTTGCCGATTCCTCTGAGGCTCCTTCCATCGCCGAAACGTTCTTGCTTCTTGGGGGGTTGGGGGACTTATTTTTATTATCTTCTCATTTTCTGCGGTTTTCTTTTTAAATACTTGTTCATTTTTTCCGGCTCTGGTTTATGTTTTGCATGTCTACAAAGGAAGGCCTGGGCCGTGTTTTTTTTTTCTAAATGCTAATTAAGAGTTTTTAAACCACCATAAATGGAACCGCGATCATGCGCTGTTTCTCCATCGAATTGTGAGGTTTTTTAACCCCATATTTAATGCCTACGCGTAAGACTCAGTCTTCCGAGAGGATTTGCTTCTTCCTCCTTTTGAGCCACACAGCATCACATATTTTGTCCTCATCATTTTCCTCTGAAAACTTGTCGGACGCCCTCCCCGAGACGGTGTGGGGAGCGCGTCCTCTGGATTCTCCTTAACTACCTTGGTGTCAACTCACAACATGTTGCTTGGGCTGGGTTTTGACAGCACAGACCAGAAAGCCACGCAAGAGGAGGGGAAAGGCAGATGCCATCGAGAGGCCTACACTCAGCGGTCCCCGGCCTTTGCGGCACCAGGGACCGGGCTCCCCCGAGCATCTCCTGCCTGATGATCTGAGGTGGAGAAGCTTCGCTCGCTCACGTGCCGCTCACCTCCTGCTGCCGTGCAGCCTGGGTCCCAACAGGCCATGGGCCGGCCTGGGCGTCGGGGACCCCTGCTTTAGCCGACAGCAAGGTCAAGGCAGCTGGTCAGAACCCTGGACCGCTGGTCCTCAGGACAGTCTAGAGGGCCGCGGTGCTGCTGGCGGAGAGGACTGCTCTTACTAGTTAGTCCTGGATGGGGCCCCGTAGGAACTCACCCCTGTGCCCTTCCCAGCTGTTCCCCATCGCACCTGCCTCGATTTCCCAACCCCAGCTTCCCCAGCCGAGTGGCAGGACGCTGGGCAGAAAGACAGAAACGGGCTCAGCGCCATGCTGATGCCCTCGGGGCCACAGCCACTCTTCCCCACACTCTGTGTCAGCGGACTAGAGACCCGAGAACACTAAAACTCATGAGGGAGCAGGAGAGGGGCAGCGACAGCTGTCATCCGAGGCTTAGATGGCCAGTCGGGTCTACCAGTCCCCGCGCAGGGTTCATGCAACTGCTCCGGTAGGGGTCTTCCTCTCCATAAACTGTGGCCATGGCCATGTGCTCTCTCAGCGAGGGCACGGGTCACCCGGGCTGGCAAGAGCCACCTCGAGCCATTAACACAGAACCTCGTTCCTCCAGCCTTGGTCAACTCTGGATTAGGATGACACTGCACAGCCGTGATGCCCCTTTTCAGGAGCCCGCCTGATGTTCTAAGTCCCCAAAGAAAGCTCCTCCCATCCGGACGGCTCGGGTGACACGGTGGCCCTTCTCCGTTTCGGAAGGGATGGCTGCAGACCTACGTCCTGCTCTCCGAGGTCACGCAGAGAGAGCCTGGGGCACACGTGTCCTGACCCCACGCCCCTGCCCCAGGAGGATGTGGGGTGACTGAATTGTCCTGCAGAGACTTGCAAACAGCACGTTGGGGTTTAAAGAAATGAAATGGTTTAGGATAGTCCAGTCGGGTCCGAGTCCAGTCGGGGCGAGTTACTTTACCTCGCCGGGCCTCGGTCCCTGCGTCAGTTAAAGAAAGTCATGGCCCCTCACAGCGGCGTTGCGGGGCCCCGTCACCCGGGTTTGAAGGGCCTGGCCCGCGGTGACGGTGCCAGGTGGCTATTATTAGGATTGAGTAAGTGGGGCTCAGGTAGAGGTTCTTGGATGGCGTGGGCAGAGATCAGCGCGGATGAGTATCGGGTTCTCCTCTGCGTGTTCCCTGGGTCACGGCCACGGTGAGGACACGGGACTGTATGGGCCATTCGATTGTCCCGGCGCTGGCCTCTCGCTGACGCTGCCCAGGCTTTGGGCCGTGACTGATGGGGAGAAGCAGCAATGGCAGGGGAGCTGGGGCCTGGCCGGGTTTATGGGCTCTCGCTGCGCGCCCACCTGGCTCAGTCTGTCCCGCACGGATTCTTCTCCAGAGGTGCCAAGTCGGTGGTCAGGGGTGACTGCAGAGTGACAACGAGACGTGAGCCCGCGTGGGATGGATGGCTCGCGCCCCTTGCCAGAGTCTCAAGGGCTATTTGTTTCCCAGAGAAAAGGCAAAGCCCGGGGCAGCTCGGCTCTGCACACCCCGAGGCCTGGCACCCCATGCGGAGGGGCGGGGAGCCATGTCTGGCCACTTGGCCTTATCTTTATTAATAGAAGTTTTGGTAATGCCACCTGGATGAAAAGGAGAGCCCTGGCAGAGGAGGGCATGTATTTTAAGACGACCCGGTTTAAATTTAGGGACTGGGATCATGCCCCTCGGGAGACATGAAAGAGGAGGAAGCCAGATTCGAGCCGAACACCTGGCCTGGGCAAATGTCATCTCCCAAAGCGGCCACACGCGTCACACGTGCACGCCACAGCTGAAGAAGGCACAGAGGCCGCCCACATCCGGATCTCCCCGCTGCCCAAGGCGCCGCGGGGACGGTCACCCGCGTCAGGTGGGGACCAGCGAGGGAGGTGAGCCCGGCCGTGACGTGCAACACCTGCACGCGCACCGAGGACTGACTCGGGACGCCGCGACGGCACTGCTGGCCACCAGGTGCGGCGCGCTCCGCCTCTGAGGGCCAGGGGCGCGCTTTCCCCCAGGTGTGTCGGGCCGGACGCCCTCACCTGAGCAGAACTGAAAGGGGGACGCGTCCACCTGGCGCAGGATCACCACCTGCCTGCGGAGGCTGAGGCGGTGCGGGTGCTTCTCGGACCCTTTTGAAATTACAGTGTCATCGCTGCCTCCCTCCGTGAGGCAATCACCGCAGCCCGCCCCAGAGCTTGGTCAGCTCTTCCGTTGTTCACCTCGTCTCATCCTCAAAACATCCATGTAACATTCGCTCACCCGCCCTTGACACTTTGGCATAAAAGTCATTGATATCGTCATTGCGGGAAACTTTGCAAATCTAGAAAAGCTGAATTAAAATATAAAAAGTTCCCCCGCCGTAAAAGCCACCATCAATGGTTCCGTGGATCGACGAAATGTTTTAAGTATTTGGGACGCCGCGTGTAAACTGTCGTGTGCCACTTTTCCCGCTGACGGACCGCTCGTTTCGACCGCGCAAAGAGCTTTTCCACGCAAAGTGCTTTGCGAATACAGCTTGGCAGCAGCAGGGAAGCCTGTGCCGCAGCATCCTCGGTGAGTGCTCGATGTTTGGGATTTGTTGATTCCCACGCGCGGGGAAGGCCGGGCAGACGGGGGACACTCGCACACTCGCCGTCAGGACACACATAGCGTCGCTTCTCACAGGAGAGTGAGAGCCACCGGCTCGCATCCCCGAAGCTGGCGCCACGGGATGTGTCTGTCTGGAAGCAACGCGGCGGGGAAAAGGTTAATGCGGATGCGAACTTCCTGTCCAGGCAGACATCCTCGGCCCTGGGGGAAGAGACCGCAGCTGCCCCGTGGCCCAGATAATTCAATCCCGGGGCGAGCAAGGACACCCTAGCACATTCTGTCCTCCTCCCCTGCGACCAGTCAAAACCCGTGGGCACCTTTCTTGTTGGCCGGGCTGCCTTCCCGATTGACGCGGGCTGGGGAGCTTTTCAGCCGCGTTCGTTCCCCTGCCCTGCCTTGCCAGGGAGAGGGAGTCTGACCACCACAGGCCTCCAGGCGCATCAGGCCCGGGGCACAGACGTGCTCCCACCCCAAACCGCGAGACCAGCATCACGCACTGGGCGAGATCCCCGAAAGGCTGGGTGGAGAAAGAGGGAGAACCAGCGAGCTGGGGGCGCGGCGGGGGACGCAGAAGAAAATCGGAAAGCACCCCGCTCCCTTGCTCCCAGCCAGCCCTCTGCACAGACTTGACCTGAGATGCAAAGTCTGAATATGCTCCTTCGCACAGAAGCAAACTGGGAATAAGTGTGAAAGGCTGCTTTGTAATCACACTGATGCCTTCGAAACTCCCTGGGGGGGGTTTTACACTGAGAATCCCCACACCTGGCCTTTCTGCGGCCGCTGAGCTCCGGCTCTGCTGGCGGGGACAGGGCGCCCCGCAACGTTCCCCTCGGTTAAGCCGCCCCTAGAGGCGACACGGAAGACGACAGGTGTCATCCTGAACTCCGGAGCCGCAGAAACAGTCACTTCCCAGCTTTCTGCTCGAGGGGGCCACCTGCTGTGTCACTTTCACATTGTCCTTGTCCAAGCGAGCTACCAAAAACAGGACATTTCGGGGGGAATTACATGTGTGACCAGTCGAAATTGTGTTAATGCCTCTTTTTTTTGTTCAATCCGAGACTCTAAAATATGTGCGAGACGTCACACGTCTTCTCAGCTGCAGTGTAACGCGTCTCGGAGAAAAGGATTTGACTAGAGACGTAAAATGCCAGAAGGCACGAGTCATTAGAAATCTGGCCAAGATAGAAAAAAAAAAATCAACACTTTTCCAAAAAACCGGTACAAACTTAATGACGGGGGAGAAGGCAGAGACAAAGAACATCCAAAGTGGCCCCAGAGCACCCCCGAGGAAGCCAAGGGCTCTGCGGAGCTCAGCGTGCCAACGGGGAGACCACGCGATGTCTCAGTCGTTCCCCAGCGTGAACGTCCTAAGACTCTAAATAAAAGATGTTTTTTATTATTATTTTTTTAAAAAGAGCCTTGTGTCCCCACCTACAAAATGTGTGTCCTTCAAGGACACGCTCTCTGCTCGTGCGTGTCACACCAGAGAGGGGGTCCGTGGCGGAAACTTAGGTCGGCGGCAGGCCAACGAGACTTTCCCATTCTTCGCATCACATCCTCGGACGCCGCCGCCAGGTGTTCTGCAGGAAAAGTCAAACACGTCGAACCTCCGGAGGAACCACCAGCGGCGCCATAAATAAGAGATGCTGTGACGATGGCTGCGGCTGTGGCCATCACTATTTCTCGGCCGCCCTAAGGGTCAGACAGAGGTGAGCCCTGGCGCTGGCTGGTCCTGGCCCCCCGGAGCGGACAGTGCCTCTCTCTTCCCCCGACTCCCCTTCAGGGACAGACCCGGGGCTGGTCTGGATCCCCCGCACCGAGAGCATCTGCGCCGTGGTACGAGGCAGAGGCTCCACACCAGGCTTCTCCCGCAGCCCCGGAGGAAGATGCTGGCAGCACGGCCCCGGCCGAAAGCCTCCTTGTGCGGGAACAGACGGGATCTTGAACTCCATCGAGGGACCCACTTTCCTGAGTGGTTCTCCTCCCTCCACGTCGACACCCGCGCGGGCATGGGCGCGCGCACGTCTGCGTCAACGTGAGACGGATGCCTCCTGTAAAGGCTGCAACAGTCAAGGACGGTTCATTTTCCGTGTGAGACTACTCACTCGGTTCATTGCCAAAAGCCTAGAGTCCCCGAAGAAGCGAGGGTCAGCAACGGGAGGATGGAAGCTCCGTGAATGTCGTAGAAAAGCGCGTTTTGGTACTTTCACGTTTTCGGACCGTCTGAGTTGGCCGAACGCACTGTGCCGGGCCTTCAGGCCGGGCCCTCCAGCTTCGTGGACAGAGCCGCCCAACCGAAGCCCATCCCTGCTCCCCCGCGAGGATCCCCCCGTGAGGGGTCACTGCGGGCCCCTCCTCAGCCTCCTGAACCCCTCCTGGCCACGTGGCATCTGGCACGTTGCCCTCCCCGAGGCGTCTCACCGGGCCTCGTCCAGCTTCGCCCAGCCCCGGGCTCCCCCGGGTCACCGCCTGCCCCACGGCTCCTGGCACCTGCTCTCCCTTTGCGCCCTGACTCCTGAGGCCTGTGTATGTGCCACGCCGGCTGCCTCGCCCCCGCCACCTTGCTCGTGGGGTGCCCGGCACGCAGAACAGCCTCCTCTGTAGAACGTGTAAGACTGTTCAACCTCCGGCCCCTGCCACGGTTTTAACCTTATGTCCCCCAGTCCCTTCACCCCACACCCTCCTCCCCTGTCCTCGTGCAGGCTGGGCCTTCTGCCTGGAACATCCCCTGTCCTTCTGCTGCCAAATCTTCCTAGGGCTTAGCCCTAAGTCCGCCTCCCGTGTGGCATTTCCCATGGTGTCCACCCCTGGCTATAACCCATTCCTAGTCCCTCAGAACCTGTGAGAATAGGCACCTCGCCCCATTATGGTAACGGCTTTAGAACCAATTTCCTCATTAGTCCAAGCACTTCTTAAAGGCAGAAACCAGTCTTCACGTCTCTTTTTCACCCCAAATTTCTGACACAGAGTAAGTGCTCAATAAAGCCATTTTTGGAAGAAAGAAATCTTGCTTCCTGTGACCCCAACACAAGCGTCAGACCCTGCGGGCACGGCACTTGGGAAAACAAAGGAGCGTGGGGGAACCTGCACATCGACCTAAAGTGAAAACACAGCCAGCTGCGGAGGGCGTGCAGGGGAAGCAGATCTCCCTGTGCCCACAGGACGTCAGCCCCGGAAGGGGCGAGGGGACACCACTGCGGGAGGACTTGGCTAAGCAGATACGCAGGGAAGGGGCCCCAGGGACGCGACGTGGCGAGGGACCAGACAGCGTTTTCTCTCTGAAAACCTCTGTTCGGCAAAGCTGCCGAGCCGGCCCTCAGGCACGGACAGGACAAGCGACAGGACAAGGGACGTGAGGTCACGGGAAGTCCCTGACGGGGCCCTAGAGACACGTTACAACGTGCAGCTCTGTCAGAGCCTCCTCAGGGGGTTCCTGCTTCTGGAAGCCTCCGGATTTACAGAAAAAGGGGTTGGGAGACCGTGGGGGGCAGAAGGGGCCCAGGGTGCGTGTAGCCACCCCCTGTGTGCGATGCACCGCTGCCCGGGAACAGCTGTGACCCGGCCGTCCCCACGAAGGAGTCACTTTCACGAATGTCAGCAGCGAAAGGTCGCCGAGAGGGGGTTAGCGTCAGCCTCCCCGGTATCCAGACGAGGCGCGGAGGTGACACAGACAGCTAAGACCAGGCCCCACTCTCGCCGGACACACACTCGGCCCCCACGTGGGGCCCCGGAGCCTGGGCGTCCTGGTCGGCCGTCCAAGGACAGTGACTCCAACGGCTGCGTAGGGAGGAGTCCCGCTCCGTAGCCACACACTGCCCTTTCCTTCCACGAAGAACCGTTCAAGCATTTTCTCTTTTTCGCCCTCAAAATCACATTCGCGTCTGATGCCTTTATACAGCCAATGACCCCGGTAAAACGGCCACAAAAAAATAAAAATAAAAATAAAAACCGCAAGCAGGAAAGTATCGGGGAATCGAAACGCACAAAACACGCGAAGCAGCTGCAGGCCGAGGCGCAGCAGACCGTTCCTCGGCCTGAGGAGTGTCGCTGCGGAACCCGCTGCCGCTGCGAGATAAGCCCGCGCTGGCGAGGGACAGGCGCGCGCCGAGAGACTGGGGACGGGAGGGCGTCTTCCCGGCGGGGCGAGCGCGTCTTCCCACGCTCTGCGGAGATTAGAACGTTTATCACCGGCTCACACGCCCCGAAAGCCGACTGGGCTTTAGGTTTTCTAGGGCGGGATGCACCCGGTCGTTCCCTCTCTCAGGACGCGGAGACAGAATCCCAGCGCCGCTGAACGCCAGGTGTCCCACCTTCCCGCGGTGGCACGTCTCTCCTGGGGCCAGGCCGGATGAGGAGGGGTTGGCAGAAACGTCCTCCTCGCGGAACGGGATGAAGGGGCCGCATGTGCCCCTCCAAGACGGGTCTCTGGGCAGAAGAGGAACAGCGGTCACCAAGACGATGGGACTGAAGAAGGCGGTGCCGGGAGTCGGGACACGGAGGTGCAGCCGCAGGACGCAGCGACGGGGGCAAGGACCTTGGCGGGCAGGACACAGGAGCTGGTGCGAGTCAGGGACGGTGCGATAAGGAAGCACGAAAGGCCGGGCCACGACTCTGCAGTGAGGACACGGGGACCCCGACACAGCCCCCTCCTGACGCCCCGCAGGGGCCCGGCTCCAGCTCCGTGCCTCACACCCACCATGTCACTCGTCCCTCACGACGGTCATCGGCTCCGGTGGCTCCCGTTTCACGGATGGGGAAAGGGTGAACCCGAGATCTAGTGGCAGGGTAGGAGCGTGGTCCCGATGCCAACACAGTCCCGTAGCTCTGGGCCGAGGCCCACTGCTGTCCCCTTCCCCAACCCCGCGCCGTGGCCCGTCCACCCCGCCTGGCAGGGGACAGACTCGCTCATCCCCAGGATCAAGGCAGCCCTGGAGGCCACCAGCCGAATCCTTAGGCTCTGCACGGCAGCACAGCAAGCCCTGTGGGACAGGGACGGTGTCTCGGTGTCCCTGGCCCCTGCTGGCAGGGACCAGTCCCCCTGCCACCCCGAGCACACCCGCAGCGCCCGTGCGGGGGGCCGGCAGGTAAGGGAGGCTGGGCCCCGG
This sequence comes from Cynopterus sphinx, assembly GCA_030015415.1. Taxonomy (NCBI): domain Eukaryota; kingdom Metazoa; phylum Chordata; class Mammalia; order Chiroptera; family Pteropodidae; genus Cynopterus; species Cynopterus sphinx. Next base: position 19,450,193 of record CM057394.1, read on the forward strand.
GGCTGCCGCGCCTGCGGCGACCCGACGTCCTGCCTGCCTGGACTGCGAATCGGAGCTCCTATTTAGAGCTGAGACAAATGGAGCAGCTGTGACGACCCGTGAAGAACAATTAGGCACCCCGAGCGGCGTCACGGTCTCAGATCCGACCAGAAACGGGGGCTGCCATCTGTCCCCGCGATTAGCAGTTCTCAAGGCAAGAGACAACAACAGAAAATCCTCACCCGCGCTGCCTCGGTCCACAGGAGGGGCTCCGGCGAGGTGTGGGTCCCCGTGCCAGGTGCGGGGGACCTGAGGGCCAGGACGTGGCCCTGCCCTCCCTCCCGAGTCCGTCCTATCTGGCCGTCGCCGACCCGAGGGGCTGTGCCAACGCCACGCGAGCTTGTACGGCCCGCGTTGGCCCGGAGCAGCGACTCCCACAGAGGTGGGGGGCGGGGGTCAAGAGAGTCTCCCTGGGGACACTTCCCAGGACGAAAAGGATTCCGGCGAGCAGGGAGGCGAAAGGGCCGGGCCAGCGGTGGAAAGCCCTGGAAACGAGGGAGGGCGCTCCAGGGGCCTGCAGAGGCGTCGCCGAAGCTGGATGGTGGCTGCGGCCCGAGCGTGGCAGCCTCGAGTGGCAGTCGGAGGATCGAGGCCAGAGAGACGTGCACCGGCCAAGCCCCAACAGGGCCGGACCGCCCAGACGCACGTTGTCGGCCTCCCCGTGGACATCTCTGTCCCTGCGTCGGTGACGCGACGACACTTCCAGGGGCAGCGGATGGTCCCGGGGACAATCAGGAAAGCGAAGGCAGGGACGTTAGACTTCGCTAAGCGTGAACGTTCAGTGGCCAGAGCGACCCCTGAAATAAACAGGATGCGCAACCGCAAACCCGGAAAACAGGTGAAAGGGACTTAAAAGGGTCTGCAGCCTCAGGAGAGCCTAAGAACGGGCCCTAACCGGTTCGTCACCGCCCTGCGTCGGGCACGCTGCTAGGCACGGGGCGTGTGTCGTTCACGGCCTCGGAGATCAGCGCTGCATCCCACTGCACAGAGGCGCACACTGAGGCGCAGAAAGGCGCAGGAGGGTGCACGACCCCCTGCTCCTCCACCTCCCCGAGGGAGGCGGGGCTGACGCGGCTGTGGGACGTGCCAGGGAGGTGGAGCGCCTGCTCACGGCCCGGGATCGTCCCTTAATGCGTCCCCTTCTTATCCCGAGAAGCAGACTGCAAGGGCGGGGGGGCCCTCGGGGTGTCACACGGGTCCCTGCAGCCCCATCCCACCACGTGCACGCTTCTCGAGCGGGTGGCGCTGTGTGGCACCCGCGATGCTCTGTGCTGGGTGCAGGGGATGGCCTGAGTGTCGGGTGGAGATCTCTGCTCTGTCTGATGCCCAGGACGGAGGCACCGTCAGACTGAGGGGGACGCCACTCTGCTAAAGATCGGAGAAGGCCCACGTCGCCCCCTCCCGAGAAGCCAGGGGGCCGGGGCTGGTCGCCGGGATGCTGACGTCGCCGTCGTCCGAGCACGTGACCCGGCGATGCTGTGACTCAGGCAAACCTGGAGGAAGCCGGGGCCTGCCATGCCTTTCCCGTGGCGGGGCCCTGACGCCTAAGAAGGACCTTTCAAGGACACGTTCTGACATTCCTCGAAGCGCCCGCCTCCCCCTCCAGTCACACACACACACACACGCCTTCGCCGTCACCACCGGCGTCGCTTTGTAAAGGTCACCCGCGGCCCTCGTCGCCCTGACCCGCGCTGTCCCCCACCCCTCACCGAGGTCGATATTGCCTCGGGAGCTGAAATTAAGCCGGCGGCCCTCCTGGAATTGCAATTCTGCAGCGCTGGCTGGAGGAGGATCAATAAGCATTCGAAAGCACTTCCCCCGCGACCTTGAGCTTTTATCGCTCCGGGAGCCAAAATAAAACCTCGGAAGCGAGATTTGCGAATAAATAATTAACCCGGAAAAGGAGATGGCGGGGCTGGCACTCCCTCTTTTGCGCACGCAGCCTTTTTAAGAAAAAAAACCTCCAAGATGCGCCCCCTTGGCCTCGCCCGGACCTCCCCAGAGGAGCCATCGAAGCAGGAGGCTGACTCTTCAGAGGCCGCCTCCCCCTGTGTCTCCCCGGACCCTGGGGGCTGCCCGGGTCCCCCAGACACCGAGAGGCAGTGACAGCGCTCACTGGTCTCTGTCCCAAGGGCCTTCTCCCCCTCTGGTGGCTTCTCTCCACCCCACTCCCCCCCCCACCCCAGCAGGAACCCGGGTGACCGCCCAGGGGTCGACCAGCCGAGGGGCGGGAAGGAGGGGGAGCAAGACCCAGGTCCTGCAGCGAAGACCCCGGGCTCAGAGGAGGGCTCTCCCGGGGCGACTCGCTCAGTGAGACGGAGATGATGACGGTGGGGGCGACCTCGAAGAGGGCATTTCAGAAAACGGGGGCGATCACACCTCGCGGTGGCTGTCTCCGTCCCACGCGTCCTCGACCCCATGCGCCTCCGACCACGGCCCGCCCCAGTCTCCACTCGGTAAGTGGCCGCTGAGGTCAACGTGACCGTCCCCTCCGCGGCTCCGGGGCGCGGGGCAGCTCCATTAGTGGTCAGACGTGGACGGTGGGTCAGGCTCCCTGAGCCCGTCCGCCCTTGAAGGGACCTCGCGGGGACCCCCATCAGCGCTTCTGGCGGAACCGCCGACGGAGGAAAAGCACCTTCACGACGTCGGGGGGGCTCTGAGATGCAGGGGACCGCGGCCACGAGAAAACGCGCGCCCTCGCTGCCACCTGGAAAGGTTCTGGGATTGGGAAAGGCCGACAGACCCGGCTCCAGCGGCGTTCGGTCCAGCACCAGCCTCTCCGAGCATCGCGGGACTGGGCCGGTTGTTACCGACTGCGCCTTCGTCGTTGCTGACGATCCACCTTTTCCTCAACAGCCATTCAGGCCCGCTGTCCACCAGACTGGCCTCTCGCGACCCCTTTCCCTGCTCAGAATGTTCCAGACAATCACGCCTAAGCCAGACGTCACACGGTACCTTTCCTCGGGGAAAGCAGAGAGGAGAGGGGCAGGGCCGCTGCGTGTGATCTGCCCCCACACCGCATACAGCCGAGGGGTGGGGCAGAGTCTGCAGTGGGGCCACAGAGGGTCACCGCCCCCGGTCCCTTCCCTCAGGTGGGGTCAGGGAGGTCTGGGGAGTCGTTCTGCAGACCGGAGGCCTGTTCGCTGCTGCCTGGGACCAGTTCCCTGGAATCAGACGTGAGACCCGGTTTCTCCCAAAAACCAGCCACACGTGAGGAGCAGGAAAAGGGCGTGAACATGAGCAGAGACGAGGAGGAGGCGGGGGCAGGAAGCCCCTGTCCTTGCTGGACCTGCCTCCCCCAAATGCGGCAAGAATCCCGCTGTTGTTCTGGCGGAAATGCCCCTTCCTTACTGTCTGACCCCCAGGCCTGGGCCCGCCTTCACTAGGAACCCTGTGAGGCGTGGCTTAGTCGGATTCCCCTCCGGCGAGGCCACGTGCGTAGACTTGAACTTCCTCCCCCAAACGAGTCCATCCATCGGGATATTCTCCCCTTTCCCCAAAGAAGGCCGCGTGCTCACGAAGACGGGATGCGGCTGGCAGAGAAGCACCAGACACGCCTCCCACGCGCGCCTTCTGCGGCCTCCGCCAGCCCCGGAGGGCACGGTGGGTGGGGGCCGTGCCTGCCCAGCCTCCCGGGGCTTGTCCGGGGCCCAGCGCAGGGACCAACTGCACTGGACAGTCGCTGATGGTCACTGAGTGGACACAAGAGCGCGTGGACTTGCCCCGGGGAAGGGGCCTTAGTCCAGCTGCGGGGCGAGAGGATGGCAACTGCGGCACGAAGGACGAGACTAGGTTACGCACGGCTTCGAGCAGCCCCTCCAGATGCGGGGACCTGCAGGGCACGGCAGAGGGCACACGGTACCGGGAGGGGGCAGGGCCACGGCTTGTCCTCAACTCCGGGGCCGCGTGCCCCAAAAGCCCGTCCCCGTGAAATGACAGCCCCCTCCGCGGCCCCAGGGCGGCAGCGCTCTACGCGGGGACGGCCCTTTAGGGAGATTCTGGATCGCCCTCCCCGCCAAGGACAGTGTCGACCTCCCCTGCTCCCCGTGGGCACAGAGAGGACCATATGGTCGCTGTTTCCATGGTTTCAGAGGGAGAAATCAGAAACAGCCTGTTATTTTCATGCCCAATTTGCATAATGGGCAGGAGGTCACCCAGAGCCCGAGGACGACGGGTGCCCTCCGTGTCGTGGCGGCCCCGGCAGGGGCCCGGACACCCCGGCAGCCTCATCTACAGCAGGCACCGAGGCCTCGGCTCGCTTCGTTGAAAATAACTTCACCGTCCCCCGGCAGAGGCTGAATCGGGGGCATCCCGATGACGACGCCCCTGTGACAGGTTCACCGACTGCTGTGTCGGCGCCAGAGGAAGCCACGGACACCCAGAAGCCTTGACCCCGGGGGTTCCCAGGGGGTCAGTCCGCTTTCTAATGCACACAAGGCGGTCCAGAGCCAAGGTCATCGCGAGGTGCAGCAGAGGTCAACGTGCTGGCACGAATTACGCATCCGCTTTGTATCGAGCTCCACGCCGGACCCTGCGAGAGGCCCAAGAAACGAATGGGATGATACTGCTTAGGACACTCGCTAAGGGAAGGAGCCTTAGCCCTGTCCTTTGGGGTCCCCTGATCTATCTCCTCCAGGGTCTCCCTTTCGAGGCGTCCCTGAGGCATTTTAAACCTTCCATGATGTCAAAACCTGATGATAAAAGCGGTTTACCCCAAATAGCCCTCGGTTCCCTTAATAGCCCGTTATGAACCCGTCACTCGTTAATTCGTCCAAGGTCTTGACCTTTGCCAGAGGCTCAGGCTGTGCCACACTTTAGGGAATTAAATTTCCATAAAACAGACTCCGTGAAGGCTTTCCTTGTGTTCGTCCTTGACCGGCCTATTTCAGTCTTCGGGGTCGCCTCTCAATCCTGCGGGTGTGACACTGCTTATCACGTCTGTCGTGCCGTGTTTGTCCCCTTCGTAACTTCCTTCACTTCCAGTGAATCCCCCCTTCCCCCCGCCACCCCCACAAGGCACAAGGTCCGTGTGGAGCCTCCAAGAGCGACTCTGAACAGCCAAGGCCACCCCGGGAGAGAACGACAAAGCGGAAGCACCGCGCTCCTTGATTTCAAAGTTCGTTACAAAGCTGTAGTGACCAGAACAGAGCGGTGTCGGCATAAAAAGCCACACAGAGATCAACAGAACGGAACCGAGCGCCCAGAAACACCCCCCACACACACATGTGACTGATGGACTCAGGACAAAGGAGCCAGGAATACACAACGGGGCAAGGACGGTCTTCCCGCTAAAGGGCGCTGGGAAAACTGGACAGCCCCCTGACGCCAGGCACCAAAGCGAACTGGAAATGGGTTGAAAACTTGAACGTATGGCCTGAACCCAGAAAACTCCGAGAAGGAAACACAGGCCGTGAGCCCCTGGACGTCCGTCCCGGTGACGGCTTTTTGGGTTTGACACCCCAAAGCAAAGGCTTCAGAAGCAAAAATAAGCAGGTCAAAGGAACAAGCTTCTGCACAGGAAAGGAAGCCATCGACACGACAAAGACGAAAGGGCCGCGAGGAAGCGGAGGCAGGGCCCCCGCGCGCTGTTGGTGGGAACGCAGACTGCTGCCGCCGCTGCGGAGACGGTGCGGAAGCTCCTCCAGAAATTAAAGGACACCCGCGCCCCACGCCCGTCCACTGCAGCGTCGTCCAGCATCGCCAGGAAATGTCAGCGGCCCGACTGCCCACCGACGGGTGGACGAAGCAAAGGGGACACCAGGGAAACCGCCGTGGCTGTGGCAAGGACGCAAACCTTGTCACCACCTCCGGACCCCGCGACCGCAGTAAGGGAGTCAGCGCATCTCCCCTGCCCCGAGACGCGGCCACTGCGGGCCCCGGAGACGGTTCCCTTTGCGACTTAGCTCGATGCCCCGCAGATGGCCCTGCTGGGATCCGTTCGTCCGACGGCTCCGAACAGCTCGCTGCAGTCGGGGAGAGGCGGCCTGGAAAATCCCCGGGCCCTGACGCTGACCCGTGCTCTCCGCTCAGGCCCCCCGCACGTGACCAGCTCAGCCCTGTGGCGAGAGGGGTGACCTAGAAGGCAGGGGAGGCAGGCGTGCTCCCGCCGGGGACTCAGGCCGCTCCGCAGTCACAGAAGGAGAGCAGATGGAGGAGTAACCTCGGCTGAATATTCATGAGAAGAAAATCAATTATCCGCCTTCTGTGCCACCTGCCCTACCAACCCGACTTGGCCCACACCTGTGAGGGAGGCGGAGGGGGGGGACACACGCGCACCGCGGCCTTCACCTTGAAGGTTTCTGCAGGAGTCGCGGGCTCCGAGGCCAAACCTGGAATTCTGCGTTCGTGACCTTTCAGACGGGAACCGGCGCCACGGAAAGGTGGCTCAGCGTGACCCCGGGGCCAGGCAGGCTCAAAGCCCAGCACCCGGCCCCTCGAGTCCCAGCCCTGAACCGATGGACCGGACGCGTCCCCCCTCCCCGCATCACGGGGACAGACACCCGTGAGGTCAAACGTCAGACACGACCGTACGGACGGGGAGGGGGGCTGGGCTGGAAAACCAGCTTCGAGAGAACCAGGGTTCAGGTCACCAGGTTCCAACCTCAGGACCCCCCCCCTCCGGCACCCCCGCTTCGTCCCCGCGGGAAGGGGCGCCCCTAGGGTCCCCTGGCTGGACCGCGGCCCCAGGAGGGGCCCGGCCGCCTTCACGGGGGAGGAAGGCGCCCCCCACCCCGGGGGAGGGACGGAGCCGCCGTCGGGCCTCGCTGGGCGTCCCCGAGCGGAAGGGCCCGCCGCCCCGGGCCCCCGCGGCCCGCAGGCCGCCGCACGGGCGGGCGCGCAGGTGCAGGGGCACCGAGGCCGGCCCCGGGGCGACCGGAGGCCGAGACAGGCCCGTCCGCTCGGCCCCAGCGGCCCGGCCGTCGGGCTCTGACCCTCCTCCGGGGTCCGGGACGGGACTCCTCGGCCTCGGCGCCCCCGGGGGGGCAGCGCCGGCCCCGGTGAGAACCGCGTTCGAGGGGGCGGGGCCCCGGCACACGAGCTGACGTCAGTGCCCGCGGCCGTCGTCGGGGGTCCGGGAGCGGCGGGCGCTGTGACGTCATCCTGTGGGTCCTCGCGGGAAGAGCGCGGCCCGTGCGGACCCAGAGGGGATGGCCACGGGGCGGGGAGGCCGACGGGGGCCCCTACGGGGGCCCCTCCCGGCGCGGGGCGCCCGCGTCTGTGGGGGCGAGGGGCGCGCGGGGCGGTGACGTCAGGCGGCGGTGACGTCACGGGGCAATGACGTCACGGTGTGACGGGGAGGGAGAACGAGGCCGCCCGCCCCGTCCGCACGCGCCACGCCCGGCCCAGCGGCCGCGGCCCCGCGCGGGAGGCGCCGAGGAGGCTCGGGCCGGACTCGCCGCCCCCGGTTTCCCGCTCGTCGCGGCGCCCCCCGGCCCCCCACCCCCCGCCTCGGCCCGCCCGGCCGTCCGCGCGGCGCCCCCAGGAGTCGGGCCGCGCGGGCGCCGCTGCGGGCGGCTCCATAGCTCAGTGGTGAGAGCACTGGTCTTGTAAACCAGGGGTCGCGAGTTCGATCCTCGCTGGGGCCTGGCGGCGGCTCCTTTTTGAAACGGTCGATCCGGGGGCGCCCGGGACGGAGACCGCGGACGGGGGTGGGGACCCCGGGCGGGGCCACGGGCGGCCGTGGCCGCGAGGGGCGGGGAGCGAGGCCGCCCGGCTCCCCGGGCCGGATGGGGCTGGTGGCGCACGGACCGACCCCGGCGGCGGGGCCCGCACGGCACCCCCCTTCCTGCCCCCCCCCCCGGAGCGAGCGCGCGGCCCCTGCACTCCCGGCGGGCGGCTCTGCGGCGACGGGGGCGAGCGCACTTCCGGGGGGCGGGGCCTCACGCTGTGGGCAGGGGCGGGGCCCGGGAGAGCGCTCCCTGCGCTGCCACGTGGCGGGTGCTGGCGGCGGCCCTCGGCCCCTCGTCGTCCCCCCCGTGGCCCCCGCCTCGGCCGCCGCGCCGCACCGGGCCCGGCGACAGGACGCCACGCGGTGCGCACCCGCGGGTGGCCGCGGGGTCTCGCTGAGCGGCTCGCGGGGCGCCCACCGCGGCCCCCCTTCCACCTGCTCCGAGGTCGGGGTGCGCTGCTGACCCTCCTCGCGGGCCGGCTCGCGGCCTGCACAGCCGCCCCACTCCGGGCGCAGGGTGGGGCGCACGTGGCGAACGCGCCAACGAGGGAGCGAGGACTCGGGGCCCACGAAAGATGAGGGCCGTGCTCTAGGTGACAGGAAATATGGCGATAAAGGAGTCAGGTGTTCTGAATTATCTCATGATATATCCAAAAAGGACAGAAATAAACAAACAGACAAACAAGTGTCACTTTCACTTGTTTTACACATTTAAAAAAGTCTGTCTGTCAGATGCAGCCAGCCAACTGAAGAGCATGTTTAGATGAGATAACTTCAGTTCTTGGCACACACCATGGGAGTTACGGAGGGGGCAGAAATTCACGATCTGCCTCTATTCACCGAGTTTAACGGCTGCACCCACATCCACGGAGACAACGACTGGAAGGTCCGCTGTAGCACGGAGAGTGGACTCTTGGTGGCTGATTATTTAAGAGCATGAATCTTGAATGGAGGAAAAGTCTCAAAACAGTTAGTTTTTTAAAAATTAACTTATTCAGAAGACGTTAGTCATGTGACTAGCAGACCACATCCACCCAGGGTTTGCTTATTTCCTTTTGAGATATCTAAAATATAAACATCCTAATTTGATCTAGCAGAAAAAGCCCTTGTGCTGTAAATACGGATAAGTAACTGAATCCAAAGGGCACTGACCCCTTCCTTAAAGAATGGTCTGGTTTTGCCTTAATTTAAGAGAACAAAGGAGGTGTGATACTACCTGACATCAAACTACACTACAAGGATACAGCAATCAACACAACATGGTACTGGCATGAAAAAAAGACACACGGATCAATGGAAGAGAAGCCATGCCTATGTGGTCACTTAATCTATGACAAAAGAGGCATGAAGATACGAAGGGGTAAAGACAGTCTCTTCAATCAATGGTGCAAGGATCACTGGACAGGCACATGTGGAAAAAAATGCAACTAGACCACTTTCTTACACCACAGACGGAAATAAACTCAAAACAGAATAAAGACTTCCCTGTTGGATCTGAAACCATAAGACTCCTAGAAGAGAACACAGGCATCTCTCCCAGAAACGTTTTTTTGGTTATTTGGTTCCCCTCAGACAAGAGAAACAAAAGAAAAAAACAAACAAATGGAACTACATCAAAATATAAGGTTTTGCATTGTGAAGGAAACCGTGAACAACAACAAAAAGACAATCCCCTGAATGGGAGAAGACATTCGACAATGACATGTCCTGTAAAGGGTCGATATTCAAACTTCGTAAGGAACTCATACAAAAACCCCAAAAAACACATTCGATCAGATTTTAAAATGGTCAGAGGACCTAAATAGACATTTCCCCAAAGATGACAGACAGATGGCCAGCAGATACATGAAAAGCAGCTCAATTTCACTAATCATCAGGAAATGCAACTTAAAACCACAAGGAGGTATCACCTCGGGCCTGTCACAGTGGCTGTTATCAATAAATCAACAAACGACGAGTGCTGGGGAGGATATGGAGCTAGGACGGCCCTTATGCCCTGTTGGTGCCATGAAAACATTAAAAAGAAAACTACCACGTGACCCAGCCATTCCAGTTCTGGGTGTTTCTCTGAAGAAATCCAAAACACTAATTTGAAGTTATGTGTGGCCCTGTGCTCGCTGCAGCATTATTTACAAAATAGCCAGGATACAGAAGCAGCCTAAGTGTCCATCCATCGACAAACGGACGTCCTAGAGGGTATTTCGCTGAGCAAAACAAGTCAGGCAGAGAAAGAAAAATACCATATGGTTTCACTTACACGTGGAATCTAAAAAATAAAATAAATGAACAAAACAGAAACAAACTCACAGAGAACAGTTGCCAGATGTTAGGGGGGACTGGAGGGTAAAAAAATGAAGGGATTAACAGTAAAAATTACCAGTTATATAACACTGTCGTGGGAATGTAAAGTAGGGCACAGGGGAACACAATCAACGATAGAGTAATAACCACGCAGTGTCAGACGGATCCAGACAGCCGGGGGATCACTTCCTAAGGTAGAGAAACGTCTAACCACTACGTTGTACACCTGCAACTAATATAATGCTGTATGTCAACTACAAATACAAACAAAAAATGAAAATAAACAATAAAGCTTTGCACGTTACGCTGACTCACACCGACTGGGGCAGCACTAGGAACAGTACAGAGTGTGGGCTTTGGAGCCACGTGGACTGGGTCTGGGCCCAGATGCCACCACCGACCATCTGTGACCTTGGTCTTTAACCTCTGAGGACCTGATTTCCTTTTCTGGTAAGATACGGATCATTCATAGGAAGATGGTGGTGACGTGACAAAACGTAAAGCCCAGAGTGCTCCATCAGTTTTAGAAATCAGTCATGAAACTGGCTGGAACTTTAGCGTGGTCCTAAAAAATCTCAGTCGTAGTCTATGGCCAAGGCCCCCTGAACGTGGCAGATCTCCTCTGATCTCGGAAGCTAAGCAGGGTAGAGCCTGGTTAGTACTTGGATGGGAGACCACCTTGGAAGACCAGGTGCTGCAGGCATTGATTCACACTGCTCTTATTGCACAACTAGACAGGAACACGTGGTATAAAAATCCTAGAAAACAGTTTTGTATGGAAACCAAGAACCACAGTTACTCATTTCTCCTCCTTCTCACCTACATTCTGCTGCTAGACGTCATGAGAATTGATAAATCCCATTACTTTTGACTGAAGGGTGCAGGGAGAAGATGCCCCGACAATCCTGGCCTCTGCTCTGAGGTTCTGTCCACGCCATCTGCGAATTTCATTTCTGTTGTGTTATCTTCCACAGACTCCTATAAAACCTGATCGTTGACTGCCGGCAGCAAAGCCGGCCCTATTCATGGGTTTAGTTGGCTTTGGGAGTACCTGCTTGTTTCACATATAAAGTTGGGAACTTACGTGTCCATAGTCACTTCTTACTAAGTATAAAATAATGAATTAAATAATTGACAAAGCATAACATGTCCCCCATTTTTCTCGTAGATGGTTTAAAATTAGCAGCCATATAAGCCAATGGGGAAAATGCGTGGTCTGCCACCTAAACACTGGACTTGCTCTGAAGTTGGTGCCTTCGCGGAGCTCAAATGCGAGTTATCTGAACAGTAAATGTGTAAGCGCCAAGACGGTTTCAAAGAAACACTCACTCTGCCAGTTTTCCCATGTCACAAAGCTCAGCTCTCACTTCAGGAACGTGATCCTTGACTGTGAGCCAAGCTTTCCCACGGGACTTACTAAACGACTGGGCACAACCTCGCGGGCAGGGTCTCCTCCATGGTCCAGCTACCCACTGCTGCTCCTGGTTTCCAAGATGAAGGAGAGGACGCAGGACTTCCACGGCATGCCTACGACAGCTGCCGAGCCAGGCAACCGACCGACCGACAGCGCTGTGAAGTCAGGCCGATGCCAGCTGAAAACAGTCAGCCCCCTTTACCTCAGAGACCCCAATCCCGCCTCCAGAACCAAAGGTACCTCTCCATCAGAAGGTCTCTCAGCCCCAAACTGCCATGTCTCAACACAAAAAGAGATGGTGGAGTCCCCTTCTAAATTCTGTTTCCAAAACTGCTCGAGAGAACTCATCACCAACTTATTTTTCGTGGTGTAAATCTAACACGAATCACTTAGACCCTAAAAGAAGAATATAGCTTCGCTTAGTGGTGCCACGGTTACGTTTTATTACACGGCAGTCAGAGGCAAATTATCTGCAAAGAGCAATAACTGCTAATAAGAGCTCTATTCTCTGGGTAAACAAATGTACTTTTTGAAGATTATTCTTTAATAAATATATTTTATGGTACAAAAAGGACAAATATTTATTAACAAAAAGCAAAGGCAGTGAGACAGTTTCTCTAACTGCAACACAGAGTAAAAAAAAAATACATCATATAAAAATAACTTTTCTGTAGCCATAAAACTTGAAACACCAAATAAATAAATACATTCCTTAACTACCTAAGGACCTACTACACGGTAGCTACTGAGTTGAAATAACTCACATCAATATCAGAGTCCTGGATTTACAAGACTGCATTTTTTCACTAGTTTCTTCATCCGCTTAATTTTCTTCCTTAAAACTTGATGATCCTGTTTTGAAATATACCGAAAGTATCTACAACCTAAAAAAAAAGCAAAATAAAGAAAAGTTTTAATACTTATCAAATTCTTCAAATATATTTCTACATTTTAAAAACTTTGCTTCCACTTGGCATACTAACGATCATTTATACCAGTGTGTCCTATGCACATTCTCAGAGCCACCACCACTGAGATGTATTTCTTCCTACAAAGGTGTTTCTCGCCCCCACAACTACAGCCTGCACCATAGCTTGTTCTCGACCCTGCCTCCCAAGCCCCCGTTGACATGCATGTCATATACATCCATACATGAAATGAGCCTGCTCCAAAAGCAAATTGCCGGGGCTTTCCCACTCCATATCAGCTTGTAAAGCAGCCAGAGGCGTCTGTAACAAGGTTCCATGTAGAAAACCCTCAAGCAGAAGACGGGAATAAACGAATCCTCGTCAGGAGAGATCAGAAAGGACCGAGTCATCCCAGCGGCCTAACGAGCAGCTGGTGATGGGCGGTCACGCAGCTCTGCCAAAGACGCCCAGGGCTCACCGAAGTTCAGATCTTCTGCCCATTTCTAATCGGGCTGTTTGCTGTGTTGTTGTTGTTGGGTTCTCTCTATATTTTGATAATTAGCCCCTTGTTGGAGGTATCGTTTGTAAATATCTTCTGCCATTCGGTCCGGTGCCTTTTTGTTTTGTTGACAGTTTCTTCTGTTGTGCAACTTCTTGGTTTGATGTAGTCCATTCACTTTTTTTGCTGTTACTTCCCTTGCTTTTGGGGTCAAGTTCACAAAAACGCCTCTGAGAACAAGGTCTGTAAGTCCAGTGCCTATGTCTCTTCTGTGCCTTTTGTTTCAGATTTTCTATTCAAGTCTTTAATCTATTTTGAGTTTATTTTTATGTAGAGAGTCAGAGAGCAGTCTAGTTTCATGCTTTTGCATGTGGCTTTCTGATTTTCCCAGCACCATTTATTGAAGAGGGTTTCTTTTCTCCACGGCATGTTTTAGGCTCCTTTGTCAAAAATCAGTTACGTGCGTGCGTGCGTGCGTGCGTGCGTGCGTGTGTGTGTGTAGATTCATTTCTTGGCTCTCAGTTCTGTTCCACTAATTTGTGTGTCTGTGTTTCTGCCTTTCCCGTACTATTCTGATTAGAGTAGCTTTGTAGGATAATCTGAAGTCAGGAAGTGTGATACCTCTGACTTTGTTCTTTTTTCTCAGGATTGCTTCAGGTATTCGGGGTCTTTCGTGGTTCCATACAAACAGAATTTGTTGTGGGGATTGCATGAAATCTGTATATTGCTTCAGGTGTTATGGCCGTTTTAGATATGTTAACTCTTCCAACACATGAACACAGGATATCTGTTTTTCATAGTCTTACAATGCTAAAATGATCAGTTGTTAAACATTTCAGAGATAGAATTCAAATTTCTATAAGAAAAATATAAACTGGATGAGATTTTTTTACATCTGCTAAATAATGAGACCATAAATTACAAATTAATTTCATCATAGTCTCAACCTGCATATAATTAAAATTAATTTCTTTATAGTTTTGTCTAAAAGCCATGTCTAGGGAAAAAAAACATGTACCTTTTCCTAACAGTATTCCAGCTACCACAGCTTTCTCGTAAGCCAAAGCTTTCTCCTCCTTCCAGTCGCTCTTTGCCCAGAAGTAGCTGAAGTGAAAGCTCGGCCACCAGCTTTTCCTAGAGGCCCACTCCTCCTGAACCCAGGCCAGGTGACTCCTGAAAAACATAAACGTCAGAACAGGAGGTGAGCGATGGACCGATCTCTGCTGTCTGAATCGGGACCTAGGCAGCGTCTGTGGAAAGATGACAGAGGTGACAGCAGAAACGTCCCAGACCAGCTTCTGAGTGCGGCCACACAGAGCTCAGGCACAAAAGCACGATGCCTGTGTTCTCTTCCATCTCCACTGAACAAAACGGTCAGCTCAGCACAGTGGCTGACGGCACAGACTCTGAGGTCCAAATCCGGGATTCGAACCCCAGGTCTGGGCGAGCTGCTCAGCGCTCTGAGCCTAGGCTTCCTTGAGGACATTAACGGTGCCCACTCTATAGCACTGTTGTCAGGGTCACACTGGACCAGGGGACGGCAGTGCAGTCACATACAAAGCTCTGAGCATGCTGCCTGGTACACAGTAAACATTCAATAAACCTTAGCTATTTTTACTTAAAAGTCACTTTAAAATGTTCCTTTAAATAACACGCTACGAAGAATTACATCCCAAATCAGGTGCTATTATGATACAAACATACGCACACATAGATTTGACACTGCTCCAAGACGATGCTCAGTGTTCACCAGTAATTTAAGTGAGCAAGTTCATAATTAGGGCCTCGTTGCACCGGTGGCAGAAGTGCAAGAGGCTCAAAAAACAACAGCACATTTCTCTGCCTTCAAAAACTACGGTCAGTGGGGATGAAGCGCTTCAGATTTGCAAAGTGGTTTGAGGGGGGCACACCAACATGTGACACCGGAAATATCTGATGACTAGCGCTGTTCCACCTCCAAAGTCAAGCCAGATCGACCCCTGATATAGGTTCCCACTGACAATGAACTTCCTCACCAACTAAAATGGACACAATAAATGAAATCTAATTTTGTAAGATCCCTCCTCACACACAAAACGAAAGTGGCAAGGGCCACTCCTTTTCTTTTCCTAAAAATGTGGCACTTATAAGATTATGAGCAGATGCATCTTTTTAGATATCGAGCTCACAACAGACTTAATATCTGTTGAATAACCTTACGATGACCTTATGGGGCCCTAAAAGCCCATGAAAATTATTAAGAACAGCTGGGAGGAAAGCTGCTTCTCATGTGATCTGAGAAGCTGATGACACACCAATCACGACGAGCCTAAGGGGGCCGGTCCCTCTGGACCTCACCTCCAGTCAGAAAGCACACGCATCCCCGGGCAGCGCGGTGGTGGAACTTATGCTGTGACGCGGTACTTATTCTGAGGCGTGATGCTTATTGTGCTGGCATGAAAAACCTTGACGGAATTTCTGTATGTTATACCTGGGACTGTATTTCCTGGCTTCTGATGTGCTTGCAGGAAAACAGCAGAAGACCCGATTTGAGAAACCCAGAACATAAGCAATGAGGTTTACTTAACTGACAGATATCAGCCAGATTACTGGAAAATATTACGAATGCTGATTCAGTAATGAATACTCTATGTCACTTACCCCATTAAGGTCTCTCTGAGATATTTTGCCAAGTATTTCCAAGCGGTTATGTTTTTCATGCACCCCGCAAAATCTAAGACAGCAAACAGCACCTCCAGCCCCAGTCTGCGGTGCTCTTCCTCTCCTGCAATGGTGACAATGATCAGGGTTCACATGAGGTGCTGAAATGACAGAGCTGACACGACACAGTCCGCTGCAAACGGATTACCCAATCGTCAGCCTCCCCGTTTGGAGGACAGCTTAAAACAGTTCATCGTGCGCACACTCTACGATGAATCCGAAAACTCCAAAATGTAGTCCAGGCTGACGAAGTCAGGGTGTCAGTGTGGCCTCTAAATGGGCTGTGCAGTTGACCCGCAAACAACCTGGGAGTTAGGGCCGCTGCCCGGCCCCCCACTCGAAAATTCACAGATAACTCCTGACTCCCCCAAAACCGTACTAACAGCCTCCTGTTGGCTGGAGGCCACGCCGACAGCATAAACAGCCAATTAACGTATTTTGTCTGTTATATGCATGAAACAGCACTCTTACAATAAAGTAAGCTAGAGAAAAGAAAACAGTAAGAAAATCACAAGGAAAATACATTTATTTACTGAGAAACACCTGTGTCAGTGGACCCACGTGTTCAAGGTTCAACTGTAGTTACTGAGGACATTATTTAAAGTACCTGCCCCACTTGGGCATTTTACTTATGCTCTCCTCTGTCAGGAGAGGCACCGAGGTGGCCCCAGTGCCCAGTGAACTTCAGCTGATTTCTTCCCACGCAGGTACTGAGCAGAGAGGCAGGCAGTGGCGACAGAAGGAGGTGCACAGCGTAAACTAAAGCCATCTCTCTTCTGCTGATGCTGCCTCATGGTCCAAAGCAGGAGCGAGCTACCTGTTCCTGCAGACGGCCAGACAGTACGTATCTCAGCTCTGTGAGCCGTGTGGCCGCTCTCCATGCACCTCTGCTGGTGTGGAGCCAAAGCAGCCATAGACAGCAGGTGAGTGGACGGACGTGGCTGGGCTCCGGGAGAACCTGATTCCCGAACACAGGTGAGGGACGGATCCGGCCCCAGGCCGTGGTTTGCTGACCCCCCGCCTACGGCTTGCCTGCCCAGAGAGATGTAACACAAACACGACGTACCTGATTTTCTCAGTAACCTGTGGAATTCCAACATCAGCTTATGAGACGGTACAATCTCATACAGGATCTGGAAGAAATAACAATTTTGCGATTTTTACACATTTGACAGGCATTTCTCAAGTTCTGATGAACGTCCTTATGGTCAAATATTCCCTCAGTAAACAAATCCAGGATTTAAAAGACACTTGGCTCTAATCCGGTTGTTGTCACGGTGGTAACGGATGCACGTACCTGTGGGATGCATCAGTGTGCACGCTTAAAGTACAGGTATCATTACACGTAAATTAAAAGGTGATATTTTAAAAAATAGCGATGCAAAACTCTCCCAACAGGACGCAAAGGGTTACTGACCCTCTCCCCTCGTCCCCCTGGGGTGGGGTTGTGGGCCTGGTAGTGGTGGGGGTTCTGCTGGAGCCTGCAGCCTCCCATTTCCCTCGGTGCATCAGGCAGACACTGTCCATTCCTCTGGGTGCGAGAATATGAGATTTGGAAAGTGCTGCCCTCGGATGCTTCAGACATTCGAGTAAAAACTCTGTACCTTCAGCACGCTTATCAGCTTCTCTCTCGGCGCCTTCTCTCTCTTGAGAAAGTCGTACAGGTAGACATGTGCGTTCGGATTCGAGGGGAACTTTTCATCGTAAGCATAGTTGGTGAGCACCTCTCGGGCTCCATCCTGATCGCCGTAGAATTCCAGCATCTGCAGAAAACAGGTCCCAGCCTCTTAGCTCAGTTCTGTAGGGCAGCTATGCGAAGGAGAAGGCGCAAGTGAACGTGACTGACGGGACGAAAAATCGTTAAGCTGAAAAACTTACTGTACAGGGCACGACAGCAATGCCAGTTTTTGCTTTCAGCAGCTGACATGCCCTCTCTGGAGCACAAAATGTCCCTACGACAAAGGGCTAAGGTGTCCCTTATCATATTTTCTCACTGAAAAATGCAGTGACTTCAGCACATTGGAACTGTTCCCAAAAGAAGGTGCTGGAAGTAGAGCATGCCAACCAATAGGAGACCACACGGTGCAGCTGGCCGCCGTGCCCTACGTAACTCAGGCCGTAAAAGGCCTGCACGGGAATTGCACCTGCGTGGGAACTGTAATTCCTTTCCTTTCATCCCATCCTTAAGTGAGAATTTCCAGATCCTCTGGCATATGGCTTGAGATTCTTTTCTGACAACACAAATATCACTCTAGCACTCATGAAATGTTCAAAAACCAAATTATTCTGACGATACATTTATTCCTAGTGCCCGGTGCCCTCTGTCCTTACACAGTGACTCCGACGTCTCTGTGAACTTCCTAAAAGCCATCCCATGTATAGTGACCTAATTTCAAACTTTTGTCCCCTTCCCTTCTATAGCCCATTGAGTCATAAAAGTTCTTTCTGCTTTTCTTTTAAGCTCAATAAGAATATAGAATTGACGTTTACAACTGCTACTTATTATATTAATATTTGGCCATGACACAGTATCCAGTGGTGAAAATAGACACAGAGTCACATTTACAGTATACAGTAAAATAAACAAAAATTTTACAGACCAAAAAAAGACATCGCATTCATTTCTTAACAATTTTTTTACTGATATTTTAATAAGTTTCCTTCTAATCAATAAAGTTTGTGCTTATAACAAAATAAAATAAAACTTTGTGAAACATTTACTTGCCTCTACATAACTCTTCACGAAAGGGTCCCAAACGCCAGGAGTTTGAATCAATGAACAAAGGTTTACAGACGTCTTCCAGCCGTGGCTGAGCATATTCTGGGATGCTGTGTTGTACGCATAATCGTCCTCGTCTGCCCACACACAAAGATTTTGGAAAGTCCTTCAGTATTAAGGACTCCTGCTGAGTTAGTCATCAGTAACTACCCGCAAGAAAAGCTCAGGGCCTGATGGCTTCACTGCTGAATTCTAACAAACATTTAAAGGATGATACTAATTCTTACAAACTCTTCCCCTCGAAAAAGAACAGAGGGAAGACTTCCCAGTGCATTTTATGAGGTCGGTGTTAACTCGGTACCAAAACCCGACAAAGACAACGCGAGAAAATGGTAGAGCAATATTTCTTATGACTACAGTTGAAAAATCCTCAAAAAAACACATGCCAACGGAAGCCAGCGACACATGAAAAGGATTACACATCATCCCCGAGAGCAAATCTGGAGTCACAGTATGACTGCCAAGGTCACTACAGCAGCCCCCTTTCCCGTGCTTTCACTTTCCAAGGTTTCAGTAACCCAGTCAACCCCAGTCGGAGAATATTAAATGGAATTCCAGAAACAAAACATTCTTAGGTTTTACATTTCTACGTAAGGTTCTTATGAGTTTGGTTACACAGAACTAGTCCTTAACATTTTTCTCATTAAATAGACATTTGAGGTTGAAAATCATCTAAGGAGCTCCATGTGTTACCTCATCTTCATCCCTTGTTGCTACACTCACCGAGTTTAGATAATTCCATCTTCTTCTTAGACCAAGTATAATATTGCAAGAGCCCTTTATAGGCCTGAATCAGGTTGATTAATACTTCCTGGGAAGATGACTTCTCACCGTATCGCCACGTCTCTGCCTGGCTGAGACTTCTGCTGGCCTCGTCAAGCATCCCGTGATGCAGAAGGTACAACGCATGTTGTAAGGAGATCTGCAACAATAACAAGAAAACTGACACAGGTCACTGGGGAACCGCTCGTCAGAAAGCTCAGTAAACGTGATCTATGCTGGGCTGAGGCCTGGGTAGGACACAAGTGATGGACAGGCATTGTCCCTGTCATTAAAACTTTCCATCCAGCAGTGAGGAAAGATACAAACACCACACCGTGTAAATGACAGGTGAGTTACACGAGCTTCCAAACAGAAGACGGTGTGACACAGTGAAAAGAACAGGGCCTTTGGAGACAGAGGTCCTGGCTCTGTAAGTGGAGCCGAATGCAGGGGGCCGAGGGCTGAGGGTGGAGGGGATGGCGAGATGCTGCTCAGAGCAGAGTGTAAGTTCCAGGAATCTAACGTACAGTTAACAACGATGAATCCTATGCTTGACAGTTGCTACGGGGGCAGAGCATTCACATTCCCACCATCACAGCGACAAAATGGTCATCACGTGACGGAGGATGCTAACTCGCCTTACTGTGGTCACTCTTTCACAGTGCAGATGCATATCGAATCGTCACGTCGTTCACATTAAACTTAGACAATGGTATACGCTAATTACAGCTCAATTAAGCTGGAGGAAAACATTTTCACAAGTTCAAGTTCTCAATTTGTTTAGCTCTATCTTCCTCCAAAACTGCCAATTCCTAGGAAGTTCAAATGACTTAATAACCAAAGGGACTGGAATTCAGCCCACCTTCATGATGAAGCGTGAACACCATCTCTAAGGCCCCGGTTTTGGAAGTGAGAGTCATGCAGAGGAGGCAGAGAACAAGGTAGGCGACAAGGGACAGACTAGTGCGCGGTCCCCACAGCACTGCCTCCCTTCAGCTTCCCTTATTTATATCCAGGTACCTTACCCTTTGGTCATGCCTCTTACATGACTACCCACCTTGTCACTGAGACAAGCGATTTTTAAAAAACGAACACCGCAAACGTAAATTCCCAAAGGCCTCTACTCTCACCTTCAAGTAATTCATGACACCAATATTTTTCATCCTGTCAGCAAAGGTATTAAAAGTCTCCACGCCGCTTCTGGGATGATAGTAGAGAATTTCACTTCCGAGCTTCCAGATAATCTGTCGAAACAGAAATTACTTACAACAAGGTAAAAACCTTGCCTTAACCAATTTCTGCCTACCACAGCTACTTTTTTCTAATTACAACATGGAAAAGCAACCTATAATTGCTTTTCTTGGATACCACTGTGAACATCTCATTGTATTTCACCCAGTAAATTCATATATCTTATGTAATAAAATCTTTTCCATCAATCAAAATACTCGCTATGCATTACCATTAGTACCATTTTTAAGTTAGTCTAAAGAAGGCGGGCAGTTAAAATACACATTGAAAATAAGACTTTTAATTAGTATAGAAGATTATTAAAATCAGAAAACTTGGGTTCTATTAATAATGGCTTCTGCGCTGCTCTTGACCTCAGCTTTATATATCTGCAAAATGGGAGCAATGGACAAATGTTAGTAAAACACATTTTCTCCCCAGACACCAACAGTTGGGTGGCAGAACTTGAAGTTTTCATGGAAGTGAATCTCATTTTCTCTTTCCCCAATTTAAAGCATTTCAATAATACTGACCTTAAAGTAAATTTAAGTGGATTTTAAAACACACATATCGGTTGTTTAGTATAATCATAATACTCATCTTTCCAGCTCAGATCAAGATTTCATTTGTAGAATACCAAAGTGTAGCATATGGAGCTTAAAGAAAACTTGGAGATTATCTATCACAGTTGTTTTTAAACCAGTTGTATGTAAGAAATATCTGGGACATGAAACACCCTCTAGACAGGGAAATCTTGACACAGGGAAAGAAGGAAGAATAATTGCAATGAATGAGTGAATATTAGGGACAATGAGAATTCAGACTTCAAACTACTTTTAGGTTCCTTTAAAATCATAAGTAATAAGAAGTGCATAAAAGATGTCCCAACACAAACTCTCCATCCAAAACTACTTTAGTAGCTTTTAGTAAAATCACTTTGAGATTCTGCAAAAGCTCTTCTCGGGGGGGCTTAAGAGGCTGGCGCCCCAGACCCCGGTAATCTCCTGCAGGCTCGCTCTCCACTTACCTCCGGCGCAGCCTGCCTTTTGCAGCTGTCTGAATCTTCCAAGATCTGAAAATAACTGTGCATGTATTCCGCAGCCTGCTGCCACTGGTGCTTCAGCAGAGCTTCTTGGATAAAACGTAAACAAGCATTTGTTGTCTGAGCAAAATCCTTCTCTTTTTTCCCTCCAGTCGCTGTAAAGAGTAAAGAGGTGAGTCTTTACCCACAGTGGCCCCAATTCCACAGCAATAAACTTACTTCTGATAACAGGAAGCTTTAACAAGAAGACTAGTGGGTATTAGTGGCTTTGACTCCTGAGACCAATAGAGTTCAACTTCGTTGAGAATCCGTCTCTTCACCTTTAAAATGCCTAGCAGGTGGATTTAATGAGGATGAATCTGCTGAGCTAATTACATGAGAGAAAATTTAGATTAAAAGATTAAAAAATAGGAGCTAAATTCTAGGAGCCCAGGAGTCTCAGGCAAGGGGAAAGAGGGCTGGGCCAAGAAAGATGTCTCTGCAGGTAGTAAGAAAAGTGCTGATCCAAACACATTTCTAGAACTGTAGCACCTAATAGGGCAACATGAAGATAACAGCTTTTTAAATATATTCTAGTAGAGAATTTATCTCATGGAAAAACTCACTTGTATTTACATTAGATGGGGGGAAATATTCTTTCTTTGAAACCTATTATTTGTTGATTCTATCAGGAATTATTTCAATGCAATTCTAAAGAAATTTCTTGAAAATACCTCCTAGATATGTACTCCTCAGTGGCCCCAATATTTAGCCAATGCCCGGGATATAAGCGCTCAGTACGTGTTACTGAGGAAAAATGTGCATCTCCTGTGATATAGACTATCTATTATTAAACAAAAGAAAAGAATCCTAAAAGGAAAAAGAAGCTTTTTTTTTTAATCATTTCTTTCTTTGCTACAGTGTAAAAAACCCTCATATACAACTATATTGAAAAAAAAAATCCAGCTTGGTTATTCATTTTCTATACTCATTGAATCTTACCTCTTTGCACCGACGGTAAAACGGTTGTGTGTTATTTTACTTACCCACACTTTCTATATGCTTTTGGAGCCAAGGAAGATACATTCCTGTACCAGAGGGCACACGGGTTCCCCCGGGGTCGTCCTCTGTCGTGGGCCTGATCAAATCTTCGCTGAAATCACTCATACCTGATTCCAAACTGAGAAGATCAGTTAGTTACTTTCTGTACATCTTACTCCACGGCCTCTGAGTTATACAGAAAAACAGCCATTTTCAATCTAATAAATATAATTTGATTAGCAAAATTAATTGTCTGGTAGTCCCTTTAAAGAAATAAATTTAACTATATCAGCAACAGCCAAAATAAATGATCCCTTAAAAAAAAAAAAGACAACTACTGCTTTAAGAAAACACAGACTGCCCCCTAATTTAAAAAAGAAAAAATTCTAAAGAAAAAGCAAAATGATGCATAATAACAAACCACACGATAACAGCAGTAACAGTTGACATTCTGGGGGCCCTTTCTATATAAATCATCTGATTTAACGCTCCTGACACTCCGAGGTAAGGCAAGTACCATTGTTTTCTCCCACCTTCCTGCTGGAAAACTGAGTGGATGGCTGTGAGAAGGAACGACACCTGGCCCACAGTCACGGGAAAGGTCAGGGCCAGAAGCGGTGTGGGGTCTCTGGATGGGCAGAAGTGACGTTGGGGAGACGAATCTATAAGGAGGCCACAGGCCACGCTGAGCTGGGACTTCACCCTCCAGACTCCCCGGGCCCCTCTCCATCCCCCCCCCGCCCCATCCAGGTGATCGATCACAGGTGCTGGGGACCCCACCTGCAGGGACCGCCCCCGCCTCGCTCTTCTCCGCAGTCGCACACGCCGGCTCGCGCAGCACCACGTAAAACAACGCGCTTCGGGACCAGGCCCCGGCCGTAACCCTCGCCACGCCCCCGTCACGGCCAGGCCGAAGGTTTAAAGCCCAAACCCAGCCCCATCCCGGCGCCCCCTCCACCGCGGCTCCGGAAACTCGCGAGAACACGCGCCGGAAGCGGCGTGCGCGAGGGCTGCGTGTGAGCATGCGCAAGGGCGGCCCCGCCCCTCGCCCCGCCGCCGGCCGCGCCTCGACCCCGGAAGTGACCCGGAAGTGGCCGTGGCCTTCCGGTGGCGCCGGCCCCGGTAGGGGAAGAGGGAGACTCGAGCCGCCCGTAGACGTGGGGACGAGGGGGGATGCGGTGAGCCGTCAGCAGGACGCAGCAGGACGCCCCTCACCCGGTGATGCGCCGCGCGGTGACCTGTGGGATTCTGCTCGGCGCTCGCGCGGCCTGGCCGGCCTAGAGGGGGGCCTGGTGCTTTTTTCCTGTTTTTTGTTTTTGTTTTTTAAATGTTCGCTTTGAATCGGGCTGGCTCGACCGCCCGCACCACCTTTGGGCGAGAACGTCTTTTTGGCCCTCAGCATTTGCCCTTGTTTTGGGGTCCCTTTCCGTGGGGAAACGGGACAAACTTTGTGACCCCTCGGGGTCGAGAGTTAAACGGCTCCATGGGCAGGAGAACTGAAACGCTGCGGCTTTCATCGGGCGTGTCGGTACCGTTCATCCCGAAACGCTTCTATCGTTGCGCGTCGTGTGGATTGTTGGTGTCGCGTTCTCTCAGTTCGCCCTGAGCTGAAAGCGTCTGTTTTGCCTTCTGTCCTGAAGACCGTGTCCCAGCCAGAATGCCGAGAGAGCCCTAGCGAGAAACGTCTGCCCAACTAGGCCAGTAACATGCTCTGTCTGGTCTCTTCACTGCGACTGCGGTTCCCTAATGGGGTTACGTGCTTTTATGCCACATTGAAATACCATTCTTGGTTTCCTTAAGTTTGTCAAGAATAGTAAATGGAAGCTAATTGTGAGAAATAAAGGATAAAAGCATGACTAGTGTAGGAGTGTAACGATAACTATAGCTCATACTTTCTATTGAGGACTTCAGATTCATCTGAAGGGGCAATGAAATTCTCAGAGATCCCAACAAAGATCTCAGCCTCCGATCTCAAATAAACAAAAAATTGGGGGTGTTGAGATAACCACAATCATTCTTTTTTCTTTCCCTTGGCCAAAAATATTTTAAATTCCAAAATTTTAAGCTTCGCTTTTCTTTAAAGCAAAATGACATTCAGATATGTACAATTATGTGGTATGGAGCTGGTGTTAATTTTTAATCCTTGCTTTTTAGAACTGGGCTGTCTTTAAATGTGCATCGTCTGAATTAAGATGTGCTGTAAGTATAAAATACACACCAGATTTCAAAGATTTCGTATAAAATGATGTAAAATGTGTCCAATTATCGTAAGTTGGTTACAATTTGAAATGGTAACATCTTGGATATACTGAGTTAAATAAAATGTATTATTAAAATTAGTAACATCTAATTTGTTTCATCTTTCTAATGTGACCTGTAGACATTTTAAATTACATTGTAGCTGCCATTATGTTGCTATTAGACAGCACGGTTCTAGAGAATCAGCAGAAGGAGAGTATCAGGTTAGATCCTCTAATTAACCATTCTGGTTTAATGTCATTCATTTATCTACTTATGTATTGCATACTATTTCACATATCGTGTAGCTTTAAATAGAAATGAGCTTTCATACTTGCAGGAAACTTGCAAGGAACTCTTATTCTTTCTGCATGCAAGTGCGTGGTATTTGAGTAGTCTTCATAATGGTATTTATGTTCCCCTCCTAATTCTATACTGACTGTATCAGTTAAAACGCTGGAGATTCAGGAGGTTTGCTTTGTCTTCACATGTGATCTGTTAACAGGTGGGCTGTGTTTGTGTGTTGTTCTCAAGAACTATTTCTCCCTCTCAGTTCTTAGTGCATCCTCCAAGAGGCGCTTTTGACCTGCCAGGCACAGCTTGGGAGAGTGTTACGTGCCATGCTGACTTAGTAAGAAGTGAGTTTCCAGGGTAGATGCTATCTAGATATTTCTCCTTTGTCACAGTCATTGATTTGCTGAGGCTCTTGTTGAACCATCAACCCTACCTGTTGGCTAAGAGCCAGATACGTTTCTGTTTATTTAAACAACATAAATGAGCAACTTTAATAAATGTTGCTTTTTATTTTTATTACTATGAAGTGTTAACATTAGCCCCAATTTTATAGACAAGGAATCGAAGACTCAGAAAAATTGATGACTTCCCTAGGGTCATACAATTAGACTTCTGAGACCCAGTTTAATGCTTTTGACTGCATTCCCTGCCCCCACTGTAGTCCTGTAAGGAAGTAATTCATATACGAAAACTGTAATGGATGAAGCCAAACAGTCTACACTGCGAAAATTGATTTGTATAGGCCCTACCCTAGAATTTGTTCTGTATTTGTTTGAAAGCACCAAATATTTGACTTCCGTGAAAACAGTGCCAAGGTAAATTAGGCAGAACCAGAAGCAGGAACTAAGATATAAACCTATATGTTAGAGGCAATTTCAGATGTTTGAGTTTCTTTCTTAGTACAGTAGAAATTGGAATAATATTTGCCAAGACTAGACAAATACTGCATGCTGATAGAAGACCTTGCCTGGTCCATGACTCATTCCCAGTAGGCCATACCCTTTGACTTGGCTTGGCTTTCTAGTTGTGGGGGAGGATTTAACCCTACTGGCCATGCTCGACACAAAACTCCAATCTCTCTGGCTTTCAGAACAAGACACTTACTTAAAGTCAATTTTGGTTTTATGATCCCTTTACTTATAATCTGATAGCTTTTTGGTTTTCACTCTAAGTCTAAATTCTTGTGCTCGATTTTCAGGGTCTTTTATAATCTGACCTACCCTAGCCACCCAAATTTATCTCCTACTCCTCTGTAATGGGATCATTTCACTCAGGTAATATTAGGCCTCCTCTTGTTCTTTAAAAGTTACTTTCCATTTTCTTTTGTCTTATGTTGCTTTCTTCACCTCCCTCTTTCCTTTCTTTTTAGAATCTAAATCCTACTTACCAAGACCTAACTCAAGGCCCACCACCATCATTTACTATCCTCCGTGTAACTCTTTAGTGCTCAGAATTTGTACCAAAACACATTTTAGTTCTTATGGTGTGGCAGGGTTCTTTTCTGCCTCCCATTCCCCCATTCTCACTGAGAGAGGTGACAAGTATTAGCAAGAGGCATTTGTTTATCTTTTAGGAGTTGCCACTCTAAAAAATATAATGATGACCCAGAGTCACTCTCTACCCTTGGGTGGGGCCGACATTGGGGCTCCTTTGGCACAAGTGTAAAAGGTGGACCAGTATCCTAGACACTGGCCTCAAAGGGCAACACTGGACACAAAAGCCAGAAATCTGGAAAGAGAGAAGTAAGGGTTTCAAGAGGCCCAGCAGAAAATACATTGTGCAGGCTGATCTGACATAGTAAAACCCTGACTGTTGTTTTTTAGACTCTCTATAGTATAACCAATTATAGTGTTAATATTTTTCATTGAAACCCTTACTAGGATTTACCTGATTTATAATTCTTCAGGTTATTTGGTCGCTTGTGTAATAGCTAAAAAATCATTGCCTACTCCAAGATTTTTTCCTATGCTTTTTTCTAAGATTTTTAGTTTTATCTCTTAGATTTAGGTCTGTGACTCATTTTGAGTTAATTTTTGTATGTGGTTTAAGGCAGTGTTCAATATATTTCTTTTGCACGTGTGTGGATATCCAGCTGTCCCAGCACCTTGTGTTAAAGACATCAGCTCCCCTCATCTTTGAAAAATATTTCCACTTGGTACACAACTCCAGAATCCAAAGTCCTTAATCAGAAAGTAAGTATAGAAATTGCATGTTCCCTGACAGGCTTTAGTTATGATTACAAGGGAGGGGACTAAGTGGGTTTGAATCGGAGCTCCATCACCACCAGTTTGAATGCCTCAGTTTACTCATCTGAAAAGTGAAGATGGGTTGTAAGGGGATCCACCGTTGTCTGGTACTATTGTCGTGAAGATTAAATGAATCGATAGATCTAGGACCTCGGCATGACACCTGGTCCTAAAGAAAGCCTTCAATAAATGTTTGCCGCCATGAATCAGCGGTCTCCTACTGTGGCATGTATTCAAGAGTCGTTCTTAGGCCAGTTCGTTTCCACTAAAGGGTGGACTTTCTCAGACAGAGACCAGGTAGCTTGCCTCTGACCTACGTACGTCTGCCCACCACCCTTGTCCGGTGCCTGAAGTGGAAACAGCACGTTGGCGTCGGATTGGATGGCTTACTGCGCTGCGGATAAAGACTCAAGAATCTGAAGATCGCAGCGCGGGGAACCTGCCCACCTCTGTCGCCCAGGGCTCAGGAGAAGACCGAGCCGGGCACCGGCTCGCATCGCCGTCAGCAACGCACGGCCCCACTCACTCCTGTCCAGAGGAGGACATGGAAGGGGCCCACGGACCCCGGAGTCTGAAGGAGACGGAGCCTCGAGCCAGGCCCTCAAAGCAGCAAACTGGGGGCGGGGGGGGGCACAGGGCATTCGGCAACGGAGCGACCGAGCCAGGAATGGGGGCGCGGACGGGCTGGGTGGGGCCAGACCGGCGCCCAGAAGCCGCGAGGAGGGGCCAGAGGGACCTGTGGGTGGGATGCGGCGGGGCTAGGGGATCCGAGGTCGCAGAGCGGGACGGGGCGGCGGGGACGACAGAGTCTCGGTCGCCGAGGCGGCGGGGACGAGCGCGGAGATGCGGTCGGCGTCCCCCGGGCCCCGGCCTCCCCGCCAGCCCGCGCCGACGTGGCCGCGGGAGGCCCCGCCCCCGCCCCCGCGCGTGGCCACGCCCACCTCCGCGCCCCGCCCATCCCGCTGACCCGCGTACGGCCCCGCCCCCGCCCTAGCCCCGCCCCGCGCACGCCCCGCCCCCGCAGCGGCGCCGCGGCCCGGGCGCACACCATGGCCGCGGCCGGCCGCCTCCCGCTGCTGCTGCTGCTGCTGCTGCTGCTGCTCCGCGCCCGGCGGGCGCCGGGGCTGCCGGGGCCGGACGCGGCGCGGCGCTTCTCGGAGCACAAGCTGTGCGCGGACGCCGAGTGCAGCAGTGAGTGCCCGGGCGGGGGCGCGGGGGGCCCGGGCGGGGGCGCGTCCCCCTCCGCCCGCCGATCGGGGTCGGGGCGGCCGCCCGTGTCCCCGGCGCAGAGCGGAGGCGCCGCTGGGCCCCGGCGGGCGGCACCCCGGGGTGGACGCGCCCCGCGCGGCCTCCTCGCCCTCCTGCCCCGCGCGGGCGGACGTCGCAGGCCGGGTTTGGGGGGAGCCCGGTCCCCGCCCCGGACCCCCTGTGGCCCGGTCGTTGCGGTGCCGGGAGGTGCCCCTGCGGGCAGCGGGGCGGGGGGGCACCGGCCCCTGGGACCCACAGGAAGCCGCTCGGCCCCCGGTGCGGGCCTGGGGTGCGGGGTGCGCTGGGCGGACCTCTCCGGATTCCAAGGGGCGGGCTGTTAGAGTTGCCATAACGAATCCCCCGAGGGGTCAGACCCCAGCCACCTGCCTTCAGCCCGAGCCGCCGGGGCGTCGGAATCCGTCCTCTGGTCTGCCCGACCCCGGGGTCACCCCGCCGCCAGGCTGGGGGGCTCAGAGGGCCCCGTCGCCCAGAACCGCTCGGGAACGGGTCCTTCGTCCACGCTGGGGGACACACGCAGGAAGGTGCTCGTTCCGGAAAGGCCGTTGGCCTTCTCCTTGGTGGTGCTCAGAGCCGCATGCCACCCTTCGGAAGGGCCTGTGTTGCTGCCACACCACCAAGGAGAAGAAGGCCGTCTGTGATTTGCGTCAGGCCGATCCTGGAGGTGAACCCCAGCGCCAGCGTGAATAAACCCCAGGAAAAGCAGGTCGACTTCCACGATTCCTCCTTTTGTTTGGGGGCAAACCCAGGTTATTAGCCAGCAGGGCTGGCTGTGGCGGAAAGCTTGTTGTTCTTTGCTTTCAAGGACTGCCCTGCCTGAGTTCCTCAAAGCCACGTGCCCGGAGAATCACATCCTCTGGGGACATGGTGCTGAAGGGGCCCTTAGTTGTCAAACTAACTTGAGAAATGGCGCGGGTCCAAACAGATGTAACCAAACACGGCAGGCAGCAGCAGAGCAGGGTCTGGGAGGGACTGTGTCGTGTGGCGTGTCCTCCTTAGTCATTCCACGGTATGCATGGTGCTCTCATTTCTTGTTAGAAATCTTGAACAATCTCTTCCAAGGGGGGACAAGAGAAACATTGCTATTTCCAGTTCGATAGAGTCCTCGGTCTCAAATTGTCCTTCACCTTCAACTTGGCCTCTCACACAGTTATATCTGAATTAGGATGCCTGCATGTATCAAAATAATCAGATTTCATCTTCAAAACCCAAATAACCCCCTTCAAATCTATACGTCTGCCCCTCAGATATGTATTTAAAGATTCATTTTAACGTGTCTGTTGCTGATTGGCTTTTAGTAAGTTTATTTCCATATCATCTTTTTCTCTATTTAATTGTATTTATTGTCCATTTGACATTACATCACAAACTGTGTATCTGGCCAATCAAAAGAAAAACACTGCTGCTACCAGTTTCTAGGGCGAGTTAGGATCTAAGTCCTGCATCGTAAGACTGAAAGTAACTGCTGAACAGTCCTCACGGTTTTGCTTGTCCTTGCCACATGTGATACCCACTATCAGTTTTGTTTGTACAAATGAGTAGAAATAAGCAAATAATGATATTTTGACTTTGTTTTGAAACCTTAATGCTGGGTGCAGTTGACATTATTTCAGAAAAATTCTACCTTCTGATGTGATCCCTAACAGGGTGTGACATCTTTTCCCGTTAATTTATCCAGATACTGTAAGGAGAAAGCGACTTGGCCGCAAATGAAATTGACGGTGTACGTCTGCGTGGCAGCCATTAAAGCCACTTCAAGGCTGTGCGTTTTAGTGGCTCCAGTTAATTGACCCCTTAGGGGTTCCTGGTGCTCTCCCCAGTTCCCAATTACCTCAGCATGTAGCCATGCTGAGGCTAGTCGGCATCTGCGCTTACATTTACCCAGCTGCAAAACGAAGCTTTTCGACGATTAGGAAACAGCAGAGGTTGAGGACTAGATGGTGAGAGAGGGAACCAAGAGTTTCACTTGGGACCAGGTGCTTGCAGCAGCGCACACCTCGCCTTTTCTCAGCATTACTCCTAGAGAAAATCTCTGCTGCCTGCTTGCAGGGGGTCCTGATCGATAAAGCACTAAAGACTTTAGATGCTTTGAGCCTAGGAACTGAAAGTGACTGGTTCTGGAAAGTACTGGATGGGGTGACTGCTGTTCGCAGGGGGTTCTTCTGTTTCCTAATAAACCAATACGGACGGTGCAAGCCGAACCCTGACATCTGGTCCTTTCTTTCCTCTCTTTCCATGTAGTGTTGATGTACCGGGGTGAGGCTGTAGAAGATTTCACAGGCCCGGACTGTCGTTTTGTGAATTTTAAGAAGGGCGACGACGTGTATGTGTACTACAAACTGGCAGGCGGAGCGCCTGAAGTTTGGGCTGGAATTGTAAGTAAAGGTTTGACATATTTTCTGACTCTTTATTGGCTGCTTTAGTGCAATAGATTTAAATAATTGTTTTCTTGGGGACTTTGATGGTGTTGACCTGTCACCTCTGCTAGACTGAAGAAGATGGCTCTAGGCCCCGGCAGGTATCCGTCAGGCCTGGCACAGGGGAGGCCTCAACAGCAGCTTCTGAGGCAGAACTGACCGCTTCCCGCCGTTGCTCCTCAGCGTCCACGTTCTGGGTCTGATCGGCCATGGACGTTCCATCCGTAGGAAAGGTCGAAGAGTAAAACCTGCAAAGTTTTAAGTTCACTGCTTCCAGAAGGAGGGATTCGCGAGCATCACACTCACTCCTGGAAACCGCAGATGGCATTCCGGGCATCCCCGCTTCAAGTTGATTTTGTGTGCATCCCTTGTTTTCTGGATGATGATTTCTGTGAAAAACCGGCAGCTCTGGGAGAACATTCTTAGTCTGTTAGAAAAGCAAATGTCCTTTTCACTCTGCTTTCTTGTTTATTTCGTTTGCAACTTCTGGGGCTTTTCCTGCTCTTCAGACACTTGGCCCTGATGGTTCCCCAGCAGCTGTCTCGCCCGGTTCTCTGGGGGCCCTGACAGCAGATGGAGGGAGCAATGGCAGCTTCGTGCCTTGGTGTTTGAATGAGGGACCCGATTGAGAGACTTATGAGTTACTGTCCTTTCCTTTTAAAGAGTGTGACATGTAGACTGTTTACTGAAAGTAGTAAGAGTCCTCCATTGCCTAAGACTGTCCAAATTTAGAGAAACACCCAGTCCCAAATGAAAACTTTCATTAAACACCAAACAACAGAAAATAAGACTGAAGAAGCTCAACAGAGAAGAACAGGGGAGGGATCCTGAAAGGCAGAATCTCACCTCAGTGTCTCGGTACGAAGAATCATCTATCCTGCTGCGTTCAATCCACCCCATGAGATTTCTTAATAATCTGTACTCCTGGGAGTTCTTTCCCACATCCCTAGCTGCGTTTTTCATCTCGTGGTTAAGTTTGAGCATCGGAGTAGGGGAGCTCGAATAGCAGTTGTGTACGACCTCGCTCTGGTCCGTGACCCTGGTCACACCGAGAAAGCCTGCCATCTCTCTGGGGCCCAGCCCTTTGGGACGCATGCCCTCGGCACCCCGCCAGAAGGGACCTTTGCTGTCTGGTAGCTGTGCAGGTGGCGCTGTGTTTGCCCTGCTCACGTGGAATGGTTTTTCACTGCGCTGTGTTGCAGTTGCTGTGTTTACCAACTTAGCTCCTGTAAAGATAAAAGCTCAGCGATGGAAGGGCCCTGGGTTACCCATCTTCCTTTTGAATATTTCAGGGCGGTGGCACTTTATTATATTTGTCCTGATAGCAGCTCGTGAATAATCCCTTCTCTGGAAACAGTATTCAAATCAAAGCAGCAGTTCCTTGGCAGAGATGCTGTATGGAAGCTAAATTAGATGTGAAGATTATTTCTGGTCATGAAGGCCGGGATTTCACAGCACTGTTTCTGTCAGATCCTAAGAAACGGACAGCACCCGGTGTAAAAACAGAGTTTGGTGTAGCCTGTGATCTCCAGTGACAGAGATTACGCACAGATATTTCCTTTCGCTACAGAACTCTTGATTTCTTTTCCTTTTCCAGACTCTCTTTTAGTAAAATTTTCCTGAGAAGGAGAAAAAGTATATTTGCCTCAGTCTCCCCTCTCAGTTGGTGAACCTTATACTTTAGGAAATTAAAAATTCTTCTCCTTAGTCTTCGAGATGATTCTTGTTTCCATCGCTTCGTTTTCATCCTGCAGTCTTTTTTTGGTTTCTTACAGTTTCAGACTTTATCGGCCAATGTGGCAGTTTTTAATTGCCCTGTTTTATCTAATCTCCAAGGCCCCTGCCACTAAGACTGGCTTTCAGCTAGCTGCCTGGTATAACAAAAGCGCTCATAATGAGGATATTTTAGGAGTTAGTGATAAGAGCCCTTTTTTCTTTCCGTGCATTTGATCTGCATTTC
This sequence comes from Cynopterus sphinx, assembly GCA_030015415.1. Taxonomy (NCBI): domain Eukaryota; kingdom Metazoa; phylum Chordata; class Mammalia; order Chiroptera; family Pteropodidae; genus Cynopterus; species Cynopterus sphinx. The sequence continues at coordinate 19,482,977 of CM057394.1, forward strand.
AGTCTCCTTTAATGACTGGGAAGAGATCCACCGCATCCTTTCAGGCTGTAGCTAGTAAAAGACGGTGCATGTCTCTCAAGGGGACACACTTGTACCTCAGCTGTCAGTGCTGTACAATGATGGGATGATCCACAGAGGTTTGCTTTGCATAAAACTAAAGCTTGGTGTGTAGACTAGTGTGAATCTGTTCTCCTCAAATACTCAAAAATATCATTTTTGAAAAAGCTAGTACAGCCCATAATATCAGTAACTACTTGCCTTTTGTTACGCTGGTCATGCATTTCAGAAATCTTGTATTTTTCACTTAGGAGTTTTCGTGGCTGGCGTTTATTCCTTGGCCTTCGTGAGCAGTGCTGTGCCCCATGCAGGAGATGCCTGCCAGAGGTTATTTGGAGTTGTGTTTCTAACAGCTTCGATTTGCACAGTTGTAACCATTTAACTTACAACGATCTTCACTTGTGCAGGTCTTTTATCAGCTTCAAAAACCTACCTCTGTGTGTCCCAATTTAGAATTAAGCTGAACGTTGAAAGGAAACTTGAGTGGCTGTAGAAAAGCTGGCTTTACACTATTCTGTACTTGATCGTTGTTGGAATAGTAGTCTCTGTAATCATGATAGCGACCGTATCCCCTGTGATTTTATTGACCTGTCTATTTATATGCATATTTCCTCCTGCTACTAGGAAGCCTCTCATTTACATTTCTTGTTCAGAACTTTGCTTGATATTTGTTTCTTCTGCCCATTCTTTTATGTAGGTTGGGCATTTTTTTGGATATTTTCCGAAGGATTTTATTCGGGTAACCCATGAATATACTGAAGAAGAGCTGAAAGTCCCAGCAGACGTAAGTTGCAAGTTTCTTTGTTTTGTTTTGTTGTTGTTGTTGTTCTCAATTATAATTTGGCTTATAAACTCATCAGTTATTAACTACAGTAAATCCTCACTTAGCCAAAAATCTGCGCAGACTTAGAGCCTGACAGCCAGGTGATTCTGTTTGGTTCTGGCTGGGTGAGCAGAGAAGCACAGCCTGGAGGGCCGGGTGACAGGGAAGCTAGATGGTCTTCGGCTCCTCCCAGACAAATCATTATGTGGTGAATTCCCCAAACATGAGGCACAGATGTTAGAAGTTTGGGGACCCAACCAGTGACATCCCACTTTTCCCCACTTGAGCTCAGAACACACTGAGAAACTCAGGAGTCAGGTGTATGGAGACCAAAATTTCATCATTAATTAGGATAAAGCTTTTTGGCAAACATGGGCTTTTGAACCTTGTAGTCTACAAAAAGACAACTAAGCAGCCATAGCAGAGCTAGGTAACAGGGGGCCTCCTCCACAGGCAGACTGTCTCCAGAGAACTGACAGCATGGAGGAGAGAAAATGTGTCTTCCCTCCAGCTGGTCCCAAACAGGAAAGGGCTGGAGCCCCTTTTCCTTGTCTGGGGAAGAGAAAAGGAAGGGAAGCCACCAGGAGCCCTTCCTCGGAGAGGCAGGAAGCCAAGGAAAAGGGGGTTCCAGCCTCTCTTCCCCAACTATCCCAGAACAGTCATTGCCCACTGTTGGTGCAAAAGTCCCTCCAGACCCAAACATGGATTTGAGGCTACCTCTGTCGTTAGCATGGATAAGAGTCTGCTCTCGTGACATTTAGCGAGTAACAACCAATGTTTTTCTTTTCCTTACAGGAGACAGACTTTGTTTGTTTTGATGGGGGAAGAGATGATTTTGATAATTATAATATAGAAGAACTTTTAGGATTTTTGAAATTGTCCAAGTCTGCAACTGGAGATTCTGAGAAAGTCATAGACAGAACTTCTCAGCATGTGGAAAACCCAGAAGTACCTGAGGACAGTGACCCTGACTCTGACTCAGCAGAAGCCAATGCACAGGAAAGTGAAAGTGAACTTTCCAAAAACTCTGAGGAACTCAAGGAAAGACATGAGGCTCAGAAGAATCCCCCCGACATAAACAGTCAGACAGATGTCCCTCAGGGAAATCAGCCTTCACTGGAACATTTTGAAGAAATGCTACGAGATAAACTGAAAGTGCCGGAAAGTAAAAACAACAAAACCAGCAACAGCTCTCAGGTGGCAGACGAACAAGAGAAGATCGACACTTATAAACTTTTGAAAACGGAAATGACTTTAGATCTGAAAACCAAACTTGGCTCAACTGCAGATGCACTCGTGTCTGATGACGAGACAACCAGACTCGTTACTTCACTAGAAGACGATTTCGAGGAGGATTTAGACGATGAGTATTACATAGTCGAGAAGGAAGAAGAGAATCAAGAAAACTTTGATGAGCTGCCGTTACTAACCTTTACAGATGAAGAGGATTTGAAAACGCCATTGGAATCTGGAGTTGAGAAATATTCAACAGATAAAGAGCAGAATTCAAGCGAGGAGGATCCGGCTGAGGTAACTCAGCCCCCTGGCATCAAAAACGATGCTAAAGCTACATTAGCAGCCTGGGAGGATGGCAGCCCGTCTACTGTCACAGAAGGGGAACAACAAGTAGGTGTGGATTTAGAGAATTCTAGTTCAGAGGAACAGGAAGGCGATGACGCATCCATCCCAGACAGCAAATGGGGGAAACCACCGTCAGCAACAGGTCACGTTGACTCCGAAAAGGCGGAGGAGGGTCTTCGGATTGTAGGAGGCCTTGAAACGAACAAGGACAAGGCCCCAGAAGTGGACACAGAACCTCCTCTCAGGAAAGGACAGGGGAGGACGGCCCAGGAGTCCAAGACGGACCTGGTGTGGAGTAAGAAAGAGGATGACGAGCAGGAAGGCCGGACTCCGCGCGGTTCTGCTCAGGGCAGTGGTGACCTGGACTCTCCGCCGGCTCCTGAGCAGGCGGGAGCAGCCTGGAGACCAGCCTTCGGTCACACAGACGGTGACCCGCAAGGGCCAGTGGTTCGCGTCTCAAAGGAAATGCCCCGGGACGAGAAGCCTGGGGAGCGGCTCTGGGACAGTGGCTCGGAGAGCGGGTCGGAACCAGGAGCTGCGGGGACCCCAAGGAGGGGCGAGAGGCTGGGGCAGGAAGGCCGGGGCGTGGCAGCGCCCTCGGGAGAGGAAGGGTGGAACGTGACATCCCCGGGTCCTGGGGGGGAGGAGGAGGAGGCGGACGTGTGGGCACATGGCCCGGCAGGTGGACCCAAACCCGCCAGGCCGCCCGAGGGGCCGCGGCATGCGGAGCCCCCGGGGGCCGCGCCGTCGGAGGACGGGGTCCCCCCCGTGCGGGACCCCGAGGCGGGTGGCGACGACGGTGAGGACGAGGAGGATCACGGGGACGAGGACGAGGACGGGGGGCACGAGGAGGACGGCCCGGAGGGGCTGCTGGAGGACGAGAACGCCGCGGGCGCACGCCGCGCCGCCGAGGGGGGCCCCGGAGCCGCGGACGCAGCGGCACCTGCCGCAGGGCTGGGCGCGCCGGGTGGGGACCCCGGGCTGGCGGCGGGAGGTGGCGCCCCCCGCGCAGAGGGCCCCGCCGACCCGGAGGACCGGACTGACCACGGCCCCGAGGGGCGCCCGGGCGAAGGAGGGCGGGCGAGCGGGGGCCGGGGGGCCGCCCTCCGCGGCCTCTTCAGGGGGGAGCCGGCCCCGCAGCGGCTCCGCGGGCGCCCGGACGCGCGGGCGCTGGAGCCCACGATGCCCGGCCCCGCGGGCCACGGCCACGGCGACGCCCCGGCCCAGGACACCCCTCCCCGCGACGCCCCGACCCAGGATACCCCTCCCCGCGACGCCCCGGCCCAGGACGCGGAGCGCGCCCGCCAGCAGGTGCAACAGCAGGTGCAGCGCCTGGCCGAGGCGACACCGGGCGCCCCCGGCGGGCCGGGGCTGGGGGACAGCGACGCGGAGGGCCCAACCCACGACGGCGGCGACGCGCACGACCCCGGGGAGGACGCGGTGCCGGAGGCTGGAGGTGAGGCCCCACGTGGGGGACGGGGTGGCCCCGCGAGGACCGCTGGGCCCGCCACGTGTCACGGCAGGACACCCCCGGGCCCCCTCCGCCTGTCCTGAGGCCCGCACAAGGGTTTCCCCCCGGGCTGCTCCTCGGGACGGCAGGGAACAGCCGCGTCTTCAACAGGAGACGCTGCAAACCAGGGTGCCCTCTCCCCGCCGGCCCAGGGAGCGTGTCACCCAGGGGCGGCCTGCCGGTCGCCTGCCTCTCAGATGTTTCCAAAGCACGTCTAGGAGCCCAAAAGACAACACCTGTCTCTGTCCCTGAGAACGGACCCAAACGAAGGTGAACTGTTTGAAACCTCGTGGCATAAGGACATACACAAGAAAGCGATGCCCAGGCACCCTGGGGACAGAACATGAGTTTCGTGTAAAATAACAGAAGGGCTCTCTGAGCACAGCTTCTTAATGATGAGATAGCTGCTATCACTCCAAGGTGGACTGGTACAGTTTTTAAGCCAGTGCCTGAGACTCTTCATTCCCCTGCGACCGTCACCTTTTGTGGGTGTCATGTCCTTCCCTGCCTCTTTGGAGCTGTCCCCTGGGTCAGTGAAATTCTGCTGAGCACTGGGGACTTTGCATCTGGGCTCCCCAGCATTGGCCCAGGATGCAGAGCCTTCTCACAGGGCACTCGACACACACAAGCCAGCCAGTCAGCAGTCACTGAACTGACCCCAAGCCAGTGCCCTAACGTAAGCCAGTTCCCTGTCCCGTGCTCTCTTCTGTTCCTGTGCTCTTCACCCTATGTGGTCGAGGACCAGGTAGACAGAAAGACGGGCTAAATGTCTCTCTCCAGAGTGCCAGTTTCTCCTGACAGTTCAGGGATGCAAACATCTTTGCATTTCCTCAAAGCAAATATATTTTGGATTAGAATGTAAAAGTCAGATTTTCAAGGTAAATTACGAGGTTTCAAAACATTCACCATGAGGGTCACACTGGGCTACACCCGTGCCTCGTCGGGACAGAAACGGGGGGTCTCTTCCGACTCTTAGAGATACTTTGAAAAGATTCAGAAGGCGCCCAGCAAGCCGCCTGTGTATGACGCACTTCTCTGCTGGCGCCGGGAGACAAGCACACTTGTTTATAGAAGAGCACGTTACTGCTGTGTAGAGGGATGTTTTATATTTTTGCTCTTGACTGGGTTTCTCTTGCACGTTTATCTGGGTGGGCACATGTCAGTTTGCCAAAGGCAGTTAGGTTACGGAGGTCGCTACCATAAATATTTATAAAATATATGGGAATAAGGTGGGGTGTTTTTTTTTTGTAAATTTTATTATGTAGATTAGCCACCTCTGATGTGAGATAAAAGCAGTGGAAACCCTTAGTTCCCTGCTCCCTGGGCTGCCAGCACTGGAGGGCCGTGGCGAAGTGCCTGGTGCTGTGTGACAGCGGGGGTGGGGAGGGTGGAGGTTTTAGGGGTGCTGCTTAGCAGGTAGCTGAATGGGCAGTGTCAGCGAGCTCTGCCAGCCCAGTGTATTCTTCCCTGTAGAGGTACAACCACCGCTGGAAGAAAATGTCCCCCAAGAGAACACAGATGATCTTCAGATGGAGAATCCTGAAGGGCTGGGCCTCTGGGATCAACCCACGACCAGTGACATGAATGTCTCAGATGCGTCAGAGAAGCCAGATATTGAGGAAGCTATAGACCCAGGTACGTTTGCTAGTTTCCCTTTGTGACAGAGGCACATCGTAAAGAAGACCCGGGACATGGGTTCAAGGGAGAAAGTAGAGGGGAGAGTAACACAGGTATAGACGAGTCTCATAAATAAGAAATCCCAGAACTGACCGAGGGAAGCAGGAGCTGAGCCAGATGGAGACCAGTCAAAGGAAACAGGCCGGAGACAGTGACTGAGTGACAAACCCATGCTAGGCCGGCATTCGCTTATACTAACAATTCTAATCTAAAATGTTATCTTTAAGAAGCCTTATGCTCTAAAACAGTAGTTGTCAACCAGACCAGCGGCATCAGAAACTCTGGGTGTGGAAACCAGCAGTCTGTGTTTAACAAGCCCTCCAGGAAATTCCGATCTTTTCGGAGTTCAAGTTTGAGGACCACTGCTTTGCAACTCACAAATTCTGTGTCCCTGCCCCACAGAGAGTACTGTGTGACAAGGGTATTTATTCCTAGGTATCTTACCCCACACAAACTCGTGGATAGTCCTATGCGGACTGACACTGAACAGGAACCTAATCACAGAGCACAGTGACCACCCAGTGGGAAAGCGACTCATTCCATCTGCAGAGAAAGTTGTCTTAAAAAAAAAAAAAAAAAAAAAAAACCACCACAGTTGTGTCCAACAGCTTTCTGATTTGTGTGTAGCTCACTCATTTTACCAGGAAATCAGAAGACCAGCCGGTTGTGTTGTTTAATCTATCCAGACTGGCGACTCGACATCATTACTCTCTGTGTTTGAAACTCACAGTCCAGAAGCATAGGGATGGCATTGCCCTGTGGTGCCGCAAGGCCTGGCAGTCCTGGGCTGGTCCCCCTGCTGCTTTCAGAGTATAGGAGAAGCCACAGCAGGGACGGGAATTCGGCTCTCTTAGAGGGGTGGAGTGTGCTGGACATATGTTAATTTTATAGCTGAAGGGTATGAGGGCTCTAATGGGGGTTCTGAATCTTTTTCTAGATAGAACTGTCTTTAGGAGTATCTAGGCACAGTTACTAATATTTCACAGGAACCCAATAAATATTTAAATAAAGGGAAATAATTCTCACTCTAAAGCATGGCATAAAGTATTGGTTTTCCCCCTCGGTTTTAGGGATCATTACAACTGACAGCTCTCCCGTGGATGCCGCTGATGGCAAAAAGCAACCAGAGACAAATGCTGACGACGAGCCAGCCAGCGTCACGCCTTTGGAGAACGCAATTCTCTTAATATATTCGTCCATGTACTATTTAACTAAGACGGTGAGTTTGCCATTTGTATTTTTCTTTCAGATAGCATGTTGATGATTAGTTTTTGAGCATGAGCTGAAGAACTTAGAACGTCTTTATGAAATTGCTCCCGACCCTCTGAAGCCAGCCTTTGCAGCAAGCCACAGGTGCATGACCTGGACGGTTCTTAGTTCCGTTTAGCACCGAAAGTGGGTTTGCTGCTCGCCTGACATGGGCATAGGCACACCTACGAAACATGGGTCTTCCCCTCAAGGGCCTTTTGTCTAGCAAGGCGATGGAGACGGTCACTTGAAACAGTGTCCTAGGGGCAGAGAGAGGAGTATTTACCCGCTGGGTGAGTGGACTCGTGGTGGGAGGGTGCCCAGAGCAGTTCGGAAGTGAGCTGATGCCTCGCCTTTGAGCTGAGAGGAAGGGCCAGTGGGAGTCTGATGTGTCATTTGTTGTTGAGGAGAGGGCTGGGGGTGTGGGGAGGGAGGAGTGGGCCGACTGGGGTCGGACAGGAGAGACAGCGGGATCGGAGAAGGAGGCGTGAAGGGAAGGTCATCTGGGGAGCCAGGAACAGCGCCGGTGTCGCCGAGTGCTCCAGGGAGGGGGCCGACTCAGAGGCAGCGGTCACAGCCCGTGTGAGGTGGTTTGGGGTAGGGACCCTCCGAAGGTTCTGAGCAGGAAAAAGCTGTGGTCAGACCGTTGCTTAGAGTGAGTCACTCAGGGCAGAGTGTGTCCTCGGCCTTACCTTTCCCCAGGCAGTTGTGATGCAGAGGGGCTCCTGAGGCGGCCTGGCAGCTGTCTGCGGCGTTGGGGCCTTAGCTCCACCTTGTGGCATTCGTTGAAATTGGGTGTTTTTCTTGCTAAATTGTGGGAACCTGTGAGTGAGCTTTCGGGAGTTGGCTTCTCCCGCCCCCGCCCCGAGGCCCCGCCCCTCAAGAGGCCCCGCCCCTCCCGAGGCCCCGCCCCTCCCGAGGCCCCGCCCCTCCCGAGGCCCCTTTGCGCGCCGACGTCGCCGGGGGCGGGGCCTGATGCCGGGGGCGGGGCCTGTCGCGGGGGCGGAAGGCGAGGGGGGCGGAGGGGGACGAAGTTCACGGACGGACCGACCGGCCGTGGGAGGAGGAAGCGGGGCGCGCGGGGTCCGCGCCGGGCCCGCCCCCGCCCCCGCCGCGATGGACGCCGCGCCCGCCTCGGCGCCCTCCGTGCCCGCCGGCCCGGGGCCCGCGGGGCCGCTGGGGCCCCTGTGGGTGCTGTGCGCGGCCGCCGGCGCCCGGCTCCTGGAGGTGACGGTCCCCGTGCGGGGAGGGGGGGTGATGGGGGCGCGACCCCCTCGGCCGCTCGGAGTCTCCGGGCGCCGCGGAGGGACCCGCCCCCGCGTGACCCCTGACCCGGCCTCGGTGCCTAGGCCCGCGGAGGTCGCGGCGCCCCCGGCCCTTCCCCCCACCCCGGGACGGGCCGGCCCCAGTCCCGCCGCTGTCCGGTCCAGGGACGACGGTCAGGGCCAGGGCCAGGGCCGGGCCCGCCGTCCGGCTCCCCCGGGGCCCCCGGTGCCCCGCGTTCCCGCCCGCTCCCCCGTGAGAGGGGCCAGGCTCGGGGTGTGAGACCTCGGAGGGGACGCTCGTCGTGTGTGTCGCCGCCGTGTGGGCTTCGCTGATAGCCGCAGCCGTTGACTCTTCTGTAGCATCTTTTTGTCCATTTGATGTGGCTTTTAAAGTCCTAAGAGTCGACCGAGACAGGAGAGCGTGACCCGCAGGGAGTCGAGCCAGGTGTGGACGACCGGCTGCGGCGCGGCCTACTGCGAACCGGCAGTGACACGCACGACTGAAGGACACTTAGACTTCAACGTGTGAAAACACTGCAGGCGGGAGAAACGGGGGGCTGTGGAAGACGGTCCAGGGGGCCGTCATCTGATGGAAAAGGATTTAGAACTTCTGTGGGTGTCTCTGTCCCTGCCCCATTGTGCATTTCTCTGCGGTTCCCACTGTTTCCAACATCTCTGTTTCAGCTGGTTGCTACGTTGCCTGACGACGTTCAGCCCGGGCGGGATTTTTATGGCCTGCCGTGGAAGCCTGTGCTCATCACTGCCTTCTTGGGGATTGTGTCCTTTGTCGTGTTCTTTTGGAGAACTATCCTTGTCGTGAGTAACTTAGGTTAACTTACACCTTAACTCGTAAATACAAGGGATGTTTTATCCTTTTGTTTCTTTTTTGGTTGCTAACGTGAACACACATTCACGCAGGTGATCTGCGCTAGCCTTGTAAGGTAATTCAGGGTAATCTTTGTTGGTAAAGGCTTAAGTGAACAAGTAACGTGTAGAATCTCAATGGGAAAGCTCTATGAATTTCCTTATATCCAAACCTAAAGGTTAGTATATTTGTGCCCACGTGTATACGTTGTTAGTATAATTGAAATTCTCGTGGCCATCCTGAAGGCAGTTAAATAACATGTATCAGAGCCCTTAAAACGTTCCTATCCTTCTATATAATACCATGTCTAGTAATCTATCCTACAGAAATAAGCCATCGCGCATTAAAGATCTTTTATGAGGGCATTTAATGGAACAGTATTTACTAGAGTGAAAACTTGATACAACCCAAAAGGTCCATGGTAAGGGAAAATTATTATATGTCCATATAACGGGATATTAGTCAGCTCTTAAAATTTATATATTACGAAGATATTGGGGTACAGAAATTGCTCATAATTTAACAAGGGGAAAAAAGCAGATATACACAGGAAAAATGTTACAAGGAAATACAACAAAATGTTAAAAACAGTCATTTTTCAGGCTTATTCTTATAGGTTTTACAGGTTTTCTCATTTGATCAAGTGTTGTTGTGCTCAGAAAATACCTTCTCATTTTGAAATACAGATTACATGGCATCCAAAGACACACTGTTAAAGTTTTTATTCCTTAGAGTCTTTTATGTTTATTTATGAACGTCTAAGCATACGTAGTCACACCTAGGATTATATTTCACGTTGTTCTGTTTTATAGTTGGCAAACGCAGTTGGGGAAAATTGTTCTGTGTCAGTGAGCTTTGCAGATGAAAAGCTTTCAGTTTCACTTGACGCTTTACAGTTAAAGTGGCCAAAGCAGTAGATAGCTTTGTACTGAGGTCTTCCTCTTTTCATAGCTTTCTGAAATTATTTTTTTTCTGATTTCTTGATTTTTATCAGACAAATCATTGCTCATGAACTTTCGCTCCTTGCACACGATTGTAAAATCACTTTAAAAAGAGCCTTTTGCCTGGATTCCTGTGAAGACTCCTCTAACCTTTGGGATTTTCCCTTACATAAAAGAAAAAAAGAGAATAGGTCGGGTGAATGGAAGGGCAAAAGGGGAAAACATTTTCTGTTCCTGACTCAAGCTTCTCTCATCTTAAAAACCCTAACACCTGTTTAGATCTTCCCAAGGCAGTGCAGGCTGTGTCCTAACTGCTGCTGCTTCGCCTCAGCATTTGCCTTCTGGGACCTTGGCCTCTACTCGCCATTGTCTGCGTCTTGCTGCTTCCTGTGTTCTCCTGCCCGTTGACTTGGGTGTCAGGAGGGCAAGGGAAGCTTATTCTCTCGTTTTCGAGGCTGTGTCATTACAGGAGTAGTCTTTTCTGTCCATGTTGGGACTCAATGCGTTTTCCTACAACAACACTGGTACGAGCGCTGTTAGACACCGTAGTGATGGCGAGATATCGTGGGTGACCCGTGGGCTGATCTGAGTATTTCATCATCTTTATGACACTTGAAGGGAGTAAGTTCTGGGTCACAGAGACGTTTAGTAACACTTCTTTTACAATGAGCACTGCTTACGTTTTACTATCCTGTAATGAGCGCTATCTTTAGAAGGCGATTTAGGTGTAGCTATCCTTTCTCTCGTTACTCGAGCCCTTTCCTGTGACAGTCTCTTTTCCCTTGAGGTTTGTATGTCCACTGCTTTTAGGGGGTCGGGAAAATCAGATGATCTAGCTTCTTAGATTTCTAAATTCAGTTAATAGTCAACTCAAAATTTCTCAGATGTCTTCTGGTGAGAGGAAGAGGCATATAGTTCAGTACAAAGACTACACCCTTAATTTTGTTTCCTTAGGGTCTTTTTGAACAGTCATCATTTCTAGACCTCATTCTGGCTATTTGGGGTTTTCACATGGTTTTAGGTAAATGAAGCATTAGTGTATTTAATATGAAACATTATTTTCATTGTTAAAGTTAGGTGTTTATTTCATAAGGTTGGTGCTCATTTAATGGATGTAAATGTATCTCGGTGCAAAATGAAGTATTTATCTTAGTGCTTTCATCTATTAGAAACGATGAAGTGTCACTACCAGTTACACTTGAAATGCTTTTTGATATTTTATTTTTTAATCGTATGAATCACGAGGCTAAACCCACTCTTATTAAATTTTCGTGTAGTTATGATTTGACACTTACATTAGGAACTTTAATATTTCTATTAATAAAAGGTTTTGACATCAAATTTAATTTTATTTCTCTCTCTTACAGGTAAAGAATAGAGTGTACCAAGGTAAATATCTAGGCTTATTTTGTTATTTGTACTCTTCTTTCCTTATCAGTGTTCAGTATGCGTTTTACAAGCTAAAAGTAGATGCAGCGGGGTCTGATGACTGACTGACTTGTTACCTCCGGATCATTTTATGAACCTGAGGCTGCTGACTTGGATGACAGAGTAGATGGCGATGCTACCAACTGAGATAAAAGATGCGGTGGAACAGACTCTGGGGATAAGAAGATGATTAGGTTAATTTGGGGCAGATTGACTAAATGTTGATGTAATGCAAGTTTGTTACGTGTGAACAGTGTTCTGTGCTAATGGTTTAATATAGTGATGATTGGAGGAACGAGATGTGAATCAACATGTTCATACTTCGTTTCTCTTTGCAAATGACGTACATTTGAAATGATCAAAATTTCTAAGAACGGTGCTTCATGAAGGCGGAGGGATGTTGAGCTAAAATATTTTACTGTATTTCCTACCTTTGATAGAAATTTAAATTGGAATCACATTGAAATAAGGGTGGGTTCTTATTATATATTTTTTTTAATTTTAATATTCCACATTTACTGCTGCTAACTCCAGATTGCTTTGTAAAGGCTAATAGTTATCACACTAGGAAGTTCTTTCCCGTCATAGCGCCAGCTAAGACGTCTTTGCTGTTGATGCATTTGTGATCATAATAATTTAATGGATGTCTCTTCTATTTTCAGTCACTGAACAGCAAATTTCTGAGAAGTTGAAGAATATCTCGAAAGAAAATGCAGAACTTGTACAGAAATTGTCAGATTATGAACAGAAGGTATAGTTATTTTTTCAGTTCTCCCCTCCCATGGTTCCAACTTGAATTATTTCCTCCTCTTATAGTTTGTTATACTGTTTTTAAATTATATTTTAAAATTCAGTTGTTTCCTATAAACTATCCAAATCTAAAGTAGTCATAGTATGTGTAATGTAGAGCTTTCTTTTCTAAGGCGGTCACCTACCTGGGGATAAGTTTTGATGGCACGACAATTAATGTTTCTGTATTCTGAAAATTCTTTATGTTATATAGATCAAGGAATCAAAGAAACATGTTCAGGAAACCAAGAAACAAAATATGATTCTCTCTGATGAAGCCATTAAATTTAAGGTAAAACTCCCTTCTCTTTTTGAGATTACATTTTAAAAACAACAGCAAAAATAATATATTAATCTTAATATCTTCTGTAGGATAAAATCAGGAAACTGGAAGAAACGAATGAGAGTCTGAACGACACAGCTAAAAGTCTGCGTGTTATGTTAGACTCCGAGAGAGATCAGAACGCCAAGAATCAGGACTTGGTAAGCGTTTTTGCTGCTGGTGGTCCCGTCGTGTGGAGTTCAGACGTTTTTGCCAAACTACTTTGTAGGTTGAGTGAGCCGAACTCTGCATTTTCCCATGCTGTGACTAGAGTGAGATGGGGAGCTAGGGAAATTGCACCTGCCTCTCTCCGCTTTTAAAGCCTCTTACGTGCTAATGTTGTTGTTATTTCTATGGCCCTCGGAGGTATGTTTGTCCTCAGCCGGGGATAGTTTCCACGTCGCTTGGCTCGACTCTGAAACATGTAGAGCCGCTAAGAAACTGTAGCCCAGTTGAAACGGTTCTTATGTTTGGGTTTGCATGGTTCTTTTTTAAAATAAACCTTTAATGTTAGAACAGTGTTAGAATTACATGAAAGTGGCAACGATAACAGAGAGTGTCCCCGTGTATTGCATAGGCACGGTAAGCTCCATCAGCCCGTTGTGGCTTCTCCACTGTAAAGTTACCCCTTTCCACCCTCTGCACGCTGTGCCCTGGGGTGAAGGCCGGTGCGCCACCCAGTTACAGAGCGAGAGCGTGCCCCACCTCCTCCAGGAGGCAGGATCTTCGTAACTTATGTGGAGTCTGCCTGGGAGACCTGTCTGTTCTCCCTCGGGTCCAGCCATTTCTGGTTCAGGCAAGAGCATCTTTAAAGTGACCTTGGGGATTTTTCTCTATCACTAGAAGAACCATTGATTTGAAGTGGTTTGCTGGAAAGTTTTTCCATTTTCTTTGCTTTTACTTTTTGTCTAGTCGTCTACTACACTGTCCCACAGCCAGGAAGGCTGCGGATGGCATGAAAGGATTATGCCTCCGATTATTTCTTCTTCCGTCATCTCTTTCCATTCTTGACTTAACCTAAATGTGTAGCTATTTTTACATGTTAGGTGGGGGATGGCTCTGGGACGTGTTTGCTAATGTTTCTTCTTTTAGCATATGTCCCAGTGTTTCCTCTGAAATCCTGATGTTTTTTATGTTCTTTTTCCACATGGCAGATACTGGAAAACAAGAAGTCTTTAGAGAAGTTAAAGGATGTAATTGCAATGAATTCCTCAGAACTTTCAGAGGTAAAGCTGCCTGTAGTCAGTGTAAGATATTACTACGATATCTTAGTTTTATTGAGAAATAAACACTAGATGTGTGCTAGAATGTGCAAAAGAAATGAAAACTGTGTTATGCCTAACTGGGAAAGTGTAACTTTGTTTGTTTTTCTTTGCAATTAATTCACTGGTGAAAGTGTTTTGCATTAGGTTCAGATTGCCCTCAATGAAGCCAAGCTCAGTGAAGAGAAGGTGAAGTCTGAATGCCATCGGGTTCAGGAAGAAAACACCAGGCTGAAGAAGAAGAAGGAGCAGGTAAAGAAAAGTTGACGTCGCAGGTCATGTAAACTAGAGAGCCGAATGGCATGACCTCGCGGATGTCTTTTCTCAGATCTGTCTTTACGGTAATGAAGTGTGTATGCGGGACTTTATTCTTAGATGCGCAGAGTTTAAACTGCGCTCCCCAAAGTGAGGACGTGCACGTTCTCCATCTTCTGTACGATTTCTCGTAGCCACCAGTGTTTGGTCTTGTCAAACACCAACCAGTCATTAACTCAGTTAATACTGTAACAGCCTCAGGGGTGATGGGTTTGCCTCGTAGACCAAAGAGCCGGGTGTTTATGACCCTCCTTTGAGCAGTTACTGCTTTACTGACCAATGGAAGGTTATGTAATCTGTTGTCTGGACTTGGGCGGCAGTGAGGTGTGCCTTTCTCTTCCTACTGGAAGTGAGTTATGTGGACCGGCTGCGATGTCTGAAGGCGGCAACAGACTCGATTAACTCAGCTCCAAGTTCTCACTGCTGTCCTGAGCGTTGGAAGCGCTCCCCCTGTCCCTAAGCCAAGGCCTTAGCCCTTCGTGACAGGCCAGAGAGGGGCATGGCTCCTGCTTTCCCGGCTCGTTCTCATGGTCCTTAGAAGTCCTACGCTTTGCAAAGTGACATGTCTTCACTTTCCAGTTGCAGCAGGAAATCAAAGACTGGAGCAAATCACACGCCGAGCTCAGTGAGCAAATCAGGTCGTTTGAGACGTGTCAGAAAGATCTGGAGGTCGCTCTGACTCACAAGGACAACAGCGTCAACGTGAGTTCGTGCTCCCGACTCCACACCTGGCTCTCGTGAATTCTCAAGCAGCCCGCGGTCCATGTCGCGAGCTGCTCTCTCACCCCCTTCGCTCCGTTCCAGGCTTTGACTAACTGCATCACGCAGCTGAATCGGTTGGACTGTGACTCCGAATCCGAGGGGCAGAATAAAGGAGGAAACGAGTCCGATGAATTAGCAAATGGGGAAGTGGGAGGTAAGATGGGCGTCGGGCAGGCTGGAGCTCTTTCGGCCTTTCTGTCTTTAGGCGGGTTCACTGACGCTGCGTCCCAGCCGGCCGAATTGTAGAGACGTCCGTGTCCGTGGGTGCCGCGGGGCACAGTGGGCACGCGGCGAGCCCTGCTGCTCCAGCCCACCCCCTGGGAGCGAGCTGAGTGCGCTGCAGCCTGCCTCAGTCGTGCCTTAGGCCTCTGAGCGCCGGACACTGTTCGGCAGGAGAGACTCAGCTTCATGGAGGTGACACTTGAACTGGATGCTCATCAGCTCTGTCGTTCTGTGGCTTTAAGGCTTCACGCCCGTTTTGAAAGTAGCAAGGCGGTGGGAGCCACAGACCGACTAGGTCACGGAGCAGAGGCCACAGCAGAGCGTGATTCCGGGTGAGGGAGCTGTTTCTGGACAGTTTCCCAAGTCGGAAACTGCTTGCGGAGCGGGCGGTGCAGACCACAGCTGGTGGCAGATTCAAGGGAGGCCAGGAGGGCGAGGCTCTAAATCAGACACTTGGCCCGGTGGAAGGAGATCTGGAAAAGCGGGAGGAGTTCACCTCACAGCCCTCTGCTCAGGAGCAGCCCTGGCGGCGTGTTTGTCCCGTACTGACATCTCTGTGTGTTCGCTTGGTGCCGTTCTCAAAAGTCACGTAGCCTGATCAGCTCTATTGTCTTCACGGGGTACTCACTTAGTTTGGGGCAAGTCAAGAAAATGTAGTTACAAAGCCAGGGAGGGAAAAACAATAAACACCTTTTGTTTTTCAGGTGACCGGAGTGAGAAGGTGAAAAACCAGATCAAGCAGATGATGGACATTTCTCGGGTAAGTCCTTTCCCCAGACCCCGTGAGCGCCTGGAAGCTCTTACTGTGCCTCACTTGTAAGAACGTGCTCTCCCCTGCACTTTCTAGACACAGACGGCAATCTCGGTGGTGGAGGAGGACCTCAGACTTTTACAGTTAAAGCTCAGGGCCTCCATGTCCACCAAGTGCAACCTGGAAGGTGGGTGCCAAGTGCGGGGCAGACACGGAGTTGCGCTGTGGGGTGGGGGGCCTTCCCGTCAACAAGGCCTCGAGTCGTGTGCACATACGAAGCTCAGACGTTTTGTCCTTCACAGACCAGATAAAGAAATTAGAAGGTGATCGCGACTCGCTGCAGTCTGCCAAAGCGGGGCTGGAAGACGAGTGCAAAACCCTGCGGCAGAAAGTGGAGATCCTCAACGAGCTCTACCAGCAGAAGGAGATGGCTCTGCAGAAGTACGTGTTCGTGGTCGGTGTGCCCGGCTGTCCTTTGACTAAACGTGTCTCCTCTGCAGTTTCGTCTCCTCCTCCTATTCACAGTGTTTCCACCTGCCTTTTCTCCTTTCTGCCTCATTGTCCATAACTTGCATTTTTCTTTCCATTTTAACCAATCGTCAGAAATTGTCGCTGGTAATTTATTTCAGGGGGCGTGGTTTCTTGGCACTGACAGGTACTGCTGTGGAACTGGGGCTCTGTTCTGTTCTGTTTGCAGATCCATGCCCTTTCTATGGCTCTGCCACTTAGTTTCCTGCTTTCTTTGTGGTCACGTACATAGTTCTGATTTGTATTTGTTCTGGTCTTTACTACAGCCTTTAAAATTCCCAAGCAATGTATGTGAATGATTTTTCGTGAATATTTCAGAAAGAATGCTTAGTTATTGAAGGCATCATAAGCCTAGGACTTAGCATAGTCAGGCAGAGTAAACATCAGGTGATGTAATTTGTGGCGAGGCTGTCGAGAGTTTTAACGTAGAAATAACCTGTCTGGTCTGTATACTTAGGGATTAATCTTCTGAAATGTGCATCTCAGCTGTGGAGTTAGGCAGCTCCTGCCTGGGATCCTTGCATTCTACTCGCGGAACGTCCTTTAGTGACACACTTGACCAGTTTGTACGAAAACAGTTTTGTTTCGACTCCCACTTCTATGGGATTTCCCCTGCGTATCCTGCGTTCTTACCCGCATTTGCTCTCTCCTGGGTGTGTGTGCTCGGCTGTCTTCCAGTGCTGGACACTCACTTCAGTCATCAGATCTGCTGCTGAAATCATTCGTCGAATTCTCAGTTTCAGTTACTGTCTCGGTTCTGTAGTTTCTTTTCCTCTGCTGAGATTTGTCGTTTTGCCATTTACTTCCTTAAACATACAGGGCCCAGTTATTTTGAAGTCCAGGCCCACGTCTTTTGTCGTTTAGATTTGATCACAGGTTTCCAGAGCGCCCCGTCAGTTTTGACTGCGTGACGGACACTGCATGTGCTCACTGTAGAGGAAATGAGGTGTCGGGATGATGAACGGGAGAGATTCACGTTTACTTCTGGCCTGTGGCCCCTACTTTCATCCACTCGGCAATTAGGATCATTTGAAAGGTCTCAGCCCCTCCAGGGACACTCTGTGGCCGGTTCGGTGCTCCAAGTGCACAGCTGTCTCTCTTCTCGGCCTGAATCGCTAGGGGTCCCCCTCATTGACAGCCTTGAACTCCCCTCCTTTTCTTTGAACCCGGCTCTACTGAAAGCTCTGCTCAGCCTCCTCTGTCTCCGCCTCCCCCTCAGTGCCTGGATGAGCCTGCGGGGAGGCGGCTTCAGCCCAGGCCCCCTGGGATTGAGATTCCTCCTCTTCTGGCTGTTGCGTCCGGCACTCCCGCTGTCCTCAGTGTCCCCACACTGACCCGTCGTCACCGGAAGCAGAGCTCTGTCGGGGCTTCCGTGTCCTCACACCTGTCCCTAAGCCCGAGTCAGGGATTGCTCTGCTCTCGCGTTAGGCGTGAACTGTTGGTGCAGGGAGAGCACTTGCCGGGCCTCTTGCCAGGTAACCAGAGCCTCAGAGCCACTCGGACTACCGGCGGCTGTGTTGAATGGCAGTTATGGAAGAAGACGCCCTCCTTTCTCTGGCGTTGTTAACCCTTTTCACTCTAGTCCAGCTCTTAGAAAGTTAACTTTCAAGCTAAGTGTCTTTTGAATCAGAACCCCGGGCAAAGAAATCCAGGGTAGCCAAACAGCAGCATTTTACACCGTCAAGTGTTGCCGCCTCTGCAGTTTGTTACTGCAGACTGGCGTCTCGAGCTGGAAGGTCATCGAGCTAAAGTCAGTTCCCAGTAGGTAACACCCCGATTGTGGGACAGTCGGAGTCGTTTCCCTGCCGCAGGCATCCCAGACGCTGAGCGCTCCCTCCCCGACCACAGCCCCTGCGGGGTGGGTGTCCCGTGCCTCCCTGCAGGAAAGACAGGTTCTAAGGTCCCTGGCTGTCGGTCTCTATCGCGGAACCAACCAGTCCTGGAAGGAGAGATAGTCCTTCCATAAAAGAGAAGTGATGACAGGTCTTCCCAGTGGGGAAACGAGAGCATTATCCCCCGCTTGATCCTAATGAGCTTAAGCGCGTTAGGTCGATTAGCCCAGGCTTTTCACATTGGAGTAAAATGAGCTCTCGTCGTCTCAAGCTCCAGAAAGCTGCCCGTGGGGCACACCGTTTGGGGTTTTTTTACATCCACTTTATTTGCTAGTACAGAGAATTATCACTGAGAATTTGTCAATGCAGGTGGTTTGCCAGTAGGCCGGGGAGTGGCAGGTGAGAGTTCCCTCCTGTGCCTTCCAGAGAGCACGGAAGGTCAACGTTTGCGTGGAGAGAGGCATGCAGACAGGCTGCGGGGAGAAACAGACCCTCTCACTTGACCACCGATTTTTATCTTAGGAAGTTGAGTCAAGAAGAATACGAGCGGCAAGAACGAGAACAGCGGCTGTCGGCTGCAGATGAGAAGGCGCTTCTGGCGACGGAGGAAGTAAAGACTTACAAGTGAGTCCAGCGTCCGCAGCGGGCGTCGGTGGCTGGTGAAACAGCCAGCTGTTGGCCTGTTGTTTAAAGCCATGTTTAGTTTGTAGAACAAAATAGCACAGACGCATAATAAAGCATCCACGGGCACGAGCACGTGTAGTTCACGTAAAAACATAGATTCTAGGTTAACAAAGGGAAAAATGTCGCACAGGAATTTCCTCACACCCGACTCGGGCAAGACTGGAAGGGAACTCGGTTCAGGCCGACAGTTCTGGGTGGTGGTACCTGGGGGAGGCGGTTTGCTGTCCGGGGTCCCATTAAAGTGACTCTGCCACTGATGGGCCTGGGAGTCACAGGTCTGGGGCATTGTCTGCGGATATAATTCAGGGAAGAACAGGTTTTATGGAGGAAGATACAGATTATTTGAGAACACACAGAAGAACAGCTACAGAAGTTATGATGCATCAGCTGCGACTCTCCAGCCATTTAATAAGGAAGGAAGGAGGGAAGGACGTGTCGAGGGATCAGTCCTGGTCGTGTTGTGTTCCTGCTGGAACCGTGCAGACGTCTGCGTGTGTGGACGAAGTCCGTCAGGGCGCGGTCGGAGTGCAGGCGGGCCTGTGAGCTTGTTTAAAGTGTTTCTCAGTTGATAAGAGCAGGTGTGATCCTTAGGCGGAGAATTGAAGAAATGGAGGATGAGCTGCAGAAGACGGAGCGCGCATTTAAAACCCAGGTAAGCGCCCGCCCTGCGGCTGCGGAGTCCTCCGTGTCGGTGTAGACTGTGACAGCGGCTGCTGTGGGACTCCCTAAACGTAACGCGACGTGTTGCCTCTTCCAGATTGCTACGCATGAGAAGAAAGCTCACGACAACTGGGTAAGGCCGTTTCCCTTCCTCTCTCTGGTGCTTCGTCTCCAGCAACTGAACTGGGGTGGTTTTTCCTCCAATAGCTCAAAGCTCGTGCCGCAGAAAGGGCGATGGCTGAAGAGAAGCGAGAAGCTGCCAACCTGAGGCACAAGTACGTGGTTCCGAGGCTTACCCCGCTCTGCGTCTCAGGGTTTAGGCCGGGCCGTAAACAGCAGCAGAGACTTCGTTTTCTCTCCCGCTTTTAAGTCCGGTCTTCCTCTCTGTGCCAGATTATTGGAATTAACCCAGAAGATGGCGATGCTACAGGAGGAACCCGTGATCGTGAAGCCCATGCCAGGGCGACCCAGCCCCCAGAACCCCCCGCGAAGAGGTGGGGAGCCCTTTCAGAGGGCAGCGATCTGTGTTTGGGTGCAGAATGTGCGAGTTCCTTTTTATTTCTGTGCGTCATGAGCTACGGTCCCCTCGCAGTGACCCTGTGAAGAGGAGAGGGGCCCTAACGTCGTAACAGCTGGCTGTCGTCTGCAGGTCCCCTGAGCCAGAACGGCTCTTTTGGCCCGTCGCCCGTGAGTGGGGGCGAGTGCTCCCCGCCTCCGGACCCGCCCGGGAGGCCGCCGTCTGCCACGCTCGGCCGAGGCGACGTGCCCAGACGTGAGCTTGGTGAGCGTGCGCGCGCGACTTCGCCGTAAACTCTTGCGGGAGGTTTTCTCCCCTTCAGTGAGGATCGTAATGCGAACGACATCCTAGAATTTGGGTCTGTCCAGTGCAGGGAGGACATCTTATTTTTCTGGGTGACTGTATAAAGTAGTTTTTGCTTGTTTTCCTGGGATACGTAAACCTTTATCTTTAAATCGAATTTCTGTGGCGTTCCGCAATCACTGCTGCGAAAGTGGCCTCACGACTTCATCGGTCGTGCAGCACACGGCCGTCCTCGGCGCGGCCACGTGAGGTGCTGCAGGTCTCTGTCTGTCTGTGACACTGGGTAAGATGGGGACGTCCCTACATGGGAACTGGAGGCAGGCGGCCCGAGCGCTGGGCCGGCATGCCAGCGTGCGGGTCCCACTGCCGCGCTGCATCCGGGACAGCGCTGACCCGCTGCCTCAGTCTGTCCTGCATGGGACTTCGGCGCTGTCGGAGGAGGTGGCCCCTGACCCGCCCACAGTTGGTTCGCGTCTTCTGGAGAAGCCACGAAGGGCCCGTTCTTTCTTTCTCAAGGTTCAGCGGACGGACCTCCGCCTCGCCCCCGCTGGCCTGAGGCCCCTGGGAAGCCCTCCGCCTCGGGTAAGGGCCCGGGTCCTTTCAGGGTCTGCAGTCGCGCAGGCAGCAGGTCGGACTTCTAAGGGTTCACGAGTTGGGACGAGTCTAACGGGGTGTCTGGCCTTCAGCAGAGCCAGCGTCCGGCGCCGCGCCCCTGACGAATAGCAGCTCCAGAAGCTCGTCCCCGTCCAAGGCGATGGACGAGGGCAAGGTGAGTACCCGGGGCTCCGGCCCCCCGCAGCAGCCCCCTCCTGTCCGTGTCCTGTTGTGTCTGTCCCATCTCATTTGTTTCTTAACAAAGCGACCTGCTCTCCACGAGCCCGACGGCCCCTCAGTCCCCAGCGCCCTGGCTGAGCACCCAGTCGCAGTGAGTACTCGGCAGTCGAGGCCGACGGGCTCTGAGCTGCCGTGTGTGACCTGCTCGCTTTACGCTGACGGGGACACTGACCTCGCTGTCGCCTTGGGCCTGGATGGTTGCCCGGTCGCTTGGTGGTGTCTCCCGTTTGGTTAGGCGACTAACCCGCTTGCAGCGTCCGCTGCAGCTACCTGAAGAATCCAGCTGTCGTCACCGTCTCTGTGCACTGTGTGCTTCAGGGGGGAGCGCTCTCGGACCTCGCGTTCCGTGACTCGGCGTCACCACGTACTTGTTGGGAAGCGCGCGGTTTACCGCCAGTGCCTACGAGGCACAGCCCACCTGGGCAGTCAGATCGCAGCCTGGGAACAGAAGGGCGTTTGCTGGAAGTGACGACAGTGACGATCTGTAACTGTTCGGCGCCAGCTCCCAGCACTGGCCTTAAATCGTGTCCACGTAGGGTGTCCTCTTGTCGCTGTGGAGCTGTCACAGCCAGAAGTCCTGCGATCGCACCGCACGGAGCCGCTCTAGGTTGAAATGCAAGGACCTGTAGTTCCCAGTTCCCCGTAGGAAAGGGTTAGTGTCTCGTACCCTGGAGCACAGTGTCGCCGGTGAACGGAGGGGGCTTAGCGCCGCGTCTGCCTGACTCGTACGTAGAAGGACGTTTCCGTTGAAAAACACTTCATGGTTTCAGAGCCGGCTGCAGGCGTCCACCTCCTTTGAGAGCTTTTCCTCGTAGGGCAGCCAGGGTAAGACCCGACCAAGACCTCGCAGGAGCGGAAGACTTGCGAGGGCCGACTCCCCTGAGGGCGGGAGGCCGAGCTGGGAGAGCGGGGCCTGCGGTCTGGCCTGCCTCCGGGGCAGAGCTCTGATGCCCTCCCGTCTGTTCCTTCACGACTAAAACAAGACGGTCGCCCTAGGAGGCCTAGGGATCTGGGAGTTAGAGATGAACGTGAAAGCTGAAGGTCCCCCGTTCTCTCCGGTCCCAGCGTGGAGGTGGGAGCAGCTGCGGTGCTGACAGGGCGGCATGCAGGCCCGGTGGCCTGGGCGTAGGTTGCGGCGTGGGGCGTGGTGGCCACAGGTGTCGGGGGTCACCTGTGTTCACGTCCTTGGACAGAGTCCTCGTGCTTTCCCTCCCGCTTGCTTCTACATAGGGGCCTGACGACAGGGAAGCGCTTCGGTCCCGTGCCACCCTTGTGACATGCCTGAGCGGGGACAGACAGGCGGGCACCTGACGGCTGCGTCCCTGGGTCTCCGCTCGCGCGGGTGTGGGCGCTCTGGCCCGTCGTACAGAGCATTTCAGCACGTCCGTCTCTGCCCTGCAGGTGACCGCGGCCGCGAAGGGGCCGCCTCCTTTCCCAGGGGTGCCCCTCCTGAGCTCCCCCGTGGGAGGCCCGCTGCTGCCGCCCATCCGGTACGGACCGCCGCCTCAGCTCTGCGGGCCTTTCGGGCCTCGGCCACTCCCTCCGCCGTTCGGTACGACTTGTGAGCACTGGGGACTGACGCGCGGAGTGTGATCTGTTCTCTCTGTCCCTTGCTAAAGTTTCAGCCGTCGCTGTGCAGGGACACGGCGGGTGCCGCCTGCGTGCGCTCCCTGTGCCGAGACGGGCAGCAGGGTCTCGTGCAGAGGGGTGGGCCGTGGCTGGCAAGGCAGGCACGTCGCTCCTGCAGGTGCCCACTGAGCAGCCGGGGCCACACGCCAGGCCCTGGAGCAGATAGAACCCGCTCCTGAGTCCAGGAGCTTCTGGGGTCCTGCAGGCACAGATGCGAGGGGCAGACCGACCCCTGACTCGCGCCGGGGATGAGTGGGACGGCGGTGTGCAAGGGCAGGCCGGCTGCCAGAGCAGCCAGAGCCCTGCCGACCCTCGGCAGGCGGAGGGGAAGGCCTCCCGGAGGAGGCATAGCTAGGCCGCTGTGTGTCACTGACACAGCACAGATGGGGTCCCTCGGCAGAGTGGCTCTGCTGCAGTGAAACCCGAATCTCCCCGACACCACGTCGGTGTGACGTGCGGACTTGCAGGTGCAAAGCACCTCTGGGGCGGGAGGCACCCCAGCTAGGCCGAGCCACGTTTCGTCCTGCCGGGTCCCTCCCACGTGGCTTGCACTTGCTGAGCGCGGTGGCCTGGTCTGTGAAGTGGGGTGCCAGCACCCGACTCCTGGGGTTGTAAGTTTAAGATGGACACGCGGGCGTCACCTGACTCAGGCACGTTCACACCTGTGTGCGTGACGCCATCTGTTTTCCCAGGTCCGGGTTTCCGTCCGCCGCTGGGCCTGAGGGAATACGCACCGGGTGTCCCACCCGGGCCGCGGGACCTGCCGCTCGACCCTCGGGACTTCCTGCCAGGACACGCGCATTTCAGACCTCTGGGCCCTCATGGCCCAAGGGAGTACTTTTTCCCTGGTCCCCGATTACCAGCCCCAGCTCACAGCCCCCAGGAGTATCCCCCGCCCCCTGGCGCGAGAGACGCGCCCCCGCCTGCCCCCCAGAGCCGCAGCCAGGACTCGTCGCCGGCTTTGAAACAGAGCCCGTGACCGTGACCGTGACCGCGGACGCCGAGTCGGGGAGAAAGAGGGACGTGCACCACCCACCACGGGCTCCAGAATCCCGAAGTTGCTGTCAAAGGGTCGGATTTTCGAACTGAGCTGCCCTGGCAGTGTGCATTTTTGAGCCAAGCAATTAGAAAATATCACTTCCCCCCAAATAAAAATCCCCTGGTCAGCTAGAGCCTCCTTCCAGCTTTGAAACGTGCAATAAAGAATCCCGCATTTTAGCTCACGCAGCGTATGTAACGGTTCAGTGCTTTCGAGTGTCATGGAAACACGAACATTTCCTGTGGAAATGCTTAAGGACGCGTGTTTCCACGTATCCTGTTTTTAGTGTACACCAGCTGAATGGAGGGCCGTGGTGTTGATAAGCTCGATTTTTAAAACCTGTGGGCCGCAAAGACTGTTACGCTGAAAACGTTTACCGAGAAAACGATCACTAAACTGCCCCCCGTGCTGCCGTTCTTTGTAGTGCTAGTTCGTAAAACTTTGGTTACGACTTCCCAGTGTCTGTTGATTCTTTGGACGGCTTTCTCACGAGGCCTGTGCCTTCTGGAGCCATGAAAACTCGGGGTCCTAGAGCGGAAGTGGCCACCCGGGACCCCAGGACAGGGCGGTGGGCCCAGCGGCACAGCACGCACGGGCTCCCGGGCACTTGCAGTGCCTCGTCCGTTTCCTGGGTGAGTTCACGACACAGAAGGCTCGTGGCCCTGACGCTCTGTGCTCTCACCATTCCGGCATTAAGGGTGCAGAACAAAAAAGAAAACGATGTGTCATGACTATAAAAGGAAACTTCCTTTATTAAAAAATGTGGCCTATTATTTCTCCTGTGCTTTGCCACCGATTTCCAAAGAACAGGGCAAAACAGATCAGAAGCGTGGAATACTACGAGGAAGGATGCTGTAGGGATCCTAAGTCTTTGACTGCTCCTCCACCATTAACATTTGAGCTTACGTTTAAAAATCAGTGAATCTTAAGCGGGATTGCACCATACCTAAAAGTCTTCTTAGAGCAGTTAAGATAATACGTCTTCAATGTTTCTTCGGGACTACCTCTTCAGACACTTTAACTTATAGTAACTTAATAGCACATTTTAAGAAGTTTAAGATTTATATTAAATCAAAATTGTGAAAAGCTGATATTCTTGCTTACTGCTTGACTGTACCTCCCATTCTTCGAAGCTTCGTGATGGACCAGTGTTACCAGACTGGCCTGTTACTTTTACTCCACAAAGAATACCCTGTAAAAGGAAGCAAAAGCTTCACCGTGAAACAAAACCTTTCCTTTATACTAAATTACGAGAAAGAGACACCATTTTAGAAAGATGAGGACCTCCGAAAGAAGACAGCTCCTCCACAGTTCACGGGGAAGACGTCTGTCAGGAAGAGTTCCATCACTAGGTCTTCTGGCTTCATACCAAGAGTAGAAAGTTGAGGAAAACCACATACTTAATAGCACACGTTATGTTAAACCATGTAAAATAAAGATTAAGTCACAAATAACTTCTGAATACTTCACTACCTTCAGGACAAAATAATTAGTGAAGTTAATGTAATTTCTCATTTTAAATAGCATTTAAATGTAGATTATACCAGCTGGGAAGATAATCAAGTAGGAAAGGGAAATTCAATCCATTTTAAACCAATCAGCTGCAGAGGATCTCAGTGTCAGTCTCTGACACTCCGTGGTCGCCGCTGCCCAGGCCAGCTGCCAATACCCAGCAGGTGGAGGGGGTGGCTGTGCCATCCCTCAGTCACACTGGACTCGGCCGTCTCAAAAGCGGCACCCATTTCAGAAGTCGTCTCCGGCTCAGTTTCAGGCGTCGTTAAAATCCGGTGTTTCAGAGGCGCGATGATTACTCGATGGCCGATCTTTTTTATTGGACGGAGAATTTAAATACTTGGTGGGATGTGGAGTAGTGTTTCTTCGATCTCTTGTCATTTCATTCAGGTCTGAATTAAACCTAACCTCACCGTGTTCAGTTTTAGCTGCTTTAAACACTGATGAAAGGCATTTGTGGTTCATATTAACCACACTTATGTGAATAGCAGATGCTGCTTCCTATAAATTACCACTTTGATATATGTATGTCCTATGGTCTCTGAGAACGAGAACAGTTATCAGTTTTGCTCCATTTTAATGGGTTTTTGAGGGCTAATACTTTAGGTCTTGTCAGCAGCATCCGATGGAAGGTACTGAGCATTCCACAGGGTACAGAGTGCTGCCACCTTAGGAAATCCCCCTGATGTGGACCAAGTGTGGTTCTGCCCCTGGGGGAGCTTGCAGTCTGGGGCTGACAGCTCAAGGCCCAGAGTTGAGTGAACAATGAGGTCATTTAAGGCAAATTCCTCACCCTCCCCACCCCCACACTACTGTGGATTCAATCATTCTTTAGTTGATCTGATCAAGATGAGAGAGGATGAATTTGGGTGGAGCTTTCAGGTTTGTGTAGTTTTTAGCGTCCATCTTAGTAAAAAGAATGGAATCAACACAACTGAAGGCAAAGACTAGGTATCTTGAAGTGCAAGGGCCAGACCAACTTGGTTGTGGTTGCCTGTTTTAAAAGACAGACATACTGAATGGGATGACTAGCGTTATGCTAGTTTAGGAGGCCAGAACCCGCACTGCGTTCCCACTGTGCTGGCACTGCTCACTAAAAAAAGGGACTACTCAGTGAGTGGGCCCCACATCTAACCCCCAGAAAGCCGGATCTCCATGTTCTGTATCAAAGAGCCACCTCGTGTGTACCATGAACGTTTTATTGATGCCCCATTAATTCAAAAGTAATGTAAAATAGTCAAATTATTATAATAAGGTAATGACCTGCATATTTCCATACGGATGAATGTTGATAACATCTAAATAGAAAATAAATGGCAATCCTATCTACCTATGTAAAAAAAAAAAAAAAACAGCTCCAAATTTTGCATCCTCAACACTGTAAGAGGTGTGTGTATGCAGCTTCCCAGGTTGCACAATCAGTGGTCAGAAAAACAGCAGTTACTCCTGCTACTGCGTCAGCGTCGGACTCAAATTACGTTCTGGTTCCATGACACTGTAAACCCATCTAAGAATCTGTACTTACTGAGTTTGTTCCACGTTAACCCCAGAATCACCTTCAGAAAGAATAACGGTGTGACGGAGAACAGTGGATCAAGATGACTAAAGATACGCTCACGCTCAGAAAAACGACCTGGTCATCCGGACGAGACAGCGGCAGCCGGGGACACACCCGCAGGGACACTGACCCGGGCAAGGCACACGAAGCAGGACGCCGAGATCGGGGCGAATCCAGGGTCTCCGGGCAGCGGCCTGTCAGTTCCCAGGATGACCTTCGCGGACAGCGTAACCGGTTCCCACCCGTCTCGTAGCAGTTCCATCCTCCCCTCCCCACGTCGGCCCGAAGCTTGACCTCAACCCAAACACCCCACCGAGCAGACTGGAGCGGAAGTGAACAGGTGTGCAAACGCGAGCACATTCTTACTGCTGCATTTAGTCCGAAGGTGGGCACGTCCCACCCACAAGAGCGCTGTCCCAGGAAGCGGGGCGGGAGCGGTGGTACATCGGAAGAGGGACGATTAATTGCACAATCGATAGAAAAGTGAAAACGTTTCGAAACCTCCAACAAGCCTGGTCCCCACGGAGTCTCACGCGCCGGCGACGGTGCCGCGCTGTGCAGCGGACGCGCCCGGGCCGACTGGCTCGCTCCTGCCTGCTGAAGGGTGAAGGTGCTACAGAGAGCTGTGACGGTTTGGGGGGTGGGCAAGTTCACAGAAGCTCCAGGCTACTCGTGTCACGGTCATTCCTTGTGCAAAGTTTGATGTAGATGAAGATAAAGTGGTTTCTTGGTCAATAATTGCAATTTCTTTCTTTTAAAGTCAGTGGGTTTCTTGTATCTATAACCACAACAGAAAAACCACTGTTTAAAGCACTGCGGTACCCGGCGTGTTCCCAGGTCGCACGCGAGACAGAAATCCTGGTCCCCGCTCGGTTAGTACTGAGGCGATCTGCGCGTCACTTACAGTTCTATGACGATCGGCCCGGGCTTGATTTCGTCCATCTCCATGAAAGCGAAGCACTTGGTGCTGGTGAACCTCTTCTTCGGCTTGTAGTGCTTGAATTCGAAGAAGACCGCGGCACCTGCAGGATCAAAACAAACCGCTTTAGCCACAGACAGCGCCGTCCCCGCCAGCGACTTTTCTCGGATCACAGGAAGCACGTGAAGAAGCAACAACTGGCGTGATTGTCAAACGATGCCATGGCTGGGGCTGTCACCCCAGCCTCTCGCGCATCTAATGGAGTGGCAGCTCTCCGCGTCATCCAGTTCTAGAAGGCCAGCGAATCTGCCTGAGCTAACTGAGTCAAGACAACACGTGACATGAGACTAGCCTAGGAAGATTCGCTGAAATTCTCGTAAACATGAGGAAAGTACATTTATTATTAGCGTTAATATCAGTTCAAACTATAAGACTGTACGTGACAAAAACAAAGCTGCAGGAAATGGAGTCGAATTCTGAATACAGTTCTACTTTTGTAACCTTGCAGATCGAGTCATTAAGAACGTGGGGCCATCCGACAGAAACACAGTGAGTGACACAGCCCGTGACGCTGCCCACCCCCACGTCAGAAACGTTTCTCAGAGCAGTGGGGAAAGAGTTTTGCTCAGGTTCGTGTGCAGAAGGCACGCTTCAGGCTGACATTTCTCCACCATCACACACGTCCTGTCTGTACCAGCTCACACAGCGACTCCCACTCCGGTGGCATCACAACCACCGGGGGGGCCCCTGACGCAGGCTGCCAAGCCCACCCGGCTCCCGACTCAGGGCCGGGGCATGGCCAGCAAGGAAGGTCTAGTCAACAGGCGCTCCATGTCGTTCACTCCTGCCACCGGAGCTAGGCCCCCAGGCGCACAGTCGTGAATGAGACGCGGGCTCCGGGCACGAGAGGCCGCGTGTTTACAAGTACACACCTTTGGTTAGTTTTTCAACGTGCTTCTGGAGCTCGATGTCCACGTTAAAATGGACGTATGTATCTTCTTTCCTTGAAGCCACAGGAGTATCCTGCACAGGGGTTAAGTCGATGCCGTTCAGATCTGGAGGGGAGAAAGGGTCTGCTTGGGGGTGTGCAAATTCTCAGGTTCAAAAGCAGAGGCCGGGGCCCCGTCCCCGCCAAGCACCCCGGCGAGGGGCAGTGCCACCGAGATCAGCAGGGCGCGGCACGCAGAGCCACTCACCCTTCACGCTGACTGTGATGTAGGGATCGATGCACTGGCCAGCGTCCTTCAGCCCGATCTTCTCGATCCTGATGGTGAGCAAGGTCATCCCCGGCTCTGATGGCAACCGGGGCAGCAGAGTGCCTGGCAACGGAGACAGGGCGGTGAGAACGGGCTCCGCCGTGACTTCGGAGTAGACGTTTAACAGCTCAGAGAAGACATGGCCGCCCTCTTCACTGGCTCAGGAACGCGGTGACAGAGCACAACGGTGACAGCGGGACACCCACGTGCTGGGTCCTCCTAGCGCATCGGCGAGCTTGAGGGTGGAGCCCCGAGGTGGACTGTGACACGCTTCCAGACCACACTTCTCCGACAGCCACTGCCAGACCACGGCCACGAAACCCGCTTCAGACCGGCAGGGCCCTGGAGAGGATCAACCTCCCGCTGGCGAGCACCAAAACACACCCCCGACACCCCAACCTCGACCACGCTACGCAATGCACATTTGCGGACAGGGGGTACCCACCGGGGACTCTGGCGGGAAAGGAGTCGGGAGACCCTGCTCCGGCTCCGCCCTCCTCTTCATCTTCTTCAAATTCCAAGTTTTCTTCTTCTCCAGGCGCTAAAATTCTTCTACATGCAAAAGGACAGGAAAAAAAATTAAAAACAGCAAGCTGCAAAACTAAATATGCCAGAGAGGCCGCAAGCTGCTCCCTTCCCGGGTCAGATGCTGATGTAAAAAACACTGACATAAAAATGTTGATATGCTGACATCAGTAATATCAGTGTTGATATGAAAAATCTAGAAATATCTGAAAACGGGTATAAAATGACAAAATAAGAGGACAAATATTTTACCTTAAAGGAACAGGCTGAACATCAAATGGGAATTCTTTATTATATGTAAGAATATTCTTTAGGACTAGAAAAGAGAAAGACACATGAATTCTTTCATGAATCAAAATTTAAGATTTTACCACAAATCACTTTTTTAAATCAATTTTACTATGCATTTAAAAATTAGTTTTTAAAAAATTTCTAGTCTTAGCACCATCCAAAATCACAACGCACTTGTCCCTTGACTTACAAGTCTTAACAGAATGAAAATATTGGGATGACGGTGCAGGAGGATGGGGAGAACGTCAGCTCGGAGGACAGTGCAGGCGACATCTGAGCCCTGACCCAGCATGGCGGGGACTGCCCAGAGCCACCCTGGGCTTTCTGGGTTCAGGTAGCCAGGCCGGAGCAGCAACAAAGGCCCCGAGGCAGGAATTGGCTTGGCTTGTCCAAGGAAGAGAACAGACCGTGCAGCTGAGGCTGGATAAGCCAGGGGGTTTTGGGGGAGATTTGAAACCCGATTCACTGATATCACTAGGGACTAACATAAGAAAATTAAATGACTAGTACTTTTGAGATCTTAGTTTTAGTATATTTCAGACAGGATTATAAGAGATTTAAAAAACCGTGGAGGAAAAATAAATTAACAAAATAAAGCAATTCAGTCTCACGTGTTGAAAGGTACAGTCATTCATTAACTTTTCTTTCCCTACAATCTCAGAGAAGGCAGAGGTCAGCCTGACTCAGTACACTTAACTTGAAATACAGTCAAGTGTCAGTTTGAAAAAGATGACTAATTCTGATAAAACAATAAATTCAAAATTACATTTGCCCAATTGCAGAAGACCACATATTGTATCATCCCATTTATAGGAAATGTCCAGGCAAATTTACAGAGGCAGAAATCAGATTAGCGGTTGCCTTGGCTGGGAGGTAGGGAGCTGGGGAGATGGGTGAGTGCCGACCGTACGGGATTTCTTTTAGGGTGACGAAAACGTCATGACATTGACCATGGTGACGTTCAACACTTGTGCTTTTGCCGACACCGCAAACATTTCCTCTAAGAGACCTTTCACTCGAACCCCCCAAAAGGCTTTATTTGGCAGCATCGTAAACACCAAAACACTTGAAGCAACATTTTACAGTATTTAGAGCAGCTCAGACAGCTGACTGTAGCTTCTGATGACAGAGCATAAGTGGGCATCAATGACTATAATGTAAAATTCTCCAGCAGACGCTACCGTAAATGCTTACCAAAGGAATTATTCTCTTTTAAAGCAATTAAAACAAAATAAAGGCTAAAACATGTAGATATAGGTAGAACATCGAATCTAATATTCTTCATATTCTAAACAAAGGTAAACCACATAATAGTTACTATAAATATTATAGGAATTATAAAAGCATGAAAGAATCACATGGAGCTAGATATGAACAGAAATAAATCAAATAAGCATGTATGCTAAGTAATGTGAATATCTCTAATAAATTTTTTTGAAAGGTGTATCACTAAAAACTATAAAATGAAACTTACTTGGTTCTAGCTTCTTCAGGTCCTCCAGTTTAAATTCTTCTTGGGACTGTGTGGACTGAATTTAAAATATGCATATTATACCTTTTTGTTATAAAGATTTCACTACATTCTGTGTGTTATGTGGCAAAAATGCTAAAAAAGTAGCCAAATTAAATGAATCTATTTCCTGCTTTCAAAGTAGGAAAGAGAAGTCCCAAAATGGTTTTTGTTTGTTTTTGAATTTGGGGGAACATTCAGGCTAAAAAATAACAGAAAAAAATAATTAAAGTCATTTCTTTTTATTTCTATAGTTTATAAAATATGAACCAGATCTTTTAATGAGCTTAATAATCCATGAATTTCTAGTGTCATAAACCCTTCTGAGATAATACTGCTTTTAGCAGGCACACCTAATGTTTTATTTGAATAGCTTATAATAATTTCTTTTCCTTACTTTTGCAGCTTTTGCAATTAGTTTATGCCAGAAAAACAGGGAAAAACCTGTTTACCTGTAAAGCTGCACTTCGTAATTCCAAGCACGTTGCAATCTTGCCTATGGTTTTCTGTAAGAAAAAGAGAAAGCTATAATTACTATATATAACTGTGAGCTCTCAAAATTAGCAAGGCAATTTTTATTGATGAAGGATGTACAATTTTAAAAAACAAGTTAAATTTAATTCTTTTTAGCCTCTTGCAGATTTTAGAGAAGAGAAACAGGAAGCAAAGGCTGAGATAGGGGAGAGAAGGTGCCACCTAATACCCTACAACCAATTTAAAATCAAGGTTGCTTTGATGACAGCTTTATGATACGATTTAAAGGGCCATGAAAAGGACGTCTGACATCTTCCCTCCCCTGCGTTGCCTTCTCTTCTTCTCCACAAAGCCTAAAGTTCACTGAACGATTTAAAAATATCTGAAAGTTAGCGTAATGGTATGATTTAACGTTGACTGAGTTGAATCCTGACTCTAGATTAAATATGCAGCAAATACCGAGTAAAATCAAGTGTAGTGGATGGTGGCAAACTGCAGTCAGATCTGTCTTACAGACGATGAGCCATGAAATGGACATAAGTGATGGATTGTCGTCCTTGCCTTTAAAGAGCTCGCGTCCCATAAGACGTGTACGGAATCACCGTGACATAAAGAAGAGACACGTGATTCTACCAGTTTCAGCAAGGTGAGCCACTGCACGTTCCGAAAGAACACACAAGACGGTGTTAGGGAT
Organism: Cynopterus sphinx; assembly: GCA_030015415.1. Classification (NCBI taxonomy): domain Eukaryota; kingdom Metazoa; phylum Chordata; class Mammalia; order Chiroptera; family Pteropodidae; genus Cynopterus; species Cynopterus sphinx. The sequence continues at coordinate 19,515,560 of CM057394.1, forward strand.
CCAGCTCCAGGGACCGGGAGGGTATTTAAGACTAAAGAATTTAGAAACTGTCATGGTTCGGTGGTTTACAGTTGCCAACTGAAATCGGGGGAGACAGGTTTGCCACGTGACATGTGAAGGGGACCTCCAAAGACTGGCCGAGGAAGGTTTTACTGCAGCGGCAAAGGATGGCTCTCAGGGATGTCCTTTAAGGAGACTGTGACAACGGTACCCACAGGCTGAAGCAGAAAAGGGCAAAGGCTCAAGGGAAGACCAGTCAGGGCATTTCAACTCTGGTGACGATCGGAACAAAACGTGAGTGACCAGGCTGGAAAAGGAGACCAGCGGGCAGGAGGAATACCTGTCTGCAGGACGCCCGCTGAACTAGGCCATCAAGTCCTCCCGAGACAGACATTCTTAAGTATTTATTAGGAGTAAACACAGACCATAAAAGCGAAGTATTTCGGTACAAAGTGTGCAATGCCTCCACAAAGACATATGCTGGAAACAGGTGACGTGATTTCTAAATGTAGGGACGACTTGCAAAAGTTTAGTAAACTGGATTTGGTGGTTTTCTCTTTCGTCAGTTTTCTTGGCAAGATAAATGAGGGGCAGAGAGGAGTGACAACTGCTGTCCTGACCTCTGGCACTTAGACTGGCGGGTGCTATGCCATTATCAATCATATCGACAACAGCCGGCACAGCAACTCACAAAGCAGGCCACGACTCAGCAAGATCTGACTCCTGGCCAAGGAACAGGAGCAACACTTACCTATATCCACAGTCTGAGAATTCTTATCTCAATACGAGAGTTCAGAAAACACCCAATTTTATTCTGGAAATTTGCAGTTAACAGTTACATTTAAATACAGCAACTGCAAAAGGGTTCGAGCTACTTAGACTTATTTACCCTCTCGAACAGCTGGTGTGTGGGAACCAGCGAGCCTTTTCTACGGAAAATCTCATCAGCCCCAATCACTGTTGTTCAAACGTACCACGCAAGTCTGACAAAACTAGTAAATCGTTTTAAATGCAAATATGATAATACAGTAGCAGTAACGGTTAACAACTGTTGAGCATTTAACTAAGTGACTGGCTCTCCTAAGTGAATATACAAACATGAATTCATTCAATCATCACTACAGCCTATGAATTAGATACAACCATTTTGTAGGTAGGAAAACTGAAGAGGTTATGTAACTTGCCCTAGGATCAATGCCTTCTACACACCAGCAAGATACACAACAGAGCAATAATACACTTTCTATGTTCTTTAAAAACCGGTTTTTAAAAAGGATTTTGTCTGTATTGAGTGAGATGTATCAATGAGTAAGTCTCTAGAAACATTAGTCAACTTCTTTTCCTTCTTTACTATAAAATCCATTTGATTTGATGCTTTTAACTTTTAAGGTAAAATGTAGTTTCACAACTGAGTCCACTAATAACCCATTTTAAACTTAAACATTTCTTCAAGTTAAGCAGAAGCGACAGCTTTTTACACAGAATCTACTGAACTGTGGCAAAATACCAACAGGCATTATTCATAACTATTTTAAGGGACCACACCCAACATCAGCATTAAAAAAGAAATGAAACACTATCATTTTCAGATGTAGCAATGACTTCTAAAACATAGTATTTATGGATGTCAAAATCCCGTGCTCGCTACTGTAATTGTTTCACCTTTCTTAGAAACAAATGGTCCAGAAAACTGAGAAGCACAAGGTCACTTGTGCCAGATCCTAAGTACTGACTACTAACTAGTGTACATTAAGACTAAGCACTGAAGGGAAGTGAAGTTTCATTTTAGAAACATTGAGATTATCAGCACTTCATTCAAATTACTTGCTCGTGCCTAATATGGTATAGAAATGGAAAATATTTTCATATTCAGAATACTGGCTATTTTACTTTGTCACTGCTAGGAAAACTGGCAACTCAAAAAGAGCAATAGAAGAAAAAGATGGAATAAAAATTAGACAACTAAAGGGCTAAATTAATTTTGCTAAAACACCTTCAAAGTAATAGGTTTCAAAAATACACAGAGTTGAAGTAGTCTAGTCACAATCCAAACTTAATTTTTCAGATTTAAATAGCCAGCTATCTACTCTGTAGCTGAAGGGAGGCAGGGAGAGGAGCAAGAAAGGGGGGTGGCAGTGGACAGGGGAGACCTATAAAACATAGAACAACATACAGTGCTGGGATTCTCATCACCAGCAAATCTGATCCAAAACAGGGAAAGACTTCCTAAGCATCATGAGACAGGATGTTCTATTTCGCCCAGAAACTTACATGAGGAAATCGATGACACCAAAGGAGGGAGCTTAATGGCATGAAAGCTTTGGCAGCTGTCCTTTGGCTGCTAAACACAGTTGTTACTATGACAAAACTACTGAGAACTGAAAGCGAAGTCAACTCATCACGAGGGAGGATCAAATAAGAATCACGAATTCTCTTATTTTCCACTGAAAATCTCTAAGAATATTATGAATAGAAAATCCAAACGAAGCTGAGAGAGATCAGCAGTTCTTTAGAGTGCTTTAGACAAAATAAATACTGTGAAGATATGTATTTCATCCTCTCAAAAATTAGGATTTCCCTTATCTTAAAATAATCATATGCAAATAAATATCAATAACCTAAGCTCCAATAAAGCATGTAACATTTTTAAAAGCTTACTGAGAGCTACCCAGTAAAAAGCTCCATAAAGAAAGCATTCTAGAAATAATGGTTGGTTTTTGAAAAATCAAAGTCCCACAAACTACAGAATGGTTGGCATAATTCTCAGATTTGTCACGGTTAAACAAATACAGTGAAAATAATAAAAGCATAAAGATTATAATTCCAAATACGAAACATAAAGAATGATTTTGCTTAGCATCATGTAGGGAACATTCTCCATTTTCCTCTTTTGAGGAAAACGCAATCGAGTTTATTCTACTTGGGCTTATGTGCCAAGTCTGGCATTCAATTAATTTTGCAGATCTAACAGTTGGTTTCAGAATTTCCCATAACGTGTCCTTTCAGAACACTAGACCTAATGAAATGTTCTATAAAGGGAGAAGGAAAACTGCCAAAGGCAAACAAATTTAAGAAATACTCCATTACCCAAACTCTCTAAAGATTCAACATACACATTAGCAAATTAAAAGCCCTGACAAGCCGCACACTCTGTGGAAAGTAGATCTATTACTTTTTCAGAGCAAATGTCCTCCAGATCACACCTGGGGAGCCTTTGTTTTCTAATCATTGAGTAACTTGGAGCCTCGAACTCCTTCCTTGTGTGACATTCAAACAAGGCCGATTTGTCAACATGAGTTTCCTGGCCCTCTGGGAATGTGTCAGCTGTATCTGTAAAGGAAACTGAATCTGTGAATGCACACACTTGCCTCACATTCACAATGTAGCACACAGCGATTTGGAGGTTCCAAGCCCAGGGCCAGGCAGGAGGACACAAGCTCTCTGTAGTCACAATTGGCAGCCACAAATGCCTCCTCGGCAGGTATCAGAAATAACGAATACCGCAGAAATCAGGCCTCCAGGGGAGAGGAGTACAGGACACCTCCAAGGTAGAGGTATTAGAAGATTCAGAGATCCCTGTTGCCATCGTTTAGGGTTATTTGACCCCTCATTTCGTACAGAAGGAAACGAAGGCTCAGGGCCAGGGCCAGGGCTGAAGACCAGGTTCTCGGACTGCAGACCGCAGGTTTGCTCATCTGGGCCACGCTGCCCCCTGCCTGGGCCTTAAAAAGTGTAAGATCTGCGGGTCTGTGTTAGCTGAAAGGAGAAAGAAAGCAGCCAGGTGGCTAACTGAGAAACAATGGTAATTACGTAATAAATAAGATTACCAAAACTGGCTTCACCTTAGTGAGCTAAAAAAATTAAGAAAGCGTTATTTTTTCTCACTAGTATAATCCCATAAAGCTCATTTCTTGATGGCATTTGAGAAAAAAAAATTTAGTGTTTTATTTAGGTCTGATCACTTTGTATGTGATGTTGCTCACAGTCCCTACACCTAAGGGACAGAAGCTGGAGACAAAGCAAATAGGTGATTAAAACACCAGGGCCGTGAGAGTTTTAATCCCTGAAGGATTCACATTGCTTATACATCCGTAACACATGGTTAGCTATTGATTTACAGGCTCAGATATTTGAGATTCTGTTTAGAAATTTAGGTGTTTTAACTCCCAACACAGTGATGTCAACGGATCACTTCCTCATCAATTCCTGGACAGATTTCACAATCTTCTATTGGTGATAAAACATACAGTCTTTGCTCCTTTCCTTAAACAAACCCATTATTTCGTCTGTGGTAATTATTTTCCAGGGCTCAAACCCTAAATTTTCTGAGTCTATTGTGGGTATTAATAGTTAGTAAGAAAAATAGACAAATACACATTTAAATTATAGCAATGTTTTCTTTTTCAATTCAAAAAAAGTATATTAGATAACATAAATCCTGAATATTTTTAAAATGCAAACATATACTTATGTAAGAAATATAGCTAACCCTAATTTGGGTTTTTTCTTTCCATACTCCTATAAATAAGAGTCAAATGAATACAGGCCTAAGGACTAAAGTTCATTTGTTTAGGCTTAGAGTATAAATATATATATCACTCCCACTCCCACCCCTTGCACACACAAAAAAGGAATTAAAACAGATAAGTCACCATAGTTTTCACAATGTCTTTTCTTAAGAGATGACGGAAAATCGGATGCATTGATTTTTTTTCATTATCTACAAGATTAAAATTTGATTTAACACTAGATACTCTGAGCCAGGGAAAAAATGGGAATTGTTTCTTCCCATTTATTCTCTCCTAAAGTAAAGCTTCTTAAGTATCCCATTTTTCAATGTCTCAAACAATACAAGGAATCAGCTTGACACATTAAAATTTTAATTCAAGGAGAAAGAGCCCCATTGAAACATTTTGCAACCTTATGCATTTATTTTGCTGACACATTCTTACACCACATTCTTGAACTAATTTTTTGAGTGGTGGCTTTTTGAAGGTTGTTTGTTCTGAGAGGAGGTAGGGGAGTTAAGAAAGTTCAGAGTGAAGAGTAAGTATTGAGGTGGGACGCAATTACGCAAAATCAAAGTCCAGGCTCTGAACCTGCCCACCCCCTCCAGCAGAGAGTGGATGATCTCCACCACCGTTAAGCAAAGTCTAAATGGCTGAGTAAAGAAATTCATGAAGGGAGAAATTCATTAAGTGGTAAATCATGTGGTTATTTCTGCTTGATCACTTAATATTTGGCAAAGCGTAAGTATTGCTCTTTGTACTTAAGTAGGACAGTTTTTGTTGTCTGGTTTTGCTTAATGGACTCAAAAAGACAAGACCCTTTTCATGTGGAATCAGATACATCTAGAGGTTATTTTACGATACCTTTTGTTCTTCAGTAAATTCAGAATTATTGTGTTGAGCTTGGGCCTCCTTCTGTAGATGTCTTGCTAATCTGTAAGAAAAAAACATGCATTCTTTAGGATTGCAGGAAAGCAAGCTATCTCAAGTACAGCAAGGTGAAACAATTTAAATCTTGTAAAAACAGATGGTGAAGTACAATAATACTCTGTTCTGTTTTCAAAGTACAAATCTATATTTATAATCAAACATTTTATACGACGACAATAAGATATAATCCTTTTCACACCATTTCAGTGGAACAAATTTCAGTTCAAGGCAGAAAAAAAAAAAGAAACCTTAGAGCTGAAAAGAATCTCAAATGGCATCAAACCCAACTTCCTTTGTTTTTTTTTTAATAATTATTTTTTATACACCTGCAGCACCTGGTCTTCCTAGATGGTCTCCCATCCAAGTACTAACCAGGCCTGACCCTGCTTAGTTCTGAGATCAGACAGGAGGAGCTTGTCCAGGGCGGCCTGGCCGTAGCCCAACTTCCTTTAGCATGGATGAATTTCCTCTATGACAAGCCAACAGCAGCTGTCCAGATTCTGCTTAAACGTGTCCGGTGCACACCAATGACAGTACCAACCAGAGATGCTTTACCCATCTATCATTCATTTGCTGATAAGATTAGTGCAAATTACAGCTGTGCCAAAGTGATAATAATCAAATTATACTTCTGAAATCATTTTTCATGGAAAATAGAGAAAAAATGAAAATCATTGTTTGCCCAATTATCGTCATACTTAAAAATAGCAGTCAGGCCTTAAGAGAGTTTTCAAACATATATCTGTGTTCGAATCCAACCCAAAAGTAAGTATCCAAAGTGATTTCCGAGACAGCAAAACAAAAGATTGCCTCTTACAACTATACCATAAAAAGACAAATAATTCAATTTAAAAATGGGCTAGGATTTGAATAGACATTTCTCCAAATAAGATATAAAAATAGCCAATAAGCACATGAATATCGTATCATTAGTCATTAGGGAAATACAAATCAAAACCGCAGTGAGATACCATGACCCACCCACTAGGATGGGGACACTCTTTCAAAAGAGAGGGAAAAATAACAGATGTTGGCAAGGACGTGGAAAAAGTGGAACCCTCAGACAATACTGGTAAGAACGTAAAATGGGTCAGTCATTGTGGAAATCACTTTGGCAGTTCCTCAAAACATTTAACAGTTTCCACAAAACCTGGCAATTTCAGAATCCTAGGTACGGTCCTAAGAAAACTGAAAACATGTTCTCATACAAAAAAGACCTGTACAGCATCAGCATTACGCATAATAGCCCAAAGCACAAATACCCCAAATGTCCAGCAACTGATGAACAAAAAGGAGAACGTCCATTCTATGGCATATTATTTGGCTGTAAAGAGGAATGAGGCACTGACATATGCGATGACATGGATGGACTCAAAAATATCATGCTAGATGAAAGGTGCATGTAAAGAGCAGGTATTACATGCTTCGATTTACGTGAAATGTCCAGAAAAGACAAATCTGTCAAGACAGAATACAGATTAGCGGCTGCCTGGAGCTAGGGTGCCAATATGAAGTGACTGCAAGTGAGCATGAGGGATCTTTTTGTGGTGAGGGAAATGTTCTAGAATTCGATTGTGGTGATGGTTATACAACTCGGTCGGGGGAGTAGGCTTTGCAATTTAAACAGGGTGGCAAAGAGGGCCCCCTGAGAATATCTGAACAAAGACCTGAAGGAAGTGCCCGAGTGATGGAAGCAGATAATGGGGGAAGTGTTCCAGAAAAAAGTACACCAGCTGTAAGCCAGAAGCTTCAGGAAACAGCAAGCAACGTGGGAGCACTTTTTAATACTTCTGTAACAGCAACACGCAATCGCCCCTAAAGCACCCAGTAGGCGATCGGTGCCTTGAGGGTGGAGACCAAGCCTTACCCATCTTTACATCCCGCTCGCACTTGCTGGTGATGAAACTGTTTAAGAGACATTCGGATAGCACCCACCGTGTTCGTTACCTCCCCCAACGCCTCCCCTCTGTAAACTCGCTCCCGTGTGTTGTGTCACCACGAAGACACCGCTGCCTACCCCACTGGGAATGCCCGTTAGCCGAGACTCTTCCTCCTCCGCTCTCAGCATCCTGTCATACCTTTCACAGCATTTCGTAGCCCCCAACGGTCTTTTCTGCAGCCTTTCCTCCCAGATGATTCAAATAAAAAAGACAATTCGCCTTCATTTTGAAATACATTAAATTTCAACCTCATTTTATATGTAGCTTGTATGTTTCCATTTAAGCCTATCATTACACATTCCTGTTCGCATTTGACACTGGCAGTTTGAAAATTTGAGAACTACTCTGAATCACGAAGTTCAAAGTTAGTATTTAGGTCCAGCAATAGATCTGCATGTGCCTAGTACTCTCACTGAGATGTTTCTAGAAGTTCCAGCTCAACAGCTTGCATATTCAATTCTCCTTTGTAATTTCAATTGGCCACTGTCTTCACTTTCCACTGAGGGGCCTGCTGTGGAGGGCCCACAGCTAGGTCCCACCCAAGAGAGACAGCTTTGTATCTGGGAGGTACAAAGTGGGTCAACACACAGCATGAGTACACACAGGTGCTCGCTGTCTGACCAGCTGGAGCATGGAAGGACATGTTCCCTAGTACTGAAGGAATCTGATTGGTCCCGGTCACATACATGAGCAAGTTAAATAAAGTGTCTTGAGCACTGCAGAGCACAGTGGACAGGATCTGGAATTTTTTTAAAAATCTCACATTTTAGTGGTACAGTTTTGTGACCCGAGGTGTCTGTCCTCTGCTTAACCTGAGCTCTGGTTTCCTCATTTGTAAAACGAGAATATCCTCACTGAGTAGCTGCAAGAGCAGGTGAAATCAAACAGAAGTGCAAATCAAACGCTGGCAGTTGTTGTACGGGCGAAACGGCCCAGAGCACGGTTGTTCTCGGCGTTTTCTGAAACTACAATTTCAAAGTCAGGAGATGGGTGTGGACATCATCGACACACTGAAACTACCTTAACGGTCAGATGAAAACCAGCTCCTGGAGGGGCAGGATAAATAGTTTAGCTCTCGCTCTTCCAGGTACCAGCTGTGTCTTCCTTCTAGATTTCACTCACACGTGGTTTCACACTCGGGCAAACCTCGAACAATAACATGCTCTGAACCAAGCGTAAGTCATGGCATCAGTTGCAAACAATAGCACTTTAGGAGGCAATTATTTCCAGGAAAATGTGAGACTCAGAGCAAGGTCTCACGTGAAAAGAAATCTTGTCCTTTAATTAAAAAGAAACGCCCGTCATGTTCTGGCGGATACCGAGGGGCACCCGGGCTCGGGCCCACCGAGGGCCCGGGCCCCACTCACGTGGACCCGGCGGCTGTACATCACACCCAGGAAGGAGGAGGGCCCGGGGCGGGAGCGGCGGCTCCCGCGCGTGGTCTCCCGATTCAACATTCTGCTCCTCGGTTCACATCCTGCGCGGGCTCCACCCAAAAAATAGCCGAGCGAGGGGGTGGGTGGGACCCACACTGCCTGGCAATAGCAGTCCCAGAAACCGAAACGGAATCGGGGTGACTTGGGGAAAACACGGCGCGCGCACCAGCAGGGGCGGGGGGTGGCGAGGGGGCGCGGGAGGGGACCCTGCTTCGGGCCGGCCAGGCGGGCACCTCCGGCCTCGATGCGCCCTGGGGTGGGGGGCCCCCTCCCTCCCCCCCCCGATCGCCCGCAGTTCGTCCTGGCCCGCGCGACACCCGCACGGCGGGAGCAGGACCAGGAGGAGGAGGAGGAGGGCGCCGTGCGCAGGGCCGCTCGCCGGCCCCGGGACGTGGGCGGGGACCACCCCAGTCCCCCTCGGGGGGTCTGAGGGAGCCCGCGGGGGGCGGTCGCTGAGCGGCCGCGGGAAGGGGACGCGGTGCGGGGCCCGGGGGCAGGGCCACCTGTGGAGGGGCCGGGGCGTGGGGGGACCCCGCCCGCACCCGCGGGACGCTCGGCCACTCACATCTGGTACTCGTCGATGGCCTCCACCAGCTGGCCCCACGAGTCGAAGTCGGCGCCGCGGCGCAGGCTGGCGCCCCAGCGCTGCAGCAGGCTGCGCGCGCCCTCCGCCATGGCCGCCCGCGCCGGGCTCTAGGGCGCCGCGGGCCCCGGGCCTGGCCCCGGCATCAACGGGGCGCGGGGGAACCGCGACGGCCGCCGGCGCCGCCCGCCCGGGAGCCGCCCAAGCCCATTTGCCGCCACAGCCCAACTTGGCGGCTCCGGGCTGGGGCGGGGGGAGGCCGCCCCGCCCCGCCCGCCGCGGCCCCGCCCCGCGCCCCGCCCCGCCCCGCTCGCCGGCACCTCCCTCCCTCGGCGGCGGACTCGGGCCCGCGGCTCCGGGGGCCGGGCCTGGGCGGGGGCGGGGCGGCGGGGACAGCGCCCCGCCCCGCGCGGCCGCGGTGACGCGGCAGCCCCGCCCCCGGAGGCTGTCATGGCGCCGGGTCACGTGAGCGCGGCCGGCGCACGCGCAGTCTCGCGAGACCCGGCCCGGCGGCCCGTCCCCCTGCGGCCTGCGGACGCCGACGCCGCTTCGCTCGCTGCCCCGAGCACCTGCCGGCCCGACCCCCCTGAGTCCCCCCCTTCCGGGAGGCCCGGTGAGTGTGTGGGGAGGACGGGCCCCCGTCAGAGTCGTGCCGCTGTCGTTTTTCCCCCCGGAGTCCCCCCTTACGCGGTCTCCGGAGACGCCCCCCCGAGAGTTGACCCCAAGATCGCCCCTTGGGCCCCCCCGGAACCCACGGAGGGAAACGCGCGCGCCCCGCGGGGTCCGCCTCGCGGGGCTCGGGAGCTCCGCGGGGTCCGTTCGCGGCCGTCGGCCCGCCCCTCCCGGGGGGGGGGACAGTGTCTGCTCCCCACGGAGACGTCCCCCCGGGAAGGAGGGGCGCGGGGGCCGGCGAGAGCCCCGTGAACGGGCAGCGGGGCCCCCTCCCGCCGGCCGGGCCCTCCGGGTGGGGCGGCGCCCTCGGGCCTGCCGCCGCGCTGCACCTGCCGGGCCCCGCCCCTGCGGCGACCCCACCCTCCGAATTCCCGAAAGCGGGTGCGGGGTCCCCGCCGCGGGAGGGCGGGGTCCCCCGGGCTGACCGTGCGGTGCCGACCCTCCAGATCCTGCAGTGGGTGGGGGGGATGACGCAGACAGACCTTCGGGCGTTTCCATCCCGGCGACCGGAGAGCGCGTGTGGGAATTTTGCGGTCACAAAATGAAGCGTAGTGTTTGCCATCGTCTCTAGAAAGTTCGATGTAGATGCTCCTAGATGCTGTATTCGGTTTACTTTGGTTCTACAGGAGGTTTACGTGGATCCCGTTTAGAGGACTGTATATCTGGATGGATGGGGGGAGGGAGGGAGGGAGGGATGGATGGATGGATGGAAGGAAGGAAGGAAGGAATATCTCTATATAGATATAGAAGGATAGATATAAATATAAGTATAGCTATAGATAGGTAGATACATTGATTGATTGATTTTTAGGACTTGTTAAAGGTTTTGAGTCGTAAAGGAGTTTGCTCGGGTTTTTATTGAGTCCACAATGCGTTTGCTCTTCGTTAAATACCTAGTGCTCTCCAAAACCGGTTTTGTCATGAACAGGTAAACAGCATGAGAGGGGTGTTCAAAGTCGGCGTTTTATTACCCCGTGGCGCCTGCGTTTTTCCCCATTAAGAAAAGTTGATGGACAGCATTGTGTAATGCTTTCCAACGAAACCGTGTGTGTGACCTCCTGGAATCTAATTGCCGTAGTTCAGTCTTCAGCCTTGCCTTCCTGTGAAATCTGCACTCTCTTCCTCAAGGACTTTTAGGAGAGGACATACTGCCTTTTTTTTAACCTGAGAAAAAATTAACCTTAATTTTTTTTTAAGTTGGCATTTCAGTTTAATAGTTTTTCAGTTATTTGGGTTTTTAAGTGATTGATCAAGTATTGTGTGTTTTTAATCATGGAAATATCGGTGCTTATTAACGATTGTGGGGAAAGTCTATTTATAGAACCTGCTGTAACCAGCCAGCAATGTCATGTAAGAAATACAGCTAATGTAAAACCTGTTTCAATTGTAGCAGACTAAACAGGGCTCACCATTTGTCCCTCTTTCGGGTATTACATTCATCTGGCCCTGGGCCTTCTCACTTGCGCTGTCCAACCAAAGCCTGGTACTTTGCTGCTGAGAAGTGTAGTTTGAGAACCAGCAGCATCAGCATCACAGGTCCTCCCCCAGACTGTCCAATTAAAGCCTGCATTTTAACGAGACCCACTCTCCAGGTGATTTTTATGCGTTAAGGTTTAAATGTGACTGCTCCAGTATATTCAACATTGCAGTTATTGTGGGCAAATTTCCAGATGCTATTTTTTAATAGACCTGATCTAACCATAGACTACTATGTATAGACAAAACAAGATTGTCTTGCAGCGGTGAAGTATTTTATTTTCACATGTGTCTGTTTTCTATACATCTTATATGAAGTTTATATATCCTGCAGTCAGATTTTATTAAATATTTCATTTAATTTTTATACACTACGTACCTTTTTTATAGGAAACATCTGGAGAAAATGACACATTGGTTTCACAGGAATCCATTAAAAGCCACAGCTCCCGTTTCTTTTAATTACTATGGCATAGTCACTGGTCCTGCTGCTTCAAAAATTTGCAGGTAAGTTTTAGTCAATCTTGACGAGTATTGATTGAGCCACCCTTAGATACAGGTCCCATGGGCAACGCGGAAGTATGTAACACACTGAACCTAACCATAGCCTCCTTATAAACCTGTAAATCGTAGGTTATTCAACTTTGGCAGCCATTAAGGCCAGGGACCTTAATTTAGATCAGTAAGTGAGTCCCAGAGAGGCTAGAACAATCAGAATAAAGGAGTCAAGCTATTTCAGTAGTACAGAGATCCACAACATCCTGTGTGGATGTGGTTAATTGGCCAGGTAGTAAATTCATTGAGTCATGCGGAGGGAGAGGCCCTGTGTCCTGACTAGTGTTTACATAGGAGGAAGGACTTGAGCTGGAGTTTAAATAAATCGAATACCTTAGATCAAGGGTTGGCAAACTAGGTCCAGCAGATTTGGGCCACTGCTTATTTTTATAAATAAAATCTTAGTGGAACACAGCCACTCCACCCCCACTTATTTACATGTTGTCTGTGGCCACGTTTGTCTTCTTTCCTTTACAGAGCAAGTTCAGTAGTCCCAACAGAGACTGTATGACCCAGAGAACTTAAAATATTTACTTCTGGCTTTTACAGAAGAAAGTTTGCTCATCCCTGATGTGGGCTGTGCAAAGGCAATTTACAGGTAGTTCACCAGTCCTACTCTTCAACTCCTAGAAGTTAGTCCCAGTTAACTTTTTTTGTCTGTAGCTTTGGGCAAGTCTCAGCTTTTAGTCAATAAAATGAACAACCTAAATTGGATGTTTCTAAAGTACATTTTTCTTAAATTCTATAATTTTAAGATGACTCTAACTTTATACAAGTTGGGTTGCAGGTGATGATGGAGCATCATCCTCATCATCCTAGAAATAGCTAGCAAACTATTTGAGTCTAGGCCTTAAAGTTCCAATTTTCTGCTAGTCCAGGAATTACTTCTTCCCAGCTTCTATCTAGTGCAATTACTCAAACATAACGTTCCTGAGGTTTCCCATCCCATTTTTATTCAGCCGTATGTGACTGTTGGCGTATGCTTTCTTGCAGTAGGCCTCCTTAGAGCAAGTATCAGTGAACAAACACTCCATCGGGTCATGCAGGACTAAGTCAGCATTCTCTTGCAACAGCACTGCTGCGTTACAGCTCTTCAAAATCTTACGGAATTGCAGATGTTAGTATTCTTCCACTCAAAGAAATTCCACCACGTGCTTTGTCCTAGGCACCTACTACATTCTAGATAGGTTGTCCTTATTCTCTCGGTGCTTACAGTTCAAATTTAGTCTTCAGTCATTTATGCATAAGTGTCCTCCGTCATTGTTCGTGTAGTGTGGTTTCTGGAACCCTCGCTAAGCAAGTTGCCTTCTGCAATTAGATGTGGAACTGGAACAGGACCAAGTGAGAGCGGATGATGCAGACCTAGGATTGGATCTAAAGTCGTACTAATGGGCGAGACCTCAAAACAGAGAAGGGTAGAAGCCAGACTGAACATTTTTGGAGGTGGTAATAAGAAGGGGCGGTAGAAGAAAACACAGAAGGCACTTTCAGAGATAAGAGGAGAAGTTGGAAATTTTAGTGTTACTAGAATCAGGGAGAAGAGAATTTCAAGAAGGAAATGAGACTCTGGCATTTATTGCTGCAGGGGAGTAAAGGAGAATGGAGACATTTTAAAATGACTGATGGTCACATGTTTTTTAATATTCTTGATGTGTGTGTTTGTATATTGAATTATAGAACACAATTTTGTTTTTAAAATAGTGTTTGCTGCTTAAAGTGTATTTTGACATAAGGTCAAATTTTGAAATTTAAGGCAATAAATTCATGCACAAAGATGTTAAATTTCCATTTTTCAAAAACTTCTTTTGTAAAACTGGTTAGTTTACTTCTTAATTCTTCCCTCTCATCTTTAGAGCTTGTGTTTGATTTTTTAAATTAAAACTTACTGTATACTTTTATTACATAATTATATCTATAATTAGCTCCTTTAATTGGACCGAGTTTATTTTAGCACAGCTTTCAAACAATTGTTACTGGAAATTTCAGGCACCTCCAGTGTCAGCCCTAATCAGTTTGATCCCTGTGCACTTACCAATTCCTGCCAGGATGTGTACGTGTGTGTGGTGTTTGAAAGCTTTTACATTTGGAAATTTATGCCACTTTTACGTAGACTCTCTGTAACACAGCTCACTCTACTTTACTGTTTCTGTCTTACATAAGTGACTTGAGATCATCCCGAGCACGACTGCTTGAACTGTTCACTGATTTGAGCTGTAATCCAGAAATGATGAAGAATGCAGCAGATTCATATTTTTCTCTTTTACAAGGTCGGTTATTTATATGAAACTTAGAGTTTTAAAAGACAACTGTACCGAAGTTCACATTTACTTTTGCTTCCAGGTTGTGTTGTTTGGTATGCCTGAGGTTCAGAAATAAGAGAATGTAGGACGGTCCTTCTAACATTTTGAAAATTAAATGTGTGTGTATTTCATGTTATATTACCTTAGGAGGAGGTATGAGATACAGACAGGGAGGGAGAAGGGTTAGAAGTTTCATTCAGGTACCTGGGAAAGTCATTATCTGAAAGATTTTCTAAATAGAGCACTTGATATTTCTTCTAAAACTGAAATATTTTGTATCTTTTTATAGGTTTCATAAATTCATTGGATGAATCTAGCCAAGAAAGCAAGTTACGATATATTCAAAATTTCAAGTGGACCGACACGTTACAAGGACAGGTCCCCAGGTGAGCAGTGCTAACAGGACCAAGTCAAAGCCGGTTTGGAACAATTAGCCGCTGTTAGCTCTCAGCCCCTGGGTTTGAAGAGATAAAATACAATGCAGTCAGCATTTTCTCAGCAGGAAGTTAATTTTTAGAGTTTTACCTAAACTCCTAATACATTCTGATAAGTGAAAACATAATCCTGCCTGCATTCAAACAGAGCAGGATTCTGGTTTCCTCCCTACTTTTCTGATGGAAAGTTCAGATGTCTTTAGTCAGTCTCTTTCTCTCTCTCTTTTTCCTTACTTTTCCCCTAGCTCTGTGTTCTATTTGACTCAAGTTATTTGTTCTCTTCCTAATTTCTCTTTACTCAAAGATTATCCGGTATAGAGTAGCTTTAAAAATACAGATTTCTGGGACTTAAACTACTATTCTCATGTTTACTATTATGAAGTATGTACTGGGCCATTGTGTTTAGTCATTCATTATTAATTACGTTTGTGGGGGGCGTGTCTGTCTCTCTCTCTCTCTCTCTCTCTCTCTCTCTCTCTGTCTTTCTCTCTTTCTCTCATATCTCCCCGCCTATAATAAACACAAGGACCATTTTCATTTCGCAGTTAACAGATAGCCTTTATCATTTTGAGTTGGATGTACAATTGGTGTCATGTCGAGATGTCTCATTAATTAGCATAACTTAACAATTATATTTCTAATTCTAGTGCCCAGCAGGATGCTGTTTTTGAATTAATTTCCATGGGGTTTAATGTAGCTTTATGGTACACCAAATATGCTTCAAGACTGGCTGGAAAAGAAAAGTAAGTTAAAGGAGAAGGGTTTCTGTGCATGTGTGGTATTTTCTCGGGATATGGAGCTTCATTAAACAGTCTAGGCTATTGATAAAAGGTGCCCCTTCTGATAAATGGAAGGTTGCCTCATAATGTTGTTATTTGAGTTATCAGAGTTATGGAGCCTGGTGATAAAAGGGAAAAAAATAAAACTAGTGAGAAACACGAGTGACTAATTCAGTTTTATGGGAGGCAATAGCTGTTGGCTGTGACAGCAGAAACGGGTTCCTCCTCTGAGCGATGTCCTCCTGTCTTTAAGCGTAACAGAAGAGGAAGCAAAAGAGGTCCATCGAAGCCTGAAAATTGCAGCTGGGATTTTTAAACACTTAAAGGTAAAATAATAAAATTTGTTCTTAATGCTTACAATTCTTGAATAGTTTTTATTCAGGAAGATGGGGGAGGAGATTATTTCATTATGTGAAAAGAACTAGTGTGTTTTCCTTACGTTGATGAATGTACCCAATTATAGATATTAAACGTCTTCATTTTAGGAGATCGGCAGTGAATTTTACAATTAGTAAATTCAAGTTGTGTTTCACTGCTTATTTTTCTGTCTCTTCTGAAAAGATAGAAAACAGAGCACTACGATTGATGGTTCTCACCATTTCCCATTATCCTCTGCCTGGAGCTTCTGCAAAACTGAGCTTGGGGGTAAATTCTCATTGGAGGCCAATGTTGGATTTCCTCATGATAAAATACAGTGCTTTTACAGCGATTAAAAGGCTGTGATCCTGACTTAGCTATAGAAATGTAGTCTTCTTCGTATCTGCAGTTATTCATGCGAATGGACAGTTCTGGCGGCCATGCAGAAGGGAACTTTGGTTACTGTTTCAGTTAAATATTTTCTGAGATGAAGATATCACTTATATATCAAACCAGTCTATTATGACCCAAATATTGCTTTTGGATTTCTTATTTTACAAAAGCTTTTAAAAAGCTGTAAAAGTTTCAGTATACAGCAGCTTTCATTCTCTATAAGCTTAGTATTGTTTTTCTTTTTTTGCACATTTTTTTGTTCATACCCTAAATTTCTGATCAATCTTCAAACCGAATGTGTCAACTTCCATTTTCTTCATTTCTCACAACTGGGTTAGACTAAATATGCTCTTTTGGTTTTCTCTCTCTCTCAGGAAAGTCACATCCCTAAGCTTATCACACCTGCAGAAAAGGGGAGAGATTTAGAAGCCCGGCTGATAGAAGCTTATATTATCCAGTGTCAGGCCGAAGCTCAAGAAGGTATCCTACCTATTGGAAGATTTTTTGTTTCTTGAAGGAAGTCTCTAATTTGCCTTTAATTCTTTTTTCCAAAATCAGAATAAGCTGGAATTGAGGTTCAGAGTTTGAGATGTTTATAGAAAGGAATAACTTTGCTTTTAGGATTTGCCTCATTTGTAGTTAGGAAAAGGCCTCCCTGTTTAATGGCTCTTTTAAAGAGGATTTTGATTTTGTGCTGTTTCTGACAGCGTAGAATTCATTCGGTAACTCATCTTTTCCACCTCTACCATGCTGGCTCATTGAAGACTTAAGGTGAAAGCAGGAAACTTTGTAGGCTTTTGTTTTTCTTTATTTCAGACTCCAGTGCCCTCAAAGTATTCATTTTCTCTTACATCATGCTCTTTTGTAGTGGTAATTTTCTGCAATTAACTGGTTATTGGCTAGTGATTTATTTAAGGAAATGGTACCCAAACCAACAAGCTCAATATTGTTTGTTTGCATTTTCTATAGCTTTTCATGTTAAAACGTTTGACAAAGTATTAAAATCTCAAATTGTCCCACTAAGCTTTGCTGTAATTGAACGTAAAGTGATTGCAGGGGAATGGAGCGACATGTTCATTTTGTCGTGTTCTGGTTACAGTGACGATCGCCCGAGCTATCGAGCTGAAACATGCTCCCGGCCTGATCGCTGCGCTGGCCTACGAAACAGCCAATTTCTATCAGAAAGCTGGTCAGTGCACTTTTTCTGTTGTATTTTTAGTCTTTAACTGTTCATATTATCTTGGCTCAATAGGGAACAAGCGAATCATAGTGATTATCAGATGTTTCATTATTTGCAGAACTGGAGTAATATCTGCATTATTTTTATTAATTTTGTTTAAAGGAAAAGAATTAGAGCTGTTCACAGTTAATATGCTGCATAGCTTCTAATGGAAAGGAGGATACTATATTTTTTAACCAGTTACACCTGATAATTACACAGCTCTTGCTTTTGAAATTTTTTGGTCTTTATAACAACCTCGTGGTTGCTGTCTTTATTTAGACAAGAAACCGAAATCCAGAGAATTAGCATAACTGACTCACAATTTAACTGTTAGCAGGTGGGAAGTTGGAATGAAAACTCCCATTTTCTCATTAGCTTATTTTTCTTTTCATTCACTAATTTAGAAAACATGCATATGTTTCAGTTCATGGGATGGTTAGTTGTAGTTGTTGGTAAACGAGAGATCAGTAAAACAGTCACAGTCCAGAGAAGGAGACAGGCTCATAACCGCATCATGATGGCAGTGAGATTAAACCCCACAGGACCCGGGCATGCCAGAGGAGGCTTTCTCTCAGCGGGCGGTGTTGGAGCCGTATTCTGAAGTAGAAGTAGAAGTTGTAAGTTTGCTGGGAAGCTTTAGCGTAAGCGAAGAGAGAGCGTTCTGTAGTTTGTGCAGGGAGAAGGTGGAATGTAGCACGTCTGGGACCCAGATGCTCTGAGCTGAAACGGTGAGAGAGAGAGGAGGGAAGCTCAGGAAAGTGCGAGTGTGTGAGGTCCGAGGTCACAAATTGGTTTGCAAGCCTCTCTCAGAGGTTTGGCCTGTTTTCAGTGCGCTTTGGGGGCCCATTTAAAAGATAATGAAGTCATGTGACTTGATTGGGTTTGCATTTAGAACGGGTCCTTGTGGTCGCTGGATAAGGCATGGGTGTGCCAGGTGTGGGGGGCGGTGGCAGGGCTGACTCTCTGAGCACTTAGGACGAAGTGGTGATGGTCCCTGCAGGGAATAATGAAGCTTTGACCAAACAGCAAAGTAGGAAATGGAGGGGGAGAAACAGACCCGAGAGGTGAGTGGCAGGACACGTCAGGGTCAGACGGGGCAGCGCGTGAGGCTGGAGCAGCCTGGGTGACTAGGCTCCTCCGGGCATCGCTGTGTGGGACCAGTTTTAAAAATTCGATAATGTAGTGTAATCTGGACTTATCTTGAACTCCTGAGTCACACCTGGGTTTATCATCATGTTAAACTGAAGTTGCATGAATCATCATGTGGAAGCGGGGCC
The DNA here is from genome assembly GCA_030015415.1 of Cynopterus sphinx. Taxonomy (NCBI): domain Eukaryota; kingdom Metazoa; phylum Chordata; class Mammalia; order Chiroptera; family Pteropodidae; genus Cynopterus; species Cynopterus sphinx. The sequence goes on from CM057394.1 coordinate 19,534,422, forward strand.
GCGGCATTTAACTAGTCTCGTAATGGGAAAAGCAGGTCACCTTAAATAAAGCGAGGTTTTTAAAAGATGTGTAAATGCTTGGGTCGTAGACTTGAATGGCATCCTGCTTTGAGCATCTGAACACGAGAACTAAAAGGCTTCTGGTGAATCGGGGTGAAATTATATTCTGCTTTTTAAAATATAACTTTAGATCATACTTTATCCAGTTTGGAGCCTGCCTACTCTGCCAAATGGAGAAAATACCTTCTCCTGAAAATGTGTTTCTACACAGCTTATGTAAGTATCTGCAACCCCGAAACGGTGTAAATTACTGTCATTCTCACCACCGAGTGCCGGGTCTGTCATCTCGCCAGGCTTAGTTTCCCAGACAGTGGACAGCTGTCTGTGCACGGTCTCTGGCGCGGCCACTGCGGACCGGGTGGAGGTGTGGGGGCTGTGCACAGTCCAGCCGTGGACTTCCCGATGGACTCAAACCCGCTCTTAGGCTGGAACCTTCTGCACACTTAGCAACAGTGTCTCCTTTCATCCTGTCTGTGGAGGAAGACGTTTACTGATCCCGGCCTCCGGGCACACCGCAGCGAGTGTCACCTCGCGTGGTGGCGAAGCAGTCACAGGCGCTGCTTTGGGAGTCACTTCTCCGTCTCTCTCACCCACCAGACAGGTTTATTCCTTTGTTGGGTAGAGTATTCTGTGAGCGAGAATCAGAAACCTCTTTCGGATCTGGACGGGTCTCTTTATTTCTTTGACCTTCTCCGTCTTCAAGCGCACTGCGTGACCATGTGCTGTCCTTCCCCGATGGACATGCTTGAAGAGCCGAGGCGGCCACCTTCTGGCTCTTGCCTTTCTCCTCTAGCCCATTCAGGCCGTGACCTCAGTCCCCCTGCCCCACCTCCGTCCACATTGTCACAAACTTCCCCCCTTCGTCCACTGCGCCCTGGTTTTGGAAACAGTTTCAGCAAATCCTTGTTGCCGTCAGCCCATGCTCGCAAGGCTGTGTGGCTCAAAGCCGTGTCGTAATTCCACTTACTCAAGTAAGTTAATGTGAGGGTCGCCCTGAAACTCCAGACCGTGGCAGAGGCACCGACTCCTCGGCCGCGTGTAATGGAGCAGAGCAATGGGAGCATCGTTCGGGGGCAGAGGGAATAAAAGTGTTTCCTCCACCAGGCGTACTGTTACCACGGTCAGACTCTGCTGGCGAGTGACAAATGTGGCGAAGCTATCAGGTCCCTCCAGGAAGCCGAGAAACGTGAGTGTTTCTGCCGGAGCACGAACTCCTTTTTGAAGAACGTGTTTGATCACACAGGGGTGAGGCGTTTAAAAGAAATTCTGGCTCAGTTCATGAAAGCGAGTGGGGAGGAGGTAATTGGAGAAAAGAAAGAAGGTTTCAGAAACCTACAATCTGTAGAAAATACCCACCTTCCCCTCGCACTAGGTAAAGAGCAGCAAAATTCCCCACCATCTCTGGTTTGAAGCCTTTTTAGTATAAATCATCAAAAACGAATTTTAACCAAACGACTTTGTGTCCCTCTCACGTGCAGTTTATGCAAAGGCAGAAGCATTGTGTAAGGAATATGGAGAAACCAAAGGGCCTGGGCCAACGGTCAAACCCTCGGGACACCTGTTCTTCAGGCAGCTCGGAAACCTGGTGAAGAACACCCTAGAGAAGTGTCAGCGGGAGAATGGGTTTATGTGAGTACCGCCCGGTACTCCCGCAGTGATAGTGATGGTAGCACACCCTGGCCCTCGAACAGCCCAGGTTCGAGGCGCCCAGGTTCGCGTCCACGCAGACCGTTTCCAGGAAATGTCCGCCCTGTTTCTGTTCCACGGTTCGAAGTCTGTGGCCGAGGTGGGCCGACCGTGTGCATCGATCTCCCCCCAGAGATTTCATGGTGAACTGCGGTTAATCCGCTTTTCAGTTGATAATACAAAGTTCACCCGTGTTGGACCTGACTTGTATGCTGCTTCTGGTGATGCTATACAAAAGCAGATTTTAAATGTGAGCTTTCCTAGCAGACAGCCTCCTTACACCCCTTTTTTCTCGTTTCCCTGCCGTTCCTCTGCACGTGTCATGCATCTCGTCTCAGCTCCTTCTGCATGTTCATCGCGCTCTGGTTTCAGCTCCCTGTAAAGCAGAGAATTAATTCCCCTTCAATCAGGCAGTTTCTCGTTGTTCATCAACATTTATAAACTGCTGATCACCACCACGTGGGTTTGCAGAGTCTGTTTGTCCCTGTTTCCTCTTTACATTCTTCCACCCGGGATCTCATCTGGTCGTGCTGAGTTCTTGCACGCCCTTGCACATGCCCAGTTTTACTCGCATCACTTCCTTTGGAAAGCATCCTCAGACCCCCAAAATCTGGGTCAGTGGACCTCCTTTTGCATGCCCACGACGCTGCTCCCATCGGAGCTTCGGTTCCATCGCCTTGTAGCTCACGAGGAGTCGTGACTCGTCTCACCTCCTCTCTCAGCAACACAAGGCACAGAAATCCCTAATGCATCATCGAACTGTCGTTTCCTCGCCCAGGGCCTCGAACGTGATAAGGCAGCCACATCGCTGACGAACAGAGGAGTGAGTCGCTGTTTAATTTACTTTGCAGCTACTTTCAGAAAGTCCCAACCGAAGCCCCGCAGCTGGAACTCAAAGCCAACTACGGCCTCGTGGAGCCTGTGCCTTTTGAGTTTCCTCCTACGAGCGCGCAGTGGACCCTGGAAGCGCTGGCTGCCTTCGACCTCACCAACAGACCCAAGGATGACAGTGTACGGCCCGCTCTTTTCCGTTCGTTCGCTTAGAAAGAATTCAGAGCTAGCATCCTGCTGTCCTCCAGATAAGTAGGTACCTGTGTGTCGCTGTGCACCCGCCGGCTGCAGTGCCCCGCGTGAGCTGCCGCAGACCCATCAGATCAGACCTGGGGCCCTTAATCGTCTCCTGACTTTCTGCCTGATAGACTGACCCTGTTTCGGCACACTGTCTTGCCCTTTGTCCAGCTTGTCAGAGCCTGCTCTGAGAAGGGCGCGGGAGAGCGGGTTGCTACAGCAGTACTGTTTCCCGTCTAGCGTGGTGCGGGGCATTTGGAGATGTGACCTGATCTCAGCAGCCCACGGGGTACATCTCCCAGGGGTAAAATGAGACTGCTCTGGTTCACTTTTACCTCAGTCCATCTCGGTGTGCTGAGTCCTGTTCAGCCTCTAAGGTGCACCTGCACACGTAGCCTGTCACCCTCACGAGCGATCTCCCAACGTGAGGGTCCCATGCGTGGTTCACCTCTCACTGTCTCCCTGAGGGTCCCCACGCGTGGTTCACCTCTCACTCTCCCTCCTCAGAAGGAGGAAGAGCACCATTCACTTGGTTTTTGCCTGCCCGTCGGGTGTCCATCCTCACTGAAATGTCGCTTCTGCCTGCGTCTCGAGTGGACTCGACGTGTGGCCCCTGGGAAAGCTGCCTTCGTCTCAGTGTGACTTCATAGGGCATCTTTTAAAATCTGAAGCGGAAAAGATGCAGTGTCCCTTCCCCAAACCTTAGCTCCCGTTCTCACGCTCTGTTGTTCTTACTCCTCAGACCAAACCCAAGCCAGAAGAGGCGGTGAAGCCTGTGAAGGAGCCCGATATCAAGCCCCAGAAGGACACGGGCTGCTGCGTCTCCTAAAACACAGGGACGGGGCGCACCCTGCCTTCCTCTGCCGGCACCCGGGATGCACCCGCGGAGCCGATTTCCCCGAAGCCTGTAGAGTAATAGTGCGCCCAGAGGGAATCTGCCCTCAGGTTATTCTTGATTTTTGATGTAGCGGGGAGGTGCTGCTCCATTAACCGGGACAACGTGGGGAAGATTTTATTGTGCCTCTGAAGGGCGTGTTTGGGGGTTGGGTTCCCCCTCCCACCCCACGTTCTGGGTGGTAATAGTCACAGAATAACATTGTAGGCCAGAATCATGTGGTTTCGGGGGCGCTGTTGTATCTTAACAAAATTTTAGTTTCCTTCTTCTTTGATCCTAAAAGAATAACAGCAGTCTGTTTTGACAGACTTACTTTCTTTCACCATTTTGTTAATTGTAGGACAGACTTGTTATGTTGAGTCAGTTAACTTTTCTGGGGGGAAAAAAGTATAGTTAAACATCAGAAAGTCTTCATCCAACCCGTTACGTACGTCCGTGTCTGTAATTTACTAAAAACATCAGTGTTTTTGGTTTGTTGAGACCATTCCAGTGTCCGTGAACCTACAATGGCTTTTACAAGAACCTTTCTAAGGAGTTTCTTCCTTAGAGGACAGAACTTTGTCACAGCTCGTAATGTTTCTGTCTGAGAGGAGACGGGGCGACAGGTTTTGCAGACGTCAAGGCGTGATGTAAAGAAAAACCGCTAGGCCGTACACCTGAAACCAACAAAAAGTGATGTTGAGTATCTACTCTGATTGGAAAAGAAGAAGGAAAAACTTTAAACCAAAAGGAGCTAGGTCGTCCTGAATCACGCTGGTCACTCCCCTCTGTTTGGGAAGTGACAGTACAATGCCTGCCCCGATCTCGGTGCACACTGTTTTTACGTGGCTTTCTAATGTACATGTTCTGTCAGAGTTTATTGCTCTGGGCCATAGCGAAAACTTAGCAGAGCAGACAGGTTAGTGTGATCTTGAAAATAGCTTGTGATATTGAGAACTTGGGATGTAGTGGCTGCATAACCATTAAAGGAAGTCAGACCTCTGTAGGGTTCTCTTCTGCTCTCTTGGGGCATGAGCTCATTTTCCTATCATACGTGGATTGATTCGCTTCATAGAAATAGAAATAGTAACGGATAGTGGGCGCTTATCACGTGCCAGGCGCTGTGCTGGGACTAACGTGGATAAACCTGGATCCACACTGCAGCTCCGTGAGAAGGAAGTGCCGTCTGCATAAAGCGTCAGAATCGGGCTGAGCATTTCGTCCTGAAGAATGAATAGATTATACTCTGCGGAATCAGTATCGTCTTCAAGTAAATGATCGCTTCAACCATAGTTTACGCTCTTGAACAAAGCTACGTAGCATCAGCATTCTCTTTACTACATGGCCGTGCTGCTGAAACTAAGAGGTGGAAGTATTCCTTGCTGTAAAACATGTAATATTTGAAGCTGCAATTTCCAGAATAAGTGGAGTAGTGACAACATTAATTTAACGTTGCTGTCTATAGGGAAAAAATAATTAAATTCGCTGTATTTCGGTGACAGAACCGTTCATCTATCTGTCATAGGCCAGCAGTCCTGATGCCGGCTTCTTGCTCTCCGCCTAGGGCGTCTGTTTCTCTTAGGTCCTCGCGGGTGAGGACCTAGTTTCTAATGTTCACAGTGACCTCGTGGTGGATCATACCGCTGCACCGGGAATGGAAACGTGGAATGTGCTCGCTGCTTCTATAACGTTCAGCAAATCCTGGCATTATAGCCCGTAACTGGCAGCTTTGACGCATGCAGATCGTATTCTATCGACGCAGCAAAGGTGACACTTTGTGACTGAAATGCCCTGCTATTTACCATGTCTTTGAAGTAGTGTGGGCAGTCTGGGGAAGCTAGCAAAAGTAGTTGCATGAAGGTTAGAGGGGGCCGTGACTTACCTGCTGCACACCTTTCACACTTCACGCAGATGATGAACAGCTAACGTTCTGCTAACAGTTTGTATGATGAATTATTTATAAAAATAAAGTAATTTTAGTTTCATGGGACTTTGCTTTTCGATAAATATTTTTACGTTTAAGACAGTAACAGTTAATGTGAAAATCATAACTCTTCACAGTAGCCTTTAAAATGACACGTTTCCATCAGTTTTATGCTGCGAGTTTATCGAGTGTCCACACGGCCTGACCTGTCGGGTTTCTATTCGTGAGTACCTGTTACCTCTTGATCTCAAAGTGGCGTTTCCTTTGGCTCACGGATCGTGCCTGCCTTAGTCACAGCATTTGTCCGGCGTGGCGTGTGTCGCGCGCTGTGACAGGCTAAGCTAGAGCTTATCGGTATCGCTGTCCAGCCATCTGGGAGGCTTTGAACTTGGGCAGCGTGAGGCGGCGTGTGCAGCGCTGCACAGACATGAAGAAGCGTGCTCAGAAATGCGCTGCTGACCGAAGCAGTCGTGCTCCAGAAAGTACCACGTTCCCTGCCTTTAACACGTGCATAAAAACGAACCTGCGGTGCTGCTGCTGGCGAGTGCTGCTCCGCGGGGTTCCGCACGTCCCATCCGCACGGCCACCAGGGCCTTGACCTGCGGGGGAGGCAGGAAGGACCAGCAGCGGCCCCGGGAACAGCGCCCGTAGAACCCAGTCTGGCTCTGCCGCGTTTTGACCCGGTCCACCTGCAAAGGTGGCACTGCAAGAACCCGGGGACACGTTCGGTGTCGTAACCTTCCTGACGCTGAGCGCCACGGTTAGCACGAGCGTGTTACTTGGCTGGTGCAGCCTGTGATGGCGTATCTGAGTGAAGGCGTTAGGATGAGGTGAGAGAGTCAGTGTCATGAGAGAAATCTTAAAGGTGGCCGTTTTACATCAGGAAATGAGGACAGTTACGAGTCTGTTCTCTCCTTATTTTTCCAATCTCGTAGGACCTTCCCCCACCCATGAAGGTGAACAAATGCGTGATTCATTTACTAAATAGGAAGTTCCAGTAGCACAGGGACAGGAGTTAGAGCAAGGAACACAGGCCAGACCCCTCCCGTCTGGCCAGAGGGCGGCAGAGGGTGGCAGACGAGATAAGAGCAACGTGGTGTCTGCTCAACGATAAGTGCTCGGGGAGGAAAGCGAGGCGGTGAGGTGTTCGGTGGCGGTGAAGGGCATGGAAGTCGCCTAAAGAGCTGAGACCTGAGTGGAAAGAGTTAAGGAAGAGAGAGGACAGTGTTGGGGCGAGAATGGCTGGTCCTGAGCCCGGCAGTGCCTGGGCCCCTGTGGGGACACGGCCTGGAGTGACATGAGCGAGGAAGAGTGGTCCTAGGCGAGGCTGGCAACGAGCTGGGGGCCAGCCCCACAGCCTTGGCCATCGTAAGGGCCGCGGCTCGCACCCTGGGTGAGGTGGGACCCCACTGGAGCGGTAAAGCACGGGAGGAGGGACGTGATCGGGTCCAGGGTGGGACAACCCTGGCTGCTTCGGGGGCACAGACGATAGGAGGAGCAGTAGGAGGCCACCACAGTCATCCCGGGGAGCGAGGATGGCTTAGACCGGGGGGGTCGCAGTGCAGGGCGGTGTTGGGATTCTGGAAACATCCAGAAGAATTTCCCGATGGACTGAACATGGAGTCTGGTGGAAGGAGAACAGTGGAGGATGACTCCAGTGTTTCTGGAGAATGGAGGGGTAGAGTTGCCATTTCCAGAAACGGGAAGACTGACGAAGAGTAGATGTGAGGGGGGGGGGGGACACAGGAGGGAGAAGGGTGCACTGGAACTATGAGCGAAGATTTAGACGTGTTCGGGGGACATGTCCGTCAGACAGACGTCCAAGGAGAGACGCCGAGTAGGCAGCAGGATGGAGGGACCCGAGATTCGGGGGAGCGTCTGGCCTGGAGATAGACACGCTGGGTGTGGACGTGTGGAGAAAGGGCCAGACGAGGGAGGAGACGAAGCAGACGGCCCCGTCACGGAGCCCCGAGGGACCTGGTATCCAGAGGTCGGGGAGATGACAGGTCGTTTAAGTCCATCCTGTGCTCGGGAACGCTTCTCCGTGATCCGGATTCCCAGCTTTTAGGAAACGGTCAGCAGAGCTGACCACAAGGAACTACAGTAAAAGGCACGCTGCAGGGACTCGGCTTCCGAAAGGTCCCCCAGAAAACAGTCGCGTCTCGGTACTGGGCAGCGCTCCCAAGGTGTCCATAAATAAAAATGGGATTCCACGGTGCTCGGTATGGAGCCGCCTGTGTGCGGCAGGCTCTGTGGTGACAGGTGACGGGGGGCATAGCGCGTCCTGGAAAGGCCAGCAGGTGGCAGAAGACACCCGCTCCATCGACGGCCGCTGTCCATGTCCCTCCCCTGTCCCCCCCCCCGTGGGCCCCTCTGAGTTAAAGGCGTGCATTTCACGCGCGACACTGTTCCCACGAAGAAGCTGGTGCTTTCTCACGGGAGCCAGCGGCTGCCGTGGGTCTGCCAGGTGATGGGAGTGAGCCGGGGGCCTGGGGAGGGGGTGCTTCGCCCGGAGAGGAAACGAGCGCGTCGGGAGACGGTTTTGAAGGGCGTAGCTGGGCTGTCCCGTGACTGTTGGGCCATCTTCCTAACCTTTTAGCATTTAGGCCTTTTAGCTTGGGCTGAGGCAGGGGAGAGGGTGCAGAAAGCAGAAACCATTCCTGAAAACAAGAACCAGATCACTAAACCACAAGTCTCTGTTTCCACCGAGAAGTCCCGTCCTTTCCCACTCCTTAGGGCCCTGGTCCCCGAACTGGCCTGCGCATTGGGATCACTTGGGTGGGTGGCTTCGAAAGTGGGCGAGGCCTGTGTCCCCGCCCTCCAGACTGTCTAGAGCCCTTTGCTCTAGGCAGGGCCAGGTGGTGTGAAGAGGTGAGGTGCTCCGGAGGGAGGATGCCCCAGGAGAGCGGGTCCGGTGAAGGAAGCAGAACGACGCAGCACGAAAGTCCAGCGAACGGGACCGTTGTCAGCCTCCAAGGCTGAGCACAGTCACAGCAACAGACGCTGGCGCGAAGGTTTGCACTCGGCATCTCAGCTGATGCTAAGCTTTCGTCATTCATTTTCCCCGAGAGCTTGTCCTTTCCTGGTGGAGGTTTTGCTGTCGTCTTGGGTCTTAATCGATCCAAATATCGGGATGTGTTAGACGAGTCCTCTAGAAAGCGAGATGAGGTGTGTGACACCCTCCTGGGGACACCAAGGGCCCCCGGATGGGCAGGCTGGTCGCTCCTGCTTCAGGCCACAGAGAGGAGGCTTTTTCCACCTGGAACTCGCAGACAGGCAGGTCCCGAGTGCCACCTCGTTACAACAGCGACGAGAGGTGAGACTAACCGGCTGGTTTACACCACCGGCCTGTGGTCCACGGGTTTCCTTACGCGTCGCTCCACATAGAGTCGCAGAACCTATCGGAACCGGTGCCCCGACGTGAGGACCTGCGGTCCGACACTCACGGAGCTCCCGCGGCCGGACTGACATCTTTCCGTTGCCCCCACTCCCGGGACGCCGCCTACTGGCCTTGCTCCTGTGAAGTCAGAATGGCGTGAGGCAGGTCACAGGAGGCCGATGCGCGTGAAGCCTGGGGTCGCTTAAAGGAGAAGCTTCTTGCAAGGCTCTCCCTACAGGATGGGGGGCTCCGAGCGATTTGGCCCGTTAAGTTGTCCTTGTTTCTCTCCGTACCAGGAAGGTGACGAGGGCAGCAGAGGGAATAGATCACAGGCCCGGCCACCAAAGGTTCCAAGTGAACTGTGTCCCCTGGAAGCTGAGGGCCGAGGCCATGGAACCGGATGACGGGACAGTGCAGAGGGCGTTCCCCAGTGGGTGGCTCATCCGAGGAAGGGACGCAGGGCCGCGGCCCCCCGGACCTCTGTCCCTCCCCGTCATGGCCATGGCAACAGCAGCACGGGCAGTGTCTGAGACACTTCGATTTTCATCCCCTTCTACCCATTCCCCTGCGTCCGGGGACTACAATCAGTAATGAGAAGACGTGTGGATCCTTTCTCGTTGGTAAGCCCCCCACCCCAACTGCACCCCAGTGATACAAGTTCGTCAGGCGTGGTCCGTTAGCAGTGGGACTTTTCCACAGGAGTGTAAACGCCTCAAGGGACTCGGGTCTGGGAGTCTGTGGCTGACACTCCTCGTCATGGGGCTGCAGAGCAGAAAAGCAGCTCTGTTCCTCAGGAGAAACTCGGCATCACGAAGTCTAAATAGATCCCCTTTCAGGGTTTGACGTGAGCTGTGTTCTTCCAAACAGCCAGCCTGGCCTACTCAGGGCTTTACAATGTGCACACGTCCCTAATGACTCTTGTGATACATCAGAGTTTCTGAGAACCGGGTGCATTTCTCCCAAAGAATTAAAAATAAACAATCTAAGCTTAAGGGAAAGCATTTGAGGGGAAAAATGGATGATTTTCGTATTTGTCATCAAATTTTCAAACCTTGGAAATATTACACAAACACAGACTGTGCTGGCCCCCCCCCAAAAAAAATTGCTGTGATATAATAGAAACACAGGCCTTGCGGTAGTAAAATCGAAGTTCGAGGGTCAGTCCACCATTTCCTAATTGCGGGATTTTAGGCGTCCAGATTTCTGAGCTCCGGGTTCTTTCTGTGTGAACGGGGGTGACATTTATCTGTTCCTCGAGGATAATTGTTAAACAGAATGAGATAATTAATCAGTGAAAGAGCTTGCAAAACCGAACCTTAGTCGGCAATGCTTGATCAGCGACCGTTAGAGGCTGCAATAGTCGCCGACAGGGAGCCAGTGGAGGCTCGATTAGCACTTGCACGTGGCAGCTTGTCCTCTTACGAGCTCCATGTTGTAAAGGCGCTTGAGCTAGACCTCTGAACGGTGAGAGGCCACACAGAGGGGGCTGGGGCTTCTCCAGCCATCGGAGCTCCCAGCTGTCCCCTGGAGCATCCCTCGGCGGCCGCCAGCCCTGGCCTTGACACATGTGCCTGTAGGGTGGGTTAGGGCTTGGAGTTGTTCAGATGCCTCGGGCGCCCCAAAAGCGGGCCAGGAATCCTGCCACTCAGGACCCTGGAATGCTACAGAAAACCCAGTACCGAAGTTCCCAATAAGCACCCCTCAGCAGGCCTCTCCGGGCCTCGGCCCCTCCTCCCAGCTTGACCCCCGCACGTTTTCCTGGGTGGTGGGGCGTCCCCTCCGCCCCGCCAAAGTGATCTGACCCAGGGGCTGCAGTGGTGAAGAGAGTCATTTCCAATTCGGAAGAGCTGCTCGCGGGGACCCAGACTCCCCTGGAACCAGGGACCCCAGGTCCCCACCCCGAGTAGGCCTCGAGCTCCCCTGATGTCTGGCTTCGGGGCGACAGCAGCCTTTGTGCCCTGCTGCCTAGGGCACTGGTGGTCCCCTGGCTTCTCCTAAGAGCCCGTGATGGGGAGCGGGTCCTGGCCCGTCCAGGACACCCAACCCCCACGTGCTGCAGACCCTACGCCCCAGGTGCGCAGGCCCAGCCGGCAGGTGTCCCGCCAGGTGTCCCTCATTAGAGGATCCCCACTGGCCCGGCCCATTACACCAAGGCAAAAGGCTGTTTGTTAGGGTCCATCCTGAAGTTCTTCGGAAACTCGGGGACCCCCGAGAGCTTGCATGGGACCCCTGAACAGGTCAGGAGCCTCGGCACCCCTGAACCTTTTGGGGGTTCCGGGGCAGCGAGGACCCCTGGGCTTTTCATGTCGTGCAGGGCCTACCCGTTCGAAGTGCGGCCTGATGCTGGGCCTGCGAGGGGGCGACAGGTGGCCCTCGTTCCTGGCCCCGCCCCCCAGCCAAAGCCTCAGAGTTGGCGGGACGGATGGCTTCAGGGTCGATCAGAGCCTCTGAGTGCAGTGGGTTCCAACAGGACCCAGCACTTTGGGATCGTCTCCTCCGGCCTGAACATGACCGTGGCTTCAGCCAACAGCCTCCTGCAGCCTCAGGGGAGACCGGCCGAAGCCCCCAGGTGAGCCCCTCCTGGACTCCTCACTCACGGAAACGGTGCCCTGAGCCGTGTTTGCTTTACGGTGCTAAATACTGGGGCAAAGTGTTACAGAGCGATGGACAGCTAATGGGTTTTTCCTCCCAAATATTCCTAGGGACTCAGAATGGGAAGGCAAGCCCCACCCCTCGGAGCTGTGTCCGCTGTGCCTCCACCTTACTGTGTGGTGCTGGGGCCCAGGCCCCCAACCTTCCCTGCAAACTCAGTGCGCGTTTCATTGGCCGTCACTGTCGCCTCCCATGTTGTTCACTCGCCGATTCCACTGGGTCTTCATGGTGCGGGGAAGGAAGACTCCTCTGTGATGCCAGTCATGAGCGTTTTAGAGAAAATATATACATTAGGCTTCCAGTAAGTACGACCCTTTAGGGACAACTCTTAGTCCCATATCCGTAGCCATTCCCCCCAAAGCGTGATCGTAATGTCACGTTGACTCAGGAGAAAGGGACCCTGCCCTCAGCCATACTCCGCAACCGGAGCCAACGCTGCAGAGCGACAAGCGGGACAGTGGTCTAGTCCTCGCCTCCAGTCCAGACTCCGGGTCTTATCCAGTGGGTTCCCTCTCGGGCCCTAGTGTCCTTTCAGGTCACCAGGCCCTGGTCAGTGTCACCCCAGTCCATCCGACCTCGGCTTTGTGTCTTTGCACTTGGAGAAGGAGTGCCGGTCCTCGTCCGTTTCCTCTCCGCAGGCCCCTCTGCCTGTCTGTGAATGTATGGACGCCGGACAATGGATGGGAGCTCCTGGACCCAGGGATATTTGGGGGAAAGGGGCACCTAACGTCCACTTCCAGATGTTGAAGCCCTACATTCCTGCCAAACCCCAAATATCCCCCCATTGAAACAAATGACGTAGCAGAAAGTCTCGAAAAGGTAAATTTAACTGATTTTCTGATTCTCGGTGTTTCAGGTCATCACCACACTTCGTGGTGTGTAACGAGGTAAACTGAGGTTAATTTCCTTCTTTTTCTTTCTGATGATGAAGCCACCTGGGCCTGCAGAGGGGAGAGGCGGGAAGGGGGGAGTGATCGGAGGAGCTCCTTGGCGGCCGCTCACAGGAGCCCACGCACTGGGGCTTCTCCACTGAGGAACCGTTTGACTGTCTCTCCGAGCGCGCGGCCCGCCAGGAACCCTCGGAGCCTTTTCATCTTCGCAGGCTTGTTCGGGGCGATGCCCTTCAATTATTCCTGGAAACGCTTCTGTCCTCTGCCAAATGGCACCACCTCCCGCGGCGAGGTGTAATTATCTTTATACCGACAGCAGGACCCAGCTGACTACACACGCAGGGCCTCGAGTGCATTCGAAGCAGCGAGGACCAAGGGGTCCTGCAGGTCGCGGGAATCCTCGCAGCCAGCCGCCTTCTCCAGGGCGGCAGGCGCCCCCCTGATTCACCACGAAGAGTTAAACTCGTTTCTTTTTCTGGAATACGCCGTGTCGGCCCCACGTGCTGCCGTGATTGCTTGTTTGGCCCCGGTAATAAGTGAGTTTTCCTTCGCTCTCATTTGAGTTCCTTAATATTCCTTAAAAACACCTGCCCTTTGATCCGGCCTCCAAAGCCTCATTTTCAGATTCATCCTATTAAGGCCCCGGAACGGGCCTGCACTAAACACTTCACAAGTCCCGTGCACTTGCTGGAGCATTCCTTACTGTGACCCCGTGAAGGGGGCGGTGAGCACGTAGAAGGCCGCAGAGCTGTAGCTGGAGAGATGCCGCAGGAGGATGGATTGGCTTTGATGCTGGTCCATGGGTGGTGATGGCTAGCTTCCGCGATGCCCCCCACACAGCTGTCAGGGTGCATTGGGTAGATTAAATTAAATTTAATTAATTAGATTAAACTCCCACGAGAATTAAGGCAGCAAAGTACATTGCCCTGTTTTCTTGCAAACCATCAAGGCAGCTGGGGCCCCGGCCTCTCAGGTACGTGGAAGGAACAGGTGCAGTGAGGCAAAGCGACTGCTTTCGCAATTAAAGCGCCGTCAGGAAAACGGATGGCGTTTAGGACAACCCTGGGAATGGTAAAAACGTCAGCAAGGCAGTGGAAACAGCGAGGCTGAGAAAGAGAGCTCAGTTTGACGTAGGTTTTCACAAAATCATTTTACAGCTCTCGGCTTCGGTGTGCTAAAGTCTGCCTCCCATCCAGCCTGCTTCCTTCCCTCCTTCCCTCCTTTCCTTCTCCCGAGTACGATTTAGTTACTGAGTGACAACGACTGCCACGCAATGTCCCGGCCCCTGCCCTCTGGCCGCGCCCGGACTCTGCAGCCTCGGCGCCTTCTGCGACCTACAGCTCTGTCGTTACAAATGTAAACTTTTCATTCAAGTCGGCCTCTAGGGTCTAGTTTAGTTGGAAGTAAAAGCACACGGGCCTGAGACGACATTCGAACCATTTCGCAGCTCTGCCACAGCAGGTGTAAGAAATTATTACCTAAATGAAGGAGGGCAGGGGAAGCTGGGCGAGGCAGTCATTCCAGGGGTGCTTTTTCCCATCCACTCACGCATCCCTCCATGGAACGTTGACAAAATTCCTACGACGTGTCAGGTTCTGTGCTGTGTGCTGGGGACACCAAAGGGTCAGACCCCGCCACCACAGAGCTTCCAAGGCAAGTCCCTAAAAGGTCAGTTATGCCAAAACGTGGGCACAGCTACCATGGCATGACTAAAATAGGATGCACAGCCCCTCTCTGTGCTCCAGCCTCGGTTTCTGTCAACAACATCTACCTGACTCAGTCACCTAATGAGATGCGGCTCAGGGGAGCGTTTCGCAGGGCGTTAAGTGCTGCGCAAATGTCTGTGATCGTGGCCGCTGCCACCAGCAGCATCGGGCAGTTTCTGTCCCCTGCCTCCCCCGGGTGTCCGAGCGCCGTGAAAATCCTAAAAATCGCCTTGAAAAGTTCGCCTGTTGTTTTGGGGACCGGGCCCTAGGTGTCGTTATTTGCTAAGATAACAGATTATTAACCTTTTCCCCGGCTCCGAAACGCCTGTGCCCTTGGCAGAGGCCCTGAGATGACTTTTCCTTTGAGGACAGCCCCTTGCGTGCGCCATGACTTGCAGTTAGAGCATTTCCAAGTCAAGTAAGAGAGACGAAATGTCCTTCTCTTTCCCCTTCTCTCCCGCCCTCGATTCCAGCCACCGTCCATCTCGCTGCGGGGCCCGCGCTGCAGGTCTCTCTCCCATCCCTGCTTCATCCATTCCACGGTGTTTTGTGGAGCGTGACCTATGGGCCGGGCCTTGAATGAAGCAAAGTGTCATCCACGGTGCAGCTGGCTCCGATCGCTCTGTCTTGGACCGCAGACCCACATCTCCGCCTCCCTCGCCTTGCTGTTTCTTGCACCGAACACCTCCCAGCGTGGCTTCTGTGGGGTGAGTTGCAACAACAGCACCAGCATGTTTCTTTGTCCTTCACAATTTCGCGGATAGGAGATCCGTTCTTGCCACAGATCTCAGCCAGCTCAGCCTACAGTTTTTTTCTCTCTCCTTGTTATTGAATTGAGAACTGTCACCTTTTCACGTACAGGAAGCACCTTACAGCTTCTCGTTAGCCTGTCCGAACCGCAGCATCACTGCTCTTGGGGCCCTTGGGAAGTAAACACAGGTGACCAGGGAGTGTGTGCAGGGGCGGGTGCTCGGCAGAGGGGCGACTCACGTCCTGCGGGGTGTGGGGCAGGACGGCTCAAGATCCAGCAGGCTACTCAGAACGGCCCGTGGGTTAACACTTCGGGATTTTCCGGGCAGTGTTTTTGGATCGTGGTTGACAGCGGGTCACCGAAACCACAGAAAGCAAAACCGTGAACGGGGTGGGGCTTCAGTACTCGTCTCTAAGGTCCTGGGTTGGCTTCACAGTCAGAGTTTCCTGACATAAGTGTTCAGAGAGCCCAGCCCCAGAGTCGTCCACGAGCATCTCGAAGTTCTATGTGAAGGTCTGCATGTGTCTGTGTGTGTGTGGGGAGGGGCAGGCATCTGTGCTTGCTTTGGCTTCGAGGAGTAGCTGTACGTTTTCAGCGTGTTCTCACAGGGGCCATGAGGGAGATCAGGCTCAGAATCACTGACTTCTGGGTGAGATCCGAAAACAGCAAGGAGCTGGAAAGCAAAGCCTGATGCTTCTTCAAAGACAGCCCAAGGGGTAGGTGAGGGCCCGCACGAGCATGCCAGGGCGTTTTCCTCGGAATGCTGTCCGCAGCAGGGAGAGCCAACTGTCCCTAAAAACAGGTTATTTATTATCAATAACTCTGAGCTCAGTTTGTCAGAATTTTATTTCAGTTTTTGGTCAGGCTCGTGCAGATCCTTCAGGTCAAGACTCCCCGCCCAAGTCCTTTGGAGGGAGGGAGGGTGCCTGTTGGGGACCACAGGCGGGTGACAGCTGCAGCCAACACGCAGAGCTGATGAGAGGAAGTGTCCTGGCTGAATTCCCAAGCTCAGCCCTTAACGGGGGAGGGGATAAGGGGCTCATTGTTCATTCAGGTCGATCATTCAGGCCTTTTGGTTTACGGTTTGGCCAGAGCCCATCCTTTCCCCAAGGAGCATGTCTCTTTTTATGCCTCCAGTTTTGGACTTAAGACGCCAAAGCAGCCGCGGGGACATGGAGGAGATGGGAAGGGAGGAGGGGACGTGGGCAGAGGCTCCGGCTTCCCACAGGGAGCCACACCTCCCACTGGGAAGGGCGGGCGGCCTGGCGCCATGAGGACCTCCCGCCCGGTGTCTAAGTCCACTGTTATCACTTCATTTAGCTACTTCTTGAAGGCCTTTGCTTGTTTTTTTTTAAAAAAGGGAATATTTTTCAGGGAAATCAAAACACCCTGGAGAATGGATGTGTAGGGCCTCTGCAGCCAACACCTTTGTTATTGGTTAACACCATATAAGGGCTGGGAACAGGCAGCAACTGGGCAGGCCGATGAGGACGTTTCGTAACTTTGCCTGAGGAATCCATCTCCCTCCGAATTCTTCAGTTGTTGTCAGTGGTCGAGATGTCAGAGGGCGAGCGATCGTGTTTCTGAGATACAAATGTCCTCACGTGACCTGATGAGGCTCCCTGTCGGTGCACAGATAAGGGGACACCCTCTCTGAGATTACAGTGGACTTCGGGGCAGGTGGCAGACTCCCCTGCAATTTGCAGGGTTCCACCCTGCCCAGCTTGCAATTAGACCTACTGGCCAGACGCCCTCCCAACTGTAGGACAGGACTCTTCCTTCCCCTTGAGAACTGTAGAAAAATCTCCAGCTCAAAATTGGGGTAATAGTATACTTTTTCTTTGTTTCGTGATTTTCATTTTTTTTAAACTGTATTTTGTTTTCACATATGGTAAATTTCGAGAACATGTTGTTATTGGCCGTAATTAATAGGAGCCACTTGGGATGGACTCTTTCAGAAGCCCACAGCAACTTGTTCTCGGTGTTTCGAAGGGCACGTGGGTTCTGGGAGAGAACTGAGGGGAGCCCAGCTTTTAAGAGGGACGAATGCCTTCCAGGGTATAGAAAGGATGCTGTTGTCTATCTCTGTCAACTGAGACCCCTTTAGGACCTTAAAACCAAGAAAGTTCATCTTTTCCTTTAGTGTGTGAATAAGCAGGGAGAGGATGGTAAAAACCGAATTAGCTGGGTAACCCAATATGTTAAGTGTTTTAGGCCGTTTTGGCCAAAATAGCTAATAAATTTTGTTACTTAATAAGAAAAACAACTACCTTTCACATCACGAATGAACAATTTTAATATTTTAAAATGTATGTGCTTGTTTTGTTCCAGTAACCACGAGGGACTTCATTTCCACGCTTGTTCATTCGCATCTGCTTCTGCAGAATGGTTCGTGTCACACGCGCCTGGGAAGGGCTCGCATCTGAGAAAGGGTCTTTAGTGATAGGAATAGATTAAGTGAGCGTTTTTTTTAGATATTCCAGGTGGAAGAATGACCTCGTAGGCAATACAAGACAAGTCGAGCTCTTCCTTACGGGACTTTTTGCAAAATCCATTAGTTCGAGAGCCAGTTTTTAGCATGTCATATGTGATATATATAAATATACTGAATATACACATCTTTTGAGTTTAAAAATTGAGTGGTTAGATGAAATAACATCGCAGTCCAATTTGAGTTCACTTGCATCCAGCAAAATATATTCACACACACACACTTTCTTTCCTGGATTTCTTCTAGAATCTTACAGTCGGAAGTTAGGTAATCTGGTCCGAACTCTCACCCCCTTCTCGTTAAAGCAACGCTGACAGACGGTCCCTCAGCATCTGCCTGAGGGCCTCAAGTCGTGGACAACTCCTTCTGCCTGTTTCGAGTTGCTTTCACTTCATCGATTCATTTCTTCGTTTATGGAACACGTGGTCTGTCGGTCACTGGGTTGCGCACTGGTGTGAAGCAGGTAGTCATCTTTTTTGGCGTATTTCCTGCCCTCCAAGAAGCCTGCATTTCTGTGAGAAAAGGCGAACAGGCCAATGTGCGAGATGCTCTACAGTATGGACGTTAGCACTAAAGAAAAACCACGTTTTCTTATTGGTCCAGAGGACAGGAATCCTTGTTGGCCTGGAGGACAGAGAGCAGCTTTGGAGAATCACGTCTCAGACGATCTGCAGGTTGGGGTCGGGGTGCAGCAGTTGAAGGGCGGGCAGAAGGAGGGCGTTTCAGGTCCTGAGAGAAAACTACACAAAGACAATAGGAAAAGCCTGGGAAGCCAGTGCTGGTGGTGACAGTGACAGCGACGGTTAGCGGTCCACCTCGCGGGAGATCCTCAGGAAAGCAGGTTTGTCAGAGAGGGTGAGGAGACAGGTAATTATAGAGAGAAGCAGAGAGGGAAAAGGCAGAGGATGAGCCTGGAGAGGTAGTGGAGGTTCTGAGTGGGGAAACCCTCAGGGCCCTAGAAATTCGATTTGATGCCACGAGCCACGGGAAGCCAGCAGGCACGGTCAGGTGCAGTAGTATCAGCCACAGCACTCGCGCTGCGCTTTCCCTGCGCTGGGCCCTGTCCTAAGCGCTTCCGACGTGCTGTCAGCAAGTGGCCAGCGTTCTGGCAGCATTTGGGTGGGCAGAGGGCCAGCCGCTAACGATCTCGGTAAATAATTTTCATCCAAGCACTGTCTTGTTGTTTTAACCCCCCCCCCCCGGGGCAATGGCAGCCTGCCCGAGGACTCATTGTGCCCGAGTGGTCCCCGTGTGCGCCCTCACCATTCTGCACAGGCTCCCCCTGTGTGCTGCATGGGAGCCCGGGGGGTGGGAGCTGCTGGTCTCGGGAAGGCCCTGTGTATAGTCCGCTCTGATGCCACTTTCTGAGCATTTAATGAGAAAGGCTGGCGTGTCACGTCCCGAGGCATTGGTCTCGATCGACTTTGCCAGGGTCACATTCCTGCTCCCTTACCCGTCAAGTCCCGGTCAGGAAAAAAGAAGCCGCACTCGTTACCTTGCTGGAGAGAATCCAGTATTGGGAATTGGGGAAGCGGATGATGGGCAGCTGGCAAGGCCAAGGGGTGCACTGAGGTCACAGGGAGGCAGTCGCCGCAGGAAGGCAGGTGCCTTTGGAGCAGGGAAAGAAAGGGCAGCGTGGGGCCTGCAGAAGGGGCCCCTGAGCCGAGGCTGCGATTCCCCAGCAGACAATCTAAGGGGCCCAAAGAGGCTGGTTCTTCGAGCTGGGTAAAGGCCGTTTTCGGGATGAAGGACCATCCGCAGGTGATGCTGACAGGAGGCAGAAAGTACGCAGGAGGGGGCAGGTCCTTCTCTGCCTCCAGGCTTGCCTTCTCCCCCTCTGCGTCCTCCTAGAGGCAAAGCTATTGGGGAGCAACTGGCAAAGCTGTCTGCAGGACTGACAGGGGGAGACAGAAACGCAAGCGAACCAGCCATTCCAGCGGGGGGTCCAGTCTGAGCTTAGCTGCAGTGGAGACACTCTGGGCACGTTACCAGCTCGAGAGCTCCATAGCCAGGATCTGATTTGCCGGCTCCTGCCTCAGGGCCTTTGCCCTGGCTGTTCCGTCTGCTCGGAACACTTTCCCCCAGACATGCCGCTATTGCATGTTTTTTCAAACCTCTGCCCCGTGTCATTTCTTGATGATCCTCATTGCCGCTGCCCCGTGCCCCATTTTTCCCTAAAGCATTTGTCACCGTGTTAAATAAGCTTGTCCAACTCGAAGAAACATGTATCGTCATGTTAAATGAACACGTTAAACCCTGACATAGTTATCACATTGGTTTATTGTTTTATTGCTTATTTTCCAGCTCCGTCCCAGGCCATTAGTATGCAAACTCCGCAAAGGTAGGAATTAGCGTCTCTTTCGTTCTCTGGATGAACAGGCGAAGGAAGACGTGTTTAGTTGGGGAAGAATAAGAAAGGTGTTTGGGGGCACAAGGCTAACAAGCCTATTACAAGGACCAGCCAGGACGGGCTGGTGTTTGTTTTAGGTATGATTGGTCTCTCTTCCATGTGGGTAGAGGAGCCGCAGGGAGAAAACGAAGGGGGTGTTTTACAGACAGTATCTGCAAGATGAGTTTCGGCCAGACCTGGGGTGGGGAGAGGACATTCCTGCCCTCTGAGGTCTCGAGGACTGGAAGCTTAGATGACATATATAGATAGTGTCCTGGGCCCTGCGATGTCTGTGCAGTTTGTCTCTGCTGGAGTGAGTGCTAAACAGGGCGTGGGGAGATTTCCAAGTTAGAAGTAGGGCTGTGTGTCCATTTCAGCTGCCAAGTGGCGGAGGGACATTTTTATTGACGAGGCAGGCTTGTTTTACTCATCATGCTGGGGTTTAACAGCCGATGCTTTCTCCGGCGGGTGTTTCTGCTCGGTTTTGATTTCGTTGGGAAGAAAACAAAGTGAAGCTTTTGCACGAGTCAGATGCATGGCATGCCCATTGCTTCTGCAGAAAGCCAAACGAGGGGCTCTTCTGCCTCTTGGTGGCTCAGTGGACTCACACCGACACACACACCTCACACCACACGCGCACACTCTTCTTCCCAATCCTGCAGAGACACACCTCTCCACTACATGATTCGATTATTTCACGTCCTGCCCCTAATGCACCGCTACCCTTCCCGGTGGGAGCCATCCCAAAGCTGCGTCTGTCCTTCTACTCCACCCGGAGGTGACAGCTTTCCCTCTAAGCACAAGATGTCCATCCTTCCCCTTCTCCTCCTGTAACGCTAACCGCATCCTCTAACATACTCTGCTGCTGGCAAGAGGAAAGGGAAATGAAGGAAAAAATTGTTAAGCTGTTTCTTTTTAAAGAGGAAAAAGGGCGCTTGGTGTATTTATGAAACACCAGCAGCAAGCAGGGGGATGGAGGTAGAAGGCGCGGCCCGTATTACTGTAGCTGGCAGCGACGCTTCCTCCTCCTGGGCCCATTCCACGGGGCTCTGGGGCTTCAGCTCTTCTCTGTGGCTTCGGTTGGCGACTCCGTTGATCGGGGTGGTTTGCCCAATGGAGCAGCCTGAGGGGTACGAGCCTGGGCGTCCCACTTTCATGGGGTTGTAGCAGTCAGCCATTGGTTTTCCAGCTGGGTATGGCAGGTTGAGAGTGTATAGGGTAAGGTGTTCTGTTCGTGATCTTCCAAGTTTTTCTTTCTGTTTGACGAGGAGATCGCTCATCCTAGTCAACCTGTGCCTCACTCTGTTGCCTGTTCCCCTAGAGAAGTCCCCAGATTTCCTGATAGCGGAGTCTCAAGTCCAAATCCCTTAGCCTAATGCAGGGGCGTCTCCACGTCTGTCCCTGCCCCCTGTAGCCGTGCTTGCTCTGGCCTCCACGATCTCAGGAACCTGCTGGATCAACTGCGACCCCCAGGTCCTGAGCACGCTCGCCCCTCTGCGTGCCCCTCCCCACCCATCTGACCTTTTACCTCTCGTTCTGCATTTATTTCAGTTCTCACTGAAGAGCCATCACCTCTGGAGACATGACGGGCCCCTACACCCCGCCGCTCGCATGTGGCCTCCAGCCCTGCCGCAGTGGGGCCTCGAGGCTTCGGGCTGCCGGTGCTCTCGCCCGCCCACTCGCCCGCTCTGCCCTGCGCTTCCCGGGGGACAGGCCGCCGCCCCACGCGGGCCACCCCACCCGGGTCCATGGCCCTCCCCGTGCCGGGAGGTGGGGTGTTCCTGCTCCGCTGGCCGAAGGAGGGACTCCCAGTCCTAAGGGAGGAAGCGCGGCGGCCTGGCGCCCCGATCGTCGCACCGCAGCCTCGTGCTGCTGCCCGGCGGGGCGTGGCCTCCGCGGGGCACGTTTGGGCTGGACGGGGGGAGGGGGGTCGGGGCTGCGACCAGGGCGTCGCGCGCCCCGCAGAGCCGCCCCGGGTCACCCGGCCGCAGCAGGTGGGCGGGGCTTCGTGGGCGGGGCGGGCACAGAGGGGCGTGGCGCGAGCGGCGTGGGCGGGACTTCCGGCCCCCCTCGCGAGCTTCCGGCGCGAGGCGGAAGCGGGACGGGGCGGCCGCGGCGCGGGCGCTGACCAGCCCGGGGGGCGCCGCTCTCCCGGCGCCGCGGGACTGGGACCCGGTGGGGACGGCGCAGGCGGGGCTCCCCGCGCGCGGGCCGCGGGACGCCGGACGCCGATCGGGACCCCGAGGGCAGCGCGGGCGCCGCGATCGGGGCCGCGGGGCAGAGGTGAGTGAGGGGCGGCGCGGGGCGCGGGGACCCCGAGGCCGCGGAGGCCGGGGCCGGGGGTCGCGGGCCTCACGGGGGGCGGGTGGGGAGGTCGCCCCGCGCCGGGCAGTGTCCGCGAACCCGGCGGATCGTGCCGGCGGCGCCCCGGGGGTCCGGACCGGACGGGACTGGGAGGACGATCGTGCGCCCCGGGGCTGCCAAGCTCGGCGGGGCCCGTGTACGGTTCACGTGCGTGTGCATGTGTCAGTGTGTGTCAGTGTGCGTGTGTGTCAGTGTGTGCATGTGTGTGTCAGTGTGCGCGTCCTGTGGAGCTGGGCAGAATTCTCCGCATTCCTCGCGAACCCGGACCTCGCCGTCCAGGTCCCAGCTCGCGCCGCCTCACCTCCGTCACCTCCGTCACCTCCGTCACGCCCGTCGCTCTCTCCGACACAGTTCTTAGAAGTCGCCCTCAGTCCTCAGACTTCGGGGTCCCTTCCGGAGCCCGCCCCGTCCCCCGCCCCGGCGGGGTGGTCCGGCTCCCCTGGGTCCCAGGAGTGGGGGGGGGGGCGCACTCCCGGACGCGCTCGGAGTCCGGCCACGGTCGGCGGGTGCGGGTGCCCTTCGCTGCGTTTCGGCCTGCGTTTCCGACACCAAAAGTTTTCACTAAGAGTTACCCCGTCGGGCCTAGATTTCCAGTCTAACCAGTAAGGACAGCTTCAGATTGGGGTGCACCCAGGGATGGGCGTCCCCTGAGAACCGGCGGCAGCTTTTTATCTCTGCCACAGGGAAATCACTGTGTTTTCCGCTGGCAACATTTTACACTTCTGCATAGCCCGAGGTCGGGTTGTTCTGCGCACACCCGCATGCTCAGTTTCAGGTAACGGCCAGCCTGTAGTCCGCGGGCGCGTTTTTGTCATTGCCGGAGACGATCGTGATGAGTCGTCTCCGTTGGATTCGTGTTTTATCGGCCGCAGTTAATGCGCACCTCATCCACATCACACACTGTTTCACTTCAGTGTCCTACCCAGATTCTCCCAGCTCCGTGTAGATGGTCAGTGAGTTGGATTTTTGCCACAAGATAGCTAAGGAGAACCGGAACGTTGTTATTGGTAGTTTCATGTTTTAAGTGTTGAATTTTTTTATTTTGAAAATGATGGTACCCATACAGTTAATTTTCAGACCTGACTTGGTGCTCTGGCTTGCACTAGTTCACCTAGGCCAGAACATTTAGTATTGGTGCCTTGGCGTCTTGCGAGCTTATAGATTCTTTTTCCCCCCAGCGGGTCGATGTATACTTAACAAATAAAAACCGTTTACGTTTGAGGCGTACAGTGTGCTGATTTGGTAGATGTGTACCTCGTGGAATGATCAGCTCATTAATGCACCCATCACCTGAGTTAGCATTTTCCTTTCTTTGTTTTTGCATTGATAACACTTAAGATCTACTTTCTTTCAAATTTCTAACTTGCGATATTAGCTATAGCACATCAACTCTTGGCAATCCGTGCTTGAGTTAGATAGATCATTACAATTTCCCCATGTTTAGGGGCACAGCTGATGTTTACCAGTAGAAAGCAATGCGTAAACATAAACAGTGCTTTAGCATGTGAGTGAGCGTGTTGGATACTTTTCAAGGTAGAAAATGAAAAGACGACACCGATCTTTATGATTATTGAAGTGACTGCTGGGTAGACTTCTGTGTGTCTTAATTTAACCTGATTTTTTTCCATTGGACAATGCTGTTTTTCTGGTAAGACTTGTTCTGATTTTTCCATCCAGTCTTGGTCTAAAGATGTATTCCCCTCCCCCCGCCACCCTTTCTCTTGGCTTTGAGAGATAAAGCGCTTGCGACAGACAGGATGCCCTCTAGTTCTGGGAAGAGGAGGCCCTCCTCTTTGAAACACAGGAGCCTGCCTTCTGTGCTGATTTCTAGATACATATCTGGATGGTATGTTTGAAATTCGAGTGCCCTGTGTTCTGGATAATCCAAAATTTCTGTTCTTTGTTCTAATTGTAAAGTTTTGAGCTTTCTCCAGATAAATTCTGTGTGTCATTCTGTAGCATTAAATGTATTTTACACTTAGAGCAGTTATGGCATTGTTTTTTTGTCAGGGTGCAGCAAATTACTAGTTGTTCTTATAGATTTATTTATTTTTTCTGCTACAATAAAATGTGTATCTGCATTGGAACAACCATGAAGACAGTGGTAACCCAGACTCTTCATCCGCACGTATTTACACAGGTTGTTGTCCTTGATCACCAGTCTGTAATTAGGAAGTAATTGCCATGTTGAGTTTTTCTGGTTCTGCACTCCTCTGATGTTCTGTAGTATATACTCTGTTCCCAGTTGTCTGTGTACCCTAGTTAGAATGCCATGACCTGCCATTTGGTAGAATCGGTAGAATTTGGTAATGGCCAAGGAATACCGCTTTTGGACGAGGACGTACCAAGCAGAGTGTTGACCTTCAGCCCACTCACCATCCACCTGCTGCGCCACTGTGATGTGAGCGTCGCCGTCCATGAGATCGGCTGACGCATAGTTGACCCCCTTTTAGAAGAGACAGTCCTGTCTCTGTCCTGTCTGTTCTCTGAGTGAGACCTTTCTCTCACAGTGACTGGGATGCCCTGGACCTCCGAGAGACCCAAGGGGACCAGAGCAGCCAAAAAGGACTCCATTCCTGTTTGAGCCTTGTCGGTTCTACCAAGTCTGGCCCCATAAGTCAGTGGTGAATTTTCCAGCCTCCAGGCGTGTGGCTGTGGCTTTGAACCACTATTTACATGATTGTTCTGGAAAAATGGTTTTAATACTAAATTCTAATTGATTGGATTATACCAGTGGCCTCTACTTAGTTTTGCTTAGAGGGAGGCATCGCATCAAAGCGATGTGATATACCTCACAACCGCAAATACTGGAGAAGAGACAGAGATTGCCCTTCATCCTTATTGTTAGTTTTTATTTGCAGTTTTAAGGAAAAGAAAAGCTATTGGATAAAAGACTTGGGCAGAGGTGGGGGAGGCTGACCGTTCCCAGCGCGGTTAATGAGTGATGTGGGAGCTGTCTGCAGTGCTTGCAGGGCCTATCTTAGCACTGAGGTTGTTCAGACTCACCAGAGCTTGGTGATCGTGAAAAGCAGGACTTTCAGTTGATTTTATCATTGTTTTGAGATACCCGGACAGGCAGTGCACTCTCTGATGGTCCGCGGGGGCAGGGAGAGAGCTCGCACCTCTCCCACCTCCAGGAGAATGGCCTGGCACCTGGCGGAGGCTCTCGAAGTCCAGGCTCATATGGAACTTCGTGTCACGGGGAGGTTTAAGGGACAGGTTGCAATGGGAATACAACGAGTATCGAGGTTTATGTCAGCACTGACATTTGTTTTCGGTATCGAGGGGACAAAGGCGCGGCGGGCACTGATGACAACAGTAAAGGGAGTTGGGAGGGCGTGCCCTGGGGAATGGCGCTAAGCCAGTGCCAGACTGTGCCCCAGGAACCGGCGACTCTGCCGATAAAAGGCACCAGAGTCAACTCCTGATAGCTTAAACCCGAGTGGTGACCGTCTCATGGTCACTGAAGTGTCCTTTATTTAGGTGCACCCGTTGTTAATGTTTTACCCGATTTGCTTTGTCACCTACCAGCAAGGACACTTGTAATTAAAGTGGAATGAATGCTCCTATGAGCTGTCTTCCCAAGGTGGCCTGCCAGCTTTCTTTCCTTTCCCAATAAGCAGCTGCTTTTGGGCTGCAGCTCCAGCTGGAGCTGGAAAGGACCTTGGGAGATGGTCTGATCGTACTTCCTTGAGGGGGGTAGATACCGACCGGTCCTGGACGGGTCGGTTCTGATTTCTAAACATCGGTAGCTTCTCCTGGAGTCTTATCATCCTGTCACGTGGGAGTTATCATTCCTTGTTGACTTCCCTTGGGTACGACTACTTTCTTCCTTTAGGATTTCTACCTCATACTGTCTGTCTCTCTAGATAATTCACAAAGCCTTATCTTGGTTGATCTTTCAGGATTCTGGGTGTTTCCCACCCTTTTGAAAGTGTGGTGAGCAAAGCTCAGAGGAGTCTGACTGATGTAGAATAACAGCAGGGATACTTTATGTATCGATTATTTACAAAATGCTTTTCCTGTGTCGTCATTTGATCCTTAGAGCAGGACAGGCAATAGCCCTGTTGCAGCGATGAGAAAACCTGAGCGACAGAAGGTTCAAGCGACTTGCCCAGTGCCCTGTGGAACTAGGCTCTGCTGGAAATAGGATGCAGTCCCAGGTCTTCTGA
Source organism: Cynopterus sphinx (assembly GCA_030015415.1). Lineage (NCBI taxonomy): Eukaryota > Metazoa > Chordata > Mammalia > Chiroptera > Pteropodidae > Cynopterus > Cynopterus sphinx. Next base: position 19,560,828 of record CM057394.1, read on the forward strand.
CCCTAATTCCGTGTGTCCTTTATCCAGATTTGCTTATTTCTACTGCATCTCGGGTCCTTAACGTCTCATGTACCTGAGAGTCACTAACTTTCTCGTTTCATCTCCGCCTTCACCAGCCTCACCTGCTGTGAAGGAAATAAAGTGCTGGCTCAACTTATTCCTTTTCTTCTGCACTTAAATAGTATTGCAGAATGAGAGTGAGTCTGTAGCAGCCACTTCGTCTAGTCTTCTGCCTAATTTTAACGCCCTTACGACCCCTCCCAGAGGGTTTAGGGAGACCCAAGACTTCCCTGTAGGCCATTCCAGAACTCGCGCTGGACTTTCTGCTGCCTCCCACTCACTTTTACACGACTCTCTCTGAAGAACAGACAAGACAAGTCGTTGGACTTATGTTCCAACACACCTGCCTCTCTCCTTGGCCTCAAAACAAAGTGCTACCGCTTAAATCTAGAATAGTCGAAAACTTGATTTAAAGACAGTGTCTGGGACCTGCCATTTCTTCTGTTTATGATTTTGCTTTCGAGTTGAGTCTTTGAACTGTATGTGAACTCTGATCCGTACCAAAGATTTTAACACTGCCACGAGCTATATAAGGGTTTTTAAAAAAGACATGGAAACAAGAGTTAATATTCGTGCCAATGGCCTTAGGCCATTGTTATTATATAAGTGTGTAATTTTACATACAGATACATATATAGGTTATATAGACAGTTCGTAGAGAGTCTTTCCATCCACATCCAACCACTTATATTCAGCCTTTATATCGCAAACTAATCATCTCTCATATGGACGCATTTTTAAAGCTTTGGTTCAAATCTTAGTTCTTTATTTCCACATTTTTAAAGTTGTCTGATAGCTGTGTCTCGCTTTGAAGGAAGAGTCTGTCGGGTGGTGGGATTAGTTCTGCTCTCATTAGGTAGCTAGTGGGAAGTTAGACGTGCAGTCATACTTGGGTTTTCCTTCCGTCGGCGGCATGATAGTAGAGGAAGGGGGGAGCCCTGAATGGGGGTTCGGGGGTCTGGTCTGTGCTGCCAGTGGGCTGGGCCGTGTGATCGCGTGAGGTGCTCAGCCCCTTGAGAAGGGGCTGGGTTCCGTCAGTGTTCTGGTTCGCCCATCGTTCCAGCAAGTCTAGTGGGTCAGTCCCTTTGGCACCTGCTTCGGAGCCCTCGTGGTCAGCCTTCCCCACGTCAGGGATGGCCGGGTTACGGCCTTCGGGACCTTGTTCAGCTCTGATGGACCAGAGCTGGGTTGTCCCGACAGCGGTCACCAGGATGGCATCACGGTCTGGGCTGAGGTCATTAAAATGGGTTTTCATCCCCCTGGGTTTCCGGTGGGACACTCAACACTGCAGAGTCTACATCTATTTTTAACGGGTGGGTCCTGGGTCTTCAAAACTGGGCGATAGGGGCCTTTCCTCACAGTGATGCCATGCTCACAGGTGGTGCCCCGTGCATTAGAATGCCCATCTCTGTCTTTTGTCTTTAACCCCTCCCTCAGATGGAGGCTCCGTTTCTCTCATTACCAACAGCTGATCCAGTTATCCGAGGTGACTGGGAGTGAGGTGTGGGGAAACGGACGGACCCAACGCTAACGTACCCTATGTAAACTGTGTTTTAAGGTGAAACTTGTAACACTAACAATCCTGCTGACCCGGAGGCCTAGCAGGTGGTTTAGCGTGGATGAGCCCCTTTACCCCACTGCTTCAGACTTCCTCAGTGTGGACTCCCCGTTTCTCAGGGAACGCGTTTCTTCCCTGGAGGAGGTGAGAAGAAAGAATGATGGGAGGCGACAGGACCTCTGCCAGCTTGACAGACAGGTGTCGCTGCTCATTGGCTTGTCCCTCCCCTGGTCTTTCCTCTGTCATCACATTCATGCTTTTCAGAACAAATAAATGCTATCGACACCAGTTTTTCCCTCCAAGGAATAAAAGTCGGACTCGATGTGACTCCCTGGTTGAAAGTGGCCCTCGCGATCCTGGGCCCTGTCGATGGGGTGTCCTGTGCCAGCCGCTGCCGCGGCCCTCGTGCAGGGAAGCCGCGTAGTTCCCCTTCGTAGGGGAGGGAGGGGAAGTCTGCAGAGGTGAAGGAACCTGTCGGGTTTGGTGGCACACCGCTTTCCCCTGCCCTTCCGAAGCACCGGCAGTGTTTTTGCTGCGTGTCCTGAGGTGCTGCTGAGAGATTGTGAGCAGGGTTGATCCTGCAGGGTTCTGCACACCCACGCACCCCGGGGAGCGTTTCAGGATCCACTTGCTCCACATTAGGCCTCTGTGAGATGCAACCATTTTGTTATCAGCGTCTTTTCCAAGGACGGGGCCAGAATTCGTGTAGCATCTGAAAGAGAGGATGCTGGTGACATTTGCTGCGGGGACAAACCCAGTAACAGAGAGGGGGCCGTCATGGGTGAATTCAGTTCCTGTGGGGTGTCAGCCACGAACTTCCCTCGTCTTACAGCATGCCACGGGGCAGGGCTGGAGTCCAGGCTTTGATTAAAGCCACCCAGGCCCCCCCTTTTTCTTTTTCTTTACCACCGCCGGCTATTGCCAGCTGAAAGGACGGTGGGGAGACTGAGGAAGGCGTTTCCATCGCTGCAAAAACACCCTTAGACACTTTCCTTCCTTTTCAACCTGGATAAAAAGGCTGCTTTGAAGTGAAGGGTAAATTGCCGGTTATTAGGGTCCCGCTCGGGCAGACGTTCAGACGACTCTGATGGTGGTTGCCCCAGTGAGCACCTGAGTCCCAGGCGGTTTCTCCCCGGGGTGGGGTGGGGGTGGCATGAGAATCCAAGCCTTCTGGGAGTCTCCCTTTTCATCCCCAACTTGTTGGTTTTAGGTAGAGGTGTCACCTTCCCTGCGACTGCCCAGGCTTTCTGGGGCTGTCAAGGTCAAAGGCGAACCACACTTCGAGAATGCTCTGCAGCGGGTGCTCTTCCACGCTGGAAGTTGTCTCAGGTACCCTGTGTCTCTGATCCCCCACCCAAGGCTGGAGAGGGGCATGCTGAGTGTCTGTTCTGGTCGGCGGTTCTGGATTCTTCTGGACTTTATTCTTGTCTGTTGATGGTCGCCTCTCCAGATCTCTCCAGCAGCAGTGTGTCACAGGAAAAGGTCATCAGTCCCTTAATTCCGTAACCCAATTGTCGGTAGTGAGATCTCTGGCTCCGGTGAGCAGATTCGTGGTCCCCTGCCTGCTCTCAGTACTTGGAATGATTCCGCTGATGGTCGTCTGTCGCTGGATCCAGGCCTCTGTGTTTGCCGAACGCCCTGTGCTGGGCGCAGGCTCCTCCACCCCCGTCGGGGAGTGGGGAACTGAGACACGATTCCTTCATTTCAGTGCTGCTGAAGGAGCTCGTGGGCACCCTGTGGCGCAGGGCTGTGACACAGGGTTAGGAGGAGGACGGTAATTACCCGGCTGGCCAGCCGTCACTGGATGACCAGTTCCTGTGCTGAGGGCTTGGCATCTGTTCTACCTGGTTTCATCCGCGCTGCCGTCCTGGGAAGGGCCATTATTGTGCCAGCTTCATGGGCACAGACACCGAGGTACTGGGGGGCGAGAGAGCTTGCCCGGACTAGTGGCAGTGGCAGGCGGGGTTTCAATCCGGGCCACCTGACTTTGGGGCCGCCCCTGGCCTTACCTGCTCTGCCTCACTGAGGCTGGCACCGTCGGTTTTCTGCATGACACGGTGCTGGTGAAGGTTTCGTCATGGAATCCCCCCGTTTCGTGTTTGATTCGAGTCTGTCCACACGCGCAGGATTTTCCATTTCTCTTCTGGCCACTTTTTCATCTCTAGGTTTAGTGGCTACAGAGCGGTTTCTGGCAAAGCGTGTTCAGCTTTTCGATTTTCATTCCAGGAAAAATCTGGACCCCAAACACTGAGTTTATAGTTTGTTCTAACCATTAGCCTTTGTTTTTCTTCTGTTTCTATAGAAACGCCCCTTACTAAATGCCCGATTGCTCACACCATTAGAGCCCTAACTCGGGGGACGTCTGCGGTCCCCCATCCCACCACCTCCTGAAAGGGAATACGGCTGTCGAAGGTGACCGACCCACCTCAGCACTGCGACTGGCTCAGCGGGTCCCGGGACAGTCCACCAACTCGGTTTCCGGACTGCGAAGCTTCTTGGGGACGTTTCAGATGGGGGAACGACAGGGTTCAGGATATGCCACCCCCAAATACGGCACGTGGCAGGTTGACTGTTTGAAGCTGAATGAATGTGAGAAGTGGCAGGTACAGGAAAGACTTTCTGGAGCAGGTTGTAGGACCCCCATGCGAGAGGCAGGAGCATCCTTATCCCCAGAGGGAGCTGGACGGACACGCCTTGCTGAGTCCCCCCACCCCCCACCCCGTACCCCCATTCTTCACTCCTAGCTCACACACCTTTTTGTCCTGTCGCGTTTCCATACTCTTCATCATACCCAGTACGAAAACTCAGGTCTGACCATCTCTTGGGCCTTCATTTCCTTACAAAGTCTCCCATATCACATGAATTTATATAAATAAACGTGCATGCTTGTCTCGCTAATCTGGCCTTCGTTAGAGAGGCCCAGCTGAGAACTGAGAAGGCTGGGAGGTTAAAAGACATTTTTCCTCCCCAAAAACCTGCAAGCGCCTCCCTGGAGGCTGGTATTGACTGCCCTCTGGAGGAAGAAAAAAGAATCTGAAAACCAGTCTCTTTGATGGGGCCTCCACTCCTGTTCCGCATCTTCTTCTGAGGCGAACAGGCGCTAAGGCGTGCTTCACCTGAGCGTGGACGGCCACGTGTTCAGCTCAGGTGCGAGCAAATACTCAGATTTATAACCGTGAGGGTGGAATTGCCACGAACGTGTCCACACTTACTCGTATCGACATTTTGCAGTTGGTTCTGAGGACTTGTCGAGGGCCTCAGTGATCTTCAAAGAGCTGATAACCGTCCATCAGTTCTTTCAATATCAGGCTCAAAAATAGTTTTTCCTTTTTGATAAACATTTTATGCAAGAGTTTTCCTCGTGTGTTTTAAATCATTTTAAGTGAAAAAAAATCATGCTTTATCAAAAATGATACCTGCAGTTTATTTTCCTTATTTTCCTTATTTAGAGTAAAAATCAGGAGGGCATCTGGAAATAGAAAATAACTTTAGGGAAGTGTTTCCTTTTTTTTTTTTCATATGACCTTCTAATATGATGACCTATATCAGAACGTATGTCTTTTCCTTTTGACTGGATTCTTTCACTTTAATATATTTTTATTTTATATTTATCCTAAATAATTCTCATCATAAGGGAGCGTGAGAACATGACAGCACAAAGCTGAAGCTCTTCCAGTGCCATTTCTCCTTCACGTCCCCACTGCTCCACCAGCTGTGGCTTGGTGAGGGGTTTCATGGGTAGCACCCGCATCATACGAGGGGCTTATATTTCAGTAGTTTAGGGGATTAATCAATGATGGATGAAGTCATTTCAGTGCTTTATTTATTTAATTGATTGGTTCATTCACACTTTCATTCAAATAGATTTTGCAAAAGGTTAAGAATGAGAGATCTCGATTTTAGCCTGTTCTCAGGAAGAAAGGCATTCTAGGTACTAATGAGTGGTTTTGACTTTTTAAAAAAGAAATAGCCCAATTTTTTCAAAAAGGAGATAGAACACTTTAAGTCCATTTCTTCTGTTGTCATCGGAAGTGCCTGACATCGTTACATTTGTCCCCTTGGTACCATTTATGGGTTGCTTACAGTGTGTTGGACACTCTGCTAAGAAGCATGTTCATGGGTTATTCCTTATTATTCTCGCATCCTTGTCAGGTAAGTGGTCCATCCCCGCACAGAGATGAGGAAAAATAATCTCTGTGTAGGGGGTGACTATGCATGATAATATAAAAGAATGGCGGGTTCATCAGTTGCATTAACATTTCACGGGTGAGAGAGGTTAGGGAATTAATGTCTAAAAGGCGCCTTGGGGAGATGATAGTGAATAAAATATTTATAGAGCTTTTAACAGTTTTAAAATTTGTTTTTTTTATACTCTGAGAGGGATACCTGTTACACGTATCATTTGAAACTAAGTCACTACAGACTTCTTGTTTCTACGTAATAGACAGTTTTCAGAATTGCCTTGCAGTTTGGCTTTTTAGTGAGACCATGACTTGAGAATCTCTTTCCATGTGGCACATGGATACGCGTCCTGTTTTTTCCCGTGGTGGGACAGTAAACAACCTTGAACCCTGTTACAGGACGAGCTGGTTGGGTGACCGAGGACAGTGCGTTAGGGAGCAGCGTTCCGACGGGGAGCATGTCTGATGCTGCACAATAGCTCCACTCGGTCTGGAAAGTGAATGTTCTAACATGTAATTTAAGATTTTAGGATTATTGAGCGCACAACATATTATTAACTCGAAGATGAAAGTGCTCTGACAGGCATAGCTGTATTGTGTTCACTTCACCGGTACCTTTGTCTGGATGGAAGAGCTTTTGCTTAGTATGTACGAGACAATGACAGCTCCTCATTCTTGATATCTTAAACCTTTAAGCAGCTTTCATTGATTATGTGCTTAAGTGCTGGTCAAAACCAGGTGTATTATGTTTTCCCTTAAATATGGAGCTTGGAAAACAGGTGAATTAGTGGAATGGTAAGGATGTTTCATGACAAAATAATTGAGCATTGTATTCATCTTTCCCATAAAATTAAGAGTCTTTGCCATGGGAGGCTATTTCTGGCGTTCCTGCATGGTAAATTCATGAGACGTATTAATTTTAGTTATCAAAATTAGTTTGTGTTTAATTGACCTGGTAGACTTTTAGAATTAACTGTGAAAGGAGTAGAACTTAGTGACGATTCAGGTGAGTGTTTTATTAGAAAACCAAGCGATGCATTTATTTATTTTCCTCGAGTTTTTATATTTTTCTTACCTTTCACATGCATCATTGGGCAATTCTGGGAATATGAACTTTGGATGTATCATTTAATTTACGTGTTTGTAGCAGCATTACTCATGATGGCCAAAAAGTGCAGGCCACCCGAGTGTCCATCGGTGGACAGATGGAGAAACTAACTGTGGTGTGTACATACAGTGGAACACTCTTCAGCCCTAAAAGGGAAGGAAATTCAGAGAGAGGCTGCAACATGGAGGAACCTTGACAACGTTCTGCTCAGTGGAAAACATCAGTGACCAAAAGGCAAATACTGTACGATTCCACTCACACCGAGGCATGTAGAGCAGCAGAACCATAGAGACAAAGCAGAATGGTTATTGCTGGGCACCGGAGGAGGCGGGAAATGGGAAGTGATCGTCCGATGAGTATAGAGTTTCAGTTTTGCAGGGTGAGAAAGTTCTGGACGTTGCCCGTACACAGTGTGAATGTATTTAACAGTGCTGAGCTGTGCACTTAAACATGGCCTAAGAGGGTAAGTCTTCAAGGCCGTGCAGGTGTAAGTGGCCCAGTTAGAAAGGAGATGCCTATGTTCTGATGGCCGGATGCAGGTGTAAATCATGAGCCTGCCCACAGCAGAAACCGTAAATCCCCCTCAGAGAAAAGAAGCCGATCGCGTGCTTCAGTTACTCCCATTCCTTTTGTGGCACCAGAAAGTACAGTAAAGCAGAGTGGTGTCCCCTACTTTACAGGAATGGGGAGATCAAGGTGAAGGGGAAGTGGCTCATGTAAGGAATGAAGGGAGGGGGCTCTCAAGGGGAGCTTAGAAACCAGGAGTTTGGTATTTTTATTGGAAAAAAAAAAGCCAGAATGGCTAATTGAGCAGGCTTTCCGAATTTACCTTTTCAGTGCTTGATTCTGCGCTTCAGTATGAAGTCTGCCAAGTGTTACCTGTACCGCGGCTGACTAATCTGCCGCCCGTTACAGAACGGCTCCATGATCCAGCCTTTTCTTTTAAGAAAATCCTGGGTGTATTAGGTCGTTCAAACAAATTCGAACATTTGGTGCTCATTAGTGTAACCGAAACAAAAACACTTTAATGGTTGATCCCAGAATATTTTGAAGTTAGTGTAACTTTTGCTGGAAAAGTATTTAAGCTCCAGTATCAATTGCAAATAGGCCGTGAGCCAATTTTCAAAGCTGGTTCTCAGTAAGACGTTGAGTTTTTCAGTATTCAAGAAAAATCATGTGGCAGCGAAGCAGAATGAAACGATTATGGTGGGATTTGTACTGATAATTGTGTTTCTAAGTGAGTTTTGAGATGCTGTGAAGCAGTTTGAAGGATTCCCTAGCGTGTGCAGCAATTGCTTTGTTTTAATTGTAGACCACGAAACAGGTATTTTGGAATATAAAGGGTGGGAGTATCTAGACCAGCATTAAAACTCAATATATTTAGAGTTTCTAACCAAGGGACCTACCTAAAAATGGGATGCTTCAGCTATGTGACTGGACAGTTCAGGAAAACTGCTCCTTATCATTTATCTATCAAGGTAAGGTCACGCCTTGCTGTAATCTGGCAATCAAAGAGGTAAAGTCTTTTCAGATGCTCGTTGCTTGTTTTTCAGCTGGGCCACGGAGTTTGGCAAAGAGGGATTTTCTTTTAAAGAAAGCCCTAACTTTTTTTGCTTGGGGTAAATGCAGAAGAGAGGTCCCGTTAAATATTACTCATGCGATTCCTGAGCTGGGAGTTGATTCTGCCCTTCATTGGTCCATTTGTCATCCCGAAGCAGGGAGAGAAATGGAAGACAGGAATCAGGTTTGTAGTAAATACAATCTAACGGTTTATTTGTGTGTTTTGACATGTAATCGTAGACACTAGTGCCTGCAAGAAGGTTTTTAAAAAACATCTCAGGGTAAGTATGTTTTATTCAAAGTCATTTTAATTTGTGTAATTTTTTTTTAACACGAAGACGTAAAAATTACATAACTATCAGGTCTGTTTTTAATAAGTGTTTTTGAAATGTTATGTAGGTTTGCAGTGTTATTTATGTTGGGATGACAAACGATTCTTAAAACAGTCCTTTATGAGTTTCTGGTTATTTGAACAATATGCGTAAGTTGTTTTGAGTTATTTTTATGATGACCGTGAACCAGTTTTTTTTTTTGCATGTATTTATGTGTTTTGGCTTTATCTAGACCTCAACTAGATGGTTTAGTGACAGTTCTGTAGTGGCATAATTTTGAAGGCTGACTCTTCACTTTTTCACTCTCTGATACATAACTTTTTGAGTAGAAATATGTTTTGGGGGGAATTGTAGGATTCTATTTGATTTTTCCAAGTGGATAACCAGTTGTTCCAGCATTAATACTGATGAATCCATCTCTCCCCCACTGAAGGGAGAGGCCTTTTCTGTGGAATCCTGATTTTCATCGTTCTGTTGCTGTATTCTTATGTTTCATTTATCTGTTCACTTCACTGAATGCCCGATGGTGGGGTGGCAGAATGGTCCCTCTAAGTGATTGTTCCCCTCAAACGAGAAATGCACATACAGTGATTGGTGTCAGCTGTCTAGCACAAGTAGTCAACCCACATTAGCCATTATTATTATTATTTCAGTGTTCACGGAGTCAGTTTTAAAACAGTAGGAGAGAAAATTGCATAAAAAGGTCAAGTACAGTAAGAAGTACTGGCATATTTTTTCCATAAACAATTATGTCTCCTAATTTTTATACTGTGCTTATCAGATGGCAAGAACTCATAGTCTTTCTGTTTAGAGAACATAATTAAAATGCAACCAAGATTAGGCGAAGTTCAGTTATTTAGACTTAGAGGTGTTCTGGATTCGAGCCTCTCTGTAGGCAGAGGCTGTGTCTGATTTTATTTAACAAATATTTATCGAGCACCTCAGCGTGCCAGGCACTGGGCATAGAACAAGACACAGCATTCACCTTGGGCGGCTCACATCTCGTGGGGGAAGCAGATCTGTAAACGCATGAATGCGAACAGTGTGACAAGTGCTGTACGTGTGTGTGTGTGTGTGTGTGTGTCGCATGCAGACTCACACACGTGTTCTTAGTTCTCTCCTGCTGAGGTAGAACTATTTATGTCAGAACCACACTCACTCACTGGGGCATCTTCCTGAATGGACGGGACGATGAGACTGGTTAGTGTGTTTGTGCCAACTTCCCAGGAGCCACATCTCAAAGCCCTTTTTGGTCTCGCCATCCCCTCCTCTCAAATCCTTGTATAAGACCAATCACAAAGAAGGTGAAAAGCCGCATTTTGGGGATGCCTTTTTTTTTGTATATTTTCAGCTTTTAAAGATGCTGACTCTGTGTATGCCACCTTTCACCCCGAACAGTGAACACATATGTCCCTCATGGTGACAAGATGATGGTGTTTTCAGTTCCCCGTATTATCCTGTTTGCTCTGAAGGCTGTCTTTAGTTCTGTTACTAAAAAAATAAAATCAGGCAATTAATTCGTAGTTTTATAAGATCAAATGAATGCGTTTTAAAATCCAAGCCTCTGTTCTCTGTTTGTGCCACCCCTGTGACGAGAGGCTTTCAGCCGTTCACTCATAAAAGAGAAACATTGTCAGGGGCTCCCCGGCTTTGAAGCGCACCTTCTCACTTTTTGCTTGGGAACCACGTGAAAAATGCCAATTACTGAAGCTCCGAAACGCAGCAGAATGGAGTTACTTGTACACCCAGTGTTCATAGCAGGAAGGCCCTGTCAATCAAAGCCACACCGAGACGCGGTAGACCTAATCTGTACAATGTAAACCTTTCCGAGTCAATATGGCAAAAAAAAGTGCACATCTCAGGAGGCAGCTGCAACAAAACAGTGTTGTTAAAACGGCCACCGTGCCACCCTGGCAGCCCGCAGCTCTAGTACCTGCGTGGGCATTCGGGCACACACCAGCAGGCTGTCACAGGCCACCTTTCCAGCACATGCTGCATAATGAATGTTTTAATGCATCTGAAGCATCGCGACAAGGAGACTTAGGGAATTTCCAGAATCTAAAGAAGTACAGAAAAGTACCATTTCACTTGGACTGAAAATCGTGCACGCGGTGGTCCCTGTCAGTGATATTTTCCCAGTGAAGCTGGGAAAATTGAAAGGAGAATCCTGGCGAGAGGAAAGTAGTTTGCCTTCTGGTACAATGTCTGGGAAGGAGATACCGTGCTCTAGGGTCACTTGGGTTCTTAGAAAATTTCGAGACAAGGGTGAGTATGGGGTGGGTCTGAGATGCCTCTCAGAGTGGCAGGAAAGGTGCCTCACTATCGGGACGCAGAGGCTGGCTCTGGCTCTGTCCCTTCCTAGTCTGTCGCGCTGTGTCCCTGACCTTTCTGTGGCTCGGGCTCCATCTGTGACATGCAGAAGGTGGATCTCTGAAGTCGTGGCATTTAAATACGTGCACAGAGGAGAAGGCCTTGGCGCATGAGCGAGCGCCCCTGAGTGCTGGAGGTCGAGGTCAGCGAAAGCAGACAGTGGTCCTCGTGCATTTTCCCTCCCTCCCTCTTGTTTCCTCTTCTGACTGTGGTTTTTTCCCCTTTCTCTTTAGTTTCCGAAGCTCCCTACTCTTTTTTGTCTGTTCTGCTAGCTCCCTTGTTGTTCCCTTTTTCTCTCTCTCTTTTAACTGTTTTCTCCCACTTTACCCCCTTAACTGGGGAGCTGTTAGGTACTCAGAGACACAAAGGAGCTCTTGCTTCTCGGCCACAGGCCCTGCCTGAGTGTGTGTGTTCGTGCACCACCTCTTGAGGATGCCTTGTAGGAGACAAGGAGCCTCACCTGGACCTTTTCCCCTGGGCTGCCCTATTCTTTTTGCCCTCTCCACCTTCTCCTCAAAGCCCTTTTGTCGAAAGGAAAGCAGGGCAAAGAAAGAGAACCCGTGAGCTCCACACCGTGGGAGCCATGTAAGAGCGCTGAGCACTGACAGGTGTGAGCAGTTCGTTCGTATTTGGAGGCCCTGGAGGTTATGCTCTTAAATCTACTAAGTGGAAAACGATATTCCTCTCATTAAGGACAATCTATAGGAAAGTCACCCACACGCTGAACTGTTTAGAAAGCAACATATTTTAGCTCATAATGAGTCTTAACCTTTATAGGATTAGCACGTGGAACTCGTTACTCCGTCTCAGCAGGTAGATCCAGGTCACCACGGTTCTGGAGGCAAGGACTCAGCCTTCATTAGGCAGGGCGTTCTGATGTTCTCAGTTCATCCTGCTTGGATGCTCAGTCCTTCTCATGCTCAGTGAGACAAAATTTAGGAAGATGACTAGTTTCATTTTGCACTGCAAAGTGCTTCATCCTTTTTAAAATTTTTATTTCAAAACATGTATTTCTCCCTCCCTTTCGAAGATACTTGGACTCGTTCAAATTTCCCATGCTAGTAAGAGGGCCACAATTGAGAAGCTATAAAGGTATGCGATTTGAATGCTTCCTACCTAATGGGACTGGAATTTTTCTCCAATTATGGGAGAGGCAGACCATCAGTCTCCAGTTTCAGAAAAAGAATGCAGCTGCTTGCAAGAGGAGAGCTCAAACTCGCAGGACATTTAATATTTTGAAAAATATGTCCTCGGGGGGAAAGACTTCTCTGTTCAGAAATATATTAAATTATTTAGCTTGGCAGTTCCAAGAGGGGACTATTTTGAGCGCCATCACTGTCATTTATTCTTTATTGAGTTCAAATGGAAAAATGGAAAACTTTATTCTGACATGCAGTCCTTTATTAGAGCTCCCATAAACCTTTGGCTGCAGCTGCCTACACGCTCCTGTGATCTGCATGGGCACATTCCACTTCGAGTGGATCAGCGTTTCATTTTCAAAATTCTCAGCAAATAGCCGGGCCGCAGCCAGAAATTCCTCCACCGCGATTCCTTCCGGCCCAGAGGAAGCTAATGGTTCCAGGCTGTGTTGCTGTCATTCATTACTAATCCAGGTATGGCTGCTTACTGTTTTTAATTTTCTTTTTCTGAACTTAAAGGCGGCCTTTGCCTTTTTTTTTTTCTCTCTTGAGAAGCAGTGATAATGGGCCTGAAATTCCAGCCCCTGGAGACAGTGGGCTTTTCACACTCTGATATAAAACGAGGCTTTGTTTTAGGGCTGGTGTAGAGGTGAGCTTGATGACAGACATCGTACAGGGAAGGGCAGGCATGTAGTGGGATTTCAAAGGAAAATGAGAATCTAGTAGGAATTTGCCCCTAAATTTTTGAAGTTGGCGTCATGGGAAGCAGTTGTTTTCTGCCACAAGATACCCAGGGATGCCATGTTGTTGGGACAGAATGTGGAAGTGGAGAGGCAATCCGTTTTTATGTTTTTATAATTCTTGTTATAAAAATAATAGAACAAGAGTGGGAAGTCGTCAAGGGTAGGAATCTGCTGTCCGACAGAGTAAAATCTTCACTGTCGACCGAATGGGCACCTTATTGAGTGAGTTAGCTGTAACGTTTTGTTCAAAGCCTTTCGTTTTGCTATAATTTCAAACTTAGAGAAGAGTTAGAAAATCAGTCCAAGGAAATCCTCACTGCTGCGACCAGGGCCCGGCGTGAAGGCGATGCTGAATCTCCTCCAGCTTCATTTCTCACTTCGGAACTGGACGAGACCGGACTCCACAGGAGGACCTTGTATTTTTTCCATTTAAATCCTGACTCCAGATAGATTTTTCAGTGCATAGGAAAAGTCATAAGTAAAAATAAGATTGCTTTGTAACAGAAATGGTTCCTTAAAAACCATCGGGGACGGGCAGCACCGTTGAAAAGGTTTCAGCAGTTCCAGTTGCATTTCCAGTTCTACAATGTGTAGCTTGCAGAGTTTGTCTGGCCCGTTGTTCTCATTTGTCAGCTCTGGCGACGTGAAATGTGGCCCTCATCCGAGTCCTCTTCCTGTACCCCCTGCTGTCAAGGCAGAAAGGATTCGCACTCACTGCTGCTGCTTATTAAGCTGCTGTAAATGAAGATGCCAGAAGGTCCCTGGTGAGCCAGCGATGAGAAATTTCTGATGACCTGGAGACTCCTTGCCAGGTCATCTTAGTGACTTTGTGAATACTCTGAGAAAACGGTAGGGGTCCCCTCACTGTGCCCTGGGAGGTCATAGGCCAGCGTGTAGGGAGGCTGACAGGGGAGGGGAAGTTGGAAGGCGTCAGGTTGGCAGACGCTGGGGAAGAGTCTGAATGTTGATGGAGAAGAGGAGGAATGATTACGAGGAGAATAACTCGTAGCTCGTCCCTGTGCCGTGTCATGTTCTTGTAGCTGCTAGAGGGGCTGGGTTAGCTCGGTGTCTGCTGATTGAAGCCCGGCCAGGACAGTAATTAAGGGGGCAAGGTGCCGTGTGGGGTGTTTCCTCCTCGGAGGGAAAACCGAGCCCCTATCAGGTATGTCCCTGTAAGTGAGATGTAGTAATCCGTGTGTGCACCTCTGTGTGAGGTGTATATTTGAATGAGCACTTACGTATGAGGTGGTGTTTGGACTTGGACTTGGCTGATTAGCTTTAATTACCTCATGGAGTGGGATTTGCAGTTACTAACACTTGATTCACTTATTGTCATACTGTTTAATTTGTTAAAACATCTATTGCTTTTGTTATTAAAGAGATCTAATCAAGTTAAATTAAAATCAGTCGATAGCCTTTATGATATTTTTAGTGAATTGTAACAGTGCAGTCAGGTGACTGAGTTTCCCATAAAAATACATAATATGTGGCTACTGGTTGGCTCGCTCTGGCAGTTTCCACTAACCCTGAAATTCTTCAGTGATAATAGCATCTCTGCACGAAGGAACGTCCCGAAGATAATTTTTAGATGGGCTTTCCCTAAGGTCAGGCTTTTCAAATGCTCATCGTCTCATTTCACATAATTTTACGCATTTTTATTTTTATTTCAAGAAACTTTTGTACTTAGCAGTAAACCGATCGAGGAAAGCTGAGTATTGTTTCATGTGAACCCAAGGCTAATAAATTTTCATGACACCATCGATGTGATTAAGACTCAGACCTTCCTTTTGCCAAGAAATGAATCGCTTAGTGTCATTACAGTTTTTTTTTTTAAAAAGAGAACAAAATAAACTCTTTGCATTTCATGAATTTTCAGAAGTTCAAAGGCTCTGAGCCTTCAGTAAGTCCAAACAAGTGTAAATGGCCTTGTAATTTTCCAGCGTCAGGGGTGCCTCAGGCCCTAAGAGGTTGTTTGTTTGTTTTAAATCATAGGTACTAATAAAAGAAAAATATGTTTGAATGTAAATATTTACTGGGAGCCTGTTAATCATGGGTTTCATATGGTGCTAACAAAGCAGTTCTTCTCTGTAAAATATCAAACTGGTTAATTTAAAATGTAAGAAAAGCATTAGTGTCTTTGGGATGGGTACAACAAAACACTGACCCTTTTCTTGGGTAAAGTCTGCGCGTTATAATTAGTTGCTCTTGTAGCAAGATTTTATTTTTTTTTTGTAAAGTTGGCATCCAGTTAATATCTTTAAGAGGCCTTGAGACTGTAGCCCAGACCTGATTTGGGCAGCACTCACTGCGTTTTAACGAGTGCGTCCTTTCTGTCTCCGGAGCTAGTGAAGCTTGTGGGGGCCGTGAGCATCTGACCCGAAATCACTGTTAGGGTTAGTTGGTTCAGGCGGGCTCCGAAAGAACAAAGTGAATTCTCCGGGATGAAACAATTACACAGAAAAACAGAGGAAGCTTGTCTCCATGGGCTCTTCTGCATTTTGAAGATGTATCCCCTGGGCGACTGAATTTGCCTCTTAGCTTTTCAGATGGAGCCATGGAGATGAGCCCTTCACGAAGAATCCTGACTGCCTCTCACCTGTTATCATACCTCGAAAAAGTGATCTGATATTAAGTGGGAAGAAAGCCCAGTCTCAGTTATATTTTATTTTCATCATTCCTTCTGCATCCAGTAATTGCACTGTCCTTTCTCCCTCGTGTGTGTGTCAGAATGGCCCCATGAGTATGTATTCCGTGGGTCTTACTTAATCCAGTGCCTTATTCACTCATCAGGTGGCTCAGTCCAGCCCTGGTCGTCGTGAGCTCTTTGGAATGCTCTTTTGTCCCTGTCCCACTTTTTAAAAGCACTTCTGTACTTGGAGACACGACAGGGTGTTTCGGGCGCATCTTATATTTTTCCTGGGACCGTCCTAGAGCTCCAGTGAGCCCTGGTTTGGCTGACTGGAGGACTGTATTGCAGGGCTGGGCGCCAGGTGTGCACCTTGCTGCTTGGGGGTCATTGCTCGTGGGTCCTTCCAGTGGGCAGAGCTAGGAAATACAGCCATTCCCTGTCGTCTCCACATGCCTACAGATGTGTTTCAGTGTCTGCTGTGTGTGCAAACCGCCCTGAGCTCTTAGCCACTGACTCCGAACCAACAGGACAGGGTCTTTTCTCTCAGTCCCTCTTCTATTTGTCACTTTTTCCAGTGTGAAAGGACCTGGCTCCCATTGTCTCTGTATGTTTACTGACCTGGTCGAACCTGGTCCCCAGGGGACATTTGGTGATGTCTGGAGATGTCTTAGGTCGTCTCAACTCAGGGTGGCGGAGTGCCGATGGCTAGATCTAGGGAACAACTTCTCTGCATACTAATTTATTGGGTTTTAGTGCTTCCGTTTTCCTTCTTCTGTTAGAGATCCCACTCAGTCATAAATTCGCCAGAATATGTCAGATGAGCCCCTCACATCTGCAAACGGGATGGCGTGTAAGTGGACAGTCCGAAAGACTGTGACCTGCCTGTATTTATGTCTTAGATTAAAACAGCAACAACCCAAATAACCCAGAACATGCTTAAAAGAAAAAAAAGAAAAACTCGAGTTTTTCGAGAGCAGTTTGAGGTTTCCAGAAGCCTCGAGAGGAAGGTACAGAGCTTTCCCATGTGCTCGGCCTCCCCGGCTGCCAACATCCCCCAGCAGAGGGGGACATTGGTTACAATCAGTGACTCTACAGGGCCGTGTCATTGTCACGTAAAATCCATCGTTGGTGATGGAGCTCACTCTTGGTGGTGTGCATTCCGTGGGTTTGGATAAATGTGTGATGACATTTATTCGTCATTATATCATAGTATTTCCACTGCCCTAGAAAACCTCTTCTCTGCCTCTCCACCCTTCCCTTCCACCGTGACCCCTGGCGACCACTCACCTCCTTACTGTCTTCAGACTTTTGCCCTTTCCAAATGTCATGTGGTTGGAGCTGCCTTTTGAGACTGGCATCTTTCACTTGGTAAGGTCATGAGTGCAACATGAGGATGGAGAAGGATTTGTCAGAGGTTGGAAGAGCCAGGAAAAGGTACAGAACAGTCGCCTAAGAGAAAAAGAGGAAGTATTAATAGTTACCAGAGGCAGAAGACAGGTTTCCTACCAAGACTGAAAATGAAGACTGACACAGACCCAACAGATGCCAGAAGGCTGCGCAACAATATCTTCAGAGCATCGAAGGAAATTTAAGAGTAAGAAGGAAAAGAAGACATTCTGGGGCCTCTAGAGACTGGGGATGTATATACCCTTCGTAGGTTTTTGCAGAAAGAGCTACAAAAGCATTTGCTTCAACTGGAAGAAAATTGAACCCAGATGCAAAGTGTGAGATCCAAGAATCGGTCTGAGGCAAGGAATGGGTAAATACTTAAATATGTCTAAATAAGTATTCATTGTACAAAGTAAATATTAAAATGCAAAGTCGTATATTTAATATATCTGCTAACTTATAACGGGAAGAATGGGGAGCACATGTTTTGAGGTGCCGCATTGCTGAGGTTATCGTATTTGTCCCTTGAGGACGAGCGGGAAAACCTTTGCTGCATCTCCAGCCGTTTTGAAGGCGCTTGTGTTGGTGAAGTTGCCTTTGTGATCATCGTTTAAAGTTCTAATTGCAGTGCGACTTGCATCTACACTAAAAGCAGAAAGTACGATGAGAAGATACCAGTGCTGTTGGACGTTTCATTCCTTGTGTCCTGGATATTCTTACCCTGAGGCCTGGACCTATCAGGTAGCAAAGGCATCCCCAGGCCCTGAGCTGTTTGCTCAGGACAGAGATCTGCTGTGTGTCAGGAGACCAGGGCTGGGCGGGCTCCCACACCAAGACAGGAGAGGGAAGGAGCATCGAATTTGTGCTTAAACTTAGTTTTATTACCCTCGTCTGCTGCTTCAGCGTCTGTGTTCAGCACGTGTGCTGTGTCCTCCTGCAGTTCACATCCCTCCTCTGGAGAAGAAAAGTCACCTGCTTATCCTTTCCCGAGTCAGGAAGGATGAAGCTGGTAAGTGCTGGACGACGGCTGAGAAACATTCCCAGGTCCTTTCTGTAAAGGTCTAGATGATCTTTCGAGATCGCTTGAAACATGGGAGGTATTTGATTACCTGCCGGTGTGGGATTTTAAATCGATTTTATTTTTCCCAAACTTAAAATGCATCTCGAAGATTGAAGTCAGACTCGTTCGTTAAATAGAAAATATGTTTGTGTGACTTTCCTAAAGCTCTTGAGTTTAAGTGATCATGGGCCGTCAACCTGTTGCCCCGGGATAAGTGGTTATTACGCCGTCTCTCCTGGACCGGACCAAAGATGCTCCTGTGTACTACCACGTTTGTAGACTTTTTCAATACCCTCTAACACATCTCCGTTCTCGATGAAAGTTCATTTCTGAAACCTTTTCTCTTAATATCCTTTATATGAAATTTAGAAAGGATAATTTCTCTTTAGCTTACTCAGGGACCTGTGTTTTGCCTAATAAAGTGATTTCTAATCACTCGATTATCTTGCCATGTTTTACCTTTTTAAACGATATTTTAGTGTTACTAGCAAAATATCAAATACACTCGTGCTGCATGCAAGTGATATCTGTTGGCAAATGAAGTCAGATAATTTATCTCGACTGATTTTATTGGCTTCTTAGAGGACAATTTTATTATTAACGTATATGAAAATAAAAAAGGACTTAAGAAACCGCCATACATCCTTTTATGAACAAGTTGGTGCATAAAAATGCAAAAATTAGATGACTTATGACATATTAAGTGTTCTGTTGGCTGAACATTTTTTTTTTACAAGTAGTTAACTAATTTAAGAGCAGTTCTTCCCGGCAGTGTTCCTACTACAGCAGGCTGGCCTGAGAGACACGTTCCCAGCGCTCAGAATGGAAAACACACGCCCGCAGTGCAAGCCTGTGTCATAGTCAACGTGTTTGTGCAGCTGCGTGCTAAGGCCGGTCATCTCGGAGCACAGGACCGAGTCACGTAAGGAGACTCGTTTCCAACAGCCATTAACGGGGGCCCAGAGGTGGCTAATTGAAGAATAACTTCATTTTCAGACTCAGACTGTATAACCAATACATGGGCTCGCCGTAGTCAATACACGGACTCTGAATGCATGAATTTGATCGTGAGTGTGTGTTGGCTGATTTCTGAGGAAATAGAGACTTACTCTTGTGAGATTAGTTCGATTATTTCTTATTTGTAACTTATGCTTTCGTTGCATAGAATGCCCGCCCTTAGTGCCAGACTGAGTTTCCATTAAGCTTTATTGCGCTTACGTGGACTCTTCTGTCATGCTTTAATAAAATTATAAAATTACTTAATTGGGCCTGTGTGAAAGCTTCCTTTATCATTAATGCTTCCATTTATTCCACGGGGTTATTAGTTTTGGATAACTTGTATGACTTCATTCAGATCTGGGCTAGAAGATGAATAACACTATTTAAAAATGAAGCATGAGTCAAAGCAAATTTCAAAATGTACTCATAGGATTTTGAGGATTGAAAAAGTATTTCATTCCCTAGAATGAGTAAAATGTTCTTGTAATGTGTGCTAAGTTATCAGCACCCCGGGAAAGAAAGTGTGGAGATTTACTTTACATCCATGTCTGCTCCTGGAAAACCCAGTTCCAAGCACTTTGGGGGTCAGGAGTTTTTGCTTGTTGAATTTGAATTCTGAGTTGGATGTAGAGTCACGGGGTGTTTAGAGTCGATTCGAGGCTAATTGCAGAAGGTTTTGACCTCAGTCTTTTTCACGGCACTAAACACAGTGACTGGCATTTCACAGGTGCTTCGTAAATATTTATCGAATTGATGAATGAATAAATCAGGATCGATAAGAGAGGATTGGCAGATAAGGAGAGCCTTTTAGCAGAGGGAGGACTGAAGTGGTGAGAATCGTGCAAAGGTTTGCCAGGTTGGCCAAGAGAGGAGGAAGTCAGGGTGAACTAGGAATCTCAGAGAGGGCCTCAGTGTTAAGCTGCGTAGTTCAAGCTTCAGCACAAGTGCCCTGAATGTCTGCTCTGGAAGGATTCGTTTGACTAACTCTGCAGGATACATACAGTAAAAGGGGAAAGAAGTGGAGCAGTGGTTCTCAAAGAATTGTTCCCCAAACTCGCATCTTCTGCATGATCTGGGAGCTCGTTAGAAATGTATGCACCAGGGCTGTGCCCCAGGACTGCTGGGTCAGAATCTCCCGGTGAGGAACGGGGAAGGGAGAGAGACCCAGCCCCCTTCTGATGTGTTTATTTTCTAAGAAGATAAAATTATAAATCGAAGCAGTTGTGCGATGGACACAGAATGAAATCAAAGGCCCGTGGATATTCTTAAGCATTATTTCTTTTGAAAGCAATAACCTAGTGATTTTGCTTTCTCCCTACCAGATTATTTCATTGTAGAACACGTGGGAGGCTTTTCCAAAATCAAAGACCAGTTTCTTCTGCTCAGTGCTGAAGTCCCCTAAAGAATTTTTATTCTTTAACCTCTGTTTCTTCCTTTTTTTTTTTTTTATGAGAATTTTTAGGGATTGTGTCTCTTCTCTTTGTGATGTTAACGTACTATACTTTGCAAACGTATTTTGGAGGCTTCATGAGGTGGTTGGGTTTTTACACTATTCGTCCTTGTAGCATACACCTCCTACGGAAAAGCTCCTTGGAATGGGTACTTCTGAGAATGATGTGGACTTAATGGATTTGCTTTGATTCCTGTTCATTTCGGTTTCTGATTCAGGGTAAACTTAGAATTATGTCGCCGAAAATACACTGCATGTGAAGAACAAAGGAAGTCAGGAAGAGGCGGGGCAGGCACTGTCCTTTGCATTTTATACCTGTTAGCTCACTTGTTTTCTTGAGATTGTAAGAGTTTCAAGCTGACTGTGGATTGTACAGGAAACTCACATTCATGTGGCTGACAGTGACATCATGGCTATTTTTAATCAAAGCAAATAAAACATGTGTGACTCTGATTGTTTACGAATGTGTTCATGCTCTCCTGTTGTGATTCAGGATTCTGTTGACACGGCCTCATAGGTGCACATTTATGTGCACTTAACTTGGAAAGTTATTCACAGAAAACCTCTCTGCATTGGGCGCATGCTGGACACGCAGGTGCAGGCCAAAGACACAGGCGCTTTCTGGTCAGCACGGCCCATGGGCCCTGTTTCAACACCTTCTTCCACGTTGGCAATGACAGTATATACATGAGAAAACTGAAATGACTTAGCCAGCTTTTAAATGAAGACAAACTCCTCAGAGACCACAGAGTGATGAGGAATAGGAGGTTGTAAGTGGAGGATGGGAACTGCGGGCCTGCCAACCTCCCGGCCGGAGGCAGAAAGCTGCAGCACAGGAGATGGGAGAAGGAGCCAGGCTCAGTGCTGGAAATTGGAATGAAATGAACCTCTTCCCCAGCCTGATTTCCATCCATCACTGTTCGTGGAGGCTAAGAGGTTGCCAACTTTTGGAGGCCAGAGTGTTGTGAGAAGCTGTGAACCAAGGAGGGAAAGTAGAATAAAAATCCAGTCTAGTGATCAGAAACCGAGTCAAATTGTCCGCTGGCTCTGTAACTCTAATATCACCCTAGTGCTGGAGTTTTAAAATGTGAGTATCTGCACGGTTACAGAGCTAACAGGTATACAGAGTCATCCGAGGAGAGGCATCAAGTGCAGACAACCACAGAAACAACTGGAAGGAGAGAGGAAGAAAGAAAAACCAGGGAAAAAGAAAACAACAAAATACTTTTTGTTAAAAAGGAGCCTGCAAACCTGATTGCCAAAAGCACATGTTGAAGAAGACAGAGAAATAAAAAGGAACATGAATCCCCTACTGTACGGCTCTTTGACAAAGATCGTAAGACAAGTAGGTTCGAGATGCTCAACGAACAGAGGTGGCAATATCCGCAATTTTCCAGAATTGATGAAAATCAGATCAAAAGTGCACTCTAGGTACTAACCCGTAAGTAAAGGTAAATCCATACCTAGAAACACGGGAGTAGACAAACATCAAACATCAAGAAAAAATATTAAAAAGACGAGGGGAAAAATGACTTTACTTGAAGGACTGACATGAGATCTGTAATGGACTTCTCCTTGGCAACTCAGACGCCAAAGGACAGTGAAGTGATAACCTCAAAGTGCTGAGAAAATAAATGATAGTGATAGCATTTTATACCCTGCTAAACTGTTATTCTAGGCTGAGCAAAATTAAGGAAAACTCAAATATACAAAATAAGAGTGTTTACCATTCACAGAACTCCCCAGAAGAAATACTAAAAAGGCACTCAAGAGGAATGAAAGTTATTCCCGAGGGGCGGGGTGGGGGAAACTAGAAAATAATGCTGGAACGGATGTGAGGTGTGTCGGAGAGGGAGGTGTGGGAGTCATTTCTTGTCTTCGAGAATGTGCGAACGCAGCGTGTTCGTAGCGTGCATTACTCCAACGACCAAAACGAGCCCTTAAGAATGAAAATGTCCAGTACACGGTGTAGAAACCAGTCGTTTGGTGGTCAAAGGAGAGAACGAGCCCTGTGAGCCAGGGCGGTCTCAAAAGAGAAAGGGAAATCTAGCCCTACTTTGGAGAAATAGGGGGGTTCAGCTTTGCCAGTCTCATAAGAGACCGAGGAGTAGAAGGGGGCAGTGTCCACAAATTACACGTTGGTCATGAAGTTCGAGACTCACGTGAGGGTGGTTGGCCAGACTCGCGGATTCGTGTGAGACAGTGATTGGGGACGTTCTCCAGAACCTTCGGGAACCCCTGTGGTAGGCACGGGGTGCGTGTGTATTAAGAGGAATGAGATGACACCCTTTTGAGCTGACTTTTTTCCTAAGCAAACTCTAGTAATTTGTCTTCTATAAACAATATATATTTCGTTAGGATTTAAGAGTACTCGACTTATGGCTGGCTTTTTTGGGGGTAAAAGCTTATGTTCTCCAGTTCTGTCACCTTTTTTTTTTTTTTTCCCCTGATGATTAGTTTAGGGAATTTGAAAGGCTCCATGTCCTGTGCTATTTTAACTTACGGTGAAACCTATTTCTCATTTGGTCCCTTAGTTGATCTCGGCCTGAATCAAGGCCTGGTCGGTATGAGTGTAAAGCAAAGGTGTCGTAGAGTCAGAGCATCTGCTCTAAACCAAGCCCGTTGCGTTTCCACTCGGAATGATCTGGGGGACAGAGGTGTCTTTCGCAGCTCAGGGACCGGGGGAGCTTGGACTGACTGTGCTTCTACGACTGAGTGGAGCAGGGGTTAAGGAGCTCGTGAAAGGAGGGCTGGCAGGGCCCGGTGCCTTTGCCTCCCTTCTGCAGATGGAAGAGGTGGCTTCAGCGGGGGAGCGAGGCGCTGCGTGCCAGCTCCCTGGTGCTCATGCGGTCCTCGAGCCTTGGCCCGAGCTGGCTTTTGTCTCTGCGAGTCCCAGCAGCCTCGGAGTGTCCAGAATCATAACGGAGGATATGGGGTTTCAAGAAGAAACTAAGTTGGAACCTCAAGGACGGCGGCGGCCAAGAGCGCTTTCTCACACTTGTGCAATACTCGGGGGCTGCACGCCCTGTTGCAGTCTTTCTCAGTTTGTGTGTTTTCGTCCAAAAAATTGTTTCAGAAGCCAAGATTACTGCTCTGTGGTAGATCACAGCGTAGAACACCTACATTTGCTTCTGCCTCACCTATTTTCGGTGGTGTAATTTGTCCTCCCCCTGTCGTGTCCCATTTCCTTGGCCTGCCTTCGTGTGTGTCTTGCTTCGTCCCCGGTATTTGATGTGTGTGTCTTAGATTCATCACATTGACACCGCGGCTGTTTTCCATTTCCCGTATTCCCTTTTTCATCTCCCTCTGCCACTTCCTTTCCTCATTCTCTCCTTTTCTTTCTTGTATCCCTGTTTGCCTTACTCTCCTTATATGTCAAAATATTTTTTCACGAGGGTTTTCTTTAACCATGGGGGACTGATTCACATTGTTCCTTTTAACTTTAATATGTTCTCCGGGCTTCTTTTAGAAAAATAAAAGGCAAAACACACTATATTCATAACCTTCAGTAAACTTTTGTTGAACTTATTTGGTTATTTTAGGCTTCACTAAAGAACGTGAGCCAGAAAAGTAGCAGAGGGACCGGCAAGTGCTTTCATGTCTGAGCATTGACAGACGAGGTAGTCGAAGTAGGAGTGGCACTCAGCCGCCATATGCAGCGAAGTGACCTTGAGATATGGGACACTTTGCAGGGCTCTCACACTGCAGGGCTATATTTTTACAGCAGGAATGTTTAAGAAAAAACTATATAAAATAACTTTTAACTGTGCTTTAAAGTTTGGGAATAAGGTCAGAAAATAGTGATTGGAATTCGTATGTTAAAAAGATTTATTTTGATGTAAAAAGTATACCCCCACCCTCTCTCCGTGGTTCTTCATAGTTACTTGTAGTCATTCTCTTAAAAAGTTGACCAGTGGCATGGTTAGAAGTGAAACATAAAGTTGAGACTGAGCCACTCTATAAGATATTAAAGAATGAAGCAAATAAATTAATGGTTATTTGTTTTTCATGGATATAAGAATTAGCTTTTCTGTATCAAAATATTAGCTTGTTATGCATCACCATAGAGTTGAGATGTTGCTGTAAGACTCACAGTATCCAAAATAGGAACTCCCGAGTTACCTTATTTGAAAAAGAGCTTGGTTCATAAAACATTAAATTACCCCGACTCTATTCTTTTATCAGCTTAGCAATAAGAAGCCACCCTTATAGACTCCCTGTTGCCCTGGGCTTTTGCCATTTAGCTTTCTCTCTTAAAGAAAAACTCACAAGATATCAGCATTAAACAGTAAAAGAGTAGATGAGAAGTAAAATCAGACCCTATTATTAGCATTCATCCTTGGAATGACGTATAAAATTTGAGATTTAAACACCCCTCGTTTCTGTGTCATTGGTACACTCCAGAGCCAAGTGGAGATAACTCCTTTTATTCCCATATTTGTATTCAAAGGTGGGAGTAGTTCATTTTTTTTCACATTCTGTACAAAAAAATAAAAATAGTTGGGTCTGGTGTATAAATAACCCTATTGTGTGTGTGTTTCTCGTCCTCAAGCCCGTGAGGGCTGCCTCTGATGCCGTGGATCTGAAGGCGATCATGGAAATCTCGGCTGTTAGAAAATTCCTTGCTTGTCTAGTCGAAGTTGGTGTTGATCAAAGGGACCAGGATTTGAGTTTTGGAAAGGAACTTTTTAAAAATGAAAACTCTTTTAGGGAGACTCGTGCAGCTCTGCAGTTGAACATTTCAGGTGGCGTCCAGGTCCAGAAATCAGAGTGTATCGCTACAGACAGTTAGTTACTCCTCAAAATCGGTTACACGATGGGAGATCAGGCTTATGGGACCAGAAAACAGTGTTTTCTTGTGGCCCGGCGAGGTCTGTAACGTTACGATTCATTTGGGTTCAGGGGTCTTGAATAGCTCAAGGGACTTTGCCCCTGGAGCCATGATGGTGTGGACACCAGGAGCTCACCTCCTTTATCCATCTTCCCACCTCCCCACCTTTTCTCATTTGCGCTCTCGAGAAGGACTCAGAACTGTTTATCACCCTGAGAATAAGACAGTCGCTGCTGCTCCCGTGTTGGTAGGTGTGGCCGGGACATCTTGTGGACTTTGGCCTTGGACAGCGTCCCGTCACGTAAGGAAGTTGAGGTCGCAGAAGCAAGGACTGAGCATCTTTCGTCTGCTCCTGGCCTTGTAGCATCCAAGGTCAACTAAGTGGTTGTCCTGGACGCGGGCCGTGGCTTCCAGTTGTCAGTGTCGACAGTGACCAGGGATGGCCAAGGGATGCATGGAGGCCCTTTGCTGTCACTGTGGGCCGCGTGGACTGCGTGCTGCATAGCGGGGTGTGACTCTGCTGCCAAAGCAGCACGTGACCCAGCGCCTGCTACGTGTCGCCGTGGTCCTGGTCGTGATGCGGTTTCGCTTGCAACGTGTCCCCCAACATTTTCATCAAAGGTTTTGCGATCCGAGGTCATGTGAGCGCTGGAACAGGTTAGCAGGGGAAGTGGTGGAGTTTTCTTCTCTAGCGACCCTGGAGGTCAAGGGTGCTGAGGCGACCGGGGCACGTCTTCTGCAGCCCCAGGTGCAGCGTCCCCCACGTCTCGGGGCTGCCAGAATCCAGCAGCACATGTCACCACACGCATGTGGCGGCTTGGCCCGGGCCTCGGGACAGCCGCCTGGTCATGTCCGCACTTCCCACTGCTGTCCCCTCGAGGTCCCTTCTGTCTGACAGCCCAGAAATGTGACCAGCAGAACTTGCCTGGGCCTTCGGCGTGGGCTTCGCAGGGAACGTGCCACGATGCCCGTGCTCAGGGTGCTGGGTCTGGAGCTCACCGGTCACCGGGATGGTTTTTGTGTCCTTGGATTTGAGGTGGCTTTTGCTGAGCTCCATGATGTGCTGTCTCTAAAGATGTCAAGGTAACCTTGGACCTTCTGGGACGTAATCCCGGGTTCCGGTGTACCCCATTGAGACATGTGCCCTGTCAGCCGGGCCTCTGGTTGGAGTCTGACGACACCGTTGCGTCGAGATATTTATTTTAAAAGCTTTTGAGAGGCCTAGTGTGCGCCTCGCAGTCTTAGGTTCTGCTATAATAGGCTTCCTCCTCTTCCCTTTGTTCTGCATCATCATCTTATCTCGCAGCAGCCGTCTCGCAGAATTTTATTCGTATAAACAACTTTCTGAAGCCAGACAGAGCGTGAGTTCATGATCTGGAGCCGCTTGGACTTCAGAATAACTGATGTGCGCGTTCCTGCCACGGCTGTGACACGCCCAACCCCAGCCATGTCGCTGTCCCAGGGTGTGGGTAATCTGAGGTTTCTTCCTCGCCAAAAGTAACATTGTCATCTGTCACCAAAGGTATAAATCAGTTAAACGGAATGGGATGTTCGTTCGCTTTCTGTTACCCACCTCCGTTTTGTGTCAGGGAATCGACGGGTCGCGGTGCTGCTTAATCTAAGGCTTCAGCAGTTGGCACACAAGTGGCACGTATGTTTTCCTGTAAAGCCCGAGTTTGGGAAAATGAACTTGCAGGTGTTTTTATTTCGTGACATGAGGAAAGTAAGGGTCCTTTCTCCATAAATAGCAGAAGTCTGACTTATGGAAAATTTCTGGTGATTGGTCGTCACCCCTCAGCACGTGCAAAGCACGTTCGTTAAGGTTTCGTAACGATGCACCCGAAACTGAAGATCATTTCTAATAGCTGAGCCCTGGGCCCCTGGGTGTCTGGAGGGGAAAGCTGGCGTAGGGGTGCAAAGGCAAGTGAGTCCCGTGCCATTGCTCCAGGCAAGGGCCATTGGAACCAGAGCAGAAGCATCTGAGAGAAATGGAGTCTGCTGTGTGACAGGTGGCAGTGGTCGCGTGCGGCTCGTGGCCGCCTCGCTGGGGAGCGCAGCCCCAGGGGGTGGTGCTTAGTTTGGGAGGGAAGGTTGGACACTAGGAGACGAGGGGTGACTTACAGGAAAAGCTCAGGGAGGAATGACCAGATTCGAAGGACCTCACAGCCCAGTGCTTTGTGATTGAACGTGACAGGTGGCGTGTGTGGGGGGAGGGTGGAGGCAGGGAGCATGGGGACGGCTCTCCCTGGTCCCCGTGGGGACGTCGTTGATCACCCTAAAGGCCACTCCATGTGCACGAGGAGTCGCCTAGGCCTGCCTTCTGCCCTCACCCAGTCACCTGCAATCACGATGTCCCTTTCGTCTCCAGACCTGACTGTTCTGGGTGTTTCATCTAAGTGGGATTACACGCCACGTGACCTGGCATCTGGCTTGCGCTCAGCCTTCCGTTTCCCAGGCTCATCCCCGTCGGAGCGTGTCAGCGCATCGTCCTCTCTCAGGCCCGGATGCGCCGCGTGGCCTTTGTCCATCTGTCTGTGCGCGGACGTGTGAGCTGCCTCCTCGGCCGTTCGGAGTGTTGCTGCTGAGCACCTCGGTGTGCAAGCTCTTTAGTGAACCCGGGTGGCCTCTCCTGATTGGTGGTGGCGACGTCCCCGCGAACACTGAGGTCGTGCGCACCGAGCTTGTGACCTCAGGCCACGTGTTTGGTAACCGGTCCAGGAGTGACCTTGTTCGTGTGTGTTTGTGCTAAACACGCCTCCCCTAATGGACATTGCTCATTCGCTCGCTGGCGTCGGGCTCACACCCGGCGTCGGCTGATCCGACACGTGCGTTTCCCCCCGAGGCCGCCACCACGGCCTGGAGCTTGGGGACGATCGCCAGCGCTGCTCACGCTGCCGTTCTAAACGGCAGAATTGCCGACACGAAGCACAGACGTGTGACAAGCGTGGCGCTCGTGGACTGCGGGCAGGATCCTCGCGTCCAGCGTGAGAACGAGGCGGGAAGGCGGCGCCACCTGCTGTCCCCACCCGGGCGCCTGTGTGCGGGGGCTCTGGTGCGCGTGCACCTGGTGGGCGGGAAGGCTCCGTGCGGGTTGCTTCGTGGTTAAAAGTAAAGTTCAGCAAATCTGCACATACTGGATTCACAAATCGTGGGAATCAACGGGGCTTAGGAGCGACGTCGCTCTGTCGCGCGGTAACTGACTTTGGGGGAATCGCGACTCTTTTCCAGGGTGGCAGGTCACCTCCCCGCCAGCGGGGTGTGGGGGCTCCCGTTTCTCCACGTCCCTGCCAGCGCCTGTTCTCTTTTTCCTTTCCTTTCTTTCTTCCCATTCCTCCCCGCCTTTTCCCCTTCTGTTTCCCTTCCCTCCTTCCCTCCCTTCTCTCCTTCCTCCCCGTCTTTGATGACAGCCATCTGAGTGGACGTGAAGGGCTTTTAATTTGCATTTTCTTAATGGTTAGTGATACTGAGCATCTTTTCACGTGCATGCTAGTTATTTGTGTGCTATTTTTGGAAAACGTCTATTCCAAATTTTCCATTTTCTTAGATTATTTACTTTTTATTATTAAGTTGTCAGGTATAGCCATATGTCACAGATACTGGCCTCTTGGATTTATGAATTGCAGCTATTTTCCCCATGCTGTGGGTTGTCTTCTCACTTTCTTAATAATGTTCTCCAGTGTCCAAAAGCTTTGATTTTGACGAAGTCCAATTTTATCTCTTTTCTGTGGTCGCTTGGGCTTTCGGTGTTGCCTTTCTAATTCAGAAAGTGCTGTGTTCATATAAGTTATCCGCACCGCCTGAAAGGAGTCGTTTGCACATTTTATTCAAGAAGTCGTTAAGGGTTAGATGTCACGGTCGCAGGAATTATCACTCATTTGCCAGTGGATGTCATATGTGAACTTCAAGCGTTTGTTTGTAGGCATTCACAGGGATTTATGTCGTGCTTGTGGAATTTTAAATACGTTCTAAAGAGCACGGTCCAAGTACGGTCCAAGTCATTGAATTGCTCTTTTTGCTTGGGGACGTGGAAGAGAAGCACTATAACTGCTTTCAGCGATGCTGTTCTCTTGAATAGAGAAGCCTTCCCCTCTGAAAACCATGAACCTTAGTCCCCGAAAAGCAGGCTCTCAAGAGCCATTAGTGGCCGAGCAGGAGAATCCCTGGAACTGGGAAATAAACACGGATCGGTGTTTATTTGTGTTAGTTTAGAAGGGGCGGCCCCGCGTGTCCGAAAACCCCATCTGTGGGACTGAAGTCGGCCTCGGCAGCCAAATAGCATCAGTCCCGTGGCTTTAATCTCCTGAGCAACGTAAAATCCGAAAGATCAAAGGGAGTTATAACTGAAAACAGTCCCTCTTGCAGTTTCCCTGTAGAAGCAGGAAAGGGCTAGAAATTGCGTGTCACCTTCATATCCTGGCTTGCTGACCTTGTGCTCAGACCCGGCCCCTCTGGGTGGCAGCTGTTACCGTTATTAAGACCTTGCCCCTCGGGGTGAAGGAGGGGGAAAGTCCTGCCCTATAGGAGAGCAGGCGCCGGAGTTCCAGCCCCCTGCATGCCTCTGCCCTGCCTCTCAGAGGAGCCACTCCTGCCGCCTGGGTCACTCTGTGTCGTGCAGGGTCCCTGCAGCCCGTGGCGGCCTTCACTCCCGCCGTCGTTTGCGGACTCCGATGATCCAGGAAACTTTCTTCTTTTAGCATCGAGGTAATGTGCTTCTGCGTGTGTGGATTTGTTGTTTGGGGAGAATTCATTTAAAAACCGAGCTGTGTTCTGTGCTCCTAGGACTGCGTTTCAGGTTCCAGCTCAGCCTTTTTTTCCGATGTAAACTCTGAGCGATGTAAACCTAACGTGTTAGAATCTCATGCAGTTTGTTTGGATTATGGTCTGTCTAACCCGAGAAGGTAAGGCCAGCTGTTTCTCAGGGTTTACTAAAATGCTTTCTTTATGGAGTTGGAAGGAAACCTCAGGTCTAAAGCAGCTCACGTTGTCTTATGCGTGGAGGGTTTCCTTTAACCACTGCCTAAGTGAGAATTTAAAATGTGTGCTCTTGTAGCAGTTGCTAGCAGATTCGATGCAGAAAGGTAGGAATCCCTTTAACCACTTCTGTGAATCATAAGCAAGTAATAAAACATTAGCGCCTTCCTACCTGTGTGTACAAGCAGAAGTTTTTTTTGTGAAGATGCGCATCCTGGAGCCAGGCGTCCGCGGCAAGTCCGAGTCTCCTCAGTGTTCATTTCGAGTGCGCAGCCCGGTGTGCCTCGCCCAGTCGTGTTTGAGCTGGCCTCATGTTTCAGGTGCTGTCTGCGTTTCAGTGGGAGCAGCAGTCACTGTCCCAGGATCGGACTGACTCTTAAAGCAGAAGTCAGACTGCATTTGCCATGTTTACTTTTGCTTAGAATGAGGACGGGCTGTTTACACGTGGCCGGTGGAAACTGGTTAAACCCATGACACATTTTTGTAAGTTTTATAGTAAAAGGTAAATTAAAAAGAAATCAAGTGGATAAAAGTTTCGCAAAAACTGAGGTATTTCGTGTAAGTAGATCATTGTCTGACCATTTCTTCAGTGAAAATGCCAGAAGCAGAGCATACTTTGCAGTTTGCTAAATTCTTACTTAATAAGTATTCCTGTTGCAAAAAGGAATGAAATATGTTCTTTTTACCCACGTGAGGGTATAATGATAAGTACTGTCATTAGAGACGATGGTATTTATAGTTTAAAAAACTGCAGTCCCCTTTGATGGCTGGGGAGTCCCTAAACTATGCAAATTAGCCCTACGCTAGTGCTTCACTTGCGGACAGTGGGTTGCTATTTCCCATGGTTGTAACGTCTGTTGACACAGCTCTGCTTTGGAGTCTTTCTGTGCTGTTTGATTTATTTTTAAATTTCCCGTCGCTAATAAGCTCTTGGCATGCTTTCATTGCCAGAACCTCGAATATCTTGAATATTGGGTCACCCTTCATTCGTTTTAGTGAACACAAACAAGGCGGAGCATTTTCTGATGTATCTCCTATGCTGCTTGTAGCTTATACGTCTCACACCTGAAGTGTGGAACGGTCAGGCTAACCTCCCTGCATTGATTATGGAAAAATGTGTAACGTGTAAGTGTCTGGAAATGGTTGAACTGCAGAGCAGCTTAGAAAACACATGTTAGCTTTGCCTCATGTGGGAAATGATAGGTGCTGTACAGTGATTCATCCAACTTTTAATCTAACTTCAGTTGTCTGTGGTTTGTACCGAAGCCTTCAGCCCTGTTTGGCAGCTCGTGTGCCAGTTCTTTACCTTCGTGCTAAGGGCTTTGGTTTCTGGGGTTGGATAAGACGCTCCACCTGTGCGAATTTCCTAACTCTTACTGCAGCCCAGGCTGGGTGATGGACAACCTTGCTACGCAGGCCGTATGGACATTTCCTGTCTTTAAAAAAATAGTGATTTCTGACAGCATCCTTACACAGGAGGTAGACAGGTGGACTGCTCACTCCGTCAGCCTTTTGGAGAAATATAAAACAAAGCAACCGAAGTGAATTAGAAAAGAGAGACTCGGGAAATAGGGTATCCCCTGTTCTATCCTAATTTCTATTTTTTTATCATTTTTATCACTATTAAATGGACTCACTTATCACAGGCTCACACACTAGATTTCAAGACGACTTCAGAAGCAACGCTGTAGGTGCCTATTGTATGCTTGCTCCATAAGAACATCCGTCTGTTTAACTGGAAAATACGATTTAATTGCCTTTGTGAGCAAACAAGAATCCTACGTCAACAGCAAATGTCATTTCAGTCCGTGTAACATGGACAGGAAAGCAAATAGCAGCGTGCATGAGCCCTCACAGGGGTAGCTTAAGGAGGGGACAGAAAGCTGTGTCCAGGTTCTTCTTAAGAGTTTACTTACTGACCCGATTCAGGTAAGAAAAGGAGTCAGAACGGGATGTTTTCCTCAGCTGAACGTCTCGGAGGCCTTCCCGTAAGAGGACGCCTCTAACTGTGTTTGACACAGACTTTGAGGGCCATGGCCCAAGCCGCCGGGAGGCCGGGGCACCCCTGGTGGGCCCTGCAGGAGGGGCCCAGCCCGGCCGCCTCAGGAAAGCTCTTGGCTGCGGCTCAGGCTGCACCGAGCAACAGGAGTGGAGCTGGAGATCGGGTTCCTGGCCCTCGTGGGAGTCGGACAGCGCTCAGGCCCTCCGTGGCGACTGGCTCGGCTTGTTGCCTTTCGGTGGAAACAGCTTCCAATCCTTTCCCACCCCTTTGCCTCACAGTTCCTGGGAATGGCTTTTCTTCATGGGGCTGACTTCAGCGATGGCCTTTCCCCTTCCAGCCTCTGAGTTCTGCGCTTTTGAGACGTGAAGTGTTAGACACGCAGGGTGGCTAGAGATCTGCTCAGCAGCATTAGCTAAGCCCAGAAATGTGAGCCGCTTCCAGCGCGAGCCGTGCTGATGCAGGTGGACTGCTCCACCCAGGGGGAAGCTGCCGCTTTCTGCGATTTTCGTCGAGACAAGTGGTTGGAGATGAAATATGATGGCCTGGAGGTAGACCGAGCTCGTCTGAAGGGGCCTGTTTATCACCAAGGCATTCTGCAATTCTTATCTGGCAGCGATGTGAGGTGAGACGGCAGGCCCGGTGTCTGGAGGCTGTCTGATCCCGGACAGGAATGTTCGAGATGCTTAAAGCGCAGTCAGAAATCTCCTTTCCCTTCCTTTCCTTTCCTTTCCTTTCCTTTCCTTTCCTTTCCTTTCCTTTCCTTTCCTTTCCTTTCCTTTCCTTCCCTTTCCTTTCCTTCTCTCTCTCTCTCTCTCTCTCTCTCTCTCTCTCTCTCTCTCTCTCTCTCTCTCTCCTTTATAAAACTTGAGACAATCTGCTCTTTGAATAGAGGGGCTCAGGGCTTTATTTTGGAGATTGACAGAGGTTGGGGATGTATTTTTTCTCGAGGGTTAAATAAACTCGTTAGAGCTATTGGTTATGTCCTAAACTTTATTCAAAGGATCCATAAGTAACTGAGGCTGTGTGACAACTTGTTCACCTTTCTGTCACGTTGTTCCACGTGTTCTGGACTGTTCTCTCTCAAACTAATGTCTTATTAAGGGTTTCTCTATGCTGTACCCTTGTCCCCACCCTTATACCTTCAAAAGTGCTCTAGACGAAACCTCTTTTTATTGCAACCAAAAAAAAAAAAAAAAAAAAATAGGGAAGATAATCCAAATACCATGAAGCACATCCAACGTGGAGGACCAGATCCACTTTTTAAAAAATACACAGCTACATTCTTTATTGCAAGCAATATTTTCTGAATGTGGACTCTCCTGAGTGGCAGTTGCTTCATTCTATAAAGTATAAGTCATTGGTTCTCAACCCTAGCAGCATATTAGAATCATCTGGGGAACGATTTTTAAAAATGCTAATGCCCACACCCCATTACCATGCAAATTAAATCATAACCCCTGGGGCCCGAACCCTGTCTGTGATTGATTTTGTTGTTACTGCAGTGGTTCTGATGTGCAGAAAGGGCTGGGGCTGCTCTAACAGACGCGTGACTCTGTAACTGTTTGTTGTATTTATGGCGTTCCCTTCCAGATTTGCAGCAGACTCTAAATGAGAGGCTTGGGCGGTTCTTAGGCTAGTGAGCGACTTAGCAGAGGGCTTTCTAGAACTTTTTCCAAACAACTAATGATAGACGTTTCTGATGATAGGAAACTTCTCTAGTTTTATGCTGTCTATTCTGAATTATACCAATGACCACAAGACTCCACTCTTAGGGGTCTAAAGAAATTAGTGCAACTTAAGAAATAGTTCAGATAGAGCTGAAACCCAGCTGGAGTCGGAGCTCAAAGACAGAGAAAGCTTTTTCTTAAAAGTCCCTGATTTCCTGATTGGAGATACAGATTTTGCCATCAGGTCACAGGTACGTTATTTTGAAACAGAGCAGGACAGTGAAGATCCACCCGGCGCCTTGCTTCTCAGATGTGTATCCGTAGTCGGTGAAATATGGCTCTGAGCCTCTTAAATGCTGGATTGTACCTTTTAAAACTGTCCTGGGAAAGACTGCATTCAGAGGCCACGTTTCCTCTGGACCTTCAGACTGAATTTTGTATCAGGGGCCCCTGGTGGTCCTGTAAAAGCTGGTGGAACTTGGCAGTTGCCCTCGTTGCATCTTGAGGTAGTGGAAACGTCTCACTTTTAGGGACATGCTGGTCTGAGATCGAGTTTTAATCATGTGCTTTGGATTAGTCATACTTTAATATTTTCTCTACCACGGGTGTAATAATGTCTTCTTAGAGGTGTTGTGAAGACATAGTGAGATGATGAAAAAATACATTTTTAATAGCCCTTTGAGTGGAAAAATATTCCTAGAGGCAGAACCTGGTGACGTCCTCCGTGCAGCTTTAAAAGCCCAGGACAGAAGATGCCCCAAATACAGTTCTTTGTCGGTGTCTCTGTTGCTTTCAGAGAAGCTGTTTACCCTCTGGCCACAGCACCAAGTGGTGACAAGTCAGTTTAGCCGCAGGGGTCAAAAAGGAGAGCATCATTTTAGGCTAAGCAGCAGGCAGTGTAAGAGGAACTGCTGCACGTTAATACCAGGTAGGCAGTAACTACTGATGGGTACTGTAACGCCCCAGGCTGCCTTTTTACCTGGTGTGACAACGACTTCAGGTCTCTCTCCATAATCATCGTCTGACATCTAGTTCCACTCGAGGGAAAAGGTCATCTCACCCAGGTAAGTGGGCAAGGCGCGTCAGTGCTTATTCGTGTTGCCCTAAAAAGATTAAAATGTTGACTTCTGTGCACACGACAGTTTACGGATCATGAAATGAGCCACCAGTACACTCGGCTGTCCATTGGAACCTTTTCGTGAAAATGTGTCACTTTTCTCTGCCTTAATCAGAAAGGTGGGCCTTGCCTTCTCTGTCAACGTCCATGTTTCTTTGGTCGTTTCTGCTTTAGTCGTGTGTCGTTCTGCCATTACGTAGACTTAACTCTCTTGTCCCTTCCCCGCCTGGTTTGTGGCTTCGTGTGGCCACACTGTGCGACCAGGGACCAGCAGTGCGGGCATGTCGTTGGCAGCTTGCTGCCCGCTGCGGGTGGACTCTGATCAGAATCTGCATTTTGACAGCATCTCCAAGCGGTCCCTAGTGTTTGAGGAGCACTGGTTAGTGTTCCGTGTCTTACCTGGTGAAATTGTGCCGAAGGGGCTGCAACGTGGCATCTTTCAATGATCCATTTTCGCCATTTATTGCTGCTTGGTGTTATGAATCTGACGAGGCAAAGGATTCTTCTAGAATACGTCATCTGAGCTTAAGGAGTGTAGTCGAGCAGAAAGCCCTCCAAACCTTGGCATCGGGCTGCCTGGCCTTACCCTTAAGACGCTGTAGTCTCTCAGGTTGTCTTTTGCAAAGTGGAGTGGCGATACCTGCCACACCTGCTCTTCTGGGGGCCTGAGGAGGGCCGACTGGAGAGAGATCGTGCGGGGCAGGGTGTGGCAATGCCAGCGAGGCGTGCCGACGGGGCGGAGGCGATGCCCTGCAGGCGAGCCGAGCCCTGTGACTGTGCAGGAGGGGGTGGCCTTGCCAGGTGGTTGCTGTGGCATCCGGAGCAGGTCGTGTATCCTCTGCACACTGCATTTCGGTCTGAACGTGACAGTCTTCGGGCCCTGCCCGCAATGCTGACTTCTAATCCCAGATAGCTCCTGTGGGGTTTTTGTCACTCTCTCCAGATGTTAGATTTGAGCAAGCTAAACACTTGGCATCCTTTGGGTGAATGGTCGCATTCGCGCGTTTTGGCACTGATGAGGTGACGAAGGGAATTTCTGTAATTCACACGGACCCTCCCTTGGTTGTGACGGCATCTTCAGTGAGACACTATTTTCTCCGAAACATGGTGATTTCTTTATTTCTATCTCATAGCCGTTCACTTCCCTGGGCCTCAGACCAGAGTGGGGTGGGATTAGCTGACCCTCCTAATCACGTGGCCTCTGATCGCCTGATTCTCTACGTTTCAGCATGACCCAAGTGTGACATGTTTCTTCTCCGTCGAGTCTGCTTAATGCGCACAGAACGGGTCGTGGTGCTTTTGGTTCATAAACAGCTTTGTCCAAGAAACGAATATTTATGTTTCCAAAATTTGGAAGCGCTGAGATAAGCAAAGTTTATCACAAACCTTTTTCTGGATCGTTTGCATTCATGTGTGCTTGCTCCTTGGCTCCGACTTCGTTTCTTGCTTTCTCCAGTTACTTGATATGTCGTCTAGGGTGTTATAAGAGGGCAGAGACACATCAGAAGACAAAGACCTTAAAGGCTTCCAGTAATGAGGCGTCTGCTCAGCCTTGAAGGCTAAGTTCGTTTCTGCTTTTGCATTTTAATAATAATGACCTTTGGTTCATCCCCAGTCACTGTGCTGGAAACTGTTTTTCAAATTCACATTTCGTTGCTACGTAGAAGACACGTTTGTAG
Source organism: Cynopterus sphinx (assembly GCA_030015415.1). Classification (NCBI taxonomy): domain Eukaryota; kingdom Metazoa; phylum Chordata; class Mammalia; order Chiroptera; family Pteropodidae; genus Cynopterus; species Cynopterus sphinx. Next base: position 19,597,673 of record CM057394.1, read on the forward strand.
TACAAGTTGCAACGATGCAGAAGTAAAATGTGAACATCTCCTTCCTTCCAAATGGCCTGGTTCACTTCTCCAGCAGGAAACAAGGCCAGCATCCTCCTAGGTCTTCTAGAAGTCGTCTGTGTCTGTCCTGACCACAAATGTCGCTCTCTCTCTTGCATTTTTAACAAAATGGATTCACACCAGCTAGGTTTCAGTTTACACATGGAGATGCCCTCTGGACCTTTTTCCGTAGCAAGAATCCTGTTCTAGCTGATTTTCTTTGGATTGTGCAGAATCCCCGCGTGTGCATCTGACGGGACTTACTTCTCCTCTTGAGATCTGGAATGCGCCCAGTTTGCACTGGGACAAACGGTGATGCAGTCAACACCTACACGTCCTTTTAGTTTATCTAGAGGATAAGTTCCTCGTAGAGCTCGTGGTCAAAGGATAGGGGTACTCTGAATGTTGGTTAATGGTGCCATGGCTCTGCCTTAGCAGGTCGAAGCGGTTTGCACATCAAACAAATTCAGTTCTGCAAGCAGCTGAGCCTAGAGACCCTGAGTGTGAGTCACAGGTCCTCAGAGTGCGGGACTAGCAGGGTCAGCTTTCACGCTCACACCCACGGTGCAGACGGATGTCCCGGCTGCCATTGTCAAGCACAGTTTTGGCTTTCAGACGAGGAGGCACCATTCCACACTTTCATACGTTTCTGTCCCCCGGGGAAGCAGTCCTGATGATTCCTCCCATCCTGAATATGCGGCCATGGTGGCTTTCAGGACATTTTTACATTCCCAGTAATCCTGTGAGACGAACCTTGATTACGACCCTGACTTATGCACGTGAAGAGCCGAGGCCCAAAGGGGAAAACAAACTTACGTTTTAAAATGTGATCTCAAGATGGCCCCAGGCCAAAGGCCTCGTGGCCCCCACAGGGCTGAGTCACTCGGGACAGACAAATGCCAGAAGAACGGTGGAGTGGGCAGAGTGGGACGAGGAGCCCGGCTGCCTCGGCCTGGGCGTGCCGAAGTCCTGAGCAGCAGGCCGCGCGCCGACGCCCTGGCCGTGGGCCCGTCGCACCTCCAGGCGGCGTCGCCTCCAGAAGAGCTTCCCCGGCAGCCCCTGGGGAAAACGGGGCCTTCCCACAGCTGTCCTGCAGCCGGTCCTTCTCTTTGCTCCAGACCTGGACTTCCACTTCCCCCGTAAACGCTGCGATCGCCGCATTTCAGATCACGCAGCGTCACAGGCGTCGCAGCAGTTCTTTCTTCCGTCCACTCTTCCTCTCGCCTCCTTCCCTGCCCTGTTCCCGGCTCAGGTCAGCCTTTTGTTCTCCTTTGTCTCGGTTCCGAAGAAATGACATCTTGCTATATGTGGCCTTGGGTCCCCCTCGACTTCAGATCGAAGCTTTGCTGTTCGGGTCCCCTGAATTCCTGCACGAATACATCCACTGGACTTCATAGGCATCTCTGAGGACAATTTTTCTTTTAGTTTTGCTTTTTATTATTTTTTACTTATAATTTATAACTTATAAAGTCAATTTGATTCTTCTCATTTTATCGTTAAAGAAACTGAGTCATGGAAAGCTCACATGACTGACTTTAACTGCCAGCCAAAGGCAGATTCAAATGCTCCTTTACTACCCACTAGTTCCCACTTCAGCGCCAGAAGTCTCCAAGTTACGAAACAGGTTGGCTTCCAGACATTCACTGGGAAGTCAGTTATTTGGCACTTGAGCCGCATTTTACCAGAATGGGGGGAAAACGTGATAAATGGTGATCAGGTCCCTTGGCTGGCCTGTGGAAATCCGTTGAACTCTTCTGTAACTACAAAATGATGCGTTTGCAATAAAAATAAGAGGGAATGATAGTTGTGATTGTGGTTACGAAGAAAACAAAAAACGATTTTTTCCTGAGGAAAAGCAGATTCAACCAGAAGGCAGGGAAATGGGTGGAACCGCAGGAGTGGAGAGGGGACTTCTCCCCACTGTGTAGGGCTCGGTGGCACTCTCACAAGCCCAGGTTTGCTTAAACACCGAGAGCACGTTTGTTGTTAGAGACTCCTCACTAGCGTGGCTCACCTGGCGGCTGCGATGAGCATCAGTGGGATCGAGTGAATCAAATTCTTACCACAGAAATAGATGCTCTGAGATACCAACCAGCCTGGGATGGCAGAACCAAACCGACAGACCAGAGCAAAGTTTCCTTCCTCCCATCCTCCTGGTGGAAAAGGTCCAGGGGGGCCACCGAGTTTCCCTTCTTCCCAGCAGACCCCGTGGGCTGGGGTGGCTTGGCTGAGCCTGGGGAGAGGGCTCGGAGCCCGCGTCGTGGGTGGAGGTGACAGAAACGCCTTCGCCATTTCGGTGGAGAAGCGGGTCTGTTCAGTGGGAGTTTCTCATTCTGGGAGGTAACTTTGCTCTCCACGAGCCTTTGCTGCTTCCACCGTCGAGACCGTCTTTGACTTAGGCTTACGAGGCCGCGTCCTGAATGTGCGCTGACTCTGGAAACAGCCTAAGGCCTCTGCAGAAGGCCGCAGTGTATGCGCTTCGTTGTTTTCGGAGCTTTCGGGAGCAGCTTTCTCTTTTGTAAACAGCAGCCGGAGGATATGTTCTTCTGCGGGAGAGCAAACTGCTTGCTGGATGGCGTTTTAGGAAAGTAACGGGAGAAAGATCATAATTTGGACCTTCTGGTCAGACGTAAGGCTTTACCGGTTACCTACGCTGCCCTCTCACCAGCTGATGATGCACTTAACTGCGTGGAATTGCTCTGTGTTGGGTATGTTATTTGCATGTTTCATAAAACACACAAAACTGTGTTGTGTAGCGTACATATTCACACCCAAGAGTGACTCAGTGACAGAGGAGCGAGCAAGTGTACACAGCACAGCACTCCTCACAGCAGCATTGGAAGGGAAGTTGGGGTTGGCAGCTGCCTTCGAAAGTGGTGCCAGGGCCGATGAGAGACGTCACATCTACTCGATTTTCTACGTTTTCCGATATTTATAAAGGTTTTGTCTTTCCACTCAAGCAGTTTATAATGAAGTCCCTCCATGCCCTCGTTGATCCCTCCTTTCCTACAGCTTTGGTGTTTAGACAACTGAACGTGGCATGCACGTGCGGGGGCATTCGAGGAGTTTTCTCTGGAAGACAGACATCAGGGATGCCAAGTGTGTATCCGAGCGCAGCGAGCATCTCCTGGGAATCAGTCTTGAGGCGGCAGCCTGGTGCGGGGTCCTGGCAGGCCCTGCCCCGCACTGCCCCAGGACGCCGTCACGGGACTCTTCCCCTGAGGAGCCAGGTTCGCCAGGCTAGATGGCCCGAGGATAGCCCCTGAGGACCTGCTGTTTTCACTGCGGGTCTTCGGAGGTGCGTGCCCGTGGGTCGGAGGCCGGCGCGTTTGCACCGCGGGAGCTGGGTGTCCCGCGTCCATCCTTCGTCCGTCCGTTTCGTCGGAGACACGGCGCACAGCGAGGGCGCCCGCCTGGAGCTGCCCAGTCCCCCTTGCTTGGTGGAGCGTCACCCCTCCCGAGGTTCCCTCCCGTGTCGCCCGTGGGCAGACTCTGTTCTCCTTTGTGGCCGGCGAGTCCCCCTCGTCCGTCTGGTCCCCGTCCTCGCGCAGCCGGTTCCCCATCTCCGCTGAGGCCGGGTGCGGTGGCGCGTGCTCCCTCGGGAGCGAGAATCCCACTGCTTCGGAGCGGAGTGGCTGTGACCGTCCTCGCTCCGTCGGCGGGTGGGAGTGGGTTTGGCCGAGCCTTCGGGGCTTCCGCCGAAGCCAGCTCCGCTTCCAGCTCGTTCTTGCCTGTCCCGTCCGAAGGCGGGTCAGCTTGTCCCCGTCTGCACGCGAGCGTCGTCTTTCCGCAGCATCTCTCCTCGAAGAGGCTGTCTCTGCCGTCCCCTCTCACTATCCGGGGTCTATTCTTGTGTCCTTTGTCGGATTCGTGGGCCATAGAGTCGTTTTGTTTGTTCTCATTCTGAGCCCTCCGTGGCTTAGAGGAAAATTCGTATTTTCTTGACATTTTTCTAAGACGTCGGGCATTCTTAAGATTATTCACGTTATTTGAACCCACACAACTCACTGCCGTCAGAGAGGCCCTTCAGTTGGCTCATTTTGCCGGTGTCAGCACCCCTCAGACGTGAGTGACTCTGCTGGAAGTTGAAGGCCGGCATTTAGGTCCCTTTTCACTTCTTCCCCCTCCCTACCTGCACCCTAAAATGTTCTGATTCTTAGCAGATACTTGCTCATCTGGGGGGGGTGCAGGGTGGAGAAGGAAGGCACAGGGGGTCGAGGGGAAGCGTCGGCGAGGCCAGGCGAGGGCTCATGAGGTGCCTGGGAGGAAGGCCGAGGGGTGCCCAGGTGGCGGCTGGTTCTGCTGCAGGTGCTTCTGGGTTCTCACGGCTCCTGTCAGGCCCCTCGTTTTCAAATTGCTGGTTTTAAGTATCTTTCCTGTCTTTTCCACACATTTGTCTGCCTGCCCATAACCGGATGATTTTATTTCACTTTCCTTCTTAGGGTCGAGAAACTGGAGCATGGCTATGAGCGATGGGAACAATGGCTTCGCGGTTCTGAGCAATGGCAGCGTTGCAGCCAGTGCCACCAGCGCCGGGCCCCTCACCCCCTGTGACGGAGACCTGGCAGCCCAGCCCCTCACGCCCAAAGAAGCACCGCACACGAAAGTGAGCCCAAATGGGTGCCTGCACGCCAACGGCACACTTAAGCCATCCTTCCTGCCTTCAGACAACCAAAGAACGCCTCAGATGGTCGCCCCGTGCTGCCACCCCTGCCCGTACCAGCATCCTTTGACCAGCCATCACGGCCCCCAAGAGCGGCATCCCGAGGCCGGCTGTGCCTCGGCCTCCACTTTGGCCCCGTGTTGCGTGCAGCCGCGCTCGGACTACTCTGCAGCTCTTTGTCCCCACCACGCGCCTGTCTACCAGGCCCCCTGCTGCCTCCAGCCCTCCGCCTCCTTCTGCCTGCATCACCCATGGCCCGACCACTTCCAGCATCAGCCCGTGCAGCAGCGCGTGGCCAGCCTCAGGTGCGTGGTCCAAGGCTCTCGCCCGCCTCCGGCATTCACAGTGCCACGTGCATGAGGCCGCCCGGGTGGGTTTCTCCAAAAGGTGGGAAAAGCAGTGACAATGCCTACTTTGTGGACGCGTGAAGTCGACTAAAATGCCAGTGAAATGACATTAGATCTCTCTTATCCATTGCCTTCTCAGTCAAACCCTCCGTGCTTTACCCCTGCCTGCTGGATGTCCTGGCTGGGCCTTGGGTCACGATGTTCAGTAGGAGGTTTTGTGGTCAGCAGCTTCTGTTGTTAAACGTAGGGGATGATGTATCTGTGATGAGGCTGCATTTAAAAGTCTTTTTTTTCCTGTTTTTGATCGTGATCATCCTTGCCTTCTTCGTGCCTCCTAATGTCCGCTCACCGCTTCCGTCCGCGTGGGTTGGGTGGCTGTGTGACGTGTCGAGGTCAGTCGTTCCTTTCGTAGCAGATGAGCCCAGAAAATCTGCAGCCTGGGGGTTGAGACGTCTTTTTCGCAAAGCGTTTTCGGATCTGGTAGATTGAAAGTGCTAGAAAAAGCTCTCGTTTCCAGGTCAGCCTCAGCTCGCAGCCCACAGTCTCTCTCACTGCCCAGTTTCAGACTCTCCTTGGACTCAGCCCGGGTAAGTCGTGGGTTTTGAAATGGTGTCGTCGTCAACCCTGATGTGTTTGAATCATCAATCATGCGGCTGCAGAGGGCGAGGTGAGATGGGGTCCTGCGTTTCGGAGCCGGTCTCGGCTTTAAGACACTTTACCAAGTAGTAGCTGCTGAGCTCAGGTACCCCAGCAGGTGTCCTTCAGTTAACGTGGAAGACGCGTTCGTGACTTGGTGAGGATTTACGGTGTCCACGTGGCTTCCAGGGTTTCTCAAAGGTCGACGGCCTGAGAGTCCAGTCATGTGCCGACGGCACGTCCTTAGAGCCTTCGACGCCTGTCGCTCTTTGCGTAAATGCCACAGGTGGGCCCCCCTGGTTGGTATTTCGTTTTATTTTTAGTTCTCGTTTGTCTGGAGAGCACTTCCACCCTAGAGGATGTCTTAAAGAGCCGATCAAATCGAACTGTGATTTTCTCGTCGCGCATCTGCCGCCTGGAGTAGTTCCTTTCCCCGTCTTTGGTGATGCAGCAGGTCCTTTCGTCCTGCCCGACTCTTGAAGCTGTAACACATCTTTCTAAAGGATCCATTCTATCACCTACGTGTGCTTTTTTGCGTTTTAAAAGTCTCTGTTAATCTTCTGATGGATACAATGACGATGACTGCAAGGGTCCCATTTAGTATATCCCGTTTTAATTCCGCGTATCACCAAATGTTAAGCGGTTTGAGTAGGTGTCGTTGTAAAGCTTCTGGCATTTTCATGTGTGTGTTTCTGACCCCACGCCCATTCATTCACACGACCAATTAATTGACACGACCAGTTAGAATCGTGAGGAACTCAGAAGGGCGGAAAGTCGTCTCTCCCCACCGTGAGACAAGGCCTAGAGCCACAGGTCCCCGACCCGATGGTCACAGGCCGAGGCCTTAAAGAGTAAAGTAAATGTACGAATAACAAAGAGACCTTTCTCTTGCCATAGACACAATAAAGAACTCTAGGAGGCGGAGGTGGGAGGGACCCCAGCAGGTGACAGAGGTTGGGGACAGTCTGACTGGGAGGGGAGGGGAGAGCCTGTGACTCTTGGTGACCGGAGGAGGCAGAGCAGCGAAGGCCGGGGAGAGTCGTGAGGGAAGAGCATGCACAACCGCAGGGGTGCTTGAGGAAGGGCAACGAGGACAGGAAGGGGTCGTGCAGATGGCCCCAGACGTCGCTTCACCGAGGTCTCCATCCTGACCAGCGCAGCGAGCGCTGCCCGGTGACGCTCTGCTCTTCATCCTGCAGACAGACCTGGAATGTGTCACTCGGGACCCCGTCACGCTCCACCTGTGCTGGTCGAAGCGAACTGTTCCCTGGGGATCTTCTTACTGCCATGTTAAAGGAGAGGCGGGTAATGGTTTACGACGACTAATAAGGAGTTCTGCATCCAAAAACAGCACACACGTTTCTACCCCGAACTGGACTGACTTTTTAATTTGGTGCCGCGGAGGAATGGGCCTCATGGCAACGGGGGCTTCGTCAGCGGGCCTTGGCAAGGCCGCAGCCTCATTACCGTGGTAGGGAGCCGGTGATGGTTTTGGGTCCCTGCCAGGTGCGTTTTTATTTCCCCCAAGGTGATTTCGTAGACAGATGGTCACTTTGAATGTTCCCCGTGGCCCCCTGGAGGAATTACAGCCGCTCAGAGCCGAGCAGGCTTGGCACAGAGGGCCACGGAGCCCTACTGTTAGCTCAGCCCCCGCAAGGTTAAACCAGCGTCGCGCCTGCCCCCCACCCCCCGTACTTCGTGGCTGTATAAGTTTCTGTGCCCCAGATTTCCTTTCCCCTTCGCTTCTTTATCAGCTCTCTAATTTCTGGCTCCTTTTCTCGGAGGGTTTCTTTCTGTTTCCCCTCAGGACGCTCATTGCTTTCTGCGATGGGAACTCTTTTTCCCAGCAAGTAAGAAATGAGAACTCTCGCTTTGGGCTGTAAGAGAGTCTCCCCCTTGAAATCTGGTCCTTTTGTCGATGGTCAGTCCTGACAGCCTGGGCTAAAGCGACAGCTCTGAGCATCGTTTTCCGACGCGTCTCACGTGGCTGCACCTGCTCTGCCGCGGCCCAGGCCCCCGATGACGGTGGCATTATGTTTAGCTAGGAAATTTGAACCCAGAATCACTTTGGACACTTCGTCAGCCGTAGAGCAAAGCCCTGGACGTTGACACAGGTCCCAGAGCCTCTGATTTGCCCCCGTCACCGGACTCAACCCAAATGGCCTTGCTAAGGTGTTGGAGCAACGGATGGAGACACTCGAGGTTAGTCCTCACTCGTGTGGCGGGTATTTGATGAGCCCTTGGCAAGTGTTAGGTGCTGGGGACAGAGGTCAAAACCACGAACATGGTCTCTGGCCTCAACGATGGGGCGGTCACGTGCATAGGGTGAGGCACTAGGTTCAGCCGGAGCCTTGCAGAGCTCGACTGTCTTCTGCATCAGCGAAGAGTGACCGAGTAGCCGCTGTGTCCCGTGGCTATCCGTTCTCCACAGGGCACGAGCCAGGTTTATATGTTAATTCAGAAGGAAAGCTTTGATTCAGACTCGACTTTTATACATTCATTTCCCTCTCTTTTTCTCTCCCTCCGCTGAAAGGTTGCTGGTCGCTAAACAACCCTCTGCTTTTATGTACTGATGTGACTCGTCACCTGTCTAGGAAGGGGCGACAAGTGTCTTTTGCAAGAAGAGAAGGTTCCACTGCATGTTTTAGACCCGGGCTGTTCAGCGGGGCCCCATACAATGAAAAACTCAGTCCTCCCACACGCGGGGCACGTTTCAGGTGCGCGGACCCACACGCGACCAGTGGCCGCGGGTGAGACGGCACAGGTGTAGACCCTTGCCGTCATCGCAGCGAGTTTTACTGGACAGAGTAAGAGCAGCGTTTGACAGCAGTACCGTCTTTTTGTCACCACAATTCTAGTTAAGTGGACTTCGATTGCCTGTATTTTGTTAAAATCTAACAAGGAAATGACAAAAGATAAAATCCCTCTTCTCCCAAAACCTGACGCTCTGGGTGGTGGCAGGGGTGCCGTGTCCTCCACCTTCTGGAGGCCACGGCCGCAGCCCATAGAACCCCTGTGTTCGTTCATCGGGAGGCAGAGCACCTGCTGATCTCACGTGTAGCTCACTGCCTGGGCCTTCTAGAAGTGCCGCTGAAATCCAAGTGTGAGAGTGACGTTTTCCCCGAAGGCGGAGAAGCACGGCCGGCCTGGGGGAGCGGTTCTGGGTGCTCCCTCGTCACCCACGTTTTCCTCCATCCCCCCTTTCTTGCTGTACATCCTGCCGTAGTGGGAGCACGGACTTTGGGAAACGTTTGAATCCTGGCTCTGCCATTCACTGGCCTCGTGACCTTGTTAAAGATTTGGGCTCTCGGCCTCGCTTCCTGCCCCAGTGAAAACGGGAGTGACAGTGGCCTCTTCGCACACGGAACAAGTTTGTCTCCTTTCTCTTCTCCATTGTTCCTCTTGTTCTTGTTGTTGTTCTTCGTCTGTCGTCGTTGTTCTTTGCTGCACGTGTTAACTCTGTTAGTATCGTTTTAGAAATCAGGCCGTTACCGAATCCTGATTTAATTGTTGCTTTTCATTCCTAATAAGTTGCACGCTTCACCCCACCAAGCTCCAGGAAGGAACAAGTGGGAAAGGTGGTCCCCAATGTGCCTTCTGCAAGAGGAAAAGGGGCGTCTCCAGCCCCGAAGCCTCAGAACCCTTTATACTTTATGCTAATTACATAATCTGATTACGAGGGTTAATTTTAGAAGTCTGGTAAGACCTAATCTCGATTTCAGTGAAACCAGGGTTTATTTTTACATTCCTTAAAGTAGTCCAAATTAGCTTTTTAAAGCAGGATAACGTTTGTAAAATGTAAAATGTTCCAGGCTGGCTTGCCAGGTGGGTCGGTTTGGCAGTCAGATTGAGTGACGGCCCCTTTTATTAGCAGGATTTCTTTTAGAGACTTCTCTCTGTTATAAAGGAGCAGATTTCTGAGTGTGCTGTGCCTCGTGGAATGCCTCGCACAGTCCGGAATGCGTTTTGGAATATGAGCCGTGGTCATCTTTTACTTTAATAATAAATGTCAAGAAACAATGTCCTTTTTATTTCGTAAAATTAATTAATATAACATTTTGCAGTGAAGTAATGCGTTCTTTACCCCCTTTCCCTGTTCTTGGTGGTGCTTGACAGATACTAGAGAGTGAAGGGGACAAAAGGAATGGTTCAGATTTTCTCTTTTTCTTTTTGGTTAAAAAAGTTTTCAAAAGTTAAATATTTGCCAGATAAATAAAACATAAAAGACATTGTTATGGGTCGGTTGCATCTCTAATTCCAGGGAAAAAGCAATTATTATCTACTGCGTCTTCTTTCCAAACTTCAGTGGATGGTTAAGTGTAATTTAAAGGAATTTATAGAACTTAGCATTTACAGGAGAACTTTGAGTGCTGTGCCATTTTGTGTCCTTTTTAGCAAAATTGATGCTACAAAATTATAGCTTTTCTTATACACACAAACCAAGATCGTCAACCGATGGCTTGGCATTTTGGAATTTGAAATACAGCCTACTGCCTCCTGGGGCATATTTGGAAGTCAGTTTGTTTGTGGAGTGAATGATTACGAAAAAAAGAAAAATTCTCCGGAATTTCGTTTGGAAACATCCACAAAGCTCAGTGTCTTTTTAGAAAACCTCACGAAGTTAGTCCCTGCCATCAGGCAGCTTATAATCTGATTTGTTTATTGACGAAGCGTTGATGAAGTATCCGGGCACCCTAAGTGCAGTGACTCTGTGGCTCTAAGGGCTTCGACTGGTCGGTGCTTCCCTAGGTTTGTTGAACCAGTCGCTTCGGGCCGAGTGTATCCCCAGGGCCTGGCAGGCGGCCTGCTCTTAGTAAACACTCAGAAATTAATTTTTGATTAACTGAAGAAATAACTTAGCATCAGCCAAATCCTTCTGAAGAGCTCGATTTTATCATGTTTTCATTAAACAATGGGAATCGGGCACCCGGGGTCCAGTGGAGCGAGGTTCTGGCCAGACAGTGGGAGAAGGTCGGGAAGGTTTGTTTCCCTGAAAATGCTGTTTTACTACTGTTGTTTGAGTCATTTTTGGGGGCTGCCTTCTCCTGTCCTTTAGCTCTCCCCCCAGATAAAACCGATTTCTGACTTCTAACAAAATCGGAGCCTGACTCCTGGGGGAGAAAGAAAGCAAAGCTAGAGGCCCGGCCTGGCCCACAGCTGCTAAGCTCCTTTCATACTGGATTCTGGAGCCCCTTTGAGAAATACCAGGAGGGGCCGGGGACGGTGCCCCCGAGACTCAGCCCGGAGCAGCTTTCTGTTTGCTCAGCCCCGGCCACCTCCAGGACATCTGCAAACCCAGGACGAGTGACTTCATAAGCAATCGGGTTGTGAAGCTGGTGGGTGAAACAGCTTCCCGGGTCGGGGTTCGGGCTTATCTCTGTTTCTATGTATTTGATGCATTTAGAGGGCAGAACAGAGGGAGAGGGCCCAGGACCAGAGATGATGCCTTATGCTCTGGATTTGTTGAGTCATCGGTTTAGTTAAACGGGTTCGTGTTCTCCATGTGAGGGGTCAGGGCCCTGACCTCACCAGGTAGTGTGCGCTTCGAGCTGTGATGCTCCTGCAGGAATGCGAGCGATTTCCAGTTTCTGAGCACGAGTCTGTGTGTCCAGTGAGTGGCACCGTGGACAGTCAGCCCATTCATTCCTCCAGACCCCGTTCACGCGCCTGTGGTCACTCGGGCCCACCCCACCCCTTTCCCAAAACACTGCTTTCCTTATGCCCGCCCAGGAGTCTCCCATGGTTTCCCCGGAGTGTGTGACCTGGCATTGAGAGTCCCTTCAAGGGACAGGGTGTGTGCCTCGTGGGGGAAGGAGGGTCGTCCAGGTGGGAGGGACAAGGCGACACGTCTCGGTAAATATGACTCTAACAGACTGTTGAAGCAGAGATCTGACGGATGGCTGCGTCTTCTTCTCCACGTACATCTCATTGACATCTGCACTCAGATGACCTTGGGCCTGGCCAACACTAAATATTTTAAGTCTTTGTGTTTTAGAATTAGTCTGAGACTTTGTTTTTCAGCCATTGACTGACCCACCCTACTGGCTGTCAGAAACCCAAATTACATCATTGTTAAACTGTCCCTAGGAGAGGTTTATTTAAATGTGTTATTTGGTTGTTAAAATGCAGAGTGCAACCCTCCGAATTGTATTATTTTTATTTTTTTACTTCCTTACCCCCCTCTCCCAAAGCCTAAGATTCTAGGGAGCAGCAGTGGTGTCTGGGATTTGGGCTGGAGAATTTTCGACTTCGTTCCAGCATTCCAAGCTCTTAAGTTAGTTAAGTTTAATACGATTTTTCTGGCTTTCTTATGAGATTTTCTTGGATCTCTTGTTAGTGATTATTATTCACATCTTATTAAGAAGTAGTATGGTCTACACCCTAATTTATCATGTTTTGTTCAAGGCTCACAGCAACCAGCAGGTATGGAAAGGCTCAAGTTTAAGGGCAAGTGCTTTAGAATTGATTATAACTTTAAAACATACCATGTGGGGCTGTTGGCTTTACAACTGCCAACTGCCCCGTGCAAATTCAACTTCACGGGCTGAGGAAAAATGTTTTGTTTTAACCCAGGTACTTCTCAACCGTCTCCACATGTTAATTAACCGATCGCAATTTAGATTACATAAGATTTAAATTCCTTCTTATTCTGCTACCTCGTGCCCATCTCCTTTACGTAATTTTAAAACAAAACGATCTTTCTGAGAATATTTATACTGTTTTATCATCACCATAATTATTCTTGAATATTCCAAAACAACGAATAGTCTCTTGAGCGTAAAGATTCCATGCATCGCACCTATATCTTTGGTGGAAAAAAAAAAATGAACTTTTAACGGTCTCAATTAAATTTATATTAACAGTTAATGATTTTATTGAACCGCCACTATATGCCAGAGGATGATCTATGCAGGGGAGGCGCTTGGGAGGCTTCTGGCCATGTTGTTGTCTGTGGTCCACGCAGCCAGCCCGTTGTGAAGGTGTCTGGGGTGAGCAAAGGACACCTGACAGTTCCTTGAGGGTCTCTGTTGTGGCCTATAATGTAGCACGTGCGTGTCATCGGAGAATCCAAGTTCTCCTTTTGGTCGGGGGTCCATTTAATAATCTTTTCATTGACCAGAATTCTTTCCAAGTAACAGATGCAGCTATCGCACTCGAAAGCTCTTTGTTGCTTCAGAGAATTAGGATTCGCTGACCATATTCTGTCGTGGGACTTGCCTATTTCAAAGCCAAAATGACCAAAACAGTGTGATTCTGTGAGACGAATTGGATCAGTGGATCCACTCAGATCGAGGGAGCAGAGAAGCTTCATAAATGAAACCCCGTGATAACCCCCTGGGCCCCTGACCAATCTCTCAAATGGGGCCAGACCGGTTGTCCTTCCTTCTGACAAGTCAGCCCTCTTCTGGGGGGCAGGAAGGCAGACAGCGGATCTCCCCAGGCCTTGTACCCTCCCAGCCCAGTGTCCCCAAATCTGCCTGACAGAATGGGCACCAACTCACCGAGACATTTCTGTCCCCACCGTTTAGTCCGGAACGACCCGTCCATCTCAGAATCCGCATTTGTCCCAGCTGATCATTAAACTCAAGGGAGCAAGTGTGACCTGATGGTGCCAAGCCGCAGCCTGTGCCGGGATGGGTTTGGGTGGTCCAGCTGGACCATGGAAATCAGGCCCTGGAAGCACAGATGCAGCACGATCAGCTCTTTATTCTCACAATATCAGATGCCATGTGTTTTACGAAAATGAATTTTTGGACTCTATTTGTTTCTCCTTAAAACAGAGCTTTACAGAAGATGATAATCGAAGCATCACAAAGTAATAGTGAGTGAAACCTAGGGAAAGATGATATCTGGACCAAGGGTAACTCTCACTGGAAAAGAAGTCAGAAATTACAAAAGAAATTTAAAATGCACGTTCAAAAAATTGTGTTAAAAAAGGTGCCACACACTAGGAAAAAATAGTTGCCACAATCGTGATTTTTCCTAGCTTTAATACAGGCCTCTTATACATAAGTGAGAAAGACAGATGGAAAATGGACAAAAAGTAGTGTATTACCATGAGTTCAGTTGTGTGCATAATATAAATAACGGTAAGTATAATGGAACATGACACAGCTACTGAAAATGATGTTTTCTGAAGATTTTCATGACATGGACTTCGGGCACGCAGTGTGATCCTAACTGTGTACGTATTTAACGTGTATATTTAGGCCCAGGGGATAAAATACTGGAAGGAAATAGAGCAGAAGGAATCACAGAGGTTAGATCTGGATAGTGAGAGGAAGGGCGATTCCTTTTCTGTATAATTCTCTGCCTTTCCATACTTTAAAAGAAGGATGCAGTTTATCACCAGAAAACAAAATCAACTTAAAACAGTGTTTCTCATCCAAGCTTGGCTCCTCCTTTAAAAACCAAATTTTAGAACGGACGAGACATTAACCCAAAAAGCCTATCAAAGGTAAATGTTTTTAGTTAAAAAAAGGCAGATTTCTAAACTGCCGGTCTCAGGTGGTGGGTGGGGGACTCAGGGAGGAGGCTTTGGGAAATTTAAAAGTAACCGTTTTCCCTGAGCGCGGATTCGTGTTTGCTTCTCCGGTGACCTGGATGGTGTCTGACCTCTGTTGTGACAGCCTGGCCCGGTTGCCCGCAGCGTTTTCCCTCCTCTGGCACGTGCCCGCACTCACGTGCCCCTGGCACCGGATTCTGCGCGTCTCCGTCCTCCCACCAGTCGCTCAGCCACTCATCCAGCCGTTAAAACGCCCCTCTCTCCAGGGGTTCCGATCAAGAGGCAACGTTACTTTGCCAGGAGTTTAAAACACTGCTTCTTCCCTCCCTGGCAGGAGGGTAGTTCTCCTTGATGATCCCCACGGAGTACCTCGATGCAGAATTGTGACGAGGGGGAGCGGGACTCCCAGCTTTGGCCATGGCAGAGTGTCAGGATGCTCACGTGGCGACCTGGGTTCCCTGAGGTCCCAGAGGAGGCTGCAGGAGAATTTCACGGCGGAAGGAGGCCTGAGAAACAGCTTCCTCCACCTCGCTGTATCGTACAGACGAGGGTGGGAGCCGGAGAGATAAGAGCCCAAGGCCCAGGTGCTCTGACTTCTCGTTTGCTCTTGTTAATCCATTATCCTGAATTTAAGCGAATACACTGAATTTAAGGTTTTGGCCAAGCTGCCCTAGCCCAGAGCCTCGCAGGGACCCTGCTCCCTGTAGCTTTGAAACATGTGGTCCCACCTCTATGGGATTTTCCTCTTTTTTCCTCAGAAAATTCTCAGTTGTCCTCATTCTTTTCAGCTAAGTTGTGTGTGTGTGTGTGTGTGTGTGTGTGTGTGTGTGTGTGTGTGTGTGTGTGTGTGTGTGTGTGTTTTAAGCCTCAGACTTTTGGCTGAGAAGAAAACCCTTTTCCGTCAGTATAATTTTTATAAAAACTGTGAACAGTTTGGGTCTGATCTGTATTAAAGCTTTGGACGGTTAATTGAGCTACATAAGTTTGATGTTTAAGCCAAAGGGTGAATGTGAGAAAATTGAGTTAAGGAGGAAAAATCAGTTCGCTGTATATTATCCTTCTTAAGAGCATAACGAAGGAATTTCTCTAGAAACCGAAGGCGCAGTCCGTTCTCCTAGGTAAAATGAAGCTATCGCAGCAGCTGCAAGGGGCTGGGCACACGGCTGGAATCATCCTGGTACAGTGGGTACCCCGCGCGTGTGTGTGTGTGCATGAATAGCAGGTGTGACCTTGAACCTTCCCAGCTGGGACTTGGGTGATGCTGAGTAAATCTGCGGGGGCACAATAACCCAGAATGCGCGGGACCTGGATTCAAGATGAGCGATCCTCCTCGTCATCTATGCGAATCCTTTTCGCTGCTTCATCGGACAGCTGAGTCACGCGCACCTTCTCATGCAGAGGGTCCCCGATGCGAAGCCAAACCCTCTCTCGACGCCCTCCCCTCCCCCGTGGTGCGCAGGCCTGTCCCTGCTGCGTTCTGTAGGATGGATGTGTCACTGTCGATTGCAGCGTCCTTTGTGGATAGCCGGACGATCGCGTCGCCCTCTCCTGTCCCCCACTGTCAGCCTCGGAGAGCATCCTCGCGTGTGCACTGTCGTGAACACGTGCCATCTGCCCTTGACAAACTCTTCCTGCCCTGCCCGCCGTCCCGTTCGCAGTTCAGGCGACATCTCGTGGCGGGCATCGGTGTCCTCTTCTTTGGGCTGTGGCCAGTCATCCCTGATTCTGTCCCTCGCTCTCTGTGACTCACTGTGATCTGAGACCTTTCTCTCCTCTCCCAGTGTGGCAGCGTCGGCTGGGGTGACTTTTAGGGCTCCTCGTAGTTCTCACGGTCTCTCCTCCTCATTAGGCCTGTGGCGCGGTGCCATTCGTCTCCGTTACACTCAGCTGCTTGCAGGTGTCGTCCCGTCCTTGGACAGCGGATCGTGAAGGGTCGCAGGGTCAGGAATAAAGGGACTTCACGCTTTATCCCGCAGTGGTCGTCTCGTTACCTCTTAGTTGATGCTCGAATGCCATTTCTGGATAAACTGGTCGTAGTAACGGCTTTTTTCGTTAGATCGTGCTTGACAGTTGATAGAAACCACTGAACGCATCCCACCAACCTTTGGGTGTGACCCGTTTCTCATGAATCCTGAGAAATTAAAGGACTTGCTCAGGGTCACTCAGCTACTGAGTTGGAGGGCCCTTGATTCGCCAAGCTCACCATTTCCTTGAAGACAGCATCCTCATAGTCAAATATTCCTTTAATGTAGGCTAAATTGCTTTTTTTTCCTAAATTTCTTTATTAGCATTTAAGGAGTGCTGGGTATCTACCAGATACTTTCAAAATATTCACCACGCACCCCAGGCCTCCCTCTCCCTCCCCCTGCCTCCCGAGCTTATTTTGCATTCCGTGCCGTAGCCAGGACTCTTCACCCCAACCGCTCCCGACGCACAGGGGCCCGACGCCCTGAGCGGCCATCTCTTGAGCTTCCAGGAGATGTGTCAGGCAGGCGTCGTGGTGACCGTAGACACGGAGCTGTGGCGCATGGAGGGTGAACGAGAGACTGGGCGCAGCACGCGCGGGGGCTTTCTGCGTCATCTCGGTGACGGGGCCCTCGCGTGTCGTGGTGATGCACAGAAGCGCTCCGTGGCGAAGGAGGGTGCTGTTTTCGCTGGAATCCTTCTAAAGTGCTCATCAGCGCGTGGAGCCTTTACTCCCAGCCCCTTTCTTTCTGGCGTGCAGCCCTGGACTGAAGCGATGACTCGCAGAATGTTTAGGATCAGGCCGCATGTGCTACCCGAGTGCTTTCCTGCTTAAATGTGATAAATACTTAAATTTGGTAAAAGCTTCGGAAAGTGTATTTCCTTCATAACATGTTCATTGTTCAGAAATGTCAAAGCCATTTTTCCCCCAAGGCTTCGATTTTCCCCGAATGCTAGGAAAAGCTCTTTGGGATTTGGGAAAGCCGATGCTGTCCCTTTGTAAGTCGTGACATCAGTCCTGCAGCTTTGTCCAGGCAGCTGACATGTTTTCATGTGTTAGCATTCCCATCTCCCTCGCCTTCCAGGCCCTCACTCTTTCCCCAGAAATGGTTAAAAGAGAGAGAGAAGGTGAGGGAGACAAGAAACGACCATTTATAGCTTTTCCACTTTCTTTGTTTCTTGTTAACTTTTCCCCCTGCCACGCTGCTGCTTTTTCTCCTTTAAAAAGAAAAACCTCCCTTGCATCCGTGTCCGCCCCAGCCCCCCGTATCTCGATCGCCCTGCTCTGAACCCCCCTCTCCCTCCTTCCGAGAGAGCTCACGGTCTCCCTGGCTGTCCCCTGGACCGGGCCGTGTGCACATACCAGAGTTCCCTGGTCATCCGCGTCCTGGAGCCAGGGTTGGCAGGTGCTCCTCCCGTCCTCGAGAATGAAGTGCCAGGGACGACTTATTCCTAACGGCGAGGGCCCGAGTTGGCCCGTGCTTCCCTTATTTAAGCAGAGTCGAGCCTAGTCCTGACAGTGTCACTGTCACCCACTTTCCTGCAATAATGCCTTCTCGAACGGGAAAGCCAGGGTGACTGACGCTCCAGCTGGTCCTCTAGGAACTGGGCACGACCCAAGCTTAGCTGAGCGCCCAGCGAATGGGAGTGTGTGTCCTGGAAAATGCAGATGTCATCGGCCTTGGGCTTTTTTTCTCATCAGAAAGAAGGCTGAAAAGCTAACTAAAGAGCAGGCCGACGTTCCTGCCTGAGATTCTCATCGTCTGGTTTTTGGTGTGTGTTTTAGGAGGTGAAAGGACCTGGAAAAATCTTGTTTCTGTCCATAACAGAGGTTAGATTTGTCTGTTTTTACTAACTGCTGTTTTCAGCAGAAGGAAGGCCGTGTGGATGGGTGAGAGTGGGGGGCGGACCCCCTCCCGGGTATTTTCTGTTGAGAGATTGCAGGGGGAGAATCCGAGGCGGCCGCTGGGACCAGAGGGGTTTCGTGTTTCCCCGTCCTTGAGGTTTGGGTGTCCAGACGTCTGGCTGTCATGTCCATGCGTGTAAAACGCTGCAGAGTGACCTGACGCTGTCCCAGGAGGCGTCTTCCTGGTGTCCCCAGTTTTTCCTCTTCAGCTGATGTCGACAGTGTCCGGTTCTGGTCTCAGACTGAACGTGAAGGGAAGGCTGTCCTCCCGCAGGAGGAGTGCCACGAATCATAGTCTTCTCTGTCTCGGGGGAGTGAGCTAGTCCCAGATCCAGATGTGTCTCGGTTAAAAGAAGATAGTGGGTGAGCAGAGACGGAGAACGTGCGCCAGTTACAACCCCGAGTGCGTGTGATAAGATGTCCTTCCTTCGCAGCTGCTTAGTGTCACCTGTGGCAGTGGCTCAGGGGTCGCTTCAGAGCCAGAGCCAGCAGCAGTCTGTTACCTATGGAAATGCAGGACTTAGCTTTGAGCATGGCTAACCTGGAAACTGGAGCAAAAAGCTGAGGCCTTTGTGCACACGTGGAGGGATTCTTTGAAATTCAACGAGCGGCTGTGAAGAGGGATGCCCGACTCTGCAACAGCCCTGGAAACCACGGTC
Organism: Cynopterus sphinx; assembly: GCA_030015415.1. NCBI lineage: Eukaryota > Metazoa > Chordata > Mammalia > Chiroptera > Pteropodidae > Cynopterus > Cynopterus sphinx. Next base: position 19,616,394 of record CM057394.1, read on the forward strand.
TCTCGCATCGTAGACGGGGCATGTGGCACGCGCATCCGACCTCAGGAAACCGTTATTAAACAACGAACAGGGCGTGGCATTTGAAAATATCTTCGGCTGTTTTCCTTGGAAGACTAACCCCCAAAACCAAGTATTCTCGTGACTTCTTCCGTAGCAGACATCTTCACTGAAAGCCCCTTTGGTTCACCCGCTCAGGGACGTTCCCAGCCGCTCCTGCCCTGGGTGCACCCTGGGGTGGCCTCGCAGCCGAGTGCCCGAGGGGAGGAAGCCGTGCCCCGCTGTTCCCACTCCCTCCCCTCCCAGCGTTGGACACGTGTGCTGCCCACACCCAGGCGTGCCAGCTGGGCTTGTTTTCGTAATTATGTCATTTAATTAAATGTTAAAAATAATCCATTTATAGATGCAGGTTGTAAAAGAAAGAGTTGTTATTATTTTCTGAAAGAAAATTGTGGGCTTTAGAAGACTTGATTAGAGGTAAGTGCTGCGAAAGGCTGATATTGAACGAGGCCTAGGAAGAACAATGGTGAGGGATTTGGGAGGGAATCCTCAGAACTGAGGTGTGTGCTGTGGTCAGGTATTGCTTATCCACTCTGGGGCTGGGGGCTGGGCCCGGAGGATGAGGGAATGACGACCCGGAGCATTCTCCACTGTCCCTGAACCCTCCCAGGATTCTGACAAAAGGAGAGGTGCCAAGGAAAGTGTTAAATACATATGCGAAGATTTGTGCACGTTTCTGCTTCGTTTCTGATGGATTTTCCTTTGCTTCTTTTCAGACCGTCCAGACCTTTCAAGTTACCAAAAAGGTAAAGTAATCCGGATCCCCTTGTGAAATGACAGACCCACTTGCAGGCGTTTCCCCTTCTAGTGTTTTCTCCAGCTTTTGCTGCTGTTTGCATTTTCCTCTTTCATGTTTTTATGCAGGAAAAAAATTTTTCCTCCGTGTTGACTTCTTAGGAAATCTTGTGTCTCCCAAAGTGGTTTTATCTCTAAGTGGATTTTAACGGGGATTCATGGCACTGTATTGCAAATAGGTTGTGTTTCTGCCTAGAATTTTTGTTACCATTTGAAGAGGGAGGTATTCTTCTATATAGAAATCTTAAAGTTCTATATTTTTATTAAGAAAAGTAACATTTTTAAATGGATAAAACTTTCTGGAAAAAAAAAGCAGTCTCATCAGGGGTCTTTGAGCATTGTAGCTCCAGATACGATGTGATTTTACCTAAAGAAACTCTGAAGTGAGGTCTGAAATTCACTGCTTGAGAAGTTCAGATGCTGACCATTCAGGAGAGTTGCCCTCTCTCTGGAGTGAAATTACTACGTACATTTTTACTAGTTAATTTTCCTTTCATTCAGAAAACTATTTTTTAATTGTGATGCCATCTACACAGCGTCAACGTTGCCACTGTAACGCGCTTTCCCAGTGTGTCGTTTTCTGGCAGCAAGTACTTTCACAGAGCTGTGCAGCCCTCTCCTCTCTGCTTTTCCAGAGCCTTTTTCATCTCGCAAAACTGAAACTCAATCCCCGCCAGACAATAGCTGTGCGCTCCTCCCTCCCCCAGGCCCTGGCAGCCACCACCTGCTTCCTGTCCCTCTGCGTCCGACCCCTTACTACCTCCTAGGAGTGGACTCGTGCCGGGTTTTATGTGATTTCGTGCCTGGCCGATCTCACTTAGCACGATGCCTTCCAGTTTCATCCATGCGGTAGTAGCGTGTTTCAAAATTTCCCTCCTTTTCGAAGTTGAATGATATTCCATTGTATGTAGACACTACATTTTGTTTATCCATTTTTGCCAAAAAAAAAAAAAAGTGGAAAAGTAAAAGGAAGAGATTATACAAGTAAGTTTGGCAGATTAAGAAAATGAATTTCTATTTTTTCTAAAAATGATAAGCCTTCTCAAATGACTAACACCTGCATTTTGAAAAAATTTGTGCATGTTTCTCTGTTTTAAGAATGATGTTGTTAGAAGTTCTAATTTCTGCTTTTCGGGGTGTACACATAGAAACACAACTTCCCCAAAAAGCCTGTCCTGGTTGCCCTTTCTCACCCTCGCTGGAAGCAACCTCTTCCTTCGTCGAATTCACGAAACACGTTATCTATGTCCCTCAGAAACACGCATCTCTGCTTACCTGGTTTCTAGGTGTTTGTGTACCTGCCTGTCTGGTTTTGTGTATTAGAGTCTTAAGTTCTTTTCGGACAAGGTCCCTGCCTGCCATTTTTATGTTCCCACCATGCCCTGCATCTCTGGATATGTATGTGATGCTGCTTCTCGAAAGAGTCCTGTTTCCTTGTGTGAAATTTCTCAAGCTTCAGTTATTCCTCCCCCTAACTTGACAGCCGATGCCACTGGGTTTGTAGGTAAAAATTTGTAACTTCTGGTTCATTTGAGGAAACCCGATCCATTTCCAGTTAAGCATAATGAGAGATTGTGTGCCTGGAAGCGTCGTGATCAGTGACATGCTCACAGGGGGGATATGGGAGAGCTGTGCGGATGAGATTTTTAGAAGGGAAGGGGCAGGGACGTGGTGAACATCACTCGCGTCAGGAAAGGTGAAAACCAAGACGAGTTGGTCGATTGGGCAGTTCCAGAAGAGTCTGAGAGCAGGAAGCGGGCTGGCGGTGGTTAAGGACTGGGTGGCTGGTCACGGGAAGGGGCCTCCAGCCCAAGGCTCTTACCCTCCGTAGCAGGGATTCTGCTCGGAAGGGGAGCGGGGGCAGACGAGAGAGAGTTTCTAGAAAGGTATGGAAGGGCGAAGGGGAAAAACCTGGAGCTAAGAGAGGGAAACCTCCCGCGGAGGGCCTGACTGTACTACAAAGGGCCCATTTGAAAGAGGCCCCGTCTGATGTCCCCTGAGCACGAGTCGGCCCTGGAAGACGTAACCCAGGCTGCTGGCTGGCGAGGCCTCAGGGGCAACTGTCCCAGGGTCACTGGCTGGGACAGCATTGCCTGCTGTGCCCGGTGTCGCAGGGGCAGCGTGCGTTCTCGCTCACCTCGTGGCCTTACCTGAAGGTGTCCGAATTAGACCAGGCAGGCCAAGGACGAGGGCCACTGTGGCGTGCAGAACGAGTCCAGCGATGGGAGGGTCCTCCCGCAGATTCCTGCAGTGTACCTACCTGTGGTGACCGCTTCTCAAAGGAAATGGTGTGCGAGGGCGGGGCAGGGGAGCTTTACAGGCCTCCCCGAGTGCTGGCTTCATTGGATTTTTGTCTCAACACGACAGCCACCGTCTGAGTTGCCTGTTGTACGCGAGACTGTGGCTCCGCAGCGCAGGTGGCCGAAGCTGTCGTCGGGGCGACACTCAGCACGGTGGGGGCCTTCCCCAGGCGGCTCCGTGTGCTCAGGATGGGGACGCCTCTTCTCAGCGGGAGCAGCTGTCTCTGGCAGAGGGTCAGCGTGGGAAACAGCTGTGCGAGGCAGTGGCGTGTGACCCGGGACAGGGACGCGCGAGGCAGAGCTGTGGCGTCACTGAGGTCCCCGAATGCAGCCGGCCCACGGGTGTGGCACCTGGCAGCGCCGGGAAATCAAAACCAGCTGTTTCCTAAGGGAATAAAGCATTATTGAGGCAGGTTTCTAGGGTGGCTACGTGTGCCCGTGTAGATTTTTCCAGAACGAACAACAAAAAGGCATTCTGTGGGTACGTTGAACCCCAGTCTGAAAACTAAGCACTTTGGGGCCCAGGACCCTCTATTGATAACAAGTTTGTAAAAATGAGTAACTTCTGGTTCCTGTGAAAGAAAATCGATCCATTTAAAGTAAAGGGAATAATTGTCGGAGCCGGGGCCCCTTCCACTTCACAGGGCCCATATTTTAAAAGGTTTAAAAAGTAAAGATTCCTTTTAAGCCTGAAGCGATGGGGAGAAAGTCTCGAGGGTGCCGCTGACAAAGGACTTTATTGCTCCCAAACCAGCTACTTTCGTCTTAGTTTGCATCTGGCGGGGGAGGAAGTACAGGGTAGAGAACGTCAGCCGTGGGGGTGTTCTAGAAACGCAGAAGCTTCTGAGCCACGATCAGCATTTTGTGACGTTTGTGTCTTGATTGTATTCGGGATCATTCTTAAAAGGCTATTTCATCGTGTCTAGCCGTACTTTCCTGAGTGAGTTTTTAAATCCCGAATTTGCAGTCCAGGGACCTGCTTACGGGCTGAGTCCTGTCTCAGGAACCGGTAGAGTCAAAGGACAGACAAGGGGAGGAAGCAGAGCCCGGAAGGTCTGGAAGAGACTGGGCAGGATGGGTCCTCCATGAAAACACGTGTCCTTGCCGCCCGGATGCAGCGATTTTAGCTCCTCCCTCCTCCAGGCCCGGGTGTAGGTGTGAAACGTCATTTCTCCCAGATAGACGGCTTTCTGGCTCTCCGTAGCCCGTGGCATGTGACCACTGCTCCTTTGTCACAGAGTGAGAGGACAGCCATCTGGTCGTTGTCTGTAATTCCATAGAAATATCACCTCCTTAGACCGTTTGCTGGCGGATACCTGCAGCGGGTCGGAGTAGAAGACCGAACCGACGGCCCTCCCGGGAACCGAAAAGCCCCGATGTGCCTCCTAAGCGGCCTTTTCTGTCACTTCTGTGCCCCTGTAGTTACGCAGCCCTGATCGCCGACTGGCCCGTGGTGGTTCTGGGCCTGTGCACCGTGCTCATCGTGGTCTGTGCCCTGGTTGGCGTGCTGGTGCCCGAGCTCCCCGACTTTTCCGATCCGTTGCTGGTAAGGAGCACTGAGCAGGAGGGTGTGTCTGTGTTCTTTAGCCCAACATCCGCTCTGAACTCAAGTCTGTTGAGACACGTTGCATCACATCACGTGGTATCCCGATTTTTTAAAAAAAAACCATCTCGAGCCTTCGGTTTGTCCACGACTCTCTTTCTGCAGAGGAAAGACCTGGTTTACCTGTGTTCTCAGGTTCTTAAAAGGTCAAGGGACTTGCTCACCATCTAAAATCCCGAAATCGGGCTTCTCGGGCCCGTGTTTAAGCTCAAAAGCAACTGCAGAATCTGCGCATCACGAAAACCTTTTCAGAAAGTCTTTAGGACCGAGCATCGCTCCCCCCCCCCAAATTAAAAGAACTTAGTGCTGCTGAGAGGACGCAGGGTCTGCTTTTAAGCAAACGTTCCTTGGCAGTCGAATCACCGGGGAGATGTGGGCAAGCGTGGTGACACCTCCTAGACAGCTCTGTCACCAGCTCAGATTTAACCGTGATTTTTCATCACATAAAATATGTCTACCGAATGCTCAGGTGTGGATTTGAAAGAAGCTTCAGATTCGCTTTTTCCCCTTTTTCTTGAGACATGTAACCTACCCAGGAATCGAACCGTTCTGCCCTAGTTGACAGGTGACCCTTCTCGTGTCCCCTGGTGCTGACGACCTCTGGAGGCGCCGGCAGGAGCCCCCGCACGTTTGACCACAAGCTGTACGTCGCCTTGACGTTGCTTGCCTGAGCTGCTGTGACTGCCTCTCCCCCGAGACCAAGTTCACTAACGGGGATTGTCATGTTTCCCCTCAGGGTTTTGAACCGAGAGGGACTACGATAGGCCAGAGACTGGTCACGTGGAACAACATGGTGAAAAATACGGGATACAAAGCCACGTTAGCCAATTATCCCTTCAAATACGCAGATGAGCAAGCCAAAAGGTAACGGTTTATTAACTTCGGGCCAAACGCTGCTTGCGCACCCCGCTCTGCAGCACCGCCCGGGCGGAGGACGGACTGGCGCCCGCGTGGCTCCGGGCCTTTGCCGTCGAGTTCGTTTAAACTGTCGCTGTCCCGTGGGCTTTTACTGTACGAGGGTGAAGGGGGTGGGGGGGCCTTATTCAGAGGCGAGCAAGGTGAAGGCGGTGGCTCTGCTGGGCCTTCCAGCGTGGTGTCAGGTGGCTCGCGGGTGTCCGCTCCCGGGTGTGCCCGTCGCCCTCGAAGTTCCTGGTATTTTACTGAAGGTCACATTGTTGTGCCGTTGCAGCCACCGGGACGATCGATGGTCAGACGATCATCACGAAAGGGAGAGAAGAGACGTCGACTGGAACTTCCACAAAGACAGCTTCTTCTGCGACGTCCCGGGTGAGTGTCGCCTGCTGCTGGGCCGGCCGCTCGGCGCCGTCCTGGCCCCCGGAGGTGGGACGTGACTAGGATCCAGACGGACAGGAGCAGCGGCCAGTCGCCCGGCGTCACCGTGGCTGTCTTACTTAGGCTTTAGCCTGGTTAACGCGTCCTTTTCCCCCCGGAGGCCAGTCAGCCACTCGTCTGAACAGAAATTAGTAAGAAAGGCCTTGATCGAGTTACGTTCCGTTTCAAGCAAGATAGAAACCTCATAAAATTCTCTTCCCAGAATTTCCAGTCATTTCTTTAAATTCCTCCTACTCTCATGGAGGTAACAAGTTCGCAGTTTTGGATCGAACCCTAAAATAATCTGTCGTATGATCAAAAACATATTTTTAAAATTTTGATTCCGTCGCAGAGCATCTGTGACTGGCCTGTATGTGTGCACCTGCCTTGTCGTTAGGCATTAGAGGTGGGGGGGTGACGAACATCAGATCCAGGGGTCAAAGCTTGACTGTCGCAGGGACCGAGCTCGTAACAGGGGCGGTCAGTGTAGGTTCTGCATGGAAGCGCGCACGACCCTTTGAGGTAGGTATTGCTGTCCCCGTTTCCCCTGAGGGACCCAGGCTCAGGGAGGCGGTTGGTGGCTCGAGATCACCCGGTTCACAAAGACCCAATACACGCGGTTCTGACCCCACAGACCACGCTCTTGCCTGCACCTGTCGCGTGGCCGCCCCCACGCAGAAGCGTACGGCGTGGTACGATGTCCTAAGTATCTGTCCTAGACCGACGGCCCAGGGCGGCCGTGTCCTCGGCCTGACCGTGGGGGTGTCCGGGATCCGGGCCAGGACCCAGGGCTGAGTCGACTGTGTTCGGTGCTTTCAAACCCGTCACCTGCCGTCTCTCCTCTCTAGCGAGAGAGCATCCTCATGGCCACCTTTCACTCTCCCTCGCGCGTCATCCTCCGACTTTAAGGACTGTCGTGGCGCTGGGCCGAGGGGGGCCTTCCGTGACCAGCCCACCCTTCCTCGTCCTACCCCGACCCTCTGTACACTCATTAGCCCGGTCTTAGGATTTCAAGATGCAGCGAGTAGACAGCGGCTTTGAGTAAGGCAGCACGATAGCGGTGCCTGTTCTTAACTTCCTTCGAAGGGAAGGGGCCTGGCCGCTCGGGGACTGTCCGTGCGGCCTGCCCGTTTGAACTGCTGCTGAACGGTGTCGTGAAACGTGTGACTGAGTGACTTGTAACCCGCCTTCTTTCTGTGTTCGCACCGCCAGGCGACCGGTACTCCAGGGTGGTGTTCGCCTCGGCTGGAGGGGGCACGCTGTGGAGCTTGCCAGCCATCAGATCCATGTGCAATATCGACAACTCGAGGGTACGTGAGGCGACTCGGAAGCCCGCGTGGCACACACAGGGCTGTCCCTCTGCCACGGCCTCCTGCCAGGCCCGGTGTCTGCGCAGACGACACCCCGGAGCGGCGTGCCTGCTGAGGCGCCAGCCTTCACGTCCGGATCAGAGTGTCCGTGTGCCGCCCCCCCGTAGGGCACACCGCCTTTCCGAGTCGAGAAGCTCCCCTTCGCCACCCCCGTTCTGTCCGTGGTCGTCTCCTGCAGTCTTCCGGAGCACGTTTCCTTCCCGGAGAATAGTTAGGACTTTTTTTTTCTTTTCTGTTGTTATTTTCTCTTTCCCGATCTATTTCCGTTGTTCACTGCATGTCCCCCTGAGGCCGCTGTCAGCATCTCGATTGTGCCCTGAAATGCCTGCCGCCCTAGCTGTCGGAGGGTCCTTCGGGCCTCTGACCTCAAAGGGAAATCTGGGGCACAGGTGACGTCACAGGGCGTGTGTGTAAACGGCCAGACTGACCCCACACAGCTGGACACGAGAGGCCGGGCACGTCCTCCCTCAGCTTCTGGGCTCAGAGGAGCCGTCGGTGTGCTGAGGCGGCTTCTCGAGGCAGGAGCTGCGGTCGACGTCACCAGGGACCTGTCTAGTCTGGTCCGACGTCACCAGGGACCTGTCTGGTCCACAGCGACCCGGCAGAAAAGCAACCCGTCGCGTTCTCGGCGTAGCTTTCAGGTGTAAAGTCACCGCTCGGTTGGAACCCAGTCCCACGCAGTGCTCAGGGCCAGCGTGGCCGTCCGGTGCGGGCACCTGTTCCCATGACAGCGTGGCTTAACGAAATGGGGGGCAGGAAGGAGCCCGAGGTCTCATGGGGCCGACACAAGTCCCCTCCGAGAACCGAGAGGCTTTCCCAGGTCACTCGTCAGCTGGTCCCAGGTCGCCTGGCTTTGTTCTTCGCTCCGAGAGGCTCGGGCGAGGTCCTTTCCCACTTGGCTGTCGTCCCCAGACAGTGGTTGGTTGTCCCAGATGAAGTGGCCCGGCGGGGACCCTGCCAGGTCGGGGCTCTGCAGTCGATCTCCCCCGTGCTCACGACCGCTGACGTCGGGAGCCCTCCCAGCCCCGCGAGGCCACCTCGATGGCGCCCTCGGCGTGCGTCGCGTTTAAACGCCCCTCCCTCCGCCTGTCTCTGTCCCCGCAGATCCGGGCGCACCCCCACTTCGGCAGTCTCTGCCAGAGGACCACCGCGGCCTCCTGCTGCCCCAGCTGGACGCTGGGCAACTACGTCGCCATCCTGAACAATCGCTCGTCCTGCCAGAAGATCGTCGAGCGGGACGTGTCGCACACCCTGAAGCTGCTGCGGACGTGCGCCACGCACTACCGGAACGGCACCCTGGGGCCCGACTGCTGGGACACGGCGGCGCGGAGGAAGGACCAGCTCAAGTGCACCAGCGTGCCGCGCAAGTGCACCAAGCACAACGCCGTGTACCAGATCCTGCACTACCTGGTGGACAAGGACTTCCTGGGCCCGAGGGCGGCCGACGAGGCCGAGCCGGCCCTGCGCTACAGCATGCTCTTCTCCCCCACCGAGAAGGGGGACAGCATGATGGACATTTACCTGGACAACTTCGAGCGCTGGAACTCCTCCGACGGCGTCACCACCGTCACCGGCATCGAGTTCGGCATCAAGCACAGCCTGTTTCAGGACTACCTCCTCATGGACACCGTGTATCCCGCCATCGCCATCGTGATCGTCCTCCTGGTCATGTGCGTCTACACCAGGTCCATGTTCATCACGCTGATGACCATGTTCGCCATCATCAGCTCCCTGATCGTGTCCTATTTCCTCTACCGCGTGGTCTTCAACTTCGAGTTCTTTCCCTTCATGAACCTCACCGCGCTCATCATCCTGGTGGGCATCGGGGCGGACGACGCCTTCGTCCTGTGCGACGTCTGGAACTACACCAAGTTCGACAAGCCCCGCGCCGGGACCGCGGAGACCGTGGGCATCACCCTGCAGCACGCCGCCCTGTCCATGTTCGTCACCAGCTTCACCACGGCCGCCGCCTTCTACGCCAACTACGTCAGCAACATCACCGCCATCAGGTGCTTCGGGGTGTACGCGGGGACGGCCATCTTGGTGAACTACGTCCTCATGGTCACCTGGCTGCCGGCGGTCGTGGTGCTGCACGAGCGCTACCTCCTCAACCTGTTCACCTGCTTCCGGAGGCCCCGGCAGCAGCTCTACGGCGACAAGGCCTGCTGGGCCGCGGCGTGTCGGAAGGGCCGCCAAGTGCTCTTCGCCGTCTCGGAAGCGTCGCGGATCTTTTTCGAGAAAGTGCTGCCGTGCATCGTCATCAAGTTCCGCTACCTGTGGCTCTGCTGGTTCCTCGCCCTGACCGTGGGCGGGGCCTACATCGTGTGCGTGAACCCCAAGATGAAGCTGCCCTCGCTGGAGCTGTCGGAGTTCCAGGTGTTCCGGGCGTCGCACCCCTTCGAGCGGTACGACGCCGAGTACAAGAAGCTCTTCATGTTCGAGCGCGTCCACCACGGAGAGGAGCTGCACATGCCCATCACGGTGATCTGGGGCGTGACCCCGGAGGACAACGGCAACCCGCTGAACCCCAAGAGCAAAGGCCAGCTGACGCTAGACGGCGGCTTCAACATCGCCAGCCCGGCCTCCCAGGTCTGGCTCCTGCGCTTCTGTCAGAAACTGAGAAACCAGACGTTCTTCTACCAGACGGAGGAGCAGGACTTCACCAGCTGCTTCATCGAGACCTTCAAGCGCTGGATGGAGAACCAGGACTGCGACGAGCCGGCGCTGTACCCCTGCTGCAGCCGCTGGACCTTCCCCTACAAGCAGGAGGTCTTCGAGCTGTGCATCAAGAGAGCCATCATGGAGCTGGAGCGGAGCACGGGCTACCACCTGGACAGCAAGACCCCGGGGCCGCGGTTCGACATCAACGACACCATCAGGGCGGTGGTGCTGGAGTTCCAGAGCACCTACGTCTTCACGCTGGCCTACGAGAAGATGCACCAGTTCTACAGGGAGGTGGACTCGTGGGTGACCCGGGAGCTGCGGTCTGCGCCCGAGGGCCTCGGCGGCGGCTGGTTCGTCAGCAACCTGGAGTTCTACGACCTGCAGGACAGCCTCTCGGACGGCACCCTCGTCGCCATGGGGCTGTCCGTGGCCGTGGCCTTCAGCGTGATGCTGCTCACCACCTGGAACGTCATCATCAGCCTCTACGCCATCGTCTCCATAGCCGGGACGATATTCGTGACGGTCGGCTCCCTCGTCCTGCTCGGCTGGGAGCTCAACGTCCTGGAGTCCGTCACCATCTCCGTCGCGGTGGGCCTGTCCGTGGACTTCGCCGTCCACTACGGGGTCGCCTACCGCCTGGCCCCGGACGCCGACCGCGAGGGGAAGGTGATCTTCTCCCTGAGTCGCATGGGCTCTGCGATCGCCATGGCCGCCCTGACCACCTTCGTGGCCGGGGCCATGATGATGCCGTCCACGGTGCTGGCCTACACGCAGCTGGGCACCTTCATGATGCTCATCATGTGTGTCAGCTGGGCCTTCGCCACCTTCTTCTTCCAGTGCGTGTGTCGCTGGCTCGGGCCGCAGGGCGCCTGCGGTCAGATCCCTCTGCCCAAGAAGCTCCAGTGCAGTGCCTTCTCCCACGCCCTGTCTGCCGCTCCCGGCGACAAGGGACACAGCAAAACGCCTCCCCTGACCGCTTACCACCCAGACCCCAGGGCCCACGGGTCTGGCGTGGAGCACGAGTTCTATGAACTGGAGCCCCTGGCTTCCCGCGGCTGCGCCGCCTCCGGGAAGGCCGTGTACAGAGAGGCCCGCGCGGGCTCCGAGCTCTCCAGCAGCCAGGCCAAGGACGTGGCGATGCCCGTGCCCGCGGCCCCCGGCGGCGAGCTCGGCCAAAGCGCCCACGATGACCCCAGCGCGGCCTTGCTACAGCCCTCTCTCGACCAGGACACTATGTGTCACTTCTTCTCTCTGAATCAGAGATGTAGCTGCCCCAGCGCCTTCAGACCTTTGACATACGGCCCGCACCCTTGCCAGCACGTGGCCGACGGCGGGTGCCACCAGGGTCCCCCGACCGCCGGCGGCTTCGTGCACGTCCAGAACGGCGTGGCCCCCCTGAAGGCAGCTCGCCACGGCCCCGAGGGCTTCGCGCACCCCGTCCCGCACCTGCAGGCCTGTCCCTGCCGGCGGGGCGGAGCGGACCCCTCTGCGGTGCAGAACCCTCTGCCCCGGGCCTTTCTCCTGCCGGCCGTGCAGCAGCACGTCCAGGCCCGAGAGAGGCCCGGTGCGGCCAGCGCAGAGCCGGCGGCCTTTGCCTGCAGAGGCAGCGTGGCATCCTTGCACAGAGCGTGTTGCGATCCGAAGGTGAACCAAAGGGGACCCGGGACCAACAGAGAGAACAGAGACCCCAGGGACCCGGAGGCCGGCGCAGGGCCCGAAACCGAGGCCTGCGCTTCGGTCAGCCGGGCCGGCAGGGCCGAAGGGGCCGCCGAGCCCGGCCCGCCACGGCCCCACGCCGCTGCGAACACGGAATGTTTAAGTGGGAGCGAGCCCAGGGCGATAGGGAGCCGTCCGCTGGGGGAGGCTGGTCACGGGTCCTGCCCAAAGCACCCGCACAGCTGTGGCGGGGTCGCGAGAGTCACCCGCAGTTCTGGGGACGGCCAGGTGCCGAACGCGGACACCGACGCGCCTGCTGTCCTCACCCACCCGGAGCTCCCCGGGGACAGCCTGTTGATACAGACACTTTAATAAAGAGCGCTCCTCGCACACCGGTGCCTCAGTTGTTCCCTGAAATCCAATCGGACCTAGAAGTTCAGGGCGGGAGCCCCCGGGTACAGGCCTGGGAACGTCTGAAAACCGCGGACTAGCTTTACGCTCCGCACGAACAGTCAGCAGCCCCGTGCCTGATGCGTGTTGGCTGGTTGTCAGGTTTTGCGTTTTCAAAACATTTGTTTCTTTACATGAGCACCCAGCTTTAGATCTCTCTCTCCCCCCGCCGTGGTGGGAGGCGATTGAGAGTGCGAACGGCCCAGAAGTTTCCGTTTTCCGTGGCGGCGAGGTTTGCCGACGGCCTTCTCCCTGAGCAGGGGTTTGTCAGGGCGGGACAGGACCCCAATCGTGCGGCATAAACGCATTTTAACGGCGTCACTGCAGGCGGGATCCAGGAACTAAACGTAAACTGAAATTTGTATTTCGGGTGAGGCCTCGTTTTAAAAGTAGCTGCCCGTCGTTGCAATAGTGCGTCCCACCCGTCGGCACGAGTAGACTTGGCCCGGAGCCCCTGACACGTTTGTACCCAAGTCGGTCCCTTTTCCCGCATTAGCCACAGCGCACGGGTGTTCAGTGAACGCCTGTTAACCCAGCAGTCACGGGCCTCTTCTCGTGTCAGGCGACAGCTAAGTCAGTGCCACGGGAGGGCGAGCACCCTAGAAAGCACTGCACTTGGGCTAAGTCACACGGTGACAAAGGTGGGCCAGGGCGGGGGCCTCGCCGCCTCTGAAGCCGTCGGAGGAGGGGACCGGGCTCTCGGGAGGGCTGCTCCCGGGACACGTTCAGACGGCTGCATTCTCCCGCGTGCGTGTCTCAGGCTCTGCCAGGGAGGTCTTACTGTGCGTGTCGCACCTGAAAAGGCCGGTGGGCCTTCCGGCGGCGTCTTCAGTGACACCGGGTGTCCCCTGTGAGGTCAGTCCACAGTGACTGAGCTTTCTGGGTCCACTTCAGAGACACAGCCGTCCCCGGAGTGTCATCTGACGCTGCACGTGCGTTCCTGCTGCAGCCGGGGACGGTTCCTGCCACATCCGCCCCCCAACCCCCGTCGTCCTCCAGTCCGGTCCTCTGAAGGAGACTGGTGGGAACGTTTCTAAATAAAACATTCTTTCCAAAAGTTATCTCCGTTGTTTTCTAAGAATAGTTTTCCAAGTTGGATCCGTGTACTTTTCAGGGCCCGAGAAAGGCTTTCGCGACGTGGCCGGGCCCCGTGGTCCCCCGACTCCAGCCCACCTCCCCCGAGCCACGTTGCCCAGCACCTTTGCAGCGTTCGCCGGACCATCTCGGTGACGAGGGGTTCGCTGCGGGTCCCCCTTGGCTGAACCCGAGCTGTCGTCCTGTCCTACCTACCATGGTGGTCCTCGTTCCGCTCTGCGAAGTGAAAGCCAACGTCTCCTCTGGGCATCCTCAGAGAGATTTGAAAACAGTAAATGTGTCCTCCCGCCAGCGTCCCCAGTTCCCTTTGCTGGTTTTTCCCAGGATCGGGTTCTAAGCAATTAAAACACTGATTGGGCGGTCACAGTCTCTGGAGAAGTAAGGTTGTCGACCTCCCCACTCGAGCGTAGAACCCAAAACAGGCTCCTCACGGCCCAGGAAGCAGGACCGGCCCCAGGCGGCCGGGGGGTCCTCTGTTAGCTCCCTTCGAGGTGGAGATAACTTTGGCTTGAGCATCACATGACTCTCCGGCCCCTTAGAGGAAACTACAGGCTCCAGGTCTGACGTTCCAGACCCCGGGTCAGTTCCCACCACACCGAACCCTGCTGGGTCAATCTGGGGGCGCGGGGAGAGGGGACACTTGGAAACGGGACCCACGAGCCCAACCCCGGGTTGTCTGCTGCTCTCCCGGAATGTGCAGCCGCGAAGCTGGTGAAAATGTAGCGACCCAGGGGCACCTCGTTTTTCTCCTGGCCGGGACACAGATCGAACGCGAAAGCAGCAGGGGAAGCAAACGTCTTCACGGACAGTCCGGCCCGAAAGGCTTCCACGTGAGCTCAGTGTCACGAAAATAAACATTCAGAAAGGAGTCGCCCGACCGCTCATTCCTTAGAGGCTCAGGACTTCAGGGGGGAGTTATTCAGAGTTTGTTACCTGGGACGGGAAAGCTTTTTTCTGTTTTTCTCTTTTTAATTCCTCGTTACTGGGCAGCAAAATAGCACTATTTTAGTTCTGTTTGTTCCACAAGGAAATTCCATCCGTTGTCCTAGAGGATTGAAGAGCGGAAAAGAGTGAAGTCACACCTCAGAGAGCGCTGCGAAGGGGAGGGCTCGTCGCCCCAACAGAACCCGCCTCCGAGGTCTGGATCGAGTGCCCAGTTTCTTCCCGACTTCTTCCCTGCGAGGTCCCGTTTTAAATCCCTGCTGGACTGAGAAGTGGACGGGCCCGGAGCTCAGCGTTTCCGCAGAAAGAAACCGCAGTTGCGTCTGGGGATGGTCGTTCCTCGCGTGTCGTTGCTGTGACATGCGCATCCCCCCAAACGACGTTCTCTAAAGTCAGGCGCAGCTGTGGCTGCATGAAATTTATTCCCAGCGAGTGACGTCCGGGCCTGAATGGGCCCGACTTTGAAAGGTTTCGCAGCGGGTCACGCGGGGTGGTTGTCACAGACGTGGCCGTCCTCGTTCCCGGTGTGTGTCACGGGGAGACCGCCTTTCCCGCAGCGGCTAGGGCAGGCTCTGCAGGAAAGAGGACGGAAGCATGACTGAGGACGGCTGGGTCTCTTCTCCCTAAAGAGAAGGGGCATTTTAGAAGGAAAAAAAAAATAAGCCAGAGTTTTAAAAACATTCAAAGGCTCCAATGAGTTTTTTTCCTATAAGATTCAGAGCCATGAAAGCAAAAATGCGTTGAAATCATGGGAGGTTTTTTTTGTTTTTGTTTTTGTTTTTTGCAAAAGGAACCCTTTTACGCCTCAGTGGCTCTTTCCAAAATTGTCTGCTGTCACCTAGTTGACCTCCAGTCGTCGTTACGGTAATCTACAGCGTTTTTCGTGAAACATCCACATTATTAATTTCTGATTTTGTGTGCTAAGAAGTTTCATGCCTTTGCATTAAATACGTAGGAAAACAAAAGGATAAGTGGTGGAATCATGAGCAGATTTCTCGTGCCTTCTGTTCTGAACGGTGTTTACATTGCCCTAATTACAGATTGTCCGTGGAGGAGAATTTAAAAAGCTGTAACGTCCCTTTCATCCGCCTTGGAAACCGCGGCGTGCGTGCAGAGGAGCAGCTCATGAAGTCGCCAGGATCGA
The DNA here is from genome assembly GCA_030015415.1 of Cynopterus sphinx. Lineage (NCBI taxonomy): Eukaryota > Metazoa > Chordata > Mammalia > Chiroptera > Pteropodidae > Cynopterus > Cynopterus sphinx. The sequence goes on from CM057394.1 coordinate 19,631,802, forward strand.
CGGGTTCTGTCAGCTCCTCTAGGCCATCGGTTGGAGCGTGAACGCGACGACACGAGTGCAGCGAGGCTCGCTGCCCTCCAGGAGAGCGAGGCCTGGCTGAGCCTCGGGGTACGGGGTGCCGTGCTGAGTTTGAGGGAGGGCGTGGATGAGGCAATGATGTTCGCGTTCAGAAGTCGCGGGACCAGAGAGGGTTCTTCCCAGCCTGGCATCCTTCAGGGGTTGGGGGGAACCTTGAGGACTATACAGTCGTGACGAGGAGCTAGAGCAAGTGCCTTCTTGGATTTCGGCAAAGCGTTTGAAATAGCAGGCGACACCTCCTCCCACCTCCTCCGATGCTGCAGGCGTTAGGGGCTCCTCTCCCCGAGGCCGGAGGCCGGCCCTTTCCCCTCTCCCCACCGGGCGGCCCGCCCTTCCCGGGGAGTCCAGCCTGCAGGGGGCCTCTCTGGGTTGGCAGCCTCACGCCGTCAGGGGCCCAGCCCCGCGGGTGGGCTCTGGGTTGACCCCGGGAGAATTGGGGTGCCAGCCGCAGGCAGGAGGCGCTGGGGCCTGTGGGAGGCGGGAGCCTGTGCGTGTGTCGTGGGCTCGTCCAGATGCATCCTGCTCCTCCAGCCCCGCCTTTTCCACACGTGGCTGTGACCGCCACGGGGAGAACCGGAGAAACGCGGGTCTGGAGGAGAGGGCGGCCAGCGTCCCCGACTCACCTGCACACCTGCCACCCCTTCCTTCAGCCCACACCGTCGGGGGAGCGTTCAGGGGCTCCAGAGGGGCCAGGTCACCCCAGCCCTTTGCGAATCACACATCACACACGCACAACCAGAAACAGAACCGGCGACCGGGGTTGTGGCACAAACGTGTGCAAGTCCCCGAAACAGGGCAGCGAGGCTCGAGGGTGGCGCGGGGCCAGGAGGCAGGCCCGGGAGGGCCTCCGACTCCGGGTCCTGGGGCGACAGTGGGGCCCGCGCGTGCTCCCCCGGCAGTGCCGGCGGAGGCGACCAGAACAGCCCGCTCCACCCATCAAGGTCAAGTGGCCGTCAGGGTCTGGTCACCTTGTTTCCTGTCGCTTCCTCGGGCTCCCTCCCCGGGGCCGGCAGGAAAGCTGCATTTTTAAACCTCCCATCCCAGTGGCCTTTCCTTCCTGGAAGGAAATAACCTCATCCTCTTGTGGGAAATGAAAGTCAAAGTCAGCTCAGGGTGGGGGGCGGTCTGGGAGGGAGAGCGGCCGGGAGCAGGGGTGCCCAGGGGGACACCTGTTGGGGGTTCGGCAAAAGCGAAGGCAGAGGTGGCCCCGAGACCCTCGCCTGGCAGCCTGCCTGCGGCTTCCGGAGGGCGCCCCACTGTCCTCGCGGGCCCTAACGCAGCCCGGGGCCCCCTTGGACATCTGGGGTCCGAGTTCACGGCGCCGAGGGCTGCTCCGTGCTCTCTCTGCCTCAGGGGCACCTCGGATGGATGGGATGGTTCCCGTCCACACTGCGGAACGTAGTGGCTAAAGCAGGAACCCGGCCTGGCTCTGCCCCGCATTGGGGGGGCTCGCCTGCGCACACGCGGGCCGCCTGCCGGGCACCCGTCGGGAGAGACAGGCCTGGGACTGAGTGGGTCCCGGGAGCAGCTCCGGGCCGTTTGGGAAGGGTCTCGAGGCCTCACTTGGCAAAAGGGAAAGTGGCTGTGACGTGGGCCGCGGCCGATGGCCCTGCAGAGGGTTTCGTTTGGGGTGCGGGACTTCACCCACTCGCGTTCCCCTTTCTTTCTGTTTACGGGCCTCCCTGCTGTCTGCTCCTTTCCGCCCACCGCCTGGAAGATCCATTTCCGAGGACCCGGACAGGGACCAGGGCTGGGCCAAGCCACGCGGAGCTCGGTCTGCCTCCCGCGGCCGGCCCTGACCCCTGCTTATCTCCCCGCCCCAGCCGCCTCTGTCTCCCAGGGGAATGGGCCCCGTCTTCCTGCTCTGGGCATCTCATCAGGGGGAGGACAGCTCGGCTGGGCCGGGGACGCCACGGGGAGACCGAGTCCTGGAATGAAATGTTCTCCCTGCTGCTCTCTTGGGGATGCTCACCTGCAGGATGAATTTATGCCCGAACGAAAACAGGCCCTGAACGCAACGCCCGGCCAGGCCCCGGGGGAGCTGCTCCGCCTGTCTCTTCCCCACTTGGCCCTGTGTGTCTGCAGGACCCCCCTCCCCTGGGTCTCTGCCACACTGAGTGTCGTCCCCCCCACTGGCTAGGCCTCTGCCCTGTCAGTCAGCAGGTGGGGGCGGGTCCTGCCTTGTTCACCAGGTCTCGTTTGTCCCCTGCTCTGGACGTGTCAGCTGGTCGTTGTGCTCCATGGATGCGGCCTTAGACTCTGTGCCTGGGAGGCTTTGGGGGGGGCCCGGCAGGCCCCACGGAGAAAAGAGACCCCGAGAGGCGTCTCCCTCAGGGCGTTCACACCCGGCGGTTCAGGACTCAGGGCTCGGAACGTCAGAGACGAAAGGCGCTGGGAAGTCACCTGAGCCACGGAGGACATTCCGGATTTGGAAGCAAATCTCTGAGCCCGCCCTCGGCACGAGGCTTGTCTGATGGCCCGTCCCCTCGTGCGCCCAGAGCTTGCAGTCTGGCCTGAGCGGCTGAGGGACGGTCACCTTAGAGTCAGGCGGAGCCCTGCTCCGAGTGCGTGCACGGGGACAAACACTGCGAGGACGCGTGACGTCCAAAGAGGCCTGGGCTGTCTCGTCGGACGGTGCTCGTGCAGGCCTGGGACACTTCGCCAGGATGGTTGGGGGGTGGGGAGCAGCTTCTGGGCGCAATGCCCGGGGGATTCCCGCCTGGTGGGCGCTGAGGGGATGATACGGCCTCAGGCGACCTTTGTCATTCCAACGCCAAGTCCACGCCCTTCCTTGCTTTGTCCCAGAGGAGCGCGGGGTGACTGGTAGGCGGGGATCTATGTCCAGATATGAGCTGCGTGACCTCAGGAAGGTCTCTGGGCCTGATTTTCCTCACCTGTGACGTGGGGCTACAGAGACAAGTGTGATCTGAACTCGTAGGGTGGCTGTGCGGGGTGTGTGACGCACAGGACGGCCCCGGCTTGCCCCTCAGTGCTGTCGCGAGCCGTAGGCTGCCTGTCCCTGGGCCCGGACCACGTGCCCAGAGTTTGGCTGGAACTCGACGTAGGATTGAAGTAAGCTGGAGGCTCACCCCGCCATAGGCCGTTCTCTTCTTATCCTCACCAGGGGTTCCCAAGGCCGACTCCCTTATCACGAGGCTGGGTGAGCGGCGGGGTGACACCTGGGGCATCTCCGTTCCTCCTGCCTCTCCAGGTGCACGCTGGTCTTGTGTGAAGGTGAACTGCGATCGGTGGCTTCCAGGAGGACCACGAGCGGCCCACCCCGAGCGGTTCTGGAAGGCCCGGAGACAAGAGGAGGCCTGTCCTCTCAAAGTTCAATGATGCATCTGGACATTTCTCAACGCAGGAGAGTGTCCGTACTCCCACCCCTCTGAGTCTCCCCTCCAAAGTCGCACACCCTCGCCCTCCCCCGTACCTTCCAGACAGCCTGCTCCATCCTCGCGCCCGGAGGTGGCTCCTTGGCGGGGGGAGCCAGGATCTCGCGTGGAGCGTGTGCGGCTTCAACCAGGTCCTGCTCCTTCTCAGCGGGAGGACGCGGGCAGGTCACTTAACCCCGGGGTCTGTCTGTGCTGTTTCCTCACACTCGCGAGGCCCCTGTGTTCAGTTCGGGGAGGTACGAAGTGACAAGAAGGGACAGACTCGAAAAAGGCCCCCCGGGGCCTCCTCCAGATGAATCTGACAACCCAGGCCGTCGGCACCCCAAAGTGGCTCTGTCCTTTGAGGCAAAGTCACATCAGCCGGACTCACAGAGGCCGATGCACAGACCAGAAGGAAACCCTGGTCCCCGCGGGGCCGGCCGGGTTCTCTCCCTATCGCCGAGGTGTAGAGGGGACCATCTCCGGCGTCTGCGGGGTCCTGGGACGTGCAGCAGGAGATGGCGTCACGGGAGGGACGCTCCCACCTTCCCTCCTGTTGATGGAGCACCTGCCGCAGCCGGGCATGTGGCCTCTCCCTGCCTTGGGGGCCCTCTGGAGGGCTGGAGATGCCAGCTGCCTCCCCCGTGAGCTGCTCCCCCACCTCTCGCCCCACCCGGCCTGGGGAGCTGCTGCTTCTCCTGCTGTTTCCTGCTGCTCAGGGGACATGGGGCCTGGCGATGCGGAGAGGACGGGGCGTTGCGGGGAGGGGAGGCAGGGGAGAGTGGCTTCCCCAGGCCCGGCCGGTCCTTCCAGGCTTGTAAAATTCCAGGGCTGAGTCCCAGCTCCCAAAATAGAAGCGAGCGGAGAGCAAACTTCCTGACCTGGGAGCGCCCGCCGGTCTGTGGACAGACGCCCTCGGCCCGGTGGGGGGAGCCTGAGTGACCAGAGGGGACCGGGACGCTGGTGGAAAGGCAGTCCCTGGAGTGGCGGCCCGAGGCCCGTCGCCCCAGTCCGGGAGGGTGCCCGGGGCCCCCTCCGTGGTCCAGTCTTCCCAACGCCACAGCTCATCGTCCGAGCACGACAGCCCACCGTCACCCTGCGCCCTGCGGCCGTCGTGCCCCTGGCCGTGTTAACATGTCCCGGGTTCTGTCGTTACTATGGTGGCTTCGGTCTTGATTTCCTCTCGCCAGACACGATGTCTAAACAGGAAGGCCCGGCCTTCCTGCGTGCAGACCGGCCACTTCCAGAAGCATCTGGCTCGTGGAGGTCCCCTCCGTCTCCCCCCGCGTCTTGCGGTCTCCCGAGGCTCGTTTTCAGCGCCGAGAATGAGTGGGAAACACCCAAAATAGCCCCTGAGAAAGGAAAGAAAACCACAGGAGGCCCGGTCAGTGGATGCCACTGCGGCCCAAGACGTGGGCTCTGGTCCAGAGAGTTCTCCTTGCCCTCTGCATCCTCAGTGGGCAGTGGGGGCCGGCCCTGCCCCGAGGGCATGACACGGCCGGGGGTGGCTGGGGTCGAGTGTCCTGGTGGCCGTCGTCGTGGCCTTCCCCACGCACTCCTGCTTCGGGCAGCGTCTGCTGTCACAGTCGTGCCCGGTGGGGCTGGGTGCGGACGAGGCCTCTGGCCTGGAGTCCCCTGTCTGGGCTTCGGGGCAAGTCGCGGTCCTTCCCGCACTGACTCCACTCCACGGAGCTCCAGTCCCTTTCAGTTCGTTTCCCTGCTCATTGACTGAGCAACTGTGATGTAAGCGAACATTCCCGCAGAGACTACCGGGGTCCTTCCCCAAGGCGACAGACGCAGACACACAGCTGAGCCGGACACAAAAGCCGGGGAACAGGGAGGAGGGGAAGTGGAGGCAACAGACCCGGGGGACTGAGGTGCCCCTGGACAGCCAGCCCGGCCTAAGGGCCCCCTGCCACCCCAGGAGGCCGGTCTGGCCCTGGTTCGAGGGGCCCCTTTCTTTGGGGTTTTGGGGAAGGGGTCCCAGCAGATTCTACCTTCTCCCGCGAACACTCCCAGGCCACCCCTCTGCCCTTCCAGGGTCCCCGGCCTTCCTGGCCCCACACAGGGATGTCCTGGGGCCTGGGCTGTGCTGACCACTGAGAGCAGCGATGAAGCAGACACACTGGCCAAGGGGGAATCCCCACTCCCGGGGTCTTCCCAGACGCGAGGGGAGGACCAGCCACCAGGAACAGCTCTAAGAAGCGTGACAGGTTGTTCCGATGCTGGACGCACCCCGAGTTCCATGTCCATTCACTCCCGAAGGCCTGGCGTGTCGTGGGTTTGTGCCCTTTGCCTCCGATGCCCTCCCTGCCTCAGCCGCCTGCCCCCGCCCCGGTCCACCTTCACCCCCCAGGGGTGGGCGGGTGCTCGAGGCTGGCGGGTGCCCTGGATGCGTCTCAGGAGCAGCCTCAGAAGCCAAGGTACAGATTCCAGTTTTATCCTAAACTCAGGAAGGTCCCACGTAAAGACCGTAAGCCGGAGGGCGCCAGACTGGGGTTTGTGGCTGCAAAGGTCCTCTGGCTGCTGTGTGGAGGAGGAACCAGAGGGCCAGAGGAGCCCCCAGAGCAGTGAGGCCACACCCCGGGGCACCTCAGAGTCCCCAGGCGGCTGGCGGAACGCCCAGACCTGGGCCCCACCCAGGGACCCTGGTTCAGCTGGTCTGTGGTGTGACCTCGGCCACCGGAGTGACCCCGGTGTGTCCCAGGTGTGTCCCAGGTGTGTTCCATTGTCAAGAATGGCAGGTCCTGGGCAACCTCTGCAAGTGCCACCCCACGGGACCTGCGCTCCTGGGGGTGCAGAGGGGACCTGGGCCTCTAGAAAGCACCGTGAGCCTCCCGGGACGAAGGCGTTCTGGACAGGAGCTACCCGAGTGGGCTGGCCAGGCGCCCCTGGCGCAGAGCCTCCCACAGCGGGAGCGAGGACCGTCCCCCAGGTCACCCGCTACCTCCCCGTCGCCCCTCTCCACTCAGCGTGCGCCTCCCGAGCCATCGTGCTGACGGGAGCAGAAGCGGGACTCGGAGGCGCCGCTTCGCTCCCGTCTGTCGTGGGTGTTTCCCCTCCGGTCCCCGGGGATCGTGTGGCTCCGCAGGGCTCGGTGCCCTTACATCACTGAGCCACCTGGGTGTCCCCGCCTGGAAGGTCACCGACGACGGGAGGGTGCTGCCTCCCAGTGGTGGCGCGGAGAACTGCCTTCCACGGGAATCTCAAAAGCCCTTTGGGGTCAGGAGACCATCCAAGGTCACGGCCGTGTTATAGGGACGCGTGAAGCCCGGGTTCCCGAACAAAGGGGCTTGTTTCTGACCCGCCCGTGGTGGTCAGATCCCCACTGCGGTCTGTGTCCTCGTCCGGGGGCCCGGCTCTGAGAGCCCCCCCTCCCGATCCCCCCAGCACCCCAACTCAGAGACAGGGACAGTTATGGGGCCACCCTGGGGTGGGGAAGAAGTGGGCGGGGACCGGGGATGTTAGTGTCACGCCGGATTTGACAAAAGCATTTGACCTTGCGTAAGTCCCCTGAGATACAGCGAGCGGAATGGCCAGTCTCCGCTCTTCTATTCAAGGTCCCCGGGCCCCTGACAGGGACCACGCGGAGGCCCCGGTCTGGAGCACGGAGTACAGACACCGCGGGGTGCTACATTTTAGGGAAACGCTTTTATCAACTGAAGTTTAAAGACTGTGAGTCCCCTCGCTCGGAAATGACAAGCGGAGGAGGCACACGGCGGACAGAAGGCCACCGAGGCAGCGAGGCGACCCCAGCGCTGGCCTTTGCATCCCGGGGCTGCCGTGTCTGACGTTTCCCGGGGACGTCGAGAGCGAGTGGACCTGACCCCCAGGCACGCACCTTCCTTCTCTGAACAGCTTCCGGTGCCCCACACGCTCCTGTGGCAGGCTCAGGCCCCATACCCCCCGAGCGGCCCAGGCAGAGGCCCCAGGACCAGCCCCAGGACCAGACACGCGGGGAACGTTCGCTACTATCTGGGCGGGAGGAGACTGGGAAGAGCTGGAGCTCAGTGCCAGGTGGCGGCCCAGGGAAGGTGACACGAACGGCTTCTCTCCCCCTCCGTCCTCGAGGTCCGGAACCAGAGGACGGGGACGTGGCGTCTGGCATGACGAGGATAAATGGCCCGAGGGACAGACAGCAGCCGAGCCGCCGTCCCCTGGGCCTGGGATGCTTTGGGACTGGGACACTTTCGTGGGACTGTGCGTAGTTCGCAGGTCACTAAGGCTCAGGGCAGGTCCAGCTTGGGTGGGAGGGAAGAGACCGTCGTCCCCCCCGGTCTGCCTCTGGGAGCCACGTGCACCTGTCCGTTCGCAGGCTCTGTCTGCTCCTGGGGGCTGGTTTCTGGCAGGGAGTTGATGAAGGACCACGGCCCAGGCAGAGCAGGTAGATGGACCCACCTGCCACTCGTCAGCCTCGTCAGGAGGCTGCACAGCTGGCCACGCTCCCTCCAGGAACGCCCCGAGCCCCCCACGCCCGCGGGCATCAGGCCGGCGGTGGGCGGGCAGGTGGGCCGGAGGGGGGCGACGTGCAGCTCCTCAGCCGCCATCTCGGCTTTCTTCAGTTTCCACGTGGAGCGTCCCACTGACTCTGTCCAGCCTTCCAGCGAGTTCCAGCCGCCCAGCGGCTCCTAAGCGGCCACCTCGCTCCGGCGGGACAGGCCCGCGCGGCCCGCGCAGCCCAGAGCCAGGTGAGGACCATCGGGCTGATGGCCGGGGCGGCGCAGCCGCGGCCACGTGACGCCAGGTGTTCCCGCCAGAGCGCCCGGCGGGCCGGTCCGCGCCGCCTCGCGGGGCCTGCCCCCTCGGGGGGCAGGAGTGTGGGGACGAGGAGTGTGGGGACGACAGGCTCGGACACCGTGAACCAGCAAAGTAGGTTCTCCTCAGAGCAGAGGGGGGCGGGGGGGGCCGAGCGCACCCCGGGTACGCGGGCTTGTGGGGCCCCCTCATGTCCAGCGACGTTGCCGCTGGCCGCTCGCCGCCCCCAGACCCTCCTGGGGTCCCCGAGGTTATCCGAGTGGATGCGGACCCCCACCCCACCCCGCCTTCCTCCACGTGCTTAGGCCAGGGTGGGGCGCCCCTGGGCAGGCTCGTCCCGGGCCCCTTGGGCGGTCCAGGCTCAGAGAGGGTGCCTGCCCTCACCCCGTCCTCCCTGGTCGGAACCCAGCCTCTCACCCCCTGATTTCTTGGCGTTTTCTCCGCGAACTGTGTCCCAGTGCTGCGTAGGGGGACGGACGCTGCTGACCAGACGTGTGCGTGTGAGAACGGGGGTTTCTTTGGGCCCTGAACCCCAAGCAGCCATCAGCACCTCCGAGGCTGAGAAGGGGGTGACCCCGTTCGGGACGGTTTTGCTTGTGTCCCTGACGGGGGCAGCGTGAGCAGTGCCGGCTGCGCGTGGACACCCCGGGACCCGAGCAGCTCATGTGGGGGACGTCACCGAGCGACGATGTCATCTCTGGGGATCGGCCCGTGAGCCAGACCCGCCGCCCCTGGTAACTCACGGGGTCTGCAACGCCAAACAACCGTTTCCATGAAACTTTGGAGCTTCGCAGCCGTGGCTTCACGTTTCTCAGAGTTTATTTTTTTATTTTTATTTTCCCAGTTATAGTTGATGTTCGAGGTTCCACCCGTTCGGGGGTTAGACACGTGTATGGTTGACGGCGTGGTCCCCTGATGAGTCTCGCACCCACCTGGCACCACACAGCTGTGCCTGCTTTGTCGCCGCCAATTCGTCCCCCTTGACCCTTCGCCTTTCCACACAGCCCCCCGCCCCCTCCCACCCGGCGGCCCTCAGCTGCTTCTCTGCATAAGTCTCTGTTTTGGTTGTCCTTGTCTGTGAAACCTCGGCATTTACCCCAAAAGTGAAAACATTGGAAAAAAAATCAGCTTTAAAATGGCTGTAATTTACTGGCAGACGTGAATCCCTTGGGAAAAAAATGCAATTTTTAACGCAGTGCACGCTTTTGTTAAAACTATGTCCTGTCATACCATCCCACGAAGGCCACGGTCCCCTGTCCGGGGAGGGGTGCACGTTAGGTTTGCGGGGCGACTCCTTAGGGTCGTGTCTGTTCTCGTTCGTGAGTTCTGACTGCCGTGTGGGGTCGCATTGGGTGCCTGGGGCACGGGACGTGTCCCCTGCCCGCTGACGAGCATCGGGTCCGTGGCCAGTGTGGGGCTCGGTGGACTCCGGGCGCTGGGCCACCTGCGTGCTGGGTCGTGTTGGGGGCTTGGTGTCCGGCGGTGGGCGGAGTGGACACGTCCCAGCTGCGGCAGCAGGTGTCCCAGATAAGCCGGGGACCGCCCGAGCCCCACCAGGTGCTGCTGGTGGACGCCCCCCCCTCCGCCCAGCAGGCCCTCGGCAGCACCTGGCGGCGCTCTCGCCCGTGGGAGCATCTCGTGACCTTGTCAGCCTTTCCCTCAGCTGAAGCGGTTTAACGTTCTGCATTTTTATCGACCACGTGATCAGCCCTTTCCGTGTCGTGTCGATTCAGGTTTCTTTTTACCCATTTTTCTAAGGGGTTTTCGGCACATGCATGTGACTTGGCAGCTTCTTTACCTCCCCCGCCTTGATGCACCCGACCGGGTGTCTGATGCGAGTCCCATCCCCTCCTCTGGGCTTCTGGCCCGTCCCTGTCGCGGGTGAATTTTGGCAAACGGAAGCTTCTGACAGACCTCGACCTGGGCCAAGTGGAGTTCGCCTGTTTTGCGTGTGATTTTATTGTCCCTTCAGAAAAAAGAAATTGTCTTCCCATTAGCTGGGAAGCTGTTCTCGTATGTTTTTCTTAATAAAGCTCTGATTTGTGCTTTTAAAGCCCAAAACTAAAGACTTCCATTAGGACGTGATTGAATGCAGCCGGGGCCTGGGTTAGGAAACCAGGGCCAGTTCGAGAGTGAGTGTCTCCCGAGGGCACAGCTGAACACCACTGGGAAGTTCAGGAGGAGCCGAAGAGGCGGAGAGGGTTCCAGGGCAGTCGAGGAGAGCGTCGAAAGGGCCATGGAGAAGTGGGGACACGCAGCGGGGAACGAGGCGGTTGACACCCCCTGACGTTCGCTGACAAGCGCCCGGAGTGCCAGCGCGCACGCCCGACTTCTTAGGGCCGACGACACATCCTGCAGGGGTTCTGGACAGTCCTGGTGAACGTTGCACGGCCTCTGAAGGGCGTTTGCAGACTCGGCTCACAGAAAGGCCTGTTTCTGTGGGAGTTATTCCCGCTGGAAGAGCGGGCGAGAACAGACATCTTTAGGGCGTCGATGGAGACGGCTCGTACCACCCCCCACACAGGTGTATTAAGGTTTTAGTCCACCGGCTGCGTCTGACGCTGTGACTAGCCCCACCTGTGTGTTCGTATGAGACTCAGGGATCCCTCGACTCCTGCGGGGGGACGGGATGCCTCTCCTGCACGATCCACTGACGGGGTCTTCCGCTCCCCCCTCATCGTAGGGGAATCCAGACTCTGCCTCTTCCAGCTGACGATGGCCGTCTGCAGCCTCGGGGACACCTGCCTCCGCCCGGACTCCGAGCCTGTCGCCTCCGGTGAGTACCTTGTTCCTTCTGTAAAACCTCCTGAAGGGGCATCTCATCGAGTCGGGAGAACACAAGGGAAAAAGTCTTAAAAAGAGAAAAATGCATTGTTTGGATTGCTGCGTCGAGAAAGGAGGCTTGTGGAGATGACATTTGGCGCGACTCTGAAAAGGCGACAAGGGGCTGAGACTCGCTAGGTGGGTTCAGGAGGGTGCACGGGTGGCTCGTCGATACGAGTGCGGGGTGGCAGGGCGTCCGGGAGGACACGCAGGGTTAGACAGCCTATCGGTCCCAAAGAGTGGGTCGGGGACAATGAGGGGGGATCGAGTCGTCTGGGGACGCTGTCGGTGCAGCCTGGGCCGCGGGGCGCTGTGGGCTGAGGCCTGACGCGGGGAGTGGGCGGGGGTCCTTCTGGCTGGAGTGGGGTTTGCACAGACTCTGTCGGTTAAGGAACCGGTGCCGGCCGGCCGGCCTCCTGGAAGAAATGTCCCTTCAGGTCCTCTGCCGTTGGACCCGGTTCTTGCTATTAAGTCGTCTGAACCGCGTTTTCTGTTTCGGCTGTTGGCCCTGTGGATGGTCTCTCTGGCTGCAGAGCTTTTTGGTCCGATGGATCCCACTGACTTTTGCTCTTGCTGTTGGGGTCGGATCCACAGAATTATCACCGAGACCTGCGTGAAAAAGGTCTGTGTGTTGCCTGGAAGTGTTGCGGTTTCGGGTCTTCTGTTGGAGTTCAGTTTCGTGTGCGGGGTCTGTGGTCGCGTTTCACTTTTTCGCGTGTGGCTGGTCCGTTTTCCCACGGCCGTGTATTGCAGAGACTGTGCTTTCTCCGCTGTGTTTTTTCCGCTTTTTGGTTGTAAATTGTTGGGCCGTAACACGTGGGCTCATTTCTGGGCGCTCGGTCCCATCCCGTTGAGCTGTGTGTCTGTCTTTATGGCAGAACCGTGCTGTTTTGATGACTGTAGCTTTGGAATATGGTTGCCCGGTGCCTCCAGCTTTGTTCTATCAAGGCTGCTATTGGCATTTCGGGCTTTTTACGTTTCTACACAAAATTTAGTATTTTTTTTCTATTTCTTTGAAAAATGGCGTTGGCATTTTGATGGGGACAGCATTGAATCTGTAGTTTTCTTTAGCTGGTGTGGACATTTTAACAATATTGATTCTTCCGATGCATGGTCGTGAAATATCCTGTTTATTTGTGTCTTTAATTTAGTGTCTAGAAATGTTCAATGCAAGGCTGTTTCACCTCCTTCGTTCAATTCTTAGGTATTTTATCCTCTGCTATTTCTCTTAGTATTATTTTTATGAAATTTATTGCTGTGACGTTGGTTAATAAGACTATGTTGGTTTCAAGTGTACAGCTCTCCACTACGCCATTCGTATTTTGATACGCTGTGTGTTCATCACCTAAAGGCACGCTCCTCTGCCACCGTATATCAGATGGGTTAATAGGGTTTGCACTTTGTCCCTCCCCCACCAGAAAAACACCAAGAGCTTCATCATCAGAAATAATTTTATTATTTATTTTTAAGCAATTCCGTGTAACTGGTAGCAAAATGGCACATGTACGGTAAAGAGAACCAGTCCCCATACGGTTACAAGGACTATCATCGACTTCATGGTTTATTTTCATGTGCAAGTCAAGTGTTTTAAAAAGGCAACAGTTTGTTAAAAGGCTTTTCTAAGCATGTTTTTATTCTTTAAATAACAGAAGGACTAATAAACTGTCATTACTACAGCAAGCCGATACGAATTGCATCAAATATTAAATTTGGGCTCATGTTCACAGTCAAAAATGTGGTAACATTTGTGAGAAACAGAGTATTTAGTTTCATAGGAAATAGCGTCATGTCCTAACTGAACATCCTGGCCTTGATGACGGTCGAAATGCAAAAATACTAAACTCGAGATCTTGTGGGGAAATTGAGGGGTCACAAAATCTTACATTTGTTCCTGAAACTAAGTGCGGTGACGTAGAGAAACGGCGACTCAAACTTCGTACTCGACGACGGGTGTGCGGATCAGAAACGGGCTCGTTACCATCGCCGTTGCCCTCATGACAGGTGAGTGAGTCTGCCTTGAGTCTGAAAGCTTTCCATGACAATGTTTGTGTTTATCAAATGCATTTCCCATGTTTTCAGGACACACACCTACGCAGGTGATGTCTGTTTTAAGGTATACTCCAATTTCAGGTAACCTGTTATACAGTCTGCATTTCTGTCTGATTAAAGAAACTTAAAGGCCGGCTCTCCTTGTTTTGGAGGGAAATTCTTAGGGTTTTTGTTATTCCGAAACGAGTAATGTGAAATTACTAAAAAACAGAAACAACAACAACAACAAATAGGTGTTTCATATTCTCTAAACCAATGACACAGTGGCTATAATCTATAATTTTACATCTTATGCTTTACATTTTTATTTCTACAGAATTATTTGGATGCTATTAGACCCTTTAAATCTGTTTTTTAATCTTTCTATTTTCCTTTCCATTTATCTGCTTTATGAAAAAAAAGGATAAAATATTTCTTTCTAGTCTTATAAGTCTTATATTCTGTTGAATTAAAACTCAATGTCAAATTAAAAAATTTAAAAAATACAAAATTACAGGAAAAATATCTTAAGATTTATCAATGCCTCTTTCATGAGAATACCTAAACACCTTCCAGCTACCTAGCGAGTTATGCTTTTGTGCTTTCCACTCTCTCTGAAGGGGAATAAAGTAGTACAGACCAAAGTGTTGGTGTCACCAAGAGTCAGTTTATATTGAATTTATAACTGTCTAATTCTGCATGATTTATATTAAATTTCTAGGCAGAACTACCTGTCTTTATTATAGGCCTTTTCCTCCCAATTTTAAAACACGGTTCCTATAGATAATTTTTCAAAATTAAAGTGTGTGAACATACCCTTTTTGTGTGTATAGTTATTTCACTTCCAAAGGCGTAAAGGAGGACTTTCAACGTTTCAGTACGTCTTTGTAATCCACAAGAGAGATTATTTCGCTTCTTTGATTTTTAAAATATCTTTCTAATGAAATAGTCTACACAGATATATCAAAAGTGCTAAAACTCAAGAGCCTAATTAAAGCATTACTGCACGTTTCAGTTAATGTTCGATTCTTAAACTGAATTAAGTCGACCAATGGGTTTTAAGTATTTTATGTATGTTAGGCATCCTTTCGGGAGAGCAATCTCTTTTTTTGGGGGGCGTGCACTCTGTGTCAGACATAAAGCTAGCAAAAAGTTCAGGTACGTGATGCTTCTTTTTGTTTGGTTTCTTCAGTGTAATGAGACATGCTAAAATAAATATGATCCCACGTGAAAAGGCAATAGAAACAGGTTAAAATAACTTAAAGACTTATATTCTAAACTCTGATTCTTACAAAAATGTCAGCCAGCAAGTTTGTTCATTAATCTCTGGATAGAGACGACTAGACATTCATGATCTCAGTTTTATAAAGAACATAATGTGACACTTTTTAAGAGGAGCAGCGATCTTCTGTGTCCCTTGTGATGTCCCAAACACAGCTGGATTTTTAGTTCACTTTCACAAAACCTTAACACTTTTTAAAATTGGCTTTATACCGTTTAGATGATCATCAAACAATCAAATACCAGATTTAAAATTTTGTGTTTTAATATAGTTTTTCAAAATCCTTTCATTGATGTCTTTCAAATGTTAATAGGAATACCAATAAGCAGTCTGTGGAATTTCAAAATAATCTATACTTCTAAGAGAATACACTTTTTAACATGTGAGACTTAAATATGTTCCAATCTAGTTTGTTTTATGCCAGCAACACTTTTCCCCCTAAGATGGAGAGTTCTTTTGAGCAAGATCCTCGTAGGAAAAAAGAAGTCTCTGGTTTTTCTCATCATCAAAGCTGGGTTTCCTCGCGAGACTCTTGACCAGGAGCCGGGAGGCTGTTTTTGTGACTAGGTTCATTGTTTGGGAGATAGGCCAGAGGATCGGGTCGGATTAAGTACCTGATAAAAGAAAAGAAAGCAAATAGCTGTAACGGTCAATAAACGCAGAGCAAATTCACCCTGCACTTGGGGTTGCTACTTCACCGCTGGTGCGTTTTCCGGCCATCTAAGCTGTGTCTCTGCTGAGAACATCATCAGGAGGAATCAGTTTAGTTGGCCTGTAATTTGCAGGGTTTGTATTTTTTCAATTTTAATTTAATTTTTCATCCTACCGGGGTGACATTGGTTGATAATTATATAAGTTTGAGGCGTACAGTTCTATAATAAACCTCTGTATTGCACTATGTGCTCACCATGCAGTCCAGTCCCCTTTTGTCGCCATATACTTGACCCCCTTGACCCTCTTTATCCTCCCCCCCTGCTCACCACCATACTGTGTCTGTGTCTAAGAGTTTGTCTTGTTCGTCTGTCGTTTGTGTTTTATATCCCGCATATCAACAAAATCATATGGCTCTTGTCCTTTTCTGTCTGACTTATTTCACTTAGCATGATACTCTCAGGATCATTTACATTGTCTCAAAAGGCAATTTTTCATCATTTTTTATAGCTGAGGGCATGTGTTATTTCTATGCCTAAGAAGATTATAATGATGAATGCTGATGAATCAAGAATCATTATATTCAGTTACGATCCACTTCATTACCTTCAATTTGTCAAAGATTCATGATTTATATTTGTTATTTTGTTGATTAATTATCCTTTGCATTGGCTATTTTTCTATCAAGGAGGCCGAATCCTAGCCATGATTCTTCTATTACCTGCTCTTAATCTTATTTTCATCATTCATAAATAAACTTGTTCTAAATAATTTCTACATTTTTAATTTAAATATTCTACGATTCTACAAATCAAGGGTTTATTAAATGGAGAGAATATTATGCACAAATAATGTTTTAATTATCTGGAAGTTTATAATCTAAAATTCAGGTTGTGCTATGATGAGAATTATACAGTAGTGTAAAAGATAATTTTTAATGCATTCTACTAGGCTTCTGATTCTTGGCATGTTACAGGCTTCAGGTCTAAGCCACTTCCATGGATCCCTTTTATCCTTTGCTCCAGGATGTCCTCAGTCCCTCGTCTCTGACCTTGTTACTTACTCTCCTGATTATAGTTACAAACACACCCTGCAGACCTAACACCCTCCGAGACTTTTAGAAGTCGGATTTAATACATTTCCAATATTGTGCTTAAAAGAGAAATGCTGACAAGACAAAGCTTTCACTCTGGTCAAACTGGCCTGTGCGGTATTGCCAAACGAACCACGTTATGCAGTCTTCACACAGTGCATCTTAAGTTCTTCCCTGTTCTGGAATGTTCTCTCATCTCCACCTACGTGAATCCTGTCTACCCTTCAAAATCCAGTTCCAGTCTGAACATCCTTTGTAATAACTAACAATAGTATCTTCCTCTAATGTAGAAAAGCCCTCTGTCTCCCCCAATTAATGATTAATTCATTAGTGACAAAATCGTGTTATATATTGCTCTTAGATTTTTCATGCTTAATTGTAGTTTTGTAAATCAGAATGAAGGCACTTTGAAATCGGGAGAAAAGTCTTAGTCTCTGCCACACTTTTAAGGCAACATCAGTGCATTGTGCACGCAGAATGCACAGTGTCTGATGAGTCCCATTTACTGCTGCAGACCTTTAGCTGATGTGTTTTGACCTATTTATTTTGGTGAGAAATCTAAGGTCTTTAGAATTAGATAAGGTGAGATATTTCGGGTTTTCCTTTGAGTTCTCTTATTATTCCACATATTTTCTCTTATTTCCCCAAAGATGCATTAGCTCACAGAATACAACATTCATGCTGCCGTTTTCTTCTTTTATTCCTCTATAATCCTATAATGCTTTTTAAAAAAAGTATTACACGCAGCAATACAGAAAATGCATTTGTTAATTGAACTCAAGAATTAGACTCTGCCATTTATATCAGAGTCCTAAGCGGGTGGGTAGGCTCTAATGGTGGAGATAAACGTATAATGATAGATTAGTGGTTTTCTACAAATCGGTGCCTTGGGTGAGGTTCGAGGTCAACTTACACAACGTCGTTCAGCTCCAGTCTGGTGTCTGGAGAAGGGTTGATCAGGATGTAGGACAGGGTGCCCTGATGATCGTTCATTTCATCTGGAAGATAAACAAACGCCGAGTTTGGTTCGCTACTTACAGAAAATTTCTGGGACTATTATAGAGCATCTTAACTTCAAACCATAGAGCTGTCCACGAGAACTTGCCACAGTTTGTCCCCCAGCGTGCGGGTATACATAACTCTTTTCAAATTACTCTCACTGGGACTATCTGACAGGTACCTGGTTTTTGTTCCAATAGATGATAAAAATAAAGTAGCTAATTCTGTTTAAAACAACTACAATTATATTCTACCCTTGAAGCATTTGCACTGACAAAGCATTAACTCTGGACAAGATGTTGACTTGATTTACTAAGCTTTATCAATTACGAAAAAATAATTACGGTTACAGATGCCATCCCAGACAGAAATAGTCATGTGGGAAATCCTGTGAAAACTCATCTAATGACATTGCGTTTAGAAAACAGCAAAAATATATCAAAAAACTCGAAGGCCTTAAATACGTTTGGATTTGTTACATGACAGATCTGATGTAAGCCATCCTATTATTTTGGCGGAATGCAAAAAATTTTATAAAACAGAATTTAATTGTAAGTCTCAGGGCAAGTATATTCCTAGTTATCCCCGAGACAATACCTATTTTTTAAAATGTGGTATTTTTAAAATTTTGTCAATTCACCCTGAAGACATGGTCAGACTTCAGGTTTGGTGAGCTGAATTGGCATCCTATAGGGAGAAAGAAAACAGCTTTGGGGTGTAGAGATTTTAACTGACAAGGCTCTGCTAGGATGGAACTGTAAGGCGGTGTGGACACGCACTTCAGTACGCCTGGCCCGGTGGTGCCATGTTTAGGCTGCACACGGACCGTTTAAAACCCCGCCCTAGAGACAGAGGATCCTTCTAGACACCTCAGGGGTAGAGCAAGCGTGGCTCCTGAAAGAAGTACTACAGTTTGCACTTTGATTCAAAATCTAAGAAGGTATTTCATACCAATAGAGATCAGTCCTCACATCACTGCGTACAGTTAAAGCAAAGGACTTTCATGGGACAGTAGCTGACCCTGCTAACATCCTGCACCGGAAAATATATGTTATTTTCATAAAATAATGTCTACGACCAGGCTATCTGTCTAAAAACCTGCCCCCTGAATAGAAAATAACATTTTTAGTTACGATTTTCAAGTTGACATGCAGATGAGCACTGTTTTTAAAGTCTACGAATGAAAACCTTTGTCTTACAAGACGTAGCTGCCATAAGCATGCCAGTAAAACTATTACAATCACAAGACCATTAAGTTAATAATCAAATAAAGGAAGGTATTTAGTTGCATGTACCTCCAGGGTCCATACAAGGAAGTGTTGTAGAGAACCTGTATCTCATTTATCTATGTATAAGTCCAAATCCCGTATAAGCAGTGGCACGACTGGACTTTCTCACGTAAATCGTGAGCATCATTGAACAGGGGCATTCGAGGGAAAACAATTTTAACACACGACATCTCAGTCGATGTCAATACCCAACTTTTCTCCTTGATAATGAACATGACGTTGTGTTCATTTTCGGTTCTGGGATGGAGAACTTGGCTCATGAGCCAGACTTGAGAAGACTCTTATTTATAATCAAGCAGATATCTGCTAAGAAAATCTGTTGCGAGGACGTGTGATGAGCTCCTGCTAGTTGATCTGACCTTGGCTAAATAAAAAGCACTATACAAGTTATTTTACTGAAATTATTTCATTATTGACATAATTATCTTAATGGAACTATTCTTCCCGGGAAATTTGAAATAAATGTATTAGAATATTGAAAACTAAAAGCAATTCTATAGAGTCAAATTCAACAATTGCTAGTATTTACCAAGAAACTTATTTGCTATATTAATTAGTGTGTGCAATTATTCAGTCAAACTCTCAGCACATATTCTTAGCTGCTTCATGTAAATAGATCGCATTACAAAGGAAAGAATTACACTCTTCCCACCCCCATTTTTGTCAAAATAGGGACATCTCTAAATTTCCTTTAATGTTCACCAAATAAGTACTATAATGCAGGATGATTTGGATAAGACTGCTGAGAGCATATACGTTTTAACAAGGAGAATAAATGTTTCTTGGCATCTCTCAGGCTTAATTCACATTCAGGGTAATGAAGATTGAGCTTGCTTCATTTTCTTCCAAGTAATTCGCTTTCAGATTGGAGAAAACAAAATCAAATGTAAATTTTTTTTACCAGTCTTATAATAAAAAATACTCCTACTGTTCTTACAAAATAATTAAGTCCCATTCCACACACGTGAGATTTTTAGCTTTGATTCGCAAATGTCCTTTGTGCAAGTATTTTCAGAACACTTAAAAGAAGAAAATTTGATCAGAAAAAATTAAATCTTTGTGTACATTTCATTAAATAATACTTTCAAAAACCACACAACCATTATGCATTGTGTAATCACAGAAACATTTCAAATAATAAATAGAAAAGTACCATTGGGAGGCTCCGTTAAGAACAAAGGCTCTGAAACCAGAGTACTTGCCTCAGAGTCCCGGCCTGCCCGCCTTGATGCTGAGACCACAGGCAGATTACTTCGCTTGAACAAAATCTCTCTCTGCTCGGTTTCCTCATGTGTACAATGGGGTAAGGAGAGTACTACCTCATAGGTTACCGTTGGAATTAAATTATAAATAGCTAATCAGTGTAATTTAACATATTCCCATAAACAGACAGTTCTTAGAATCAGCACCTGACCCATAGCAGGTTTCCTGTGACTAGCGAAAGTAATCCTTCCTGTCCTGTGATGGAAACAGGTGGGTGTTCAAAGACAGGGAAGGGCATGTCCAGGGAGGGAACAGCAGGTGTTTGATTTTAAGTCGTGGCAAGTGGGTCCTGACGAAGAGATGGAGTGAGGCCTTTTCTTGGAGACGATGCTGAGAAAGCAGCTGGGACCTGATCCGTAGGCTTTCCAGACCTCGGCTGAGCGTTTGAATTGCTTTCTAAGAGCAACTGGAAGCCCTTGGGGCATGATCTGATTTTCTACGGAAAGTATCCCCTTGGCTGCTCCGGAAAATGAGCTTTGGGGACTCAAATTTGGACTCGAGAATAGTAGGCGAATCGCATAGAAGCCCAGGGGACAGGTGATGGTGGCTTGGTCACAAGGGTGAGGGAGGAAATTTGGAAAAAGGGAGGGAAATACAGCTGGAGAGCTGGAAAGAGCGAGAACAAGAGATAAAGGGGAGAGGGTGGAGGCGGGGAGAACTGCTGAGATGAGACCCTGCAGCACCTTTGAGTGCCGCTGAGAAAAACGAGTAAAAACAAAGGAATCGGTGCTGTACAGGGGGCGGGCACGTGTTCCCTCAGTCCCTACAAGGGCTGCCTGATCAGGGAGAACACCCTGGGTGGCTCATTTCTCCTACGTCGTCTAATAACTGCTCGGAGCATCACCCCCTGGCGGTCTCGTGTCCCCCCCACCCCGTTATAGTCGTCATCTTGAGGGGCAGCATATACTGCGCAGTGGTCTTCACCTGCAGGTGCCTGTGAGTTAACCGTGCACTTTCTGTATGGCTTTGGCATGTCATTTAAGTCATCTTAGGACACATAATGACGCTGCCTATGAATTCTAAAGTCTAGGCCCTTCCATGTGGTCTCTCTGGTACCTTTCGCTTCTCCATTGTGCTCCTGGTTTTCCCTACCACGCCGAGCGTGTAGACAGCAACCACTCTGCGATCCCTGTTTTCTGGATCTCTTTCTAGTGCCTGATCTTTCATGTTTTGGGTCCACCTGCTTGACTTCTAGCCTGTGCAAGACAACTCGTCCGTCTCCCTTCCCTCCGGGAATAAGGTTGCATGCTTGCTTTAGTCTGGCGTCTGCACACTATTGATTTTTGTAGTAATTTAAATTGAGAGCATAAACAGTCACCATAATCAGCAGTTTCTTAGTGTTTTAATGCGTTTAGATAGTTCGTTCTTTGCTCATTCATGGACTACACTCAACCCATAATAAAATGTTGAAAGTAAAAAGTTCACTCAACCAGTTAATTCTTTTTCTCAGGGGCGAAAGAGATTTTATTCAAATTGGCCACCTTTTTCTTAAGCAGAAGCCAACACATAACATTGGAGTTTTCAGGTGTGAAGGTGAAATATATGTATGTTTAAGTGCAATTAAGTTCACTATGGTATTAAATTCTGTAAAAATATCGTCGTCCTTGAAAAATTAATGTTCTGGGAAAGATATAATAAACCCCAGGAAGCAAAGCTTTATAGTTTGATTTAGGGAGATATGGAAAATTCATTCCGCAAACATTTTCATTTAGTGTAAATCATTATCAGCTCAGCAGTTACTCCCTTTGAAAGCTTCATTACTTCATCTATTAAGGAAACCATTCGGTTTGTTTTTTTTTCTATTAACATTCTAAATATAGAGCGAGAATTACAGAACAAACGCACGTATATCTCCTTCTGTTTCTGACTGCTTTCTCATGAGACTGGATCAGTTCTGGACATAGAATAATATAAAATTATATATTTTCTAGGACCCTATACTGGGAATATATTGATTATCATGTCAATATTATTATACTCATTTATATTGGGAAAAGGTGAATAATATATTTTTTAAAAATAATAAATTTAGCGGCAATTTCTTTTTAAGCAATAAATTATTGCTGAAGTCATTACAGCAATCTCAGATGCTTCTACTATTCCTCTGAAGTCCAAATATTGCAAAACTTTCTACAATATTTAGCGACGGTGCCTTTTCAATCTTTGGTAACTTGCCATATGATAAATTCGTGAATAATTTTGAGCTAGAAAAAGATCCCTGACATCTATTAGAAATTGGGAGATTTTTTTGGCTGTTATTGAAAACATACATGGAAATTATCGATGATTTATAAGTGAAAATAGAAGTTGGTGGTGTTAATCCTATCACTATACTACCACCACCACGTCTACTATAGGTGCTGGTGGGAATAACAATCTTTTATCAAATTTATTTATTCTCTCCAAGAAAGAAAATAACCAAGAATTAAGTCACCGTGTTAGCTATTAAAAAAAGAGTTCTTGGTTAACCTATCTATTATTTCAGGCATTTTATCACTTTACGTAGACACTAAGGCTTCCCGATGGATGTAATGGATTCTAGTGTCTAGTAGTTGCCTCTTTCTCACTTGAAAGGATTTCTTTATTTTCTCCCTTGGCATTGCATCTTTTACTAACAGTTTGAAACTTATAATAATCCACATCAAAATCGACTGATCATACCAGAAAGCCTCGCTCCCCGATTTATACTATTAACGTGTCCTCCTAAGGGCTGATCATTACATATCGGCCAATATTTAGAATAATTTTTGGTGAGTGTGTGTCATTCTAAGTACATTGCTGAAGAATTACACCGTTTATTTACGTAATACTTAAGAAATACTCACTTTGAGTGTAGTTTATAGATTAAAACACCTTTGTGTACACACAACCAGCCAAATCAAAACCCCGTGGCAAACCCCTTTAAGAAATCTTCTTTTTTACATAATTTTGATTATAATTTTACAACGAGTCTATAAATTCTGGAAGTATGTACTAAGACATGTATGTGAAATTTGCCTAAAAATAACATGAGTGAGGAAAACTGGTGGGATTGTACGTGAAATGAGCGGAAATTGATAGCTGGTGCAGCCTGATCATGAGTATTTGTCAGTGTTTTCCCACATTCGTGTTTGAAAATTTTTGTCTTACAAACTTTAAAATTTTTATGTGTGTGTGTGTATAAATAAATTAGTCTTGCACAGAAAGAACACCTTTTCCTCTGAGACTGCAGACATTCTGAATTATAAGCGCTCACCCTTCCACTTCTGGTACATTCTCAGCAGGCGACTGTGCCTCTTATCATCGTGGGAGATATCATTCAACTTCCTGTCTAAATGCCTGTGTGGTTCCTGCATTTAAAGAACCTCATTTCCAAATATCTACGCAAAGATGTTTGCTTTCCTGGATTTTCAGCTTCTCTAATAGCTTTGTTTTAATCAACATGCTCATTTGTAATAGTCCCTCTTCTGTCTCCACTTTCCCACCCGGCTATCCTCACACCTTCCCTTCACAGTAAAACTTTAAAAAAATATATCTACAATGGCAGAGACTTGTCTTTCAATCGCCATTCTCGTTTTCTTTAATTAGATCTGGGCCACCAAAAATAAAACAGACATTCCTGTTGCCGCGACACAGAGGAAATGGTATGGGCAGCTACTCGGGAATACTGTTAAAAAGACGGCCCTTTCCCCCTTGGGGTCTCTCCCCTCCTGCTGGCTGGATGGGAACCAAACAATTCGTGTCCCGACGTGCACCTTGTGCTATGAATCCACTTTGGTAATGGAAGCAATCTGATAGACTGCATTCCCACTACCTTGGGCTCCCCGATATGTCTAAACCCACTGTATCCAAACCCTTGCCTCAACATCAGTCCTCGTGCTACTCAAACCTGGCTTCACACGCACCATTTAACTGGTGCCGCCCTCACCGAGGTCACCAATGACCTGTCGCTGCACTCTCTACCACTCGGCACTGTTAATCATTTCCTCGCCTCCCATTCTCCAGTCCAATGCTTTCCCATGTTTACTTTTCACATCATAGGACACATAGGGTCATAAGGAGGGATGAGAAAATGTACGAAAACCACCTCCCATTGTGCCTGGCGCAGAGCAGGTACTTAGTCTGTATGCTTTTCTCGTCCACAGAAACACAGGCGACTTCTTCTAAGCTCTAATTCGATGATTAAAATGTCTCCCAATGTACATCGTTTCAGGTCAAGACTTTCACAGTGGAGATGGGATGGGCAGATCTGAAATGCATTCTATTTTATCCTTAAACTGTACGATACTTACAGTTTCTTGGCTTCTGGTTTCCCGGAATTACACATGCACACATAACAACCAACCACTTATTTCTCATTTGGTTTCCCTCTAAGTTGGCTAAATTTATTTTTAAGATAAATTTCATACTGTGATAAGTGATATCTTTCCAAGTTTGCTTTGCTAATGCATTTAAGCTGTGCCACATGGTCTACATTACCGTCACAGATCAGCAGAGGAGCCTGACAGTTATTGAGACGGATCTGCACCATATGAGCTCAAGCACCGCTCGAGCTTCAAATGAAAGCTTTTGAAGACATTTTGTTTCTGGACCACAAGGAGCTAATCATGTTTTATAGGAACATGTTGGTTCGTCTGTGGTTGGTACATTTAGTGACTTGCCAATGCCTCAGATTCATCTGATCCGAGGCCCTAGAATGAGGCAGTAGGATGTGTGAGAGAGAGAGAGGCATTGGAGCCAGACAGAACCAGACATAAGCCTCAGCCATGTCATGAATAAGCTAACTAGGAAGTTCCTTGACTTCGTTTCTCTCTCAAACGGAAGCATTTCTGTGAACATTAGAATGAAGGTAGCTCATGGAACGTGTTCACCACGATGCCTAGAGAACTGAGCAAATGCTCGACATTTTTAGCACCTGATTTCCACTACCAGCGTCAGATCAGCTGTGTCGCTGGTCCCTCCGCACTGAGCTGTGAAACAAAAGTGTGATTCTCAGCTGCCTGGATGAGAGTCAACTCTACAACGACTAACGGCCAGAAATCACAAGTCCATATCATGCAATACGTTTAGAGGGCATACCATATCCCACCGTAGACAGACCCAAGTGTTTCATTCTATTTTTCACAAGTTCTGCAAGCTCTTGTCTCTCTGACCTCCTGTAGAGGTTCAGTCGCTGCTGGGTTATTTTCTCAGCTGTTTTACCAGAGTGTTTTGGACCTTTTCTGCTCAGTCTTCGGGCCCACTGCATGCTCTTTCTCCTCAGCAGGGGGTGGTCGGACTGGTCGCTGGACGTGGAGTTGCGGTGGTTGCCTCGGTGATGACCTTGCTCTTTGCAATCTTTCGTGTCTTCCCACTCTTCCACACTGATAGATATTTGAGACTTTAAAGGAAATGGATATCGATGATTAGATATTTTAGGGATAAGTAAGGAGTGTGGTTATATTGATTTTTATGCTCCTATCGTGGTATAAGCATCTCATGAGAGTTTTCACAGAAAGAGCAAAATCATGATCCCTGATACTAATTTTCCATTACTATAAATATTATTAGAAAATATGTCCTCTTGAAATTATATAAACACAAAAAATATCTTTGCATCCTCCAGTGTAAGTTTAATGAAAGGATGTTTCATGTATCAGGGTTATCAAATGACTATGAACGAAGAGCTGTATCAAATCCCAGACCAAAAAAACTAGGTGTTTTAGAACTTTATTCAAATTAAGTCCATGCAATGGACTTTTCTAAATCTCTCACATGAATTTCACATGACATTTAAATAAAGATTATAAAAGTGGTTTTATTTTTGGAATTACTCACATTTTAAAGGTTTCTAAGTTATTGCTCTTTCTAAAGATGGCGTTGGAATGAACTTTATAAAATGTGAATTTTTTTATTCCCCCGTATGACCCAGAGGAAAACAGAAAGCCCTTTTTTTAATTCATGCATTAACTGTTCACCACATAGAATGTTTTTTGACTAAAATATTAAAACATACTTCAAGAATGGCTCTTAGTATCCTAAGCGAAAACGAGCTGTAAATATTAACATTTCACAAATATATTCTAGAATCACAAATAAAACTGAAATCGGGCTAACAGCAGGGGAAAGCAATGAACAAACTCAGTCTATTTTGACTTATTCTTTCACTGTTAAATCTGATTTTCCACTAAGAAACTCCCCCTGGATTACAGGCCCTTAGTAAATAAAAGCTTCCTGCTCTGAGTTGTTGCTTTTCACACCAGAAAGTCGTATGAAAGGCAGCGCAGGTCAGAGCTGGAGGTCGGACTCTTTGAGAGCATGCACATGCACGCGAGCAGCTCCCTGAAGCTGTGCCTACGGCGGGCCTCACGGATCTGCTACGTGTCCCCTTCTGTGGATGGAGGCCTGAGCTGCGGCTCTAACATGCATGTGTTGCTGGCTTAAGTAATAGAATTTCAATTACCAATTTAAGTAAGTTCAGGAGGTGGATCCAATAAAATCCTTTAAAAGTGAATATAAATGATGGAGGCTCCGTCAGTCCTTACGTACAGCACCTAGTGGCAAGCTGCGATATCATCCCACGCTTAAAGTCAATCAATAACATAAATATCCACCTTTCTGCTTCAGAAGTACGGTATCAGTGAGATAAAATCTAATTTACCTTTCATATCTTCACGAGAGAGCAGTTCATTAGATTCCTTTTAGAAACCTTATTTTAGCTATCAGAATCTAAGTTGGAAGTATTAAAATTCTTAATATCTCGGTTTTGCCATAACGGCAACCATTACAAGTCAACTTACTCTACCCACTTGATAGTCTCTGCCCGATAATATCCTGAAAATCCTCTTCTGTGGAAGTAAAATATGTAAATCCTTGAGAAACAGCTGCTGTCAGTAAAGAATATCAGTCTTTGTTCAGAAGTTTCGATTTATATGTACTTTTCAGCAGAGATGAAAATGTCGGGGATTCATATTTAGACTGTGGCTTGCAGAGTCTTGTTAAGCGCAATCTATCTGACGTGATCTTTCTAGTCATAAGTCTCTGTAATAGTTTGATTTCCTACAAATATGTGGAAACATTCATCTTGCCAGACCACATTCTCCAAGCATTCCATCCCTACAATGCTATGTATCATCCAAGTCCCGCAACCATAAAATATTTTAGAAGAAAGATAAAGATTTGCTTCTCTTGCAAGTAGAGGATGAAACACTGCCTTCGTGAGTGCGTTTTCCTAGTGACGTGCATCGAGAATTGTGTCAAAAATACATCTGGAGCACGAACCGAAGCCTATGTATGTGTTGCCGAAATATCCTATTGAAAATCCTATTGAATATCCTATTTATCACTGGAATTCCCCAGGAAGGGAATATCATGATTTATATAGAAAACCTAAAAGACTCACAAGGCCTTTTGTTAACAATTTAATAAAATAAATAACATCTCTTCATACATTTCACTTTGCAGAAAAAAAAAGAATTAGAAAATCAGGATTTAATACTAACGTTTGTAGAGTTAGAAAAGAGATCTGTGCATTGCTGTGATCTGAGCTCAGTGTCTGTGTCCCCTCAGAATTCAAACGTTGAAATCGAAACCCCAAAGGAGACTGTGTTGGTGGGGGGCGGGGTGTCTCGGGATGTGAGCAGGTCCTGAGGGTCCACCCGGGTGAGTGGGGTCATAAAGGGGACCCTGCAGAGCTCCCAGCCTCTTCTGCCCTGTGAGGATGGACTTAAAAGTCCATCTGACCCTGGGACCCTGCAAATGACCCTGGTCTCAGACTTCTGGCCTGTGGACCTGAGAGAAATTAATTTCTGTCATTTCGAAGCCATCCCGCCTGTGGGATTTTGTTACAGCAGCCTGAATGGAAAAGACGTATATTTTATAAGAAGTGCTTCTGGGACCATCTTGATGCTGTTCCATAAGGAAATTAAAAATTCATACGGCTACGCCAACAATTTTCATAGAAATTGAATGCACTATTCGTTTTAAAAGTCATATCATTTTCCAAATATTTATCAAGCTTAGTAGGGTCGAAAAGAGGCTCAAAACATTTCTTCCCAAGAACTGAAAACTTTATAAATGGTAAAATGTTTCCTATGCCTCAAATAGCTTCATTCACTTTCCTTCTTGTCAGGAAGGTAGAAAGTGTCGGATGCACAAAATACATCAGAGATTCTTCTCCACTCTCCACACACACACACACACCCCAATGCGACTCGGGTCAACTTTCCCTCAGCTTTTTATTGATCAGTTCTTCATGTTGTAGGTTCCTGGGCAACGCGTGGGACAAAGTGGCATTTTAACAGAAATCAGTTCACCCAGTGGCTTGAATGAGTGCTTGTGCTCTGGATCCACGACCCCCTCGAGAATAGCTTTACTATGGCCTTTAGAGTAGACTGGAACTGCGCTGCCTGACCTATGGCTGACACATTCTGAGTTGTCCCGGAGGGGATCCCGCGGGTGTGTCTCGTGGGTCAGGGTCCGAGCGTGGCCCGTCCGGACCGTCCTCCTCATCCTGAGCTTGTGGTTTGTCAGAAAACTGACAGTGGTTTTTCTGAAAGGCTTGTTTATGTCTGGAAATAACTATAAAAGCATCTTTTCATTTTGCACTAAGTGTCGTTTTGGGTTTTTAGGTTCAGGTTTTTATGTGTTATACATAAGTACCTGTGTGTGCAGAGAATATTCTTCTGCTCCCAGATAGCTTTAAACCCCAAAACTGACTTATCAACAAACAAAAACCATCACATAGAAGGACGTTAAATAAGCGCGCACGTTTAACACGTGCAGAGAGGTACTCAAACAGTTTACCTGATTAGAATGATGCTTTTGTCGCAGGCTCTGTCACCTCCACAGCACAATTTTCGCTTATTGTTTTCCAGAATTACAGGAATAGATAGCTTACAGCAGGAGTTTCAACCGTGTGTGTGCGTGCGTGCGTGTGTGGAGCCTACACACTTCGGGGCAGGTCAGGGGAGCTATCACCTCCAGCCTATTCCAGTTCAAAAGCAAGGACCTAAACATATAAAGGGATGGAAAACTATTACAGTGACTCTGAGGACAGCTTCAATTCTCCGGTGCCCCAAACATTTACAGACACACACAGCACACAGGCACACATGCAACCCCCTCTTTTTCTAACATTTGAGAACCACTGCCCGAAAGCATACGTCACTATGGGTTCGAGAGCCATAGGAAAGAACTCTCTGTGACACGTCACGCCTTAATTAAAGAAGAGGTGCAATGACATAAGACTTGGTAGATACGGATATCTGGATTCTCACGTAGAGAATCGCACAGAACAGTATTGCTAACCCAAGCATGCTGTCACCTAAAGGTCCCCACTCCCTTACGAAGGCCTGGTCGCATCAGTGTCACTCAGAATTCATTTGCCTCCTAACAAGCTCCTAGAAATTAGAAATCCTAGAAGTCGTTCAGAGCCCCAAAGCCGCAAACTCTAGAAAAGTCCCTTAGCCAACAATATTTGGAGAAATTCTGGCATAGTTTCCTAAACAAGTAATTGGTAAGTGTTTCTTCATGTTTTTGTTTGTTGTTGTTTTGCTTTTGCTGGAAACCACTACTACGTGTCGGACAGCACTCTTTTTGTCTCTCTGACATTTGTCAGAGTCAGTCAAGGTTGGGAATGGCTGCATTCATCAGATGAAACGTTCAAAGCAACATTTTGGTTCCAAACCTCAGATGTCGTAAGCTTCTGAGACTCAGTCCGGTAGATCCCGATGGGGATGTCCCCAGAGGAGGAGCACAGCTTCTGATAGAGCCGGGCGTACGTCCTGATCCACAAGTCATCCTCGGTGATTTTCATCTGGAATGCGTACGAATCATTGACACGTCAGCGCGGGAAGACATGAAAACTCAGTGGTTCATTTTCACTTCGGGAGGCTAGAACCTATCGATACTTCGCATTCTCAAAGGGTCAGGTCACAAGGGCTTAGCCACGTGTTAAACTGATCAGCTGCACCCCATCTCAGCTTTATGCCTGGGGATCCCCCCATCCTAAGAGACCAGGTACTCGATTTGTGGCAGCATGACATTGTATTCATCCCGTCTAGGGGACATTAGGCACTGGCCATTGACTGGGAGGTGTGTTTTTGGATGCTGCAGTGACTAGAGGCTGCTATTGGAGTTCAGTGGACAGGGTCTGCTGATGCTACGAATTTAGAGGGGGAAGGACACTCTAGCACAATAAAGAACTGTCCATCCAAAGTCCTCCTAACACCTGCATTGAGGAAGACGTCAGCAGGACGAGCGCAGGCTCGCAGACTAGGGGCCTGACAGCCGACCCCTCTGCTAGTCCTAAATCTGAATGAAACTTCATGAAACACACTTAGTCCTGGCAAACTCAGCTGTAGAACACAGGCTGTTGTCCTCAACAGCATGGCCTGCTGTGTCAGAAACCTTGGGCCTCAGATCACCAGCTAGAAAAAGACACCTGTTGCGAACTGTGGACGGAACGGCTATTGATCATGATTATTAATTTCAAATGATGTGTCCCCTTGAACATATTTTACAAAATTAAAACCACGATGCTAGTTTTGAGCAGATACTAGGCAAGAAATGACGTAGAAGAGTTAGCCAAAGTCCACTGAGATGGATTTCAGACTCTGTGTGAACATTCTCTCTCTCTCTCTCTCTCTCTCTCTCTCTCTCTCTCTCTCTCTCTCTCTCTCTCTCTCTCTCTCAGAAATGATTAACTTACAGAGCAAAGGAAGCCCGACCCCGGGGTGGTGTCCAATCCCAGCAAGAGTCTGGTGACAGAGATCATGTAGTCCTTCACAAACGACTGCAACACAAACACGACGGCTCCTTACTACGCGTGTAAAATGTGCGAGCAGCTAGCAGTGCCAGCCCATGTCACCTCTGAGAGATCATTCCTCGTAGCACATCGCTGAGTCTCCGTAAAAAAGGACATCAAAATCTGTCCTATCGGAGCCCTAAAGACACCTGCCCCGTCACGCTGTCCTTAAGGAGATGCGGGGAATAGCTGTTCCCTAGAATATCTTGATTTGCTTACATTTTATGCGGGCCGTTAGGCACGATAAAAACACGTTCAGATTTTAATGACAAAAATATGAGTTGATATAAAATAGAGACTATAAAACCATAAACTAAAATTTGCCTTGAAAACGTAAATAACCTGCTTATTTTGCATAGCAAAGACTTTTCACAAGTTATAGTGCTTTTGTAAGTAAATCTGCTACCCCACTTCCTCGAGTACTCGTTCGTTTTCCCAGTACCTGGTATCGGAAAACTAGACTCTGCCATCTGAGGAGAGCACACGTGTCCGTTTCCTTTATTCAGGCCAAAGAGGCGGCGTTTTGGTTTTCAACATGTATTAGTCTCCTAGTAGCTAGGACATGAATATACAGGCGGCCACCAAGAAAAGCTGTGACATACGCCTTTATGGGGTAACATTTAACTTCGTCTCTAACTCCGTGTCTGCTAAACTAAAGCTAGTTCATAAAGTGCGTCATCAAAAAGTGAATCAGCACCACAAGATGCCCAAATGCTGAATTCGAGATTAAAGTTATCGAGTAACGGAAAGCCCTTTGAATATCGTTTTTCTCTTAATGGAAATATTTAGAAATGGGTTACTTGAATCCGAGACTATGAAATGTTACTGCTACTCAGTTGACAAAGTTAAAAAATATTAAAACGTATTTGGGTCAAATAACATCTCCATGACCTTCTTAGGATAAAATGGCAGTGTTGACTTTGGCCTTCCGGAACAAACTGAGTGGTTTTTAGTTGTTTGTAAAGTCTTGTTTCATATTTTCCTAGAACAGGTGGTAATTAGCAGATGTTTAAAATGTCCTTGGTTTATCAGTTTATTGGCATCAATTTGATATCTTAGTTTTTAAAAATCCCTGTTATAAAGTGGCTGTTTTTTAACCTAGTAATTTTTCCTTAGCTTTTTCTTTAGTATTACAGAGATAGCAACACGCAACATGTTTTAAAATGTCACAATACACATTGTAGGACACTGGTTTAGGCTAAAGAATTCCCCAAAATTTAGGCTAAAGAAGCCTTAAAAATTATTTCTTAGACTGTTCTGAAAATTGTTTTTGCTTACAAATATTAAGCACATTAGAGGGCAAGAAGGAAAGACGGCGTACCTGGTACAGAAGTGTGTCCAGCATGCTGATGCTAAACACCCTCCCCGCAGCAAAAGGCAGTCGGAACATAAAAGCCAAATTAGAACCTCTCTCTCGTTCTTTCTGTTCAGAAATTTGAAATCGAAAAATTCGTGAGCATTCTGTATGTTACACTTCTGTGCTTAGCTAAATTTTCCTGACGTACGTGAACAAGGCATTTTTATTACATGGTTCTCAGCTGCGAATGGGTCATTACTTCATTTATAATTGCATTTTGAACACATTTCGTTAATTTTCATGACCAAGGTTTTCTGATCAATTAAAATAGCCAGAAGTTAAGAAAGGTTAACCCTTTCGACAGTTGACATTTAATCTTCACACCTACTTCTGAAAAGGACACAATAAAAACATTGAATGAAACTGAAAATAAAACCCTAGAGCCACGTAACTTATGACACCGAGAAGACCTGTACTGAATATTCTCACAGGCGAGGGCGAAGCAAGAGGCAGGGTGGAGCCCTCGCATCTTCCTTTCATAAAGGAAGGCATGAGAGCAGGTGTCTGCGTAAGACTGGAGGGTATTTCTTCAGCGTGCGGGTTCCTCTTGTGCTCGGCGGATGGTAATCTCAGAAACCCTGGCTTCCTTTGTGGCCAGCTTCCTTTGACCGAGCGAGACAGATACAGCTGAGCAAGTAAGAAAAGCAGCCCCGACTCTCGGGGGAGTGGAAGCGAACCCCTGTTCCTAGTGTAGCAGACAGGGGGACCGCACGGGCAGGGAGGCCTCCCGCCCACCATTTCAGAGGGGGTCTGGCTGGAGATGAGCCGTGGAGATGAGCAGGGCTACGGCTGCTGCTCCTTGTGCTGACAGGACGACAGTGACTTGACCTTGGCTTCCCTGGGAGAAGGACAAGGTCGGGACTCAGGAACAGGAGGGGTCAGCCCGCCATTCACTTGTGTCTGTCTGTCTGTCTGTCTGGCTGAGACGTGCAGACTCTAAGAACGTCCTCACTTGAGAGCAGGGAGAAGGTCGAAGGAAGGACAGCCAGGCAGAGTCCCAAATCGTGTCTGTGTCCACCAGGTCATAATACATTCTCTAATTTATTAGCCTGAGTGTCAAGCAAGCCTAGTCCATGCAGGTGGCTGGAGATGGCTGGAATGGTCTGTCTTGATTGCAGGGCTGTTAGCTTGTCCTGTGAACTTGGGGCCGAATCTGGCTCCTGAGGTGTGGGAAGCATCCCAGAGAGGCCAAAGCCACGGTGGCTTAAGCCCACATTAAAGCAAGAAGCCAGAGTAAAGGGTTGAGACCCCTTAGACTCGGAGGGCCAGGACCTGTCATGGGGCCGAGTGGGAACCACCGGATGGTTGGGGTCGCACTTGGCCTCTCCGGTCGTTCCGTCCTTGAGGGCTGACCGCTGTGATTCTCTGGGATCTCGCAGATGAGGGACTGTGACCTTCTTCC
Organism: Cynopterus sphinx; assembly: GCA_030015415.1. NCBI lineage: Eukaryota > Metazoa > Chordata > Mammalia > Chiroptera > Pteropodidae > Cynopterus > Cynopterus sphinx. Next base: position 19,664,961 of record CM057394.1, read on the forward strand.
TGTTGACTCTGCTAGCTAACGAGGGGCATGGGCACATGGTGGCGAAGCACACTCTGTGGTTTTGCAGTTGAATGATTCACTGCCGAGTCGAGAATATTCTTTTTTGTTTTCATATTCTCCAAAAGACTGTCCCATATGTTGCCTCTTTAGCGTAATATCGGGTATGATTGAAAAATATGAATAACAAAAGACACTCCTATCGCTCAGGAAATTTCAAGGGCTTTTGAAGCTATGTGTCAGGAGCTAGGGCCAATGACCCAACATATTTTTCTTATCAGAACACTGTTCATCTCGCATTTTTACGACTCTGCTGCTCACACGACTGCGGAATTACCCCACGACTGCTGAAGCGTAATTGTGACCATCACTGGGGAAGGGTGCTGATGCAAAAGCAACTTTAAAGGAAGTGGTCTCGAAGCAAACTGTGCCATCCCCACGAATAAAAAGGCTTTTTTATGAAATGCATCAAATCAAGAGAAATAAGTCTTGAGAAGGGGATGAGATGAAGATTCCGCCTTTTGCTATCATTGTCCTCCTTCGTTTCATTATTTCTTGTCACGTCATCCATCTCTGTGTAGCTCTTGTGCAGTGTTTCTGATGCCTGCTTCATTAGCGCCAGTGACCCCTGTGACCGGTCACCAAACATGGGAAGTAGCACTGGGGGAACAGTGGCAGTGAAGGGGGTGTCCATGCGAAGGATAATGTAGAGCAAAACAGAACAATCCAGCAGCAAAAACAGACAACGAGAAAGACCAGACGCAAATGACAGTGTAAGCGAGTGTGATAGATTTTACAGATTCAAAGAAAATAGCGTGAGATTTGCACTGTGAAAGCAACATAAATAAAGGCTCTTGTGATAGGAACAGTTCAAATCCATCAATTCACATGAAAAACAATATAAATAGATATAAATTAATATTCTAGCTCCCCGAAAGCAATTCAAAACAGATTTTCACTTTTACTGGATCATGGCATTTCCTTCTACCCAGAGAAATTTCCAGAGTCATCCTTCCGACCAGGATAGTTCCATGTGACTCACCTTTTCCAGTTTAGAAAGAGCCAGGGAGTAGCAGTCTTTGGCCCTGAACTGCATGAACCTCATGTTGGCCGGGTGGGTGAGCTCCGTGATGATGCTGAGACTGGAAAACAGCCTGCGGGTCAAAAAAGAGTGTGCGTTCACACCAACCGTGCACCCTGGTTTTTTTCTGCACCGACATGCCAATGAGCGAGCGAGGCCCAGCCCCAGGCTCGAGACTACAAAAGCTGTTCTGGGCGACGCAGGAGAAATGAGGGAGTATCTTAGCCAACGTTTTAGCGCCCTAACGCCAGCACATTCCGTCGTGTGGCTACAGCCATGAAACGGCGCAGGGGAGGAACTCAGGCTGCTGATTTACAAAGTGCCCAGGTTACTCTGTGGGTGCTATTGAAGGGAAATCATAGGCGAATAGCATATTTAGGCACACGTGTCACACGATGAGCTTCTCGTCCCCAGTGGCAATAAGGGATCTCCGGTGCCCCCTGTTCTCCGATACGGTTTTCAACGTCCAATGGGAGTGTAACGAACCTCCGAGAAGGGCAGGGGGTGACCGACTCTGTTCTCCATGCAGCATGTCTCTAAGCTCAGTGATGGCCCCTTCAGATCCCTGTCACAGGCTGAACCCACGCCTGAGCTCAGGCTGATAAGTACACGATAACTGTCGACCTGTCATGCGGTGAGAACGTTTCTGAACGTCAAGGGTCTACGCTAACGTATAGGAGCAGAGACACACTTAGACACGTGGGACACCTGTTTTCGACAAGCAGGGTCAACAAATAGGAAGTGTCCAAGTTTGTGTCACTTGTGTCGTCCTCTTTGGTCCTTCCTAACACTCTTCGCTCTTGCCCCCTCGATGTGGAAGAGTCCCGTTCCCTTAGAGACGCGGCCTCCGGCCTGGTATCCAGCCACTGTGACTGGGTTTCTGGTCGCCTGACGCTTGCTCCTACGGGTCACCGGATCCTGCCTCTGGAATGTTGTCATCTGCCGCCAGGGCATTTCACGCAAGGCGGTGGGTAGAGGTCGAAATTAAAATTAGCTTTTGTCGCGCATGAGTTTTTTTTAAGTAGGTTTTTGCTTCATTCATTGACCATAAGCTCATCTTTCTGAATTAATCTTCTACCCTGTAATTTCCTGCTTCGTTCTCTAGAGAGAGAAGAGTTGCTTCTGTCCGCCATGGTTTAAACCTGTGCTGTGCTGCCTTGAAACGCTCTGTGTGTGCTGTTTCCTAAACTCAATGACACGTCAGCTCTGTCCTAGATGAAGTGCCGTGTCACCATAGCCCGAGGGCCTGGTTCTCTTTCTGGAACAAGAGGTTCCATAAAAGGGCAGCGTAGACTGTCCACGTGCTAGGACGGTCCTTACATTCCTGGTTTCCTGTCTGTCTGTGAGCACTGCAAAAGGGTTCGTGACTTTCCACAGGCATTTTACAGAGGGGGGAGTCATTTCGACAAGGTCAGGACGCCCACTCGAGGTCACAGAGCTACTAGGCACCTGCGGGACTGGGGACAGGGGCCGTGCTATGGAAGTCTCACCGGTGTCCAGCCAGGAGTCGGTGACAGGGCCGGGCTGCCAGGCTCTTACCTGAACAGGGTCTGCACGTTCACGATGGTCTTGGCGTCGGCCATGTAGTCCTCCTCGGCACTCATGGTGCTCTCCTTGTCCACCACCACCATGTTGGCAGCAAAGGTCACCCCACACCTGAGCAAGTCATCTAGGCTTTGATAGAAACCGACAGGGAGAAAGGGACCTTCAGTAAATCGCAGTGTTGGGGTTGGTGCTAAAGCTCGCTTGCCCGTGGCCTTTCATGATCTTGTACTTTTTATGATCTCCCCTCCCCCGCCCTTCCCATGCTTGTAAAGGCAGCCCTTCCAGGTGGGCCCTAGTAGGCGTGAATGGAGATGATCACACAATCTCTACTGACACGAAATGATTCGTATTTTTGGACTCTTTAGGTTGCATTATCCTGCAGCTGTTTTCGAAGCGTATGCGTTAAGAATCTTAAATAACATTAATTATATAAACAAAACACCCATTTTGCCCTCGAATAGAAATAGAATGTGTCAGAACCGTGTTTTTAACAGCGCAGCACTTCACAGACGTGTTTACATTTTTTCTTTTTTTCTCCAAGCTGTTTTTGGTCAGGGTGGATAGGTGTAAATACTTACATTAATTTAGGTGGTCGCACCTAGTAAAACACACAAAACTGCAAAAGGTTTCTTTTCACATTTGTAGTGTTTCCGTGTGTCAAGCTGCAGGTTGCAGATTGGTTCTGCGCAGCCAAGAGCATGTAAAATATAAATATCAGCGGTATTCCAGCCTAAAGTTTTTGAGCAAGTGATCGAACCACCTGATTTCTTGGGCCGTGTGAAACGACCGAGCTGAACTAGGATGCACATCCCCCTGTCACCGATAAACACGTCACCTAGCCCTGAATTAAAAGCAAATGCTACCGCTGAGGCTGAAATAAGGGAGCCGTTATCTCGCTGCCTCTGCTTCGTAGGCACTAGAGCAATGGGACTGAACTGCATACGACTGAATGTGGATGAGTGCGAGAACGTTCCAGCGTCGACTGATGACAGATAAGAAGAATCAGCCTGATCGACTTCCACGTCTGATTTAAAATGGGAACGTGAAGAGCCGTAGCTCCTTGTGGATTCTCAGACCGGAGAGTCAGCTCCCTGAGGGGCTTCCCTGGTGTACCACGATGGTGGGATCAGCCATGCCACATAGAAAGGCAGGGGGTGGGAGAGTGTTACCAAAGCTTTGAGTCCGAGATCCCCAGGAATAGTCCAGAAAAACTGTTTTTCCTGAATCAGGATCAATGTTCTGTGACAGATTTTAGGGCTAGAACTGTGAAGACAGAACGTGATTCCAAATAAATTTCCTAGGGCGAGAGGGGTCAGGACCGGGGCAGCCAGTCGATCTGCTGACTAAGTTTGAGTCCCTGGGAATACTTTGCTTGGGTGTTCCCTTTATCTAGGAGGTTCATCGTAATGGTTCTTAAACTATTAAAATACATTTTAAAAAAGGAAAGAGCGAGGTGGAAAATGAAAGTGCTATGGGCCCTTATGGACCATAAAATCGATGCCTAAGTCATATGCCTTCAACCCACCTTATTATAAGTTTAATTAACTTTCTCATATTATAGTTCTTACCATCTTTTTTCCCTCCATGAAAAATATCTCTATTCTAAATATCTAGGTAGGAGGAGGGAAAGATTAGGCGGTAGAAGGTAAGCCTGAGCAGAAGAAAGATAGTGATAGAAATTATGATGGGAAAGATGAATATTTCATCAGCAATAAATCAGTGACGTTGAAATGACAAAAATTCCACGATGAGAGTACTTTGCTAAATAGCTAATCCCTAGACCTAAATATATCAGTTAATTCCATACTCAAAATGCTGGCCGTTGTAGTTTACACATAATCGTGGCAATCGATTTTAGGAATTATTATTAAATGAGTTAAAATCAATAGGAAATTAAAAAATGGGAATGGCATTTATGGACCATCTACAAACATTTTTGTTTTTTGTGCCTTAACTCTAAGTTATTTTTATATTCATTTAATATTGCATTTTTTTTCTTTTTATCCATTAGCTACTACTTTATCCTTGTAACTCCTGTCTGTCTATCACCCTTTTCTCCTAGTCTTTAGCCTGGTTGCTTTACTCAGTTTGGCCACTAGATGACCGCCTAAGAAAACAGTAAATAATAATTAAAAAGTTAGAGATAATCTACTTGGCAATGCCTGCCTTCCTTCGACCCCTATCGAGAACCAGAATGTGAACGTATGAGAACAAGGGAGTGTGTGTGTGCTCTAATTCATCTGGAGACCTTTTTGTTGCTGTTTTCAAGGAGAATTTCGAGCAGAAACAAGAGGGCAGTAGTAGCATGAACCTCCATGAACCAAATCTGTTTCATCTCTAAGCCTGGGAATTTGGTTCTCTCAGTTCTTCGTCACCACAAATACTTTCACAGGGGAAGAATTCGTGTCATAGTTTACACAGGCCCAGATAGGTGGGAGGTTCATTCTTTCTTCTAAACATACTGTTCTAACGAATTTTAATCGAATACGGTCAACGTATTTGTGTTTTAACACTAATGCATTGCACACACTCGACCTTTTCATGAACAAACTTTTAGAAATTATAGACTCTGATAGATGCTACTAGCATAAAACGAGCTCTTAAGGAATTGCTCCCATTTATAACTCCGACTTAACATGAGCATCTCCGAGTCACTTGGAAGGTTTCCAGAAGTTATAATGGCATCAACGCATGACCAGGCCGAACCTTTTCGTGTTCTCTACCGGATGCCAACAGGGATGATGGTATCGCTGTAGATGACGAAAAACTGAAACGGCTGTAGAAACTGGACAAAACGGGCATGCAGCAGAATCCGCTCGAGTTCAGCAACAGATTACTCCCGAGAAAGTCTGAATACAAGATGAGTAACTCGCGAACATGTGCTCTACATGCAAAGTACACCATCTTCACGACACTGAAATGGCAAATGACACTCAGCATGCAACAAGGGGCACAGCACAGGACAAACCACAAGACACCACACTAGTTCGTGTGCCAAAGGCTTTGTCACCTACTTGTCGATAGAGCCCACCATGTAGTAAACCATTGGAAACCAACAGATTGCATCCAGAAAATGCATATCTGGCCTAAGCAGCAGATGGGTTACAAAATGAAACACAATGTCACAACAGAGGCAGCTCTTCTGGAGAAAGGAAGTAAGTTGACTTAGTTTGCATTTCCAAAACCAAACAATGTCGACAAGATTAACTTAAGGTGCTTTTTTTTCTTAGCATTAATTAGAAAATGACATTCGCACTTGTTTTGAATAATACAGGGCACTCAGAATTGTGAAACGTTGCACTCCTGCTTTCTAAATCAGAAACATTATGGCATTATCCTACAAAAATATTGAATTGACACCCTTAGTTATGACTAAAACGTCTTATCAGTGAGTTTAAAAATTATTCGTGCAGAGAAGGCCTTGTAAAATGAAGAACTTATAATTTTTGCTTATGTGACCCAAAGCATGGGAAACTAAATTGGCCTCTTATTCAGAGCCAGTTTCTCTAAGGGACATACAGAATTACAACATGTCAATAAATAAATATAGCAGATGCACTCCTGCGATATACGTATTATACAAAATTAAACTAATGGACCTTTTAAATTATTGATCTCAATATATCTTGTTGAGTAAATATTTATTATAACGAAAATCTTACATGCATATTTGGGGAAAGATTCATAATCTAGAAGCTTCTTAAGAAATCGCTTAACCTGTTGTATTTATTTTATGAAGTTATTCTTTCATGCATCTATTCATTCGGCACAAACATATCCAAAACATTTTATAAAACAGACATTTTAGTGTCCTCAGTCCTATGCAGAAACAAATATCATGTTACCTTGTACTCTAAAAAATACAGATTTTTGGAACAGATGCACGAAAGCACACAATTACGATCTGTATCTGAAAAGAATAAGCAATAAGTTGCACTCAGGAGGCAGAAGTGGGGATCATGTCACAGTGAGGACACATAAGTTAGATGTTGAAGGATGAGTAGGAGTTTGCCCAGTGAACAAGGATGGGGCAAGTCCAGGCCAAGGGCAGTGCAGGGCCTACAGCGTCCCTAGTGCTTATCCAGCTGCTGGAAGAAGCCCTTTTCTCCCTCACTTATTTTCTTCTGACTGATCATCCTCCCTCTCTCCCTTCACACTCTAAAGAAAAAAGAAGCTCAACACCTTGAAGCATAAAAATAAATCTTACAGAGGCTGCCACTGCTGTTATGTTGATTAAAAGTTCCATCATTTTAAAGGGCCTCGTGCTATCCGTATTATTATAAAGGAATCCTAATTCACGTTTGGAATCCTCAGTTATTCCGTGTAGAAGTTGCTTTCACTTTTATGCTATCAAAGTTCCAAGTTATTTCCAAAATCTTGCTATTATAAGTAATACTTGTATGGACGTCTGTAGATGGCATTTCCCTCCCTAGCATTAGTCTTTATGACTTAACCTCAGAACTTTCATAGCAGGGATGTGAGTGAATCCCAGGCTATAAAATATGTTCCGACGGCCTGTGATTATGTTGTTTTCAACAAATGTAATAACAGTGCACACCAGCAGGAGCAGCCTCGATAGTGCCGTCTCGTTCTCCTCTTTCTGGGCACTGCTCTGCTTCTTAAAAGTAAAGGAGCACTCTAACTGCAGACTCAGGACCCTCCGTGTCTCCCTTACCTTACCTGGTGATCGCAGAAACACCTGTGAGGATGCAAGCACCACAAGTCGTGAGCAGCACCGAGGTTTTGTGGTTTGAAAACTCCTTTGGCCTGCGTCTTTTTTGGTTGTTATTTTGTCTTAGCTCCCTTTTGCCCCTATGTAGTTCCAACCGGTTAAAGTGAGTCGCTTAGTAACTTATGTGAAGCAGTTGGGTCCATAATTCTTTATTATTAATTGCAGATACATACCCTGGCTAGAATAGCCTACTTTTGTCTGACTCATTCTTTTAAATTCAGGCCATTTCAGTTTCTTTATGCTATCTTCTCTGACCATCTATCTACCGTGACATCTTCTAAAGTCTTCCAGCGGTATTTAATCTTATTTAGTGATTCATTTAATAAAGATACCGAAAATCTGTGTGATAAGTACCAGGGTCACTGGGGACAAAGGAAGTCCTTAGGTTATGCCACCCTCTGTTAGATTTAAAACTGAAGGTAACGACTGGCCTTCGTATTTTGTTCATTGTTTGGCAGGAATCATGAAAGGCACTTGGACTTCAAAATTATTGCCTTGTTTTAGAAAACGCATCAATTTGAGTCACGATGCGATTCTGCCACAAGCGTGTGTTAATAGTGCTCAGGCACTTCGCCTGTGGTCAGGAATGACACTGCCATCTGTCAATTAACTGCCTCTTAATAATTAGACATACTCTTTGAAGAATTTAAATAAATTGGCGACAGAGTTATGGCTCTTAACGGCTTAGTAATTAATAAGTAACAAATGATATCATAGGCTCTCACTAGACTAATATTTCTAATTATCAAGAGGCAGTTAATTGACAAGCATGACCTTTACATTGAGAGTCTTTCTGAAACACATTAAGGAAAAACATAAAATGTTCATAAAAATAGGAGAGGTTCCTTCCTTACGTTACACCCCCAAAGTACAGGTCAAGAGTGTAGAGTGTAGAAAAGTAAAACTAGTAATACAATAAAATAAAATGTTCACATTTTTTGACTGCTGACTAGAGAAGGTATGCCCATGTTAGAAATTACATTAAGGAAAACTAGGATAAGGACTGATGGATTATCATCGTGATAAAGATGCTAAAAAAGATGCATCCGTGACTACTTGACACTGATGTGTTCAGAATCACCAATGTCATGAAATAGTAACATATTGGAGAAAGACCTTTGTTTCGAGAAGTTCCTTTTGATAAATTTTAAAGGCAGGGACGAGGCAATCGATTCTGGCCTCATCTGGTTGATCTTGAAATGTGCATCGCTTTGGAATGTAAGAGGAGAGTTGGAGGATTCTGAAATATGATGTTGATCTAAGGACCATCTGCTCCTAATTTCGAGTCCCAGAGAGCAATAGTCTAATTTTAGGATCCAACAGAGTTGACCATAGCATCCAGTGACCTGCATTATATCCGCATAAGGATTTTGAGATGCTTGATCTAACTTCACGAGTGTATCGAGCCAACATTTTTAAAATTAATGAACACAGTAAAGCATTAGTTATTCCTGTTATGTTATAAAATATATGTTTTACCAGTGGAAGAATCATAACTTACGGTGCATCAGGATACAACAACAGAAAATGGATCATTCCTATGCTTCTCTGATAATGACTGGTTCCTTAGAAAGACAGCAGATGGATTCAGTTTTGGCAGATATTTTTCAGGCTATTGATTAATTTCAGGAAAATAACTGAGGTTGTTTTAGCGGCCTGTTTCTCACTTATGAAACGGATTTTTTAAAAAGCTCAGGCTTGTCCAGTGATGTTTTAAGCAGCATTTGTGGACTATAACCATACACAATAACTGTTCTGTGACGTAGCACAGGATATACCTCCCAGTGAACCACGCGCCATAATGTATCTGATTTAAAATCTTTTAAGCAAATGAAAATAATTTCTGACAGCTTAAAAACTCTCGTTTGTTCATTTTGAAACATACTTACGGGTTATCCAAGAGTAGTACAATGGGGTTAAGTTCTTTCTTTGGTCTATAATATGCCCTGAGAGGAACAATAAAATTATACAATCCATTTCCAGCCGTTTCAGCTGCAACTATAATTAGTTTATTTTTGAATCCGTAGGCCTTTGCATCCTCATAGTAGTTATGCTGGCAACTCTGGGGAGAAAAAATAAACGAAGAAATGCCATTTTTGTAATCCGCTAAAATTCAGTGAAAAAGATGTAGGCTCTATGGATGGATCAAAGTAATCTGGCTTCGTTCTTTCCTTATTTTCTAACAACTTTGAAAACAGTCACATTTTTCTACGCCCCGTTCTCCACTCCAGTCTGCTTTACGAAGTGAAAGAGGGTGTGACGGAGGTCGGGTTTGCAGCTTGGTGTGGGCGAGGGAAAGGCAGCAGTGTGTGCACACCTGTTCCGTAGTAACTTAACCTCTTTCTAGATGACACCTCGGTGTCTACATTTAAAAACGGTCTCGATGTAAATGTATATCAAAACATCACATTCTATGCCTTAAATAGATAGGATTTTTACTTGTCAGCCACACCTCCAAAAGCTGTCTACCTCCGACTTTGCTTTACAGAAATATGATCATATTATAATTAAATAACCTTGGAAAATTCCCAGTACCGAGTAGCTAAATGGATGGATACAGAAAAGAATTTGTTGTATCTCTCTTTTTTTTTTAAAGTCTAATTGTCTAAATGTATACCTGAGCTAGCGAGATAGTGATAAAAATACTCATAAGTAAAATACTAATGCTGAGAACAAAAGCAATAACAACAGACTACCAAACTTGTTGTCCTGAAGACATTGTGCTATTTTCTGACGAAGCGGGGGCGGGGGGGGGGGAGTAAAATTTATTGGATTTAGCATTATTAAACCAAAATTCTTTTTTTAACCAAATTACCTACATGAGGAACTACTTTAGCCTGCCTTTTCATCTTTACGTGTCTCTATGTAGGCTTCTTTTTATTTGAGTTGAGATTAGTTGGTTCTCTGGCTCCATCTACTCTGGAATAGTCTCTGCCTTTATTGTTTAATCAAATTTAATAAACACCAATGAGGACAAGGCCCCATGAGTCAGCAGAAACAATAAACATTAGAATCAGACTCACGAAGGCTACAGATTTTGCTGTTATTAGATTCAGACTACAGCATGAGCAGGTTTACTGTGTTTAAAGAAATAAAACAACATTGAAAGTATGAACGAAGAACAAGAGGCTATTTAAAGTATTCAGGTGGATGTTTAAAAAATTACATATATTCTCTTCTAGAACTGAGAAATGTAATGATTAAAAGTAGAAACCAAAAGATGGTTGAACTTGCACCTTTGATGCATCTGAAGGAATTGACCTCAGGATAGAGTTGAAGTAATTACTCAGAATTGGGAAGAAAAGAGATCAAAAGTAGTATGAAAAAATTAAGATACTTGGAAAATAGTGAGAAACATCTCATATATATTTAAACAGAATACCTTAAAAAGAGGTGATGGAAAATTTAACTTTTGGTGATGAACAGATAATGCAATATACATGTGATTTGGCCGAGTGATTGGGGACACTGTGGAGGTCAGGCGCCCCTGGATTTGTGAGCCTGACACCTGCTTTCCCTCTCTGGGAGAACCTGACTGGCACGCTCCCTGGGTGTTCCTCAGAGAGCGGTGAAGGTTCGGGTTCACCTGAGTGCAGTGAAGAAGGTAAAATTCACCACTTTGACGCATTTACATTCAAAAAGGTAACGTTCTTTAAACACATTGGAATCAGGCGTACAAAAGTCCTGAAATACATCTCATTACAAAATACCGTAATTCCAATTTTGCAGAAAAAGAAACAGCAGCGAGGGCTTACCTTGTCTAGCCTTAGGCAGCAAAATGGCACTTTTTCATGAAGGAGGTGACAGAAAGTGGGCGAGCTCCCTATGTATGGAGAGTACGGCGGGTAACCTTTAGCGTATCTGCAAAACAGTGTGAGATAGTGGCCTGGGATGACACACGCAGAGTCAGACAATTACCTTACGGTCATGTTCCTCTATTTCGATAAAATCAGGTGACTTTCTGTGTTGCAATTTCATTTTGACAAGGAAATAGGTTAGAACGAGGGGAGGCAAGCTCGTCACCGTGGACCAAATCTGGCCCATCACCTGGTTTCGTGAACGAAAAACTTTTCCTGTCTTCAGGTGCTTGGAAGACGCATCAAAAGAAGAATACTATTTCACGTCACGTGAAAATCGTACAAAATGCAAATTTCGGTATCCACAAGTAAATTTTTTTAGAACAGCCTCACTCATTCGTTTAGGGTGTCGTCTGTGGGTGCTGTCACGCTCCCAAACCAGACTTGAGGAGTTACAGCCAAGGCCCTGTGGTCCGTAAAGTCTAAAATATTTACTGGCTGGCTCGTGTCCAAAAAAGTTTGCCAACCCTCAGATTAAAAGGTTTAGATAGATTAAAAAAAAAAAAGCAATGCTAATTTTTACAAAACACATTCAAAGCAAAATGCATGATGATTCACTTTATCTTCGTTAGTCACAAATGTGGAACGAAAAAGGCATAAATATTGAGTTAATCATTCTGATAAGCCCCCACCAAACAGATTTTGCTAGAATCATGCTGAAAATATCACCGGAGATATTCAGTTTGCTGACATTATAGAAATAGCCACCTGCACATTTTGGCTGCGCTCATTTTTACAATAAAACTAAAAGCAGCCTGAATGAAAATTAAGAAATAAAAGACGATTTAGCAGTGGCAAAATTCCTTTGTCTGATATGAACAAGGTCTTTTCGATGGAAGAATTTACTTTCTAAACCACGAAATTTCCAACTTGGCTGAAACCTGTCCAGACCTCATTAACTAGGAGGGTAAAATGGGCGTGGTTTGCAAATTTAGAAGCTGGCAACCTCCACTATTACACGTGTTTTTGCTTTTCCAGAAATAATCTCTCCCTCTTAATCTGTTTAGAAATACGTGCACAGTGTTTCAATCACACCGTACGGCATTTCTAGAAGGATCCTGGTGGGCGAACCTCTCCTTGTTCTTATCAAACATCGTATAAACACATCTGAGTGCTGTTGATTTCGAATCGGACACTATTGTATGGAACAGTAGCAGGAGAAGTGTTTGATGTCTCCGTTGCTACTAATAGCAGTTAATACTCTTGGATGCTTCCTCTGCACCCAAGCGTTGTCCTAAGCACAGTTTCTTTATTATTCTCTCGGCGCATCTTCATAGGAACATTCTAAGGCAATGATCATACTGTTTGCAGGTGCAGACGCTGAGGGTCGGACTGTTTAATCAAAGTCGCTTGCACAGAAGCCCTGGAGGGTGGGAAACAGATTCTCTTAGATCCATCCTCCAGGCTGTTGAGCACTGCGCTCCACTCGAGAAACCGAGATGGAATATGACAAAGAAACTACTGAATGCTACAATGTGACCGATAGCATGGATATTGGTGCTATTTACTGTGGAAATTAAGTAGAAAGAACTAGCACTTCTATCCATGCATTCCAAAAGTTTTTGGGACACAATGTATGAAAAGTGGCTGAACACTGAGGTAAGAAAGGGAGATATTGGACACAGCTATGCTGCATGTCATTGAATACCAGGTCGGATTCCAAGATGAACATGGAAGAAAGTGGATTAAAAATGGTAACTACCATATAATTTAACCAAACCCTCCAAATACGAAAACGCAGCTTTATGCCGTGGAAATACTAATTTAGGTTATTTTTTTCTCTAATGATAAAAGGTAATTTAGAGGAAACAGCCTGGAAATAGGCGTTAAAGTCAGAAATTTGGGGGTTTAGCATCCTCTCTAGTCAAGGGCGACACTGGCTGGTGCAGAGGCTGTTTTTGGTGGGAATTCGTGGGGTTCCTTCTGCAGCAAGCACAGACCCCTGCAAACCTTACACCCTCGGGCATCGAAACGTACTCCAAGTTTGAGGACACGTGCTCATCGGCTGTAGCTTCGTCTTCGGACTGGTCACTTAGCAGGTCGCACGTTTGGATGGATGACGTGTCTGCCACCTCTAGCACAGGAGCGATGCTGGGCCTTCTGACCTCCTTGACCCCCTCTGCGGGAAGGGACAGCGTGGGGCCACTCGCCGACCGGCAGCTCGTGTCTTGCAGGTCTATGGCCACGGTACCTAATACAGAGACACGCGAAAACCAGCACGACACTTGTCACCGTTTCGACACATCAGTCATTTGATGATTGGAGCGAAATGAAAGACAATGAGTCTAACAGGGAAATACATTATTGTTCGTCCCCTAACCTCAAAGGTTATTTACTTCTTTTCCACGTGGGCACTTTTTGCCCATCTGAATAAGTAACTTCTGTGTGCAAAGATGTATTTGACGAGTCTAGCTCTACAACACGAAAGGTGATTCGTGAAATCCTGAAGAATTTAGGAAATGAAAATGAAAAGAGAACTCCCTGTTTCAACGTACACTTATTTAAAATAACAAAACACATTCCTGGCCATTTCAATCTCTGGATTCCTCATTAAATCTTTCCCCCCATTTTGTTGCATCATCTTCATCTTACTGGAACCATTAAGATTTTCTATTTATTCAACACAGATTTATCGAGTACCTACAACATGGCAAGGGCTGTTCTAGAAACTCGGGCTGCTTGGGACAAGACCGACAGGGTTTCTACACATGGATTTGTCTTTAATTAAGTAGACAGAAATGGAAAAGGCATTTTAGATAATAAACACCTTGCAGAAAATAAAACCGAAGGATGTGATGAGCAGCAGGGGTGTTTGGGAGCTGGAGGAGAGAGGAACTGGTCCCCGGGTGGGAAAGGGGCCATTCTGAGTCCCAACAATCGACTTTTTGACCTCAACGCCCACGTGAGCCATGGGAAAACCTCGAGGAAGGAAGACTAGCAGTTCTAGATGGAGCAAGGCCATGCGAGGCCAGGGCAAGCCTGGATATCGTAGTGACCGCTCACCGTGCGGAATGCCCGCTCCTGGCATCTCGTTCTGTGACACTTCACGTTTCCCTCCTCCTTCCAGCCGGCCTCATCATCAGTGAAAGCACCGCCTTTTCAGTCTCCTTCCGCCAGTGGGTGTCTGTGGCTTCCCTACCTACACCAAGTCCATCGTCCATCACGGTCTTCACTCTCCTACTCGTCCTCCCTGTCCTTGCCCCTCACACTTCCTCCCGCAACCCCCACTGGCTATGGAGCCATCTCTCTGTGCTCTCCTGCAGGGATGACGCATTGGGCTGGGTGGAGAGGTGAGGGCACAACAAGGTGGCAAGACAGCGCTTGAGACGTCAGTCTGGGGGTGAGGGTGGTGTGTGTGTGTGTGTAGAGTCAGTGAGAGAGAAATATGTGTTTTCAAAAGAAAAAAAAAATGGCAGATTAAAGAATGAAGTCCCAGAGAAGGAAAATGAGATGGGTCCATGGCATACGCGAAGGCATTGATGGTAAAAGAAAGAACATCCTTTCCTTGTGGCAGGAATTAAATGTCTCTAGCTTTGTAGGTTGGTGGCAAAATCGTAAGAAGCTTATTTGCCCGGATCTTTTTTTTTAAATTTCATGTCACAGAAGCCACACTCAGTGGCGAGAACGAGACGGGAGATGGAAGGAGAGTTTTAAGAAAAATAATACTTGCAATAGCCTGTTGACAACTGAATAGAGAACTTAGAAGAGAAATGAAGCCGTGTCAGGTACGACATTCTAATCAGAAGCAAAATCATTGGCAGATTCGAACGAGCTTCATTTCTTACTGATTCAGCAGCTTAGCAATTCGGTCCTGTATACTTAGTTAAACCAAATTTTCAATACGCACAGGTTTTCTCTTAACTTGACGTTGACATTTCAATAAGAATAGATTCTGTTTTGAGAAAGAAGCAAATGGTATTTTCAAGTTTGCTGATACTCACCCATGCTGGCAATGATGCTATGTACAGGTAATCTAGAAGGCCCGTGATAAAATGACCGTGACACTTTGCTTTTCTTCTGCTGGTCTTGGTTTTTAAACGCCGAATTCTCTTCTTTGGTAATGTTGATATAAAAACATATGTCCGTAGCATTCATAATGTATCGAGGACCAGGATTGAGTAAAATGTTTTTGTTGTCCTCCTTTCTAACACCAATCAAGCAGACACCAAACCTAAGTATAAAAAAGAAACTGGCGTTCAGAAGTTGTCCCTCAAAAAGTCTCAGTTTCGTTTTCTTAAGTTTGCGTATGTGAGAAAATCAGGAAACTAGAGTAAGGCAGAGGAAAATCAGAGCCCCCAATCAGAGCATACGTAGAGTCACATGAGAAAGAAGCAGTATCCCGACGTTTATTTATGTTCTGTTTTTGCCATAATCGGTTTATTCTAGATTTCAGAAAAAATTTTTTTAAAAAAATCACCTTGAATAGATATGCAGCTTCATTAGGAGAAATAACCACTGAATGTAACAAACGTTACTTTAAAAAATCACATACTTTTTCAGGATAGTCTCTAAAAACAAAATATCCTGAATGTTTTTGTTTCATTATATCTTAACGTGTTAGAAATAAATCGAGCTTAAAAATAGTGTTTAAATGTCAGAAGCACATGTGTAAATAGAACCATATTGAGAATTGGAGTAGAATATATTGGCTGTTGGATTAGTGGAATAGATTAGATACATTGCAAATCCCAAAAAGATTATATTAACATCTTTATAATGCTGATAATATGTTATTTTTATGACAGGCATGTATTTTTATTAAGTAAATTTTTTAAAAAGAAGGAAAAACATTAGCGTTTTATGTTTGAATTAGGAAGAGCTATCATTTATTTTTTAACCTATTTCTCTGGCCAAAGCCGGTCTTCAAAAACGTCTAGTTTCTATAAATATCGTTATAAGTTTGTTTAAATTTTGAAGCAACACTATGACATTTAGCTCTATAAAAGACTGACTTTTGCACATTTGTGAATTCTTAATAGATGACGATATTTCTAAAGATAATTTAAAAGTTACTAAAGTGTTCCCACTGGATGACACTTGACCCTGAGTCCTCCTGTAGCGACCACACGGGAGGCCGGAGTTCACATGTCTCAGTAGACAGGGGGAAAAGTCCAGAGCACCTGCCGCTCTCGAGCACCCCATGGGTCGTATTTTTGAAAACCGATTCAAAGGCACGACCGGGGCGCCCTTCCCGTCCACTCTGGAAGCAGAAACGTACTTTTTGTGCGCGTGGAACGAGGCGTAGGTGAAACTCTTCCCTTCGTATTCGGCGAAGAAGGTGCTTTCTTCCAGCGTGATGTGGTAGACTTCGTTCCCGGAGCACCTGCCGTACGTCTTCTGCCACTGCTCGGGCGACTGCTGGCCTTCCCTGCTGCAGACACACACACACACAGACACGCGCCAGGGGACACACGGTGAGCGTGGCTCAGACACCCCCACCCCACGGCCGCCTCAGATGCCATCTGCCACCAGCCCGGGTCCCAGGGGCACCTGAGTCGGGCTCTCAGCGGTGACAGAGCTGCAGATCCAGTTACGACAAAAATATTCTCGATTTCTATGTCGCAGTGGCTTCTTTCCAGACATGTAGCAATTAAGCAAAGATAGTTTTTTTGTGATAAAAGTAAGGGATCCAGAAAAGATGCTCAGAAGTGTTTTTAAAAGGAAGAGAAGTTTATCACGGGAAAGGTAGTTTTGCTTTTTTCTGGAATGTTCTGTTCAGTGGCCTCTGACACATTTGTTATAAATATCCAATAGCTCATCCTCCCTGCCCCCCGCCCATTTTGTACGATTCCAATTACTTTGGCTGAATGAAGCTCCTGGACTCTGTAAGTACAAAAATATACAGTGAAGGAAAGTGATAAATACATAAAAACCAAAATACATCATAATCTCTAGACTGAGTGGATAAAAGCGGTTAACAAGTCCTATCTATCGTATTTAGGGTTTAAAAAGCCATTTTAAACTCTGCGTTTTGTCTAATGGGCTACTGGGGACATGAGATATTTATCAACATTTTCAAAGTGTCAATAAGTCTTTTAAAACTGTAGTTTTCAAGGTGTATTTTGTCCTTCATTTCCTCCTAAGCATGCTTAGGAGGCCCTTCCCGTCTCCTCGCCTGACCTGAATCCCAGCTCTGCAATCTCGTGTGAGTGATTTAACTTCTCAGTGATTCTTTACCTCTTCTGGGAAAACAGTTGCGGCCTCATCGGGTTGGGTAAAGTGAGGGAAAGGAAGTAAATCGCTCAGCAAACGTGAGCTCTGGCTGTTACTCGGCCGCTCTAGCTGCCTCGCTGCTGGGTTTCGGGGCCACCTTCAATGTGCTTCATCAGTCTATTGAGCAATAATGCGCTGTACCCGTTTTTCTAGAATGTTAACATATTTTTTGGAAGTCGGAAAATGAAATAAAACACTTTTGACGAGTGAGCACACACAGCTATGCTAGCGACCCCTTCTGAGGAATATTGTTCTCGGTGCGGACAAATTCCCCGTGGAGAACAAGAGTAAAATTCCTCGATTCTCGGCACGATGGGCCTCAGCAAGGCCAGAATCCATTTACAGGGCCAGGAGTTGGCAATTCGTCAGGGTTTGTTTGCGACCCAAACGGCAGCAGAGGGTCAGCTAACTGTCACACAAAGGTACGAGGGCTGGCTGCAAGAGGGGTGAACTGGGAACACGATGGGGTGACTTGGAAGGGATGTCACTGTCACTCCGGAGCCCAGGTGGCGTGCCAGGCTGGTCTCTCTCATTCCACCCATTTCTCAGTCTTCTCCTGTGTGTGCTCCAGCCACGAGCCACCTTCAGTTTCCCCACATGAGAATCCCTCCTCTCCAGGCCTTTACACCATGTGGCCTCCACCTCCTACGCCTCACGGGGCCTCTGCTGTTCTAATTACATCAGACCTTTCTCCTTCGCCAGGATCATTTTTAGATCTAACCAATAACTCTCCCTATGACGAATTCGCATTAGAATTGGGAAAAATCACTGAGTTCCGTGATCATTAATGGGCGTGAAATGAATTTAACCTCAGCAGCAGTAAAAGCACAAAAGATATTAGGGACAAAAGCGCAGAATGCAGAGCTTCGTGAAAATTGTGAAGAGCCATTTAGGGAAATTGTCCAACGTGTTCACACTAATCGAATGACCAGGTAGTCGGCCTGCACGTTCGCTTACTGGTAGCTCAAGGAATGACCCCCCCTGCAAAACAGTCCAGTCTGTAGCCTACTTCGTACCCTTTTGAGGCTGGGCCGCTATACCGATTGATAATGGAATCGTAATGGATCCGTCTTGGGTAGGTGTATGTCCCCCTTTAGGTTAAAAATGATCGCCTAGAAGGAAGAGAAACTTGTGTCTGCTTTCCTCTGCATTCGAAACACGAAACAAACGTCTTAGAAAATACCTGAAATTTCAAGAAAGTGGTCAGGGAAGGCTATAGAGAATGGCTCAGGAGAAAGGAAGAAAGGTGGGTCAAAGACATGATTTCGGTAAATCGGATTCTGCGTCCTTGGAAGCGTGATGCTACTTGACGGGCGGAGAGAGCGTGTGACAGTGAACGGAAGCTTCCCGGACAGGCGAGGCTGCAGCAGAACTAGCTAACACGCCTTTGCGTGCACTCGTATTCCTGCGGGTCTGCGGAGACAGCGGGGGCCCGGGTGTGGTTCTCTCATCTGGAAAGACAAGCGTTCCAGGACTCTGGATAGAAGAAGTAATGAGACCCAAGGTCACCGCGTGTCCCTCTAGCAGGAATGGGCTGTCTCACTCCTGAATAACAGGACTCTCTCAGCTGTCCATGGCATCAGACATCAACATAGAAGTCTGAGTCTAAGGAAGAGAAAAATTAGGAAAAAGGACGATAACCGAGTTTCTGCCACCAGGTGGAACCAGAAAGCTGTTTTTCATTCTCAGAACAAGAAAAAGCTGTCAAAAGCTGCAACAGTTCAACTAGAGAGACGCTGCACGGGGGGAGGCCTTAGTAGCGGTGAACAGAAATCACAAACACTTTCGAGGGGTTCCGGTTCAAGAAGAAATGAAAGAGAGCGCGCATGTGACGTTTGAAAGGCCGACGGACGGTACGCGAAGGCGGCCGAAACTCACTGCCCTTAGAGCTGGTTGTCCTTCCAGAGCTCCGGGATGGCCCTGCAGGGCCCTCCGAGTTTGAGAAGCTACATAAAAGAAAACCA
This sequence comes from Cynopterus sphinx, assembly GCA_030015415.1. Taxonomy (NCBI): domain Eukaryota; kingdom Metazoa; phylum Chordata; class Mammalia; order Chiroptera; family Pteropodidae; genus Cynopterus; species Cynopterus sphinx. The sequence goes on from CM057394.1 coordinate 19,684,350, forward strand.
CCAAAAAACCCTAAAATCCTGTAAAGACTTATCACCTACTTTTTCAGCCATCAGATGAAAACACAAAGTCATGGGCCCACATGCAAAAACCATTCAGTCTCATCTCTTTAACGCTCTTGGTAAATAAGTCCCATTCCAGTGACTCGAGTCAGTGCCACTTCTGCGTCAGTAACTGCGGCTAAAAGGCACTTTGCGCCCAGCCCGGCCTGCGTGGCTCCTGGACCACGGGAACCGAATTCCTGTTCAGGCGGTCACAGTGCGGTGTCCGGGAGAGTCAGAGCCGCAGACAGTCATAGCTAGAGGGGGCGGTTCAGCAGTCCCTCTCGTCGTTGTTTACACTTCAGGGGGTTTACCCTGCACCTCTGGATTATTCTTTTTCCCTTTTAAAATTATGTGTGACACGGAGGCCGTCGTCCTGTTTCTCAGCCCTGCCACTGGATGGATTCCCAAGCTTTGCCAGCTCATCTTCCCATAGTTAGAAGACACTTTACGACTAAACTAAGTCTTTGGGGGGAAATTTATAATTTGTTCCAAATCCACATAGAAAACACGTTGCCAGCGTCTCCTGGCCTGCTCTGAGCACGTGCCTTTCGTGATCACAGCTTTTCACAAACCCCAACGCGGCGCCCCAGCATGTCATGGTGATTTAGGAACTAAATGGCCAAACCACATCATGTTACTTCTCTCAGGGACTGTTTTCAGCTGGTCACTTCAGCCATAGCTTTCCATTTTACCCCTCCCCTCCCCGCAAATGCTTCCAAATTCCGAGCGGTGGGTGGTCTCCCATCCAAGGACTAACCAGGCCCGACGCAGCCGCGCGGGATGGGGCTTGTCCAGGGTGGCGTGGCCGCAGTGGACACGTCTCTCACTTAACACATCGTCAGGCTTTATGACTATGTCCTTGTGGCGCCGTCCTTGCTGGCCTGCTCTGAGGCATGAGCGAGTCACGTGACGCAGACTTCCCACACCCGGCTGTCCACCCCGTCATGGTGCTGTTTTAAAGTTTTCCTGGGAATCCGTCTCCCGCGTGCACAGAGCCAGTTCAGTAAACAAGTGGGTGAGGCCAGACAAGGGGGGCGTTGAGGCTTGTGGCGAGCTGGGTGCTGCACGTCCAACAAAAGGCGGGTTCCCAGAAAACAGTTCCAAAGAAGGAAAACACGAACCTCAGGCCGGAGGCCAGATAAAGCCCGGATGCCCGCGGAAGGCGGTTCACCGCGGTCAGGAGGCGTCCTCAGACCTACAGACTGGCTAGCGACGTTTTAACCTGAAGACTCTGTCCCCTGAGCGCAGACCCAGCCCCTGCTGATTGTCCATTTGGTGGCAGGAGGCCAGCAGCCACCCGCTCCCCTCTCCCCCGCCTCCCTCGTCTCCCTCCTGAGTGTCCTTCTCTGTGTCGCGTTGTTTACCTTGTCGGAGCTGTCCTTGCTCGTACTGGAAAACGTGTCGCGCCCTGGAACGTGTACAGGGCTCTTTCTCAATCACATGCCCGCAGAGCTGCAAGGAGTCGGGTCTGTGGCTGCGGTGGCCCCAGCATTTTGGTGACGGCGACGCGGTTCGTGTGGGCGTTGAACGCAGGGCCATCTCTGTCTAGTCTCGGGAGTTTCCCCAGCAACTCAGGAGGAAATAGAAAACTTGCTCTCTCCTTCCTGAGCTCCTACAGATTGGCCTTAGGACACATTTTCACTTTCTTTGTATTTTATTTTCTCGGAGTTTCTGGTTGCCTTGGTTTTTCCCCCAGTGAAGAGAGGAAAGCTGCTGGCTTGGCCACGTCCCGCTGGCTAGGTTGCTTGGCATCGAGTCCAGCCTCTCGCTGGCACCCAGCACCTGACGTTCGGGACCTCGGCCACATTGTCAAGGACCCGCTGGTTCTAGCTGGGGTGCGCACCCGTGGCCTGGGCCCCCTCAGTCAGATGCAAAAGCAGTTTAGTCTGGAAGTGAGCTAAGTGGCCGGCAGGCACGGGGCATTCGTCCTGTCGGGGCGGGCGGCTGAGGGGACGGGTCATGGCCAGGGGTCCTTGCTGGGTTAGCGTGTGGCGTGGCCAAGCTTCCTATTCCGAGTTCTTCATGTCCCTTCACAGACCCCTCTACGATGAAACCAGTTAAACGCATACTCTTGTCTAAAGTTGAGAACCCCACTCAGTCCTGAGATAGCACCCCCCTTGCTGTAAGTTCTAGAACATTTTTCTCTTCATCATCAATGCTTCACAGTGTGGCAACGCCAGCGCTCTAGGGACGGGTCTTTGTCATTTGTCATCACTCACCAGTGAGAGGCCCATCCCTTTAAAGATCTGCATCATCACCAGAATCTCCTTCCTTCCATTATCCTCTCTGGAACTCCCACACCTAACCAAATGTTATCACGCTTCAATCGGTCTGTTGGGCTGCGAATGCTTCTTTTCTTATATGTTCCATCCCTTTACATTTTTTTAAATCAGAAATCTTCAAAAATCGAGGTCTTTCCAGGCTCGTACTGATTTAAGGTGTAGCGATCGCTCTGTTCCTTTCGCAGCATCATTCGATGTCTCCACCATAACTCGTATTCTTTTTGAGTCTGAGGCTGACGATTACAAGGACTTTAAGCCACTCTATGGTGCTGCGACGGTAACTTATCCTTTTACGGGTATTTGATCGAAATGCGTCCTCTTTGTCTAGACATCTTGCTCCCCAGAGCCTTGCCAGGGACCGGCATTTGTCATTGCTGCATCTTCTTCTAAACCTATCTTGGGATGGGGATTTTATCAGAAAATGTTTCTTTATCCACTTCCCATATTCCAAACATTTATTGAAATCACTCATCCCTTCCTCTTCTTTTTCACTGCTGAGAGCTCATGATTTTTTACGTCTTTAGTCATCACTTCAGTGAGGTCCCGTGAGGAACAGCCGATGAAGGCCTGTCATCTACAGACTCCTCCAAACCGGGGGCCTCCATGTATCATCTTAATTGCATCTTTTATGCCCTTTGTTTAAGTCATGCTTCCTGAGCATTCATGCTGCGAAAGACGTTCTAGAAAGTATAAGAATGAGTGAGCCCTTGAAAGAAATTACAGCCGACTAGGTCGGAAAACATAAATACATGAGGAGACCATGATGCAGGCTCTGGCAGAATATACCAAAATTCCAATGTGAGTTCATGGAAGGGAATAAACACCTTAAATCGGGAAGTTTAAAAATATTTCGGAGGAGACAGAATTCTCGATTTAGCAAACTCCTCTAAGAAGCAGGAGAAGTGGATTTCAGGCAGAGGAAACATTAAGAAAAGATGTAGGTGGCGGGAACCACGAGGTATATTTAGGATCTTGTTATCTGAAGAACACGCTGTAGATGTGAGAGAATCATGGGAGATCGGGACATAAAAATAAATGAGGGCTGCAGCACAGAGAGCCTCAAGGAAATACAATGGTCGCCTCTGTGAGCTCTGGAGGCCTTCCGGGCGGAGGGCCGCCAGGCCAGACGCGCATCGGGGTTCTCAGAGTAGGTTTACCAGAATGCTGCTCCGGGGCTCTTTAATGGGTGCGTTTCGGAAAGCATCTCCCAGGCGGTCAGACCTGGGGAGCTTCTCAGTATACGTCAGCTTCTACTGAAGACAGGCGAGTCATTTTCGGGGGTGCAGCACCTGCCTTTCTCGTGATTATCCCCATTCGGACCTCCAGGGTTGAGGTCGTGTCTTGGGTCAGTTTTGTTTTTGTGGGTGAGAGAGAGGGGACCACCAGAAATAGGAGGAAAATTCCTCTTTCTGGATTCCTGTGATCAAAGAGGCTGGCTTCTGCGGAACTGGCAGAGCTGTTCGTGCAGTAGAAACAAGAACGGCTACCAGATGTGGCCCAGTGGAATTCCCCGTGTCCCCCACCCTAAACCCCAACACACACAGTCGTTACAGATGACGTGTATTTCCCTAAATGCATAAGCTGGCGCCCTCCCTCCCGGGACCTCACTGTGGGACTGTGTTGGGAGACGGGGCCTTTCAAGTGGTGACTGAGTCCAATGCAGTCGTTAGGCTGAGCCCTGATCCAACCCGACCAGCGTCTGACAGGGAGAAATTTAGACACACGCACAGGCTCAAGAATGTGGGCTCACGGAGCAAAGACCGTGTGACAGTCCTGGAATGAGAAAGGGAATTAATAGGAAATCCGGTGACAGCCAAAGGAGGCCGATCATCTCGTCAGTATTAGTTCCTCGTCTTGGTCCTTACCCTGCAATGAAGAGGAAAGCATTGGGGGACACATATATCTAGGAGAGGTATTTCTGGGACCTATGGATCTGCCAGAACTTTTCCAAAGCAACGGAAATTTTTTGCAAAGTCATATGACCCCGTGACGAAGACGACATGACAAAATAATGAACCCATGTGACGGGCTCTATGCATGTTCGGCTAATGGGTGTCAAAATAGTTTTTGGTATTTTATTTCATCCCTATGCTGAGGGCTTTCTTCAACAGAAAAAATGATTTCGTTCATGATCTTGTTACGTTCTTTTTATTGCACAGATTAAAGGTTTGTAAATGTATAGAATAAAAATATTTCTATTCAGGACGTTAAGAAAATTGCTCCCGAGGAACTCTTCCTGTCTCAGTAGAGCAAAGTCAGAATTGGAGGAAAGAGTAAAATACACTTAAAAATACCACAGGGCATTTGCTCTTTTTCAATTAGCAATTTACTTCATCTCGTAGTAAATCCCAAGAAAGAATTTTCCTTCCCTTTGATTTATCCGGCATGGCACTTAAATAACTGTCAATTAAATTAACTCCATTTAAATAATTATAACCGCCAACACCACGGTGAAGTTTACTTAGAAGATCAAGATTTTGTCTAAAATACCAAGTAAAGAATATGAAAAGGAATGAAATGCAGTGCGACATTTGTCTCTTTAAATAAGCGTGGCGACTGTTTCTTGCTGATATTTTCCTTGATCATCCAAGTCACAAACAGCCTCTATATTTTATGAAACTCTACAAAATAAATAAGAACAAAATGTTCTGAAGCTATAACTTTCCCCCTCTACCTTACAATGCATATAAAAGGGGATTTATTTTATCGTACATTAACCTTATTTACTACTTTTTTATTCTATAATAATGGAAAACTTTTCATTTTGAGGTCCACTGTGGACATCTAGCTTTAAGTTTAAAAACTTAGCTCAGAAATAGAAAACAAATTGGCTTTGGTATCTAACACTAGTGACAGTCACCATCCTGGTTTTTAAAATTTTTATTTGCTAAGTATTAATCTCGAATAGAGAAATAACGCCCTGATCCTAGGCCTAACGAATTATGCAGACACGTAGGATTCAGAATGAAACAAACGACCTCAAATCAGTTAGAAGAGACAGCAAATCTGTCAGTGTCCACTGCGCCATGGACCCCTTAACAGGTCTGTGTTTGTCTAACCATCTCTTTGTCAGACGGAGATAACTCACACATGCAAGTATAGGGACGAATCTAGCTGTAGACCCGGGCTGGTAGACTTCTAAGTCACATAGCTGGACTTATTATTTTATATAAATAAGTCAAAACGCAGTATCTTAAAGAAAAAGTATACTTACTGCCCTCTAGAGGTGTGAACCAGGAGTGTGATGAGTGTAGACGTTGCTGGGCAGACACAGTTTAAAGCTAACATGGCGTATTTAAACTCTTCTTCACAAACAACGTGATCTGTTTGAAATAAAATAGGTAAATTAGAGCAATTTACCTTGGGAGAATAAGGTTTTAAAGTAATATGAAAAATAAAACAATGAGCAAAATTACCAAAGAGTCCATATAAATACACTGTTCTCTAGATGTTTTTACATGTACATTTATCCCCAAGAAAAACGTTTTGTGTTTATTTTTACGAAAAAGTACTAGACTGTGAATGATGTGATTGACAGGGGAGGGTGTGACAGATTTGATGGACTTCGGCAAAATGTTTGATCTTCCTACCCCTCACCTGTATGAGCGGTGTGGTCTAGGTAGGTTTGAGGTACAGCCCAGAAAGTGAATAAAAAACCGTGGCTGAAAACAGTATATAGTGACCAAAGTCGTCGTCAAACAGCATAAAGACTTAGAAAGCAATTATTAAAATATGTGGTAGGGGTTATTTGCATGACATGTAATAGATTTTGTACAAAACCACCATAAAATCAATAACAATTAATGCTAAAGTAAATTTAAATTGTACTTTAACTCTAAGACCTAAGGACATAAAGTTAAAAGACCTCAGGGTCCTGTCTGAGTGGCTATTGAAATGATTAACAAACAAAAACAAGCTTTAGAGAGCAGGGCACATGGGGGCTGGGGGGCATGCAGGCCGCACCGGAGGTGGATGATGCCCCTTAGCCCGAGTGTACTACTTTCACGCACGAATGAGGGCCCAGGTGGCATAGTCAATTTTCCATAGATGTCGTATTTTAGAGAAGTGATTAAAGTATTGTGTATTTTGGGAGAGAAAAAAAAAAAACAGCTCTTCCCTTCCCAAGCAAACAACTGTAGCTGCTATTAGAAATAAAGGCAGTGTTTAAAGCTCTAAGAAAATAAATATTCTTAGGCAGAAACTAGTAGTTTTAGCTTAATTAAGAAATTGAATTTGTCAGTGAGCCAGATCTGTAAAATGAACACATACACCACACACTGTGTTTAAAAAAAAAAGAAAAGGAAGGTTACTTGGGAAACGGTTCAGCAAAAGCTCCAGACAGATCAATATTACCCTCACTCCTGTGTTTATAACATGTTCGCTTCTGAAAGAGCCCATTATTTTCAATTTTTCTCTCGTTTCCTTATCTGTTTCTTTCACATTATATGGAAGAAATCGTGTGCTTTGGTTACATCTCAGATTTGTTCTTTAAAAAAAATCAAGGATCTGGTAATCAATCTCAATCTCTCTCATGCTCATCAATGTATTATAATTATCTATAAGAAAAATTAAAAAAATACATAGCCATGATGCTTAATGTTTCTCAGGAAGGCAGGTAGATGCTAAACTCAACTGCGAAATGGGGGAAAAGATTTAAAATATTTGCAGAAGAGCGATGGCTTTAAACACTGTTTTTCAGTGTGTACGCTCAATCTGTGGATAGAAAATAACAAAACTGCTAAACGCAGAAGGTTTTTACTTGAGATTCGCATGATAGCAATATGTATGGAATTCATACATTTCAAACCGAAAATCGAAACATCTGATCCAAGAAAAATGTGTACATTTATTATGACACGAGACAGAATATTTTAAACTCCAAACTGTACCAGAAAACTTGGAAGCTCTGACGACCATGGATGCGATAACACATGCAATTATTAATCCTCTCTTACTAGAATATACAGGCCGTATTTCTTCTAGTAGGGGACCATGGGAAAAGTGGTACCTGCGTGAGAGTTTAAAAATATCCCCTCACATCTGCCGTCAGAGGTTAAAAAGTAATTGGGTCCCCCCCTTCCCTTCTCCTCGGTGAATGTGCAAGCTGTGTTTGAGTGGGAATAGCTAATTTTTCAAAAACTGTATTAATCAGTGGTCAGCGGGAGGAAGGGGTGATTGATAAGATCCAGGTAGTCATTTTTCTTTCTGCTTAGGATTTTTTCTACATTAGGTAGCAGTTTTCCAGTGTCTATAACCCATCAAGCAAAGTATGCGTTACCAGAGGCAATTGTACTCATAGCACAAAGCCTGTCTTCGCTGCATTAGTATGTGGTGAATTATCTGAGAACGCAACTTCTGTGTAAAATAAGAAAATTTCCTCTGTTTAGCATCATGTGTCATTAATAAAAATTGAGGATGATTTGAGACGATTACCAGATTACCAGAGTGGGTAAATGGCACATGCTTGTTGGTGCCAGCATCCTTCTTTTCCGTTCGGTTTCCTTGAATAGTCACCTAGGCATTTAGACGTGGAAATACATGACCCTTTCTTCGTCATTGTCTCTCTCTCTCCCTGTTGCCATTAGGACACTACAGCAATGATTTAAAACATATTGGCATAAATATATTTATTCTGAATTTTACTTCACGGCAGTATCAGAAGCATTACAAAATATTTACTGTAAAAACGAGGTACCGGATAGACAGGTTGAAACCCATGGTCTTAGGTAAATGAGGTAAGGATAGTTATCATGAGAATCCCTTTCAGGTAAAGAGCAAAAGCAGTACTCTTTTCGTGAAAAAGAGCAATTTCATCAATATGGACGGCGACACAGAAAAGGAAATACGATAGAACCCTCCACTAGATAACAGTCTTCATTCACACAAAGTACAGTAAGCCCGATTACTGACACCGTGAAGGGTCTGGGAGAGATCTCCAGTTTCATCTTCCCCCGTGGCCACGGGATAATGAACAAGGAGCCGTGCTTATGAATAGACCAAGGAGTTATTCTCCCAGAGCAGAGTAGGTGTCTAATCGAGGAATGTGCTGGAAGGCCTCTGAAATTAGGTCCCACAGGGTTTCGTCATTACTGTGGACCAGGGGCTGCTGTGTCTCCTATTCTTTCCTTTTCTGAAAACCAGTATTTTATTACAGTTACTTGTCCCACTAGTGTTTATGCATTCGGGGTGGGGTGGGAGCAGCTAACGAATTCAGTAGCGTGTCTGTCGCCAAACCATTAGAAACTCCATCTAGAACTGGCTTCACCTTATCCAGGTATCTTGAACTTTGAGTTGAACGCAGCAGGTGATGCAACTCTGAAGCATTTTTCATGATAATGAGTAATCAGTAGGGAAAATATTGTGCTTGGGTGCTTGGTGGACACAGATTTGAACTGAGGCTGAAACCTGCTATCCATCACCCCCTCCTCATTCTTCCCTTCTTCTTTCCTATGGGAATGGAGGCCGTCCGTCCCCCTGCCTCATCCCCAAGGCTTACCAGGGCATAGGAATGACATTTCTCAGCTTCCCTTTTAGTTAGATGTGGTCACATGACTGGCTTTTGACCAGCTTCCAATGGTTTTGTTGTAGACAAGCCCACTTTCCCTAAACTCTTTCTTTCTTGCTGGTGAGATGATGTGTGTGGCAGATCCCCAGCTTCGATTATGCAGACAGAGATGGTGCCTGAGCAACAACCAGATCTGCCCATTTTTATGGCTTCTCATTTCCTTCCCTTGTTGAAGAAAGTATTTCCTCTTTCAAAATTACATGCATTTTATCGTATTTTCTTCTTGACCTTTGAAAGTTTCTGTTTTGATTTAGACCTTCCTCCTCTGTTGCTTGCTGCTAAAACAACATACCGATGGGTTCTCCACCCCTCTGAGCCTAACTCCCTTTCCGTTTCAAATTTGAATGGTAAGAGTTTTAACCCTCGGGTTTTCTGAGGAGAAGAGTAGATGAGCCAAAAATGCTGATCAGAATTCTAAACAAAAACCACAATCATGCATTTTTAAAAAGAAAAAGATTTCAATAAACTACCCTGAAATAACGCCAATAATACATTTCAAGAATTTAAACAGCCAGAACAGTATAACTGCATGGTTACACAGTGAAACCACAATCCTAGTTTTAGAAAAAAGCTGATTTCTCCCCGTGTGATCACGTGTGCACATGCACGTCCGATCCAGCACGATCGTTGTCTGCCAGAGTAGGAACCGCACCATTCGTTGTGACTGCCTCACGGGCTGGGCCGAGTTTTGAGGGACATGGCTTTTTAAACAGGATTGTGTGAGATTCTCGGTTTCCTTTTTATTGCTATTTTTATTCTTTTTAATTTAAATGCTTTTAAGATAAGCAGTTGCAATTAAAGGTAGAGATTTATAGACAGGAATCCAGTCTATCCTCAAGTCCCCTGTACTTTATGGGACATGAAATTGTTAATTACATTTTAACAAATCAGAATATTTTTTTAAAAGTCGGCCTCACAGGGTTTTCTGAGCTCTTGTATGATTTAAGGTACTAGAAGCTTCTTCCATGCAGTTGCTAGGTAACAGCCCTTTGTAAAGCAGTAAGCGACAGTAGAAAGTGCATCAAACCCATCCAGTCCTGGGCTTTGAATTGCAGGAATCAAACACCCTTGGAAAAGAGCTTTTAAACAGAAACGCAAACGAGGGTAAATTTAAAAAATGGAATGTTATTTGTTTTTATTTCACGAAGAAAAAGTTAATTACAGAGACTGACCGAACAATTCGTGTTATAAAATCTCGTTTGTTTATGAGATTCCATTTGTAAGCACGAGGGTAGATTTCTATAAAAATTGCTGCTTCTCCTTAGAGGAAAATAGATAATTTCTAACAATTTCTAGCAATTCAGTTGCTTAATCAATAAAATACCAATCGATGAATGTGTGTGTGTGCACGCATATCAATGCACACACATCAGAGACTTTGCCAGTTCTAGGATTGTGAGCCATTCATAGACTAAATGGCTAAAAATAGGTTTTAAGTAAACCTTTAAAAGTCATGTAGTTTCACAAGATCTAAATATAGGGATGCTTATTTAATGTATGGAATTCAACCCGCTTTGAGACTGGCAATATTCTGTAAAACAGATTTATTTCACTTTGGTAAGACAGTATAAAAAGCATTTTAGTTTTTCTAATTGCTTGAATCCTTATATTATTTTAATGCTTTAAGGTCTTTTTAAATTTATCCCCCTAATTAAATGTTCAAAAGGGGAAGACTTACCTGAATTCTAGAGCAAAACACTTTTAATTTTTATTAATCTCCCTTTCTTTTCAACATGTCAAAAAAACAGCAATCTTGATTTTTATGAGAAATTTTTCTCAGAAGTCTAATTTTTTAGGTTCCAAGAAAAAGTATTCTTTCCTCACGAATTCATTATAGTTATTGATATGAAAATTAGTGATATAATTATTGGATCATTTTTACTAGTATAACATGAAACAATATTTCAGCTTTAGTGCTAAATAGTACATATGTGTGTGTATGAATACATTCTTAATCTCACTAATTATATATCTAATTAAACCTCAATGATTTATATTGTGTTAAATAGTTTGCAGATAAGGAATCAGATGCTCAAAAGTAAATTGCCTTGGTCCATTGTTACTTTAAATTCAAATTATCTAGAAAGAACTCCGCAAAAGCTATGTACAACTCTAAAATGGATTAACCAAGCACATTAAATAAGTGACACATTCTACACCTGAAACTAATACAAAATAATATTGACTGTCAACTCTAACTGAAACAATTTTTTAATTAAAAAATAATAAGTGACATATTCTAGTGGTTTTCCCCTCTCCTGATGCCACTTTAAAGGTTCCTACTTGCTACCAGATGGACAGATGGCTCGAGCAGCCACAGAATTGAACTGATGACTGAAAAAATACAGCTGTCATGCTCCCCAAACACACACCATTTTATGAGAAATTTTGGGAGGAATGTGGCCAACCTTGACCTTGAAATCTATTTTGTTACTTTTCAATCACACACACGAAAGAACATGTAGCTGGACTAAAATGATTTGAGTCCCAAATGAAAGTGATTTTGAAAGATCTGTAGATTTATTAGGAGAAATACCCTGTAATAAATGGTATAAAGGAAATAAATGCAGTGCTATAAAAGGATAAAAAAGGACCACCATCCCTGCCCCAGGGGTATCAAAAAAGCACGGCTGTGGAAGCGATGTTGAAACTAAGATTTTAAAGATAATGAAGAACACGGTAGGTAGTTGAAAGGTGAAGCAAGTGTAGAAGGTCATTTAAAGAAATGTGACATCAGAGAGGTGGTAGGATCTTTAAAATTTTTTGGAAATAAATTAACAAAAGACTTGAAGATTAAGGAGAGAATATGATGAGCCTGCTGATAAGGCAACGAGAATCCAGCACAGACATGGAAGAGAACCCTACTCATGGGAAGAAGACGGGACATGATACGTGAAAATAAAGCCAGACTTAGAAAACATGGTAGCAGAAATTTGAGAAAATTTTCATGTATCAGCTTCTTATATCTAAGAATGAGGAGATCAGATGAAGTTTAACACTTTCACCGAAAGCGTTGGAGAGTGCTTTGATGGGAAGAAAATTCCAGTGTTGTAACAGGCCTTCTGGAACGGCCTGCAAGGATGTATTGTAGACACAAACACAGATTACGTGGAAAACACAGAAACACGAAATGTGCAGCTGTTAATAATCAGCATTTAAAGATAAGATGATTGTTAGCAGCAAATACACACATTAACAGTGCGTTCTGGAGACTGAGGATGCAGGTTCACATCCTGGCTCTCCCACTTAACATGGCTCCCCAGTATTTTGCTCAATCCTTTTGTGCCTCAGTCTTCCCATCGGTAAAAGGGGAATAATGGAGTCTACCCGCAGTGGTCAGCTTCCTGGAGGGCCAGTCCTGGTATCCACGCCTGTGCTCTCTACCAGCCCGTTCTCAGCACGAGCGCCACAGCAGCCCTCCGCGTGGCATGCACTTGCCATGCCCTTCAGCTGGAGAAAATGAATGATGCCGAGAAAAGGACCGGGACCCGTATCTCGGGTTCTGGTGCCCTTTCCCTGTGTCACTTCTGACACTTCGTGATGGAACATTACTTGCGTATTGGAGAGAGAGTTCATACATTTTCGCCTGTCGTTTCACTTTGCTGAATTTACTGTTACTTTTCAACATTCTCACTGGATCTTGAAAGTTTTTAAACCCTATCACATACTCTGCGTACTCCAGTAATGAGACACCGAGCCGAGGGCGGTGCTTAGAACTGGGAATAGAGCAGTGGAGAAACCCATGTTCTAGAGTTAAGTGAACATCTAAGCAATTAAGGATCGATTAGTTGACCACTATAATTCCTATTAAATGTGAGGACAAACTAAAAAGAGATGAGAGTTGCAAAGATAAGTTAAAACGTTTTGTCACTCCTCTTTGGTTCCTCCAGTCAGTTGATTCTTAAGTCTACAGAATATTTGAAATGATTCACGAATCTGTTCTCAGTCTTCGATTCCAGTATCGCCACTCTGGTTCGATATCTTAGTGTCTGTCACCTGAGCAAGTCTAATAGCTGCCTGAATTGTCACCCTGTAAGGTCCTTTTTGCCCCTGACAGTGTTCTCCACATTTCCCCTAAGGTTACTTTGTTATCTAAAGTCAAAATTTTATACCTTTACTTACAACTTCTATTGGTGTCTCATCACTTCTCCAACATTCCAATTCTTCAGTAGAGTCTAGTTCACAATCTCACACACACTTGTGTCTGTGCAATATGACGTGAAGACAGCCTTGTAGGTGTGATCTGAGGCAATATTAGATTAGGTAAAGCTCCCATTCGAATATTGCCATTTCTCCTTGCTGACTGTGTTACTCTTTGGAGCTCATTTTGCAGCTAAATATTGTAGGAGACTCTTCTCAACACACAAGTAATTACTCCAGGGATGGAGATCTTATATTAAATTATAAACACCTTAGCTAGCTATAGTAGGTCCCTCAGATTGACCAAATTCATCAAGAAAAATCTTGCGAGATTAGGATAAAATTTGAATCATGAGTTTTGGTCTAGATGGAGGGTGGCAAGGGTGGGGCAGGGATCATGACACTGCAACTGAAGCTCTGGGCAGAAAGCCCAGGCCCAGCCGGAGCGGTGTTCTTGGTGAGAACGTGAAAACGCACTGGCTCCTTGGTTGTGAGGGGAGAGAGGTGAAGAAAGTGAGACAGTGCGCCGTTAGAAGAGACAGCTAGTCCATGGCGTGCATCACTGCACCGCTAGTGCCTAGAACGACAAATTGCTCACAGTAGGACTCAATAAAAATGTTGCGAATGAACAAATGAGAGTGAAAGAGAACATACTGTTTTCCTTTATAAAACATTGATTTCGAGAAAGTGCTTTACGGACTGAAAATCATAGGTTCAGAATATCATAGAGTGTGCCTAGCACTTTTCAGAGACAGAAGAAGAAATATGCTACTCTAGTTTATAGAACCATGAAATTGGATCTTGAGAAATACAGAACTTTAAGAAAATTAGTGGAAAAAACAAAGATGCTTTGAATTAATTTAATTATAAGTGGCCCACCAGAAAATGGCTTGAAATACCTAATGTTCGGTGGCAATTTAATCAAGTGTCCAAGATAACAAACAGGAAAGCGGGGCTGGCTATTTAGCAGAGCCACGTGTTAAACTTTTAAAACTTACAGAAATAAAAACAAGTGAGTTATTGATATTCTGTTAGGAGGAGCAAAATGCAGGAATATATTTCACTTAAAAATAATCCGCACCCACGTTAATTTTTTGGCTTCAATTAAAGGGACCATGCATATACAAGGGGTAAGCATCCGGAAGCCATGCCACGTGAAGGGCATGTGGGAGTGGCCTGTGCTGTCTACGCTGCCACTCTTCTGTAAATCAAAAATTCTTTGAATATTAAAAAATGCAGTGGAAAATAAAATATCGATTTTATCAAAACTGAATTTAACAATACAGTCTTAGGAGACATTCTATAGGGGAACGATTGACAAACAGCATTTAAATATAGACCAGACTGATGGAATTATTTAACCCTCTTAGGAGTAAAAATGTTGTGGATAAGTAGCAGAATGTCATTCTTAGGCAAAACATGTTGAAGTAAAAATTGTGTGCCTGTGTGTGTGTAAAGAGAAGATTAAGCAAACGTGAAAAAATGTTCACAACTTTGAATGTAAATGCAGGAATGTAGGTTTTCACTGCATAATTTTAAAACCCTGTATATTTAATCTTTTGCAAAATAAAAAACAGGAAGACAGGAAAAATTTAAAGACTTCAAGTGGAGCTGGTTTTGAACATAGCTTTCTATTGGTTTCTGATGATCAACACAATGAGACAGAAATTATGGGGTAAATATTTCTATCTCAATTTGGAGAATTTTCAAAGAAGACATGCAGATAGCCAACAGACACGAAAAGATGCTCAACATCACTAAATCATCAGGGAAATGCAAATTACAGCCACAGCGAGATGTCCCCTCACATCTGTCAGAATGGCCACTACCGAAGAGATGAGAAATAGGTGCTCTGAGGATGTGGAGAAAAGGAGAGCTTTGGGGACTGTCGGGACTGTAAATTGGTGCAGCCACCATGGAACACAGTAGGGAGTTTCCTCAAAAACTGTAAACTAGAGCTACCATATGATCTGGCCATGCCACTTCTGAGGAAAATGAAAACACTAATTCAAAAAAAATTCTTAGGTTCACTGCAGCACGATGTGCAATAGCTAAGTTGTGGAGGCAACCTAGGTGTCCACTGCTGGATGGAGGGGTGAAGATGTGGCTCATCCGTACAGTGGAATGTTACTCAGCCATGAAAAGGAACAGAACCCTGCCATTTGCAATGACACAGAAGGACCTCGAGGGTGGCAAGCTTAGTGAAATGAGTCAGAGACAAATGCCACGTGATCTCACTGATCTGTGGACTCTGAAAAAACAAATGAGCAAACAAAAATCGGAAACAGACGCATAGATACAAAGAACAAACTGGTGGAGGGAGGTGTGAACAGATGAAGGGGAACAAGGGGGAGGAACGGACAGTTATAAGTCACAGGGATGCAGTGGACAGCACAGGGAATAGTCAGTGACACTGCGATACCCCTGTGCAGTGACAGGTGGTTACTAGACACAGGGTGGCGATGACATCAGAAGGTGAAGAAATGCTGGTCGCTACATTGCACACCTGAAACTAATATCATATCGTAGGTCAGCTAAAGATGAAGCTGAAGAATTTTCAGAGTTTTGGGGTGTCCTTCCCTTTAAACTGTAGGCATTCAACGCGCTAAGTTCTTAAGTAGGCTGCAGGGATAAAGTTTGAAATGATGTCAGTGTGGGTGGGAGATGGGAAACGGAGAAATTGTTCAGCACGGAAAGCTCACACCTCACCATTTGGTGAAAGTCAAGCCTCGCGCGCGCATATGTTATTTAAAAACAGCGCAGATAGTTTCCAATATTTATATTGCTGGGAGAGATTTTTCCACGCTCTTTCGGGTAGGAAAGAAGGAGGCATCAGAAAGGCTGGTGTTGTGTTAAGAAATGGATGGTGGCTACGCTGAGACCGGGCCCTCGTTTTTCAGTGAATCATTTTCCAGGTTGTGCGTGCAGGTACACGGGTGTGTGTGTGTGTAGGTGTGGATTTCACACAATCTTGTTTTTGCAATGGGAGCCACGACTATCTGCCCTAAGAAACGGGCAGGTCTCTACGATTCTGTCGATGCCATTGTTTAAAAGCATTTCCTTTCGACTATCCCTTTTCACTTCGCCGCAATTGATTTCTTCCCCCCAGAACTCACTCCTACTGTTCTGGAATAATGATTCACTCTTCCAGGCATGTTTCAGTGGTGAAGTAGGGACTGTTTCATTCAGTCAGCACTTTACTACTGAGGTACGAGTCTTCCTTTCATTCATGAACGAAGCTTCCAAGTCGGTGACTTATGAAATTCCGTTACCCAAGCATGAAAAATGCATAGAAAATTCGCAAACTCAGTTGCAATCTGATTTTTACATCCTTCCCTCCTCCTGTGGGAGAGATTTACATATTTGATTTTTATGTCTCTTTACATCTGTTGAAATGAAAGGAGAGGTTTTCCGAGGACCCAGTAGGGGGAAGAAGTTTCATTGACAAAGCAAAGGGACTCGAATATTCACAGATGACGGACCACTTTATTGGGGACAGGGGGGTGTGAGGATGGAGTGTCAACCAAAACCTAGCAGTTAATTGACTCACGTCGCACAGATTCCTCTCCCACTGATCTCTGAGTACTGTCATCTGACCAGGTGACAAACGGCAAACCTTTTAAAAGTTCAGCTAATTGGGGACACCGTTTATCTGTTAAAGTCATAAAGGCTTTTCAGTAGGAGAGTTCTTCCCTAGTAAAGCACAGATTCTTCTCTGTTTTGTGTGTGTGGGGGGCGATTTCGGAATGTAGAGTTGAGAGGGAGAATGCAGCCTTCTATTCTGACTAAAGTTGGGGCTACAGAAACACGTCTGAAAGCTGAACTGCTGCAGCGTATAATGTTTTGCCTTTTTCATCGTGGCTTTGGAGCTGAAGGGAGGTAATTTATGAAGGCTTCAACAATGTAGGGGCATCATCTTTTTTCCAGGCAATTTCCAATCAGCTATCTGTCCTCGAAAAGGCTTTCCTGGAATCGCTAGTCCCATAGAAGGTTGACGGAGAATACAAGATGTCATAAAACCACGTTTTTATACGAGCGATAGCTGTGGGCCCCTGCCATCGCCTCCTCCTATGCCACGGTACCAACTGCCATGACTTACAAAGAAAAAGTGTATTGGTCAAAATATTTTTACCGGAAAAGAGATTTAACATACCCAAAGCTGTATCACCACTCAACTCTTCATCTACAGAGTTTGACAGAAATAAGCCAACTAAAAAAATCTGTTAAAAGTAAGAGATTTTGTAAAAGATCGTCGGCATCGATATGTTGGAAAGAGACAGTGAGTGAATTTAGGGTGACACCGGAGGTAGGACGATGCCGCTAGCTGCCTGCTGTGACGCCCGCGCCGCAGTCCCTGTCACACGTGTGCAGGGCGAGTGAGAGCAGCCGGGAGCTTGCCGGTAGACTCGGGAATGCCAAGGAGAAGGGGGAAGGCCTGCGTTTTGAAACACGAAGCGCACAGCCCGTGCCATGGGCTGGGGTGGTGTCAGCTGGTCAGCCTGGGATACCCAGGGAGGGAAGCCTACAGAGCTTGACTGACTGGATGCAAATGGTGGAAAACGGACTCGGGTTTTTGACTTGACTTCCAAGCAGACGGTGTGGGGAGAAATTGATCTGAGGTCGAGGGAAGTCAGGTATTTCCAGACCCCTTGGCTTTGAGGCAGGTGTTGGCGATCTAACAGGAGGTGTTGACGAGGCGGTTAGATACAAGACGAGCGCATGGCGAACACTGAGAAAGAGATTTCATTCTGGAAATCCGATGAACGGATAAGCTTCCTAAGGAACAGGCAGAGAGGGAGGAAAGGACAGCGTTTGAACTTTCTTTGTAGAGGATCCTACGATGCGTGGATGATGGCAGCCTCGTTTCTCACTCTCCGGTGCTTCTTCCTTGGGCTGGTTTCGTGGCCTTCCTGAAGTTCGGGTTTCCAAGCACATGCTGAGTTAAAGTGGTTTCCGTGGGCACGTGCGTTTATACCTGATCTTAATGATCGGCTTTCAACACGTGACCATTAAAAATTCTTTTCTCCTCTAGGTGCCGTGTAGATAGCTTGCCAGAGGCCAAGGGGTTCTTTGCTAGAAGCTTTCCAACACTTGTACTTTCTTTTTCGTTTTCTCTAATTGAGAATGGATACTGGATTCGCTCTCGAATGCTTTTTTTTTTGTTATCTGTCGAAATGATGATCACATTAAATGATCATCATGTTAAAATGATCTATTTCTAGCATAATTTCAACTTATTGGATATTATTTTTAAAATACATTACTTCGTTCATTTTGCTAATATAGTTTACATGATTTGTTCAGCTATGCTAATCAATTAGATTGATCTCTAATGATCATGTTTCATACTCTCCATAAGGGGTTTGGAATCAAGGCTATGTCAGCCTCCTAAAATGAGCCGGAGAGATGATTTTCTTTTTTCCTATCCTCCGGAAAATATGGGCGAGCTAAGGATCGTGTGCTTTTTGAATGTCTGTAACAAGCCGTTTGTGAGGCACCAGGGGCATTGCTCAGTGACATTTTCTGGAAGCAGATCATTCAGATTCGTGAGGAGGACGGGAAATAGGCCCTGGAGATTCACGATAACCATCAGTCTGCTGGGTAGCAATTACAGTGACTGATGTTCCTGATTTTTTCAAATCATAACCCTATGAGATAATTTCCCTCTTCTCATTTTACGTGTCGAAGAACTCAGGCCTAAGAGATTAAGAAATGTGAGGTCATGCCACTCACATGCGGTGGCACTAAGACTTGACCGAGGGTCTCAGTCCAGAATTCGCAATAGTGGTCTCTTTACTTTGAGAAATCTCTTATAAAAAGGACAAACTGCTAAAAGTATCCTTTCTATATTTTCCTCTGAGCCCATTTGCGTTGTTTTTCTTCTTAAAATTTGCGGTGATAAAAGTAATTCAATTGTCTGTGCAGTGTGGACATATAAATATATATTTTGTGAAGCATATTTTTACGTCGCTTGAATCTCATCATAATTTAGTGTGTGTGGATTTATATTCAGAAATCTCTTCTCCTAACTATTATTTTAGTGAAGATTTTATTCTTTCTAGGCTTCCTGTTCTTACCTTCTTGACGATAAGAATTGAGCCTTTCTTTCTGCTGTTAAAATCATCTCCGTTATGAACTTTTCCTCTGTGAATTTGATCGAAATGTAGATGATCATTTAAATTCTAACTCATGTAATCATTCATTGAAATGATAGCATAATGGTTCAATAATTTACTTTAATGGACGCCTGCGGTCATTTAGTGCAGAAGAGGGGATCCTTCTTGGATAGCAACGGCGGGTCTGAGTAAAGTAAGACTTGCTAGGTCGCTACGTTGTTTTTGCTTTCTATTAAGTCAAAATTTGAAGCGTCTTTCTCCCATCTTTTAAAGACATGAATCTACTTTTTAAAAAACATTAGACTCATGGTAGGAGTTCCACAATTCAGGGCAAATTGAAGAGGCTGTTTATGTAAATGGAAATGGAAATATCTCATTTGATGTCTTAAGATAATGGGAATCACGCTATTTCACACTCATGGGAGTATCAGAACAGAATCATAAAATGATTTCAGATAATCTGAGTTATCTTTTGCGGCATCATGAGTCACTCCAAAACTTAGTGGCTTACAACCTTCACCACTTTACTCCTCAGAATTCTGAGGGTCAGTGTGATTCCTTGGGTTGAGGCCTAGAGAGCTGGGATGCCCCACTTCCCATTGGGAGTTTTCAGCCCGGGCAGGGCGAGGCTGGGCTTCCTCACGTGCAGTCTGCTGCTCAGCTTCTGACGTCAGACAACTTAGCGTCCTCACACTCAGTCGGTCAAAGCCAATCACCAGACATCCCACATTCAAGGGGCGGAATTTCACCGCCTCGTGGCATAAGCTGCAGTGTCACACAGCAGTGGGACACAGACCCGAGGCGCATGGTTCCCTGGAGACCATTACGTTAGCCATCCAGCCCACAAACTAAGCGACAGCTTGATACGCTCACTGCCCTTGGAAGGGTAAAGTCTGTAACCTTTTAACCTCATGTCGAGACGTAAATATGTTATATTGGTTTCAGAGTCTCATCCACCAAACTGTTTTTATGGCATTTTAATGAAACGAAGGTGCTTTCATCTTTTCATAATGTAAAGAGAGCTCCTTTGAGATGGTGTCATCTCAGCCATAAAAGAATAGACTTTATTAAAAGAAGTTTCAGTGGATGCCATTAATGAGAAATATGGGCATAAACTATTGGGATAGAAGTTTTAACTATTCTATTCATTTTGATGAGTTTAACAAAATAATGGCAAAATAAGAACATAAAAAAGAACCAATACAAAGTCTTTGGAATTTTTTTGATCGTAAAAGTAGACTATTTTATTGCATTTGATCTACTGTGAGCATATCGATGGCTGGCTAAAGGAGAAAGAACTGAAGTCTGTTTTGAATTTTAGTTACATTCAGAATCACAAATGGTCTTCCCAGATACATATTATTTTAAGATCCACATTCCATATCTATTTATTGAACACCTAATATGTTTCAGGCGTTATTTAATCCTCAACACTAATGCTAAGGAAAGAGACATCACACGCGCGTGCACACACACACACACACACGCGGTCGTTTAACAGGAGAGGATAATAGGGCTCAGAGTACTCGTTTGGCTAGCTAAATCCTAAGTGGTGGCACTCAAATTTAAATTCACATTTTTAGGACTTGGCCTATTGCTATGTCTTTACGGCCTTCCTAAAACTCTTCTCATAGCAAGTCATTATCAGGTAGGATTAACATTTTGCAGAAATATTTTTTTTTGCCAAATAATAAAAAATATAAGGTAGCTTAGTTTCAAAGGTCTTTTAGATTTAAAAAGTGGCATTTCCTGAATGCTAATTTTATGTATAAGAGGCAGGAGATAGACTACTTTAACTTCACAGAATCATCTATGAAGTAGGTACTGTTTTTAATTTTCAGTTTAGGAAACAAACTTGAAGGAACTGTGGCACCAGCTCCAACCATTTAAGTCAGAATTTCCTAAATTAGTGCTTTAAAAGGAAAACCTTCCAAAGAGATATTGAAATGCAGCCAAAGTTAAGAGACATTGCTTTAACTTGCATGCTAGACGTTTTTAGAGGAAAAAAGAAAAATGATGTCTTTAGTCACAAAGCCAAAAGATGAAAGACAGCAAATAGAAGAGCAATAATTTCATGATTTTCTTGTTATTTTAAAATCTTAGCGTTTATAACTTTCATTTAAATGTCATGTAAGGTAAGCAGTTTAAGACATGTGAACACAACTGCTGAAGGAAATACATTTCGCTAACACATAGTTAAAATGATTATTTTAATTAATGATGCATTTTAATGACTTAAAACTTTTGACTATTTAGGTGAAATACAAAAGCACAAGGTGGTTGTATTTTAGAACAAAAATATATAAATTACTGCCTGGATCAGAATTAGTTCCTACAGAAGCACTCAAGAAAAGAAAGTATTTTACTGTTCAAGTTCTGAATAGTTTGAAGTATAACCTGATGCAAATAATTATCTTAAGAGCAGTGCCCTCACAAAAAACTCACGTGTATCTTTCTCTAGAATTGTTTTCAAACTCTACTTCCAAATTAAATCTATTGAAATATGCTTAAATATATACTTTAGTATATTCTTCTATTGTGTGGTAAATTTATGTGTATTGAATAATCTATAACGAAGTATTATCGATCTGTGTGTAAACGTTAAATAGAAATTCATAGATCCGACCTTGAAACCTGTGTCTATGTTGTGCACAAAACTCTTACTGCGAATCTATTTAGGCTTAAAAAGGTGGCCAGTAACTTCAGTTGCTAAAATCACCAAATTATATAAAAAAGTAAAGATTCACCCCAAAACATGGTCTTGTCACATTGTAATGTGAATGAATTTCTCTCATAATAAGTAGATAATGAACAGGAAACCCATCTGTTCTGAAGAAACACAAACATAGTCCGTTGCCACTAACTTCGGAGCCGTAGCTCTATAACCACGATGGGAGTCTGAGAGAGTTCAAAGGATCTCATTCGAGATCGAACTTACCAGCAAATTTGATATGGAATTTATTTTCAGGCTTCAGTATCTGGACGTACAAAGGGCAGTTGGGAGCGAAGTCTTTCACAGCCCAGGCTCGCAGAATTGTCTGGTGGTCCTGCAACGATAACAATCAGAACCATGAGACGAGCCGGAAAGTGTCCAAGGCAGGCCCGTGCTGGATCATGGCATCGGTGACGTTCCGGGCAGCGACGGACCGCACATACAGGGTGGTCCCTAGATGATGCCGGAGCTGAAAACCCCCTGTCACCTAGAGATGCTGTAGCCATCATCTCGTCCTAGTGCAGAGGCTGCACAAATCACCGAGGCTGGGGCGGGGCGGGGATGGCGAACAGCTGCTCCTGGGCTGGATCAGAACGACATCGAGTAGTTTCTAGAGGGGGTTCCCGAGGAAGTAACTGATGGGGGGGGTCATTGGAACTGGAACACACAGCTGAAGAAGAGGCGAGAGAAAGGAAACTGCAGGAGAAGGAAAGGAAGAACCCCCAAACATGCACAGCGCAGGGCTGCGCAGAAGCTCCTGCAGACCTCAGCAAACTCCTTAAAACGTTCGGAAACGTGGACCCAGCACCACAGGTTTTCTTCAATAGAGCTGTTTCTGGTGCATTCTCTTCTTACAAACAGGTCTCTGATTTTTTTTTTTTTTAAAGAGAGAAACCAAGTAAACCACCAAGGGCTTACTTCTGAAAAGAGTGACACTTGCTTAAGTAGGGTCTCAGGTGGGTCCTTCGGGAGGGGTTCCAGGGGCAGAAGGCAGTGTTGCCTCAAGAGATGACTCTGAGCCTTGGTTCTCATCTATGAAGTAACTGCGGTGGCTACGAAGGGACATCATGAGCACACAGCGTCTGACAATCTGAAAGCTTCACGGAATGTCAAATCTTTTTTGTTTTGTTTATTTGATTGTTTCATCAAATGGACTTGCACATTGAGCTAAAAATGCGTATCAATAGTAGAAACTAAGACTGCAAATCCAGTACTACAGAAAGATGCTAGATTTTTCTAGAAAATTAGTTATTAAAAATTTTTAAATGTTATCAAGGAAACACAGCATTTTCTCTAAAAAGCATATATCATGGGCTTCATTTTTTAACTTGAAGTAGAACCATCGGAAAGGGTTATCGAACTCACTGAAACTATACTTCATGATTTCTTAAAAATAGTATAGATCATTCACTATAAGAAAAGAAAAACATTGCTAAGGACGCTGCGATGGCAGTTTCAGATTCACGGTTACTTTTTGATTCTCCAATAAATATAAAATTGAATGTAAAATTCCATTTATTTTTATACAATATTATTACTTCCAAAGCAGGATCCTTCTGAAAACTCATTAATTTCCCATTTTCATGTTTTTCACAATTGCCCTCTCTCCTCAATCAGAAAAATGTACACAAACTGATGCTAGGGTTGGCAGTATTCTGTCAGATTATGCAACTTATTAAAATGACAAAAGAGCTCATTTAATTTTACAAATTTGGCAATAATATATCTTTCAGAAATGATGTACCATTGACATTTTTCAAAAGGTGTAACTGTCAGAAAATAATATAAAAGAACAATTTTATAGCATAACAACAGAATGATTTTGAACCTCATTTAAGACATATTTTTTTGAAGGATGCCTAACATCAAAAATTTATTTCTGTAGGTTTAAAAAAATTTCCCATACAACAGATAATCTTGATTCAGGGATGCATAGATATAGCAGAAAAATATTGCAAGATAAATCAATCTATTAAAACATTTTTTAGAAATGTTTAGAAACAAAGACGTAAAAATTTAGTCTAAATGATTTCTTCCTTCAGAAATGAGAAACATTTTATTAATTAATCCCACACATTTATCCTTGGAATTAAAGTTAAGGGAAGAAAAACAAAATATTTCCCAATCTTAGTTCACAAAGATTTCTCCAAGGAAGTGTAATCGACCTTATACTTTCGGTCACTTTTTCCTTTGCTCCTTCACTGAATCAGTAAACTATGAATCTGCACGTGTGTTGATGTGGTAATGGTTTCAACACGGTGCTTCAACCCATGCTGAAGAGTATGTAGCCTGGGAATGAGTGGCTGCCTGCCTTTGTGGGATGAAGTAGGAATTTCCCAGGAATGTCCTAGAATTTTCCCGTGGGACCCAGTGGCCTATTGTGAGTGAGCTCGATTAAAATTGGGGGGACCAGGCAGTCCTTAGCCCTGTAGGGCGAGAACACATTACTATGTTAAGGCTCCCGGTTTCCCAGGACACCCACTTATTTCACTCCTGACGCAAGTGAAAACGACAGCGACACTGACTTACCAAGAGCAAAATTCTCAAGCCTTCCTCTTGTATCTTCTACGGGAAGATGCAAGAGATTTTTGTGTGTCTGGGATAAAATTGCGGGAGGCCTCGGTAATCACAGAGGAGGATTCCTTCTGCTTTCCGTCCGCCCGCCTCCCCAGAGCAACAGCTTAGCTGGGGAGAGGCAGCTGGAATGGTCCCTCAGGACTAAAGCCTCATGCGGAGCGTTACAGGAGGATGTCAACGAAACAAGATAACTTAGCATTTCTGCAAAATATATATATATTTGAAACATGATAACAGTGTTTTTGCAAAAAGAAAAAAGTGTGCGTTAGCCTCTGCAGAATAAAGGAGCAGAGTTTCGTTGACTTAGTGCCCTCGTGGCTCCAACACCCTGATAGGATTTCTGCCAAGTACGGGGAGGCCAGGAGGGTTACGGGAACCGCTGGAAGATAAGGTGGCACCGACTGCGACGGCAGCAGTGCCAGGCGGGGCCTAACACGGGGAGCGACGGGGAAGATGCGCTGACCGGGCAGCTGCTCGGCACAGACTCCACAGACGTTAGCTTTCCTGGGGTCACGTGCTGTTTTGCTAGGATCCCTGTGCCCACATGTGTAAGGATGGCTGAGAGAAGAGAAATGGGCACACGCAGAGCGCCCTGGGAAGAGCCTGCCACTCTTTATGGTCCAGTCTCTCGAAGTCTCTGCAGAGACCTCTGTGAGGCGCTTTCCACGCAAACAGAACAGTCGAGAGCCCAGGCTTTGCCCCAGGAGCACATAGGGGACACTTAGTGCCACTCAGGACGTGGGTTTTTCTTCTCTACCCTTCTGTCTGTCAAGACCTAAAAGCCCATGTGATGACCAGGACCTGGGTCCTCCTCCTTGGCCCCCTGTTCAGGGCGCCCCACCCTCTGACGGTTGCCAGAATGGGAGGGTTTTGTTTGCGTCTCCTCTGAGGTCCTCTTTCCTGTCTGCTGCTTGTCTGTCTGTTCGCTTGTGCCTTTTCTTATTGGGCATTCCCTTCACTGTCCAGGGATCCCTGTGTCTGAACCTACGTGGGGATGACCTGCCCCAAGGTGCCTGAGGACCCAGTGAGCACAGGCCGCCTCTTTCCCATGGACTTTGCTGTGGGGTATCAATTTGGGGTGCTGAGTTGGGAATTTGAGACTTTATATCTATCTTCTCCCTCCCTCGCTCTCTCCCTGTGTGTGTGTGTGTGTGTGTGTGTGTGTGTGTGTGTGTGTGTGAGATATGGTGATGCAATGGGCCATTTTCCCAGAGAAGATTCCTTCATTCTCGTGCCAGGGGAGGTGTGACTTGGCCGCGAGGGATCTGAGTCATTTCGGAGCAGCATCTCACATGCAGTGACGCAGGTTGCTCTTTAATTCTTGATTTTCCCCAGAGTCTCCATTGCACCTGCTCGTTCTGAGTGAAGGGCATCCCCGGGTCAAGTTCTACAGACAGTACATCTTTCCCTAGGGTGGGGGAAGAGGCCGGCAGCGGGCTTGTGGAGGGGCTCAAAGACCCGAGTGCTTCTCTTGCGGACTTCGAATCCCTGTTCGCGTTCGGCCTGACAATACCCCTGCTCGCAGAGCCATCCAGCGCCTCTATTTCCTGAGACTTTGGAGGTTCACTGGCAAAAAGGGGACCTTCCTGATTTGTTTCCTCTTTCCCCCTAAATCCTAATTTCCTCGGTCTGTGAACTCAGTTACAGCTCATCCATCCTTTTTCTGCTTCCTAATTCACGTTGCAGATATCATGGGTTTATATCTTAACACTTGGTGTGTAACTCACAACCTCACAGGTCCCGGAGGGCTGCAAGCCTTTTAGGGCACAGGCACTCCTTGAGGGAGGGTAACGTGGACAATTACATAAGCTAAATAGCTATGGTAACCGAGGTATGAGTACAACATTCAGATGAATCAGGGCAGGGGAGGCATGGGCCTGCCACTCTTGGGCCTTACAGCCCTAAATAAGGGAACAGAAGGTGCCTAATCGATGCTCCAGAGAGAGTAAACCATGATCCCGAGGGACCTGTGCACACCTGGCCTTATCTGCAGCCACTGCGAGAGCCACCCGGGTTCTTGTCTGTGCGCCAGATACGGCCAGAAACACAGGCATTCGTAGTCCCTCCTCAACAGAAAGAATAAGGCACTTCCTTATAAAATTAAACTACATTAAAAAAATAGAGGTTAGTGTGGGAAATTGCCATTTAATCTAATTACGCATTTACAGACATTTAGGCCTAAAAATATATGAGAGAGACACCTTTGCCAAAGGCAACTGAGCTGTGCTTCCATTAAAAAATACGCCCATTTCCAAACCCCACCCCATGCATCCTGACTGGAATTTTAACAAATGCCTGATTTTTAGAAACCCTCCAGCCTATCCTAATGCAGACTGCCTGATGTCTGCCCTGCTTTTGAGTGAGGAAATAGAGACCATTTGAACAAAGTTACACAGCATGCGATGTATACAATAAAAATGGGCTAGTGTGTCTGCATGTGACTCCCTTTTATCCGCAGAAAACCCAAAGTTTAGTAGAAATACCTCAAAAGCGCTTTGGTTGCCGGTGTGAGTGATCTAAGGAAGGGGTCTTGTATGGTGGCAAAGATAGCTGAGGGATATTTGCTTTTCTTTAGGACAGTTTTAAGGTCACCGATCATTAACATTGGTCGATTAAAAATAATCAAATTAAAAAAATTGTATTCTAAGGTGAAAAAAAAAATTTAGAAACTCACCGAGGATGTCCTGTCCACTTCACAGCGGCTGCTCAGGATAAAACAGGCCTCCGCGTCATCCATCCTAAATGCAGACGGAAAAACAAAATAGTGACACACGGAAACACCTACGTATCGTCTGAAAACTGGAATTTCCATGCTAGTTCAGCGCACACAAAGTACGTGCAAAGCCTGAGCACCGTTGAGCATACGTGAAAGTTAGGTTCCTAGGAGATCAGGAGAGTTTGTGAACAAACAGTTGTCGAATTGGCTCTATAACCCAACAGTTTACAATGACAGAAGAAAGAAAACCCATTTTATTCCGTTAATGGTTACGTGCATCTGTGCATACAGCAGGTCCTTCCATTCAGTGTCGTCATGACGTGGGCGAGGTGCTTGCTCACACCAACCAGCCTGTGGGTAAGACCGGGCTTCGTGACACACCCTAAGCTCAAGGGTAGATCTGAGGGAGGTTTCAAACTTTCTGAGCAACAGAGGAGGACGTCGAGCAAAGCCCCTTCTGCGAGGAATCTCGTTTGGCTTCCGACGGCCACAGCTGTTGCTTTGCAGAAGCCCCGGCTTCCAGGTGTCCGTGTCGCCCAACCACGTGCTCACCGCTCCCGTGGAATGACCCGCACGACCCGTGTTTAAGACCGTGTCACCTGTGCACCAGGTTGGCTGGCCCGATGGATGAGTGACGTCCAGCGTCCTGTCCCCAGCCCCGCTCAGCTCCCAGGGACTCAGCCTGCGGCCTCTCCCATGGAGTCAGCCCGTGTCATAGGCGGCCTTCCCCTTTTCCTGCTGCCTTCTGTTTTCCCAGCGCCCTTGACTTTTCCAAAGCATCCTGTTTGCTCACGATATGACCGAGCTTTGGTGTTGTCCTTTGCCCCCAGTGATGTCCCAAGCTTAACTCGTTCCGGGACCACTGGCCCATCTTCCCGGCGGTCCAGGGTCTCCATGCAGCTCCCAGCCAACACCACTTTCCAGTGAACCAGCCTCTTTCCCATTAGCCGCCTTCACCATCCACCTCCGCCCAGGACGTGATCGAAACTCTCGAATTTAAACCCGAACTCAAACTGCTTTGGCATTTTACACGTTTAGCCCAAGACTTTGATTTGCAGAATAAAATCAGTGTTCAGAGATTTGGAGACCACTCTAAGGGCGAGCCCGGATGACCCCGCTCACCCCTTCAGCTTGAGATGATGACACCACGCCACAGTCCCCACTGCGTCTCGCGGACACGGTCTACGGACCATGAGACAGCAGCAGACACACTGAGTTGATACTTTTAACCTTTCAATTTGACCAGCACTGGAGTGTGACAAAACTCTGCGTTCAAAAATACCCACGCGCATCCTGCAACACGGAACGTTCCTAGAATCTAGAGGAGAGAGATGATGTGGAGGATGATGGGGGACCTACTTGGCTCTCAGCAGGTCCTGATCTTTGAGGGCTGAGCCTTGAAGGTAGATGACCCGCTGTGACCACATGGGGATCTGCAGTACCCTTCGAACCTGCACATCCATTTCCGTAGGGCACAAAATCACCACGTAATAATCCTGTTCAAAACAGAGAGGGCGGTGGGGTTGAAACAGCAAGGCTCTGTTAGGCCACGCAGGTAAATGGAATGTCTAAGAATGTTCTGGAACATGCTAACATAGAAATGAGCTCTTGCTAAGAAATAGAAGTTTGCATTTAAGACCTGAGCATGAACTGAACTAGCACACTATCATACACATAACTGAGACATATAAAAATCTCGTAAATCAATACATTCACCCTGACCTATTTCAATTTTATCAGTCCCATGAAGAGCAGGTGATCAGTGCTGCTGCTCACCACTTACTTCCAGCCTGTGAAGTTTTCAGTTTTAGGCTGATTCTAAAATATATGTTTGTTTTTTCACGGAAGGCAGAAGTGCTTAAGGATCATTTCATACTTCAAGCTGTTCCTTTAAAAATAGAAACAGTGATGGGGTTTTATGTCATTTGGTAAGATCATGAACTGAGATATTGAGATTTTTCTAAATCACTCGTAAAAATATTGATAACACTGACAAAATTAAAAGTTTGAGATAATGGTCCTTAGAGAAAATATGGAGGTAATGGTAGTGGCGAAATGGTATAAAACAAGCGCTCTATAAAGATTAAAATTCCCTAGTATGCATTCATCATTTTATCACTGAAATATGTCTAGTGGGAATTTTTAGAGTTTTAAGAATTCTCCATGTTGATATTAATAGATATCGATAAATTACTAGGAATCAAACTTTTCCCCAAATAGATTTTCTTCATAATTAGAAATTCTGAAATTATTTATTATGTATAGTAAAAGAAAATAGTTTCTCCAAAAATGCAAATTAATTTGCATGAAAACAGAATATATTGTATAATTCAAGTATCACTTATAAATCAGTTTTGTTTACAAGTAAAAAATCATATTTAAAAAGTCCTCCCAAGTATTCATGAAAAAATCTATTTCAGGTCGGGATAGTTAGATATACTACTCAAAACTGTCTTGCCCATTCTCTCAAATTAAATTTATTTAGGAAAAACAAGACTTTCATGTAGTTCTTTGCTGTCTGGGCAGAACCGAGTGCCTCAGGCAGATTACCCAAGTCTGCGTTGGCCCGGTCCTGTGGCAAGTATCAGAAGTTTCTGAACGTTTTATCAAAATAGGCAGATGAAGATTTTTTTTTTCTGAATTTGTGTTCTTCATCCAGCTAGGTATGGTCCAACTCTTGGTCATTAGTTTCTGCTATAAATAGGACCTAGTTACGCTCCAGGAAACAGAAGAAAAATAACTTCCAGGCTCTCTATCAGCAATACCGGGTAAAATGGAAAGATTCAAGGGGACAGATGATACCGAAATAATTTTTTTATTGTTTTCTGATATCTCATGTTCAATTTCACTGCTTCATAAAAATATCATTTATGTATTACCCAAGGGATCCTTTTAATTCAAAGAAAACCTTTCTTTGTAACATTAGCACAATTCCATCTGTCTTGTCACGTAGATGCAGAAGGACACTTAAAATACTGTGTCTTCCGTCAGCACTTTTTTCTCTGTTCCTGGTTATATTTGTCATCCTTCATTTAAATGTTCTAAGTTTGAGTGTGTCAATCAGAGCCCTCCGGCAGGCAGGAGGAAGCCCCATCGGCTATCGACTTTGACGACACGTTCGTAGGTGTGACCGAACATGACGCGCCACGCAAGGGGAGCATACCTGTAGTCTTGGGTGAGCATAGAATTCGTTCAGAAAGTCCATAAGTAAGTCGATCTTCAGGGAGCTGACACACAGAACCACGTGCTTCTCCGTCTGAGCTCTGTGCCGGCTGTAATTTCCACCCGACTTTTGTCTCTCCATCCACAGATAGGCCAGCTGTTCAAACTGGAACGCATTTTTCACATAAGAAAGAGAAACCCCGACTCGGAAATAGAAACCGATGCGCTCCCGCTATTGCTTATCAGGTGGAACTCATTGAGATGTAAATTATGAGCGGTCCCTCCAACAACGGAGCTTTCAAATGGTCACTAATGCCTTCCAGAGGCTTCGGGTCTCCAAGGAAACGTATTAATATATTTGCCTATTATATCAGGGCACTGAGAGGTCTGTGCCTCTGCTTTATGTCCAGTTGATCACAATATGCAATCCATTTGTATTCTTTACAGGGTTTGGCTTTTAGATTATTTCAAGAACCGAGAGAAATCAGTCCTCAAGTTTATTTCCTTAATCTATCTTTCTATAATTAAAAACCGTATCATCCTATGACCTCGTTATCGTAGTTAAACATTCAGTATTTAAATATGCATCTTGAAAAACTAATGAAACATAACCTATCAGTCATGAGCGAAGGAAAATCCCTCAGTTTCTAATATAATGTAAAAAGGCATTTCTGAGACAATTTTAATTAATTGGCTAAGCTATAATAATCGCCTGTGTTAATATATTGAATTCATATGCCACCCTGCATTTCTGTTAAACATGCAAAAGTTGGTTTTATGAGACCTGACACACTGCTCTAAAATTCAACACGACTGCTTACCTGGATGGGTAGAACCACAAGAGCGACACAGATCATAGCCACCACGAAGAGCTTGGAGGACCATGTCTCTGGGGTGACGTCTCCGAAGCCCACAGTAGAGAATGTCACAATGCAGAAATAGAGGGAGTCGAACAGATTCAGCTTCTTCCCTATCCTCTCCAGGTGCTGGATTCCACAGATGCTAAGGACACACATGAGCGGTCACATTTAGACTTTCAAACATTACTCACTGGAAAGCCAAAGCACATTTCATGAGGCCATTTAATAGTTGGGATCTTATATTGTACAGTTTTTTTCCTTAGGAAAATGTAATTTTTAAGTTTTTTCTATATTAACTAAATACAGAATTATTTTGAAGTAAAAAGGATATCTTTAGAGAAATTTAGAGAAACACAGAGTTTATTGCTACTTAGAGAATTCTCGAGGCCAAGACAGTCTCCTCATTGGAATACCTTTGATTTCCATCATGCATAAACATTAATATTTCACTTATGTGTTAGCTTTTTCCCCAAGAGCCGTGAATGCTACAACCTGCTATAGAAAGATTCGAAGCTATTCAGTGATTACAATCCACTTTAATGTAGATTGTTCTCTTCGTCCACAGCTGTCCTGGGAGCCATTATTAAAACCGCCTCTTCTCTCTGGTCATAATTGATGAATTTCCATTAATTATTATTTTTTTGTCTGTACCCAGAAGTGGTTTTAATGATGGGCACAGATTTTCTGAGAAACCGAATCCAAGAATGTGCTCAAACGCAGCACGTTCATTACCATAATGCCCTCTTCTGTCTTGTCATAAAAAGGATGTAGTTTTCAAAGACCACGTTGAACTATTTCAATTTCATCCTGAATTGAAAGTAGCAAAGAATTTAATAATGTAGAATTTAAAAAGAAATAATCACAGCTAGCGGATATTAGTAACCATTCTGCTATCTTTAAATTTTCTAATCAAATTTAATATTGTGACTGGACAATTAGTAACATTGTTTTTTAAAAAAGCTTCCTTAAAATGCTTGATGTTAGTGGATATCTAATTGTAACAAAATTTTTGTTTATTATTCTTTATCCCCTGCCTAAACATTTGAGATTAAATAATTCGCTGCAATTTAATATAGAAAAAATGAACTAATATCGTATCGTGTTTTAACTTTTAGTTAATAGGCATGAAAGTTATTCAGATTCATTTGTGGTAATTGGCTTTGAAGTGGAAAGTTGCAAGTGAATATAATTTTCTTATAATTTATTATGAAAAAGACCTATAAATTTTAAATAAGAAAAATAGTTGGTATAAAACTAATAAGTGCTATAAAATTTTACTTAAATATATCATAATGGAAAATAGGTAACCTGATATTATAAGAGTATGTCACATTTATTCATACAAATACATTTATTGATGGTTTACTAGGGCCAAGCACTGCGCTGCATGTTAGAGATGCAGATATGAATATGACGCTCCACAAAAAGGAATTTCTAAAACTTGCAGTGAATAATTTTGACCCCAAATTTATGCTACTGTTACTAACAATACCATAAATTAATAATCCAACATTTAAGTTATAACTTGATTCATGCTAGCTTAGGTAAATTATACAGGGTTTTCAGATTACCTGCTCCTTACCAGAAATTTAAATATAATATTAACTTCCTCATTCGGTGATTATGAGGATTAAATGTGCTAAGGCTCAGAGCCCCGCCTGACACATAACAACACTCCTTGAATTCAGTAGTAATTTTGTTGTTTATATTCCAACCCGGCTTAAAGGAAATAGAAGCACAAAAATGAGCCAAATGTAAGGGTCAAATATTTACACAAAAATATCACGGAGCCTCTGTGGTCAACTTGACAAAAATAAGTAAATAAATGCACTGTTAGTAACAGGGCTGTGGGGAGAGTGGATTCTGGAAATAGCCTGTCTGTCCCTATTTGCTGTGGATTTGCTGTTATCCAGCAGCAGATGAGCAGTCACCTGTGGCTTGAGGAGGACCTGTAATCTCGGCCATTCTCTCTCCAAGCTTGCAGCTCTCAGCTGCTAAGAGTGGGAACGGGCAACAGGAAGGCTTCCAAGGAGGGTTGGGCAATTTGGAGCGTAAACCCGCAATCTTTAACTGCTCACAGCAGCCGTCCTGCTGATAGGAGCTGACCTTTGGAGGGTCACTGCTGTCACTTACGGAAACTGACAGTTAATTCTTGGTAAGGCAGTCAGGAGAAAAAAAAAAGATGAGGCACTATTTCTGGGCCAAATGTCAATACTAGGCCAGGGACTAGTTCTAAAAAGAACTACTTATCACTGAGATTGCTGGACTGAAACAAGCTCCTTTGTAACTACATAAAAGACTGCATATATGTAGGTCATCTGTGCATATACGTATGCAGTTCACTGACCTAGGTGACTACTAGGAATGTCTTTATACGGTAATATTTTCAGATTTAAATGATAAAATAGTAACATTTAGGGGGAAATCCCAATAGGTTTTTCTTTTTTATGTTTTTACACACACACTCATACTTGACTGTTATCATTTAAATAGGTCCTTAATTTTATGTAACTTGTGGGTTTCCTATTTTATGATTAAACATAACTATCTTCTGGAAATTTGATGCATTTGGGGACGCAGGGAATTCCTGCCATGAACATATTTGTTTTTCTAGAATTGAGGTTGATACTCGCAGTGTTGACACAGAATGAACACCCTTTAGGAACTGTGTCATGCAGTTCACTGGTAAGCTCTTGAGAGGAAGGTAGCGGGCCAGCCCAAGTCACTGGCCCGGTATTTTACGTGGTTTGCAGCCAAGATCTGTTGACCTTCTAAGATGACCTACAGAGATCAGGGGATAAAGGCAGCAATAACAATGACACAGAGTGGGGAATATTCGGAAAATTTTGCAGGTGGAGAGGGGACGAATCATTTCATTTTGGATATGCTGAGTATCGTTCCTAAAAGGCAAGCATGTCCAACCCAGGTGATAGTATGTTTTATGAATGTACTTACGTGGACCATAAACCATTCTTATACTTCCCGGGTAAACCCTACTTGGTAGTTTTGTTACAGTCCTTATATTATCAATTCTCAAAAAAAAAAAAAAAAAAAATAGTAACATGCACTGTTATAAGACAAATAGTAAAGATTTAAATGAGAAGTTATATCCATTCCACTCCTATCTATTCTTGAGGTAATTATATTTAGTAAATAAAGTATCCTTTCGCTTGTTTGGTATTTGTTTTGTTTTTAATGAAAATACACTTTTGATTTCAGTTGGCAATTTGTTACTCTAGGGTTTTTATGTCCATCTTTGGAAAGGGATCTTGGTCCATAGTTCCGTATCTCAATCTGTGTTCCCTGAAAAGCCAGTTCGGCAGATGTTGACGAGACACAGGGCTCTGTAGTCAAACACACCTGGCAGCTCCGGGTTAAGCATATTTTATGCAGCAAAAGACTTTTCCGATCCTTTTAATGAGTTAATGTTTGTTACAGCTCAGAGAACGAAATGTTTATAGGATTAACCAAACGAATCTGCTCACGTCTTAGTTTTGACAGAGCATCTCAGAGGATTAAGGTTTTCTGAACTGAATTATAAGACTATTAACTCATACCTTGCGCTTAGCCTGAGTGTGCTGGAATCACAGTTTAGCTTAATCATTAAATGACATGGATAATATTTTAACTTTGTGCATGCCCTGAATTAACTGTTCCTTGAAGGAATCTAATAGTATAACTGTTGGGCCCTGACGTTTTATTTTTTTAATAAAGACAGAAAGATATAATTTTTTAAGTGTCACAGTTTAAAAGTGTTGTATCTCTACCCTTAATCTCAATACTGCTTAAAAACCCATACATTTGCATCTTGGAAAGAGCTAATATTCCATCCAGAGATCCATAAGAATCATTACGTCTCTGTCATCATTCCCTGGTCTTTACAGACGTCTACAAATCTGAACAAAGTACATTGTGCAGTCACAGGCCCACAGCAGCCATACTGTGGTAAGGACAGAAGAAGCTTCCTCTCTCTGCTCATAAAGAAACTAAGAGAACATTTTTTTTATAAGCACTGCAATTATTTGAAATGTGGATCACCAAATTGTGCATGCCATATGGAAAGAAGGACTCCAAATTGTATCTCACTCCAGATAATTTTAGTTAAAGCATTCCCATGCCTGCAGAACTCAACCACATTAATTTAAAAAAGCATCAGGCCCCACTTTGCACTATGCCCATGCAGGCATGATAGACAGCACACCAAGCATTTAATTTTGAATCACCCTCAGAAACGAAAAGACTGTTATAACGTGAAATTCGTTTCTTAAGTGTCATTTTAATAAAATGTTCCTCCATTTAGAAGAGCTAACATCTTAATTGATGTATTTGTAAATCTAGTTTTTCATTCTTTTTTATGTTCTTTTACTCTTTTATGTTACTAGACCTTGATGGTCTAGTAGAAGAGAGAGAAAATGATGACTAATGCAAATATACAGACATTAACAAAGGAGAAACCCCTAGTGCTATGGTTTCCCGTCCTAAGAGAACCAGGTGGGTCCAGCTTGAAAGAGAAAGTGACGTTTACATTAACACAAGGAGCACGTCAGACTTCACTCTGCAGAGAAGGCAGATAGTGGTGCATCGTAGGAAGCGGGGAGGGTAGTGTGATGGGGCACGTGAGTGTGTGTGTGTTGGGGGGGATTGGACCTCTGAGCAGATGAAAAATCAAGGATGTGACATGAGGATGAAAAGGCAGGAGAATTCCGATCACATTAAGATCTTCATTCTTAATGAAGAGTTTTCGTATTCACCCCGAGATACGCGTGCGGGATGTCTTCAGGCAGGTGGGGACGAATCACGTGGATATTCTGCAAAGGTGGCTCTGGTTGCTGTGAGATGAAAGGCTTGAAGGGAGCCAGAGGGAACACAGTAAACCAGTTACAGGGCCGTCACGGTAAAGAGGTCATGACCGTGTAGGTAGGTGGGCTGATGGCTGAGAGGGACAGAAACGGGTGGATTTGCAAGATATTTCGGAAGTAAATCCATGGGATTTGTTGACTTTGTGCGACAGGACCGTGTTAATTTAAGCATGACTCATTTCTCTTGGGATGGCCCGAAAGAGAAGACAGTGGTCGCTACTTCATCAACACGGAACATTTAAGGAGCAAACAGCGTCCACTGGCTTTGGGGCGTCTTTAGTTTGAGGAATCTAAGAGGAAACGTCGCAGAAGCAGTTGGAGGATGCAAGGGAGGCAGTTAACACCCTAGAAACTGGCCTAAGACCATTTGGTTGTAATCACCGGGCTCTTTTCGGTGCGTGTCTGCAACCTCGAAACAGGAAATTTGGGCCTGCAGCCTGACCCCCACCCCTAATCGCTGCCAAACAGTAGGCAAAATTCTGCCGAGTAAAACCGCCTATTAACTAACCTCTGCTCTGTAAGATCAACAAGGTCCTGTCCTCTGTCTGTGCCTAACTCATGGAACAGAAGGCTCATTTTCACAGCAGAAATGCCAGACTGCTCCGAGGGCAGGTTCAGCTAATGACCTTGTGGACTCCGATGACAAAGTCGTCAGATCTCCAGACCCCGAGGCCCCCCTTCGCTGAAGGCTGAAACCGCTGCGTTCACCATATTCTCAGGAGCTAATTATGCAAGAGCAGAAATAACCGAACCACACTTTCTTGCCAACCACATGTCTGGAAAATATTTCTAATTCCCCTTATGTTAACTGGTAAGGATTCCGACGCGGGTATCGATGACTAAAACCCCTGACAGCCCAGTCATGGGTTCCTAATTAGAGTCTTTCACAGGCGTGCGAGCTGTCGCTGCCTGGGTTTTCAGCTGTTGGGACACAGAGATACCGCACAGTCCTGAAATGTGTTTGGGATTACAAAGAATATCGCTGAAATACTGGATATCGTCCTGCAAGGAAAATATGGAGTGAAAGGGCGGAGGACAGGTCGCTGAGAAATACGCCAGTGAGTGGTGTGCGACGGAAGAAACTAAGCTCGCGGGTGACAGAGAAGAGCGTGCAGATGTGTGTGTGTGTGTGCGTGTGCAGGGGTACCGGCGTGCCCCAAATGCCCATACGCGTGCTCATCACCCTCGTGGCGATGGTTCTTCACGCACAGAAGACTCAGCTGTGAAAAGCCACGGTGTGGCCTTCAGAGTGAGACTAGCGAGGGAGACAAGGCCAGAGAAGTAACAGGGACAAAGCATAAATTGCTTTATCTACGACGCTGAGGAATTTATAGTATCCCCGAGACTCTGAGGACACAACTGGAGAATTTCAAGCAAGAGAATGCATGTCCTGATCAAATCGAATAGTGGTGAGCTCGTTAACAAAAGCCTGCCGATGCCCTGCGTCGCTGCTTCTGCCCCAAGCACCAAGTGTGTTTCTCCTGGTCTCCTAGAGTTCGGGCTGACAGATGTCCTTGAAGACACCATCCATGTGTGTCATCGCATGAAGTACAGCTTCGAGCCAAGGAATTCATGGATGTCCAGGAGCTGCTAGGTTCAGTTCTAAAGCATCTTCTAAGCTGTGAGCCCTCGCCTCCCTGCAAGTTTTCTTTTGCTTGATTTTTTAAAAGTTATTTGATTCAGTTCTTAAAAGTGAAGAGCACTGTCAACTGTAGTTGAAAAACAGAAAATTATTTTAAAAAACAAAAATCTTTAGGCAAGTAAAAAAATAAAATGTGTAGCCAATGAAATACTAGCTTCACACACCATTAATTCCCATTATATATTTAAAGATGCGTTCATATTTAGAGTTCATAAAATAAAACAAGCATACATGCCAACTGTCTTTAGAAAGCGTTCGATTTAGCAATGGATTTCTTTTTTATTATCAAGAAATTAGTCGACTAACACTGGATTTATATGCCCCCCCCCACACATAAGCTGTGAAATGGCACCAAGTCAATTCTGGCTGGTTTAAGCTGATTTGTACGCATTTCACACGGCCCCGCAGAAATCTCATGCGAGTTACTGCCGCGCAACAAAACCGAACCCAAGGATTCAGTCCCTGCTCAACAGTTTCTGGAACTCAGCAAAGCAAAAAATAGTTATTGTATCCGAAATGGTCCCATTCGACTAGCCAATAAGACAAAAGAGAGCACAGAGCTTCACGCGTTACTTCGCAAGGCGGGAATCTCATAACAACGTCAACTCTTGTTTTTACAGCATCATTTACTCGAATCTGAGATTTTGAAAATGTGACATTGATGTGTCCCGTTCATTGACAGGAAACCTTGGTCCCGTGATAAGCACGTCTATCTTCATTACACTCGGTGTCTACTTAAATGCAATCGAAAGATCTCCCCTTTCCGACGGTGGCTACGAGGACCAATACCTATTTCACAGAGTGCGATATTCACAGATAAGTGTCTAGGGCACAGCTATAATGACGGGGGGCGAGGTAGGAACACTCTTGAGAAGTATCTGATTGGCTCATCCGAGCGTTCACATAGCTTTTGTATCGATGGCGGATGTAATCGCTTATAGGCGAACGTTAAATA
This sequence comes from Cynopterus sphinx, assembly GCA_030015415.1. Classification (NCBI taxonomy): domain Eukaryota; kingdom Metazoa; phylum Chordata; class Mammalia; order Chiroptera; family Pteropodidae; genus Cynopterus; species Cynopterus sphinx. The sequence goes on from CM057394.1 coordinate 19,722,979, forward strand.
GATCAATACCTATGTGGAATGGTCTCCTAGGTAGATAATTATTCTTTTTCACTGGAAATTACAACTGTTTTCCTGATCAATGATATTTGTTCAAAGAGCAGTTTCAGGGGGTCATCGTCATATTCTAAACTAACTCGACATGTTCTAAACTAAAGAAATTCACAGGAAAACATGATTTGTGATGACATTAGATGATACCCATTTTTCTATAGCTTTAATCTTTAAAAAATTATAAGAGTTTTGTCATATCAGATTATTTATACTCAAAGAGACTAAGCTAGCAATTAATATTGCGATTAAGATACTACCCTTCAAGAAAATTTTAAATTGTTTTTTTGCATGAGAAGAAAAATTAAGCAAAGAGAGCATTTTAAAGTCCAACATATGCAATAAATATGCTACCTCCTTGCTTTGTACTCATTGTGATGTCCATTCAGCTCCAAATTTTCACTCATCAGACGTTATCCTAACAGTATTATCCTTATTCTTGGCAACCACGAATGTCGTAAACGACATTGCTTTGATCACATGGCTGTGGAGGTTCTGGGGTCACTGCTTGAGAACTGATCTAGTCCAGCCCTGTCCTCTGCAAGGGCAGAATTTTGGGGAGGAAAGAGGCAAAAGCTTGGCCTAGGGGCTCCCTACTCAGAAGAGGTAACAACATTTTTCATCACTTCTCCCCAACTTTGCAGAAATCGAATAACGTAAGCCCTCTCCACTTGGAAAGGGAACATTGGGAAAGCAGATCTGTATTATTTTAGAGCGAAACCATCAGGAAAGTAACAAGTCACCTCGAAGCATTCGGTGCCATGTTCTACATCTTTCTCTGTGTCAACAGAAAAGTCCAGCACCTCGTGACCTACACGCGCATTCACTGGTCTGAATGTCCCACGTTAGGGAAAATTTGATGAAGTGACGTTGCTGTTCTTTCCCAAGTGACAAATTTGTGTACAGTCTCTTCAGCTTAGGTAATGAGAAGAGAAAACACCGCCTTCATATCAGCCTTTTTACCGCTGCCTGTCTTCGAGCAACTGGAATGTAAACCTCTCACGCCTTTGATGTATATTTTAAATACTCATGGAAAGGAGGAAGACGTGGCCGGCATGGGAAAGGATCACAGTCCCCAAGCATCCTTCACTCCTAATTTCTTTGGATATGACTGAACTTAAATTCACCATTTTTATATCTTTGATCAAATATTTTGTCTGAAACGTACCCATTCAGTATCAAACAAATTTCGTTATAAGCAAAAGAAGAAAAACCTGATTTCTGCTAACAGCAGATGATCAAAGGGAATGTTCTACCCATGGCGGGTGGAAGAGAGGGCGCTCAGGCCCCTGGGGGTGTTGTTAAGAAAGGTTCCATTAAAGATTCAAAGTCTGAGCCGAGCCCTCAAGAATGCCAAAAGCTAGTGACGACGATACAGGGCAGAGAGTATATTAATTAAAAAAAAACAAACCAAAACACCCAAGTCAGGGATTAGAATATCATTAAGCGACAAGAAGAAGGCAGAGGCGTGGCGCCCGTCGGGCCGGAGGAAGTGCGGTGTCAGTTGGGGACAGAGGTGAGCGTGGCCGCGCCGTGGGCAGCCTGAGAAGTGTTTCCGTCCGTCCGTCCGTCTGATCGAAGTGTCTGAGGATACAGACGGAGGTTCACAACCTGGCAAGCACATTCTCACTGTTCTGTGGAAATGGATTGCCAGAGACCAAGGAGGTCAGCAGACAGGCCAGGTCATCTGGGGAAAAGAGAAATGGCTTGTGACAAGTAGTGACCGTGCAGACAGAGAGGCAGAGGCAGCCGGAGGGCTCGCCTTGGGCCCTCAGCCTTGCTCACAGGATGGACGTCACCGGTGAGCAAGCAGAGGGCGAGACGATCCCAAATAGTTTTGTTTCTTAAGGGGCTGAGTGACTGGGGAACAATGGACCGATGAGGCGGAGGGGAAGGGTGCCTGGGAAGAGAGAGGAATCGAACCTGTCTCGACCTGCTGACGGCACAGCTTCCAGACTGTTTTGGAAGCCACACGCTCGCCCAGGCAGGCAGAGCAGAGCAAGCACAGCCCCAGAACCTTCCCGCCAGCTCTCCCCGAATGCCAGGAGAGGGAATTATGTTGGGAAGATTAGGTGTGGCTATAAATTCTCCCTTCCCTCCTCTCCACACTCTGATTTATCTCCCGGGATAGTCGACCCCTGCGGGCAAAGCAGCAGCATTTGTGCCACGAGACGTCGTCCCTAAAAAGCGTCCCTTTCAGGCAGGCGTGAGGCCTCCCAGGCTCAGAGGACGGATCCCAGACGAGGCTGAATCATTCCTGGGGTCTCGTTTACTTTAAAAATTGCTGAATTCCTTCCTCCGACCTTGTCTCCTCTCCAGACCAGAGATGGTAGTGCAGAGTGTCCCGGGGATCCTAAGGGGCTCATTAGGACACCAAGCCAAACCAGAGCCGTTTCTGCGATGTACACATTTTTGTACAAAACAACGTGCATTAGTGTCTCCACATCCTTCTGCCTCTAGAAGGAGATTCATGATTCCTGCAGGCAGGATGGGAGGGAGGAGGGTCATTCTTCCTTCTGATGAGCAGAACTAAGGAAAACGACACTTGTCCCCCACCTCTGCCACCTCCATGCTTCATAATCAGGTTTATACCTCATCCCTACTATGTGGATATGTCGTTCCTTCTGTTTCTGTTATAACGACCCAGCTTCATCATGTCTGTTTTTAAAACTGCCACACCTTTTGTTGAAGTGTATATGTTTTCCTCTCTCCTCTTAGCATAGGAATAAGTGAGGGCTCAGAGAGGCTTTCCTTAAAGTCACACAGCAGGAAAGTGACACAACCAAGATACCTCCAAATGCAAAGAATTGCTGTTTTTACCTAAAGTCCCTCAAATAGCTGTATATGCACATATACACATATGCCCCTGTAAGAAATAAAGCCTGAAAGAACATTTCTTTTTGCTAAACTAGAAATCTGCCCCTAAATTATGGCAATAAACACACTACTTTATGTTTGAATACTACTTTATAATTTGCCAAGCACTTTTATATAAATTAGATCTCCATTTATGTAGTTATTCAGCTCTGAGTCCTGTTCAAATTTATGATTATAAAATAGAAAAGATTTAGAGAAAGGCAAATAAACAAATAAAAAAAAAATCCTGAGGACAAAAGTTAAAGCATCTGGGAAATATCTGGCTCGAAGGAAAGCAGGCTGAGTGTTTCCATTGTGACTAGAAAGGATAATTAAAAAGCGAGGATTGAAAGCGGGTTTTCACCTTCACAGCAGGCACACTGGAGGGAACAAGCTCATATGAAATTCAAATGAGATATTTAGAACATCCTAAAATCAATTTGCTAGCAGACCAGGAGCCTAAAAATAAATATGTTCAACTTATATATAAAGATGTCACACCGATCCACAGCAGTTCTGATTCGCCGGCCTAACCGACGCGAACTAGACGCGGGTGTCGAGTAGCCACGCGGGCCAGGATTGTCAGGGACAACCGGGAAGGTTCTGGATGGCGTGTGCAGAGAAGGATGTTGGTGGGAGTGCGTGCAACCCTGAGGTAGGAGACAGCATTCGCTGGAGCAGTGCACGGAGAGAGGACGAGGCGAAGACGAACCAACCTCTCAGCGCCGAAGCAAAAGGCCTTAAAGTGCATCAGCAGGGACGGCGGGCGGGAAAGCGGCGGGTGATGAGACGGTGGAGTCACTAAAGCGTTTGGTGGGGGGCAGCTGGAGAGCAGCAGGACCCACGCTCCCGGACGAGAAGACGTTTGCATCAAGGTCTCCTTGCCCTTCCACTCGTTTCACTTGCTGTGCTGCCAACCTTTCGGGGACACCTGGGTGTCCCCTGGACATGGCGCCATTTGTCCTGTACGAGGCGTCTTCCTGGCCTGCTAGGGCTTTCGCTTCGCTTTGCTCTTTCTTCATCAGAAACTTCCCTGGGCTCGGGCCGAGGTGCTCTTTTTACACTCCTTGTCCTAGTGACTGGCGGGGTGCTGACAGTCGCCTGACTTGCTCGCCTCGCCCCAGTCCCTCTCCCGCACTCCAGGCTCCGACAGGTAGCTGGCTACGCAACACGCCGCATCTCGGGTTGCTAAAAGGCACCTGGACCCCTGTGGACTCTGTCTCCTCCTCTGTATGCTCCTTTCCAGACTTCCTCAGCCTTGGGCATGGCACCATCATTCAGCCAGTTCCCCAAAATGCAGCCCTCCAGGCCATCCTTCCATTTGTCTTTATCTCGCACCTTATACCCAATTCGTCATCAACAGTGTCGCTTCTTTTTTAAAAAAATATTTGCAGCAAGAACACAGCATGAGAGCCACACGCTTAGCACATTTATAACACACAGTGGATGTCGTGAACTTATAGTCAGGGCATTCATTAGTGAAAAAGGCACACGAGCAACCCAGGCTTTTAAGGTTCCAGCTTAGCGATTTCACCATCGCGCCGAAGAGCAAGCACACCAAAGAGAGCAATTCTGTCCTCACTCCAGAGGGACAACAGCCGTCATTAAGGGGGAAATCGAAGTCCACGATAAGGGACAGCAACTGCGACCAACTGCGTTTAAGATCAGCTCGAGTGAAACGCACAGGATCGTGAGAGAGTTTAAGCAAGGACTGAACCAGAGTGTAGACTCGTTCTTAGGGATCGTAGAGCTCTCTGTTTTCGCGAGACATTTGTCACTCATCATCACAAGAAAGCCAGCAGGTGACACAACTCCCTCTACCGCCTGCCCTGACTGAGAGAAGACTGCGCTCGCTCACTGCTTGAGAGTGCAGGTGGGGAGCACGCAGGTGAGCCAGGGCCTTGAAGTGTGCCCTTCGCAGCAGTGATGGGCCTGGGCTCTGAGCAGCCATGAGAACTAGGATTAGAAGATGGGGCCCTGGGCACATGCAAGGCAAATGGGGCCGTTTCAGACCCAGCTCTCAGGGCAGGGGTGGTGCGGCTAGACAGGTGCACCGTGAGACTTACACCTTATCTCAGCCCCGACCTACAACTGAGTCAAGCCAACCCTACTGCACTGTCATATATGTTTTTGGTTAATATGTGGCTGCTTCGCTAAAAAGGCAATATTAAAAACCAGAAAAGTAATACAGGCACTGAAAAATTATCCTGGATCAGCACACATTTCAAGGGTTGAAAGAACTTAAATGAAATAAATACAGTATTTTTAAAGTGTCCTTGGTAGCTTAACTTTTTTTTTTCTCAAAGAAAAAGTTTATTTTTGAAACGTTCATGAAGAATGTTGGATTTAAGAGTCTGCCATGAGGTGTGCTTCTTTACAAAACATTCGGAAGTGTTATCTTGGCCACAAATGCAGTGTTACGTAATTCTACAGCAAAATCGGAACATTTAATTACGATTTAAAATACAGACTCAGGTTACCCTCTTTAAAACGCCTGAAAATCAATTGATTGGCTGACTTAAATAGATCCTCTACATAATAACAAAGACACCTTACTTACTAATCACTGCCTCCAGGCTTTAAAAAATTTGCCTCTTTATAAAATGTTAACGACGCATTTAGCTACACAAGCTTTTCACCCGTTGGAAAGGCTTATGAGGAAAACATTAATTTGAATGAAAGGAAACATCAAGACTGTAAACTTTTTCATCACCCGGGAAATGTCAATTTATACAACAGCATGTTTTTCAGAGAAAAACAAGTCACGCGGCAGAAATAACCTTCAATATCCACGCACCCCCTACGAGCCCCTTTGTTATGTACAGTGACTTGAGAAATTTAATTAGCAAGGCCGTCCTGTGCTGCGAGCATCCAGCACTTTGACTTCAGGCTTGTAATTCAGACGTCAGCATTCAAACCAGCCCACACCTTGCACTTCGGGACTTATTAAATGAATACCAATTAAATGGCTCCAAATAACCGTTTTTCATTTCCCGTAGAGTATCTGCCTCAAGCCTGATATTTCCCATGGAATTTAAGATAATACGAGATGTTGGGATTTCACTTTTTCTAGGAAGGAATGGTATTTTTGAGGTAATGATAAATCTGGTATGTTTATTGTGGAAAGTAGGTTCTTAACCGATGGGCGTTCATTTTATATTTGTGCAAAAAAGAAAAAATGAATCATGCCTAAACTATTCCTCTGAAGTCAACATGCACTGTAATTTTGTGATTCATGAAAAGTGACCACAGCTCACCCCATGCTGTGATGCACAAGCATGCATTTTCTTTATTTCAAAATAATATATTTATTTTTGCTAAAATTAACAAAAAGACTAAATAACGTTGAGAAACATGCTGAATTGGAGGGCCTAATTACTCACACAAAAGAGGAGGTGATAAAATATTCTACGGCTAATCAAAAATATCTTTAAAAATCAATAGATGGTCATCTTAATATCTTAGTAAACTATAATTCTCCTTGAAACGTCACTTATGGGCCTTAGATAACTAAGGTTTATCTTTTTGTTTGACCTTCCTATGCCTCAGTTTCTCGTCCGTAAAATGATAATAACACCTGCCATAGAATGTTACTGTGCAGGATTAAACAATTTAATGCACACAAAGCAAAGAGATTTGTCTGGAAGGAAGGCAGACACTAAGTAAGTGTTAGCTATCATTTTTATTCTTCGGACACTGACAGAGCTCTTTGGGAGCGGAGCATTCCTGTCTGATGCTACAAACGAATTCATTTCTTACCTTCACTCTTCCACCAAATTTTTCCTGTGCTTAGTTGTATTTCTGCATTGGCTAGGTTTTGTTCTTTTTTTTCCAATGAGACCTTATGTGTCGTAGCTCTCCAGGTATTCACTTTTTTGAGATGATCAGTGAATTGCTTTTCTACACGATGACCGTCTTGCCTGGTATAAAACTAATGTCACTGAGCCTTTCCCTCTGAACTCTTCCTGTAGAGACCACTGGGCCTGTCCCTGATGGGAGCTTCGGCTTTCTCGCTCCTTCACCCTAACAGGAGACCTCCCCTGGCTGGGTGTCTACACCAGGGAAAATAAACATGTTGTCCTGGTCTTGATAATCCTTCAGCTCCACCTCTGACAAACCGCAGTATAAAAATCGTTTCTCAAGGCCAATGTGTTTGCCTGTGTGCACCGCCGCTTCTCAGAACCTAAAGTTTTTTCTTTATCTTTTTTTTCTTATTTCTGTAGTACATCCCTAAAAATATGTAAGTAACATACTTCTAATTTCTCATACGTCATGATCGAATAATGGTGTAAATTCTATCAAATTTCAGCTTCTCGATCGATTTTTCTTGACGATTTGTGAACAGTGTCTTAGGAACGATCAGCTCAGGGGAGAATACAGGTATCGGACTGCCTCTCATTCGTGGGGGTGATGCCTTTATTTCTTCTTGAAGTTTTAGCACAGCCCTCAGCAGACCAGTGGACAGCTGAGAATGGTCTACTCAGCTGCTCCTTTTTGTAAATTCCTTCAGTACTTGTGCCTTCATCCACAAAATGAGGATAATAATAGAACTGGCTTCATAAGCTTGAAGATCGCATCAGTCAAGACATGTAAGGTGCTCAGACAAATGCCCGACAGCGGTAACCTTGAAACGTGAGCCATCGTTCTCACTCTTGGCACATTGGAGAATAACCATACACTGTTGTCGCGTTTCAGGAATAACTCGTCTGACACAGAATTTAGCCTAACACCATATTGCCTAGATTTTTATATTAATAATAGCTGCATTATTATCATTTATACATTAAATGATCATATCCCCTTTTCTCCCCAATTAAATTCACCTTATGTGGCTAATAACTAGCTAAAACCTGGCTGCTCACTTATGCGAAATTCCCCGGGGACAAACAGTTTTCTATTTTTTTTTTTAGTGGAATACAAACCTGGGACTGTTAGTTCCAGATCTCCCGACACATGTACTTTCTATCATCCATTTATAATATAAACCAAACAAACCAGCATCAAATAGGACGGTGACACCACCAGCAGACCGTGTGCTAACGCGTTCTCCCAACGACAGAACCTGCTTCCTCACGGTCCCCTTCCCAAGTAGCTCTTTGCCTGGGAACTGAAATAGAGTTCCAGATTCTAAGCATCCAGCCTTCAACTAAGTATTAATCAACGAGGCACAAGAAAATTCCAGATGCTTTGGAATTAAGCGTGCTACTGATGTTTAACTAGATCATACTTTTAAAGAATAAATGTATTTTCTCCTGAAATAAGGCTGAGGGGGAGAACTAAATACTTTGGACCGAAACAAAATATCCATTAACCTAATGTAGCTCTTTATAACACTGAGAAATAATATGAAAATACGTAGATAGTTAAGTGAAAAGTAAAGTTTGGCACGAAGCAGGTGCCAAATAAGTCTACAGATGTAAAATCAGAACACCAAGCGCACTATTAATCAGAGCACTGATTATTAGCTGGAATATGTTAATAACTTGGCTGAAGCCAGGCACTCCGTTCCCGGATGTGCCAGTTTCCTGGGCTTTGTTGCAGGGACACGGGCGGAATGACAAGTCCCAGCTGCCTGGGAAGCGCGCGCTGTTGACAGCGAGGGGGCACGGCGGACGTGGGGGGGGGGTCGGTCCAGTTCCATGACAATGACACGGCGAGCAATTCTGAGCACGTCGCCTGCACAGTGGGTCAGCTCTGGGTTTGTGTCTCGGTTTGTCACCGAGCACGTGTCTCGTGTAGACAGGTGCTTAATGATGGCTCTTTGTGACGGGGAGGGGACACTTCTAAAACTAGATGCAGCTTTACCCAGCGGGTCCCTGGGAGAGGGTGAGATTTATGAAGGACGCAGCTAGCGCATCGACTGTGCGTTCCGGGACCTTTGGGGGCTTAAGTTATAACCCACGCGTTAAAAGTTCTTATTCTGAAAGGCACTGATAGTCTTGCTCTGTAACATACCAGCAACTAATTACGGTTTTTCTCACCACAGTGAAAATTTGTATGTACAGATAGATATTTACGCATAGACATTTCCATCTGTAGGCGTGTGTATATTTTACATTGTGTGAGATTATCACAAATACGTGTATATAAATATAAACAAAATATACATGTACGTGTGTATCTGAGACATCCTTTTGTAGGTGAGGTGGAAAAAGGGACATTTTGCATGGCTCAATATTCAGAGAGTAAGCCAAAAATCTTTATTCATAGGAGGGGTACTCCTGAATGGTCTGAAAAGTAGTTTTTGCTTTCATAATCAAAACCCTGTCTGCCACCTAAAATCATCCCCCTACTTGCCATGCCCCTGGTTTCTACTTGTCGTGTTATTCTAAGGTTAAATAAAGAAATTGCTCCAACTACAGTGAGATCAAAGCCGTGGGCACATTGCAATGCTCCGTTCATAAAATTAAAAGTATTTAATGTACAGAGAGGGGGGTGGGACACTACTATTTAGTGAGTCTAACTAGAGGAAACAAATATTAAAAATACGAAGAAGTGCAGAAAACCCAGATGCATCACCATGGAGGAGGATGTTTTCTTATATTTGCAGTTGCTATTAAATATGTTTTTAGGCATATCGCTTCCGTTTGATAGTATTAATGTCACTGTGCTGAGAGATTTTAGAGTGGATTCGTTTTTGTAGGGTCACACGATGATTTAGTTATCCTACACAAAGAGGACATGTAAAGCAGAAAAGAATTCAGTTTTGGAGGGTTCGAAACATGCCGTTGCTTTCTGCCAGACATTTTAAAAACACACCTAATGTGATTCTCGTTACTAAAAACCGAAAATCTCATAGGGGGATTAATGATGTGGAACATGTGTCTCGATGAATTAAGTAAGTGGCCCAAGGTCTCCAAACTCGTCTAGCCCTGTATTTGAAACAAATGACATGTATTTGGACCTCAGTGACCTACAGGTGCTAGAGCCTGATGGTTGTCCCGCAGGATGGAGTTTTTCTCTTTTCCACGCAAGCCCACTACGTAGCTGGGTTGACTGTTCCTCAGCTAGGCTACATTTTTCCAGGCCCCCCTAAAGCGACAGGTGGACATATGACCGAATTCTGGCCCAAATTACGCATGCAGCTTCTGGGTGGAGCCCTATCTTCCTCCTAAAGGCTGGAGTTAGTGCGTGATGGCAGGACTAGCGCAACCATCTTGAACCATGCGATGGAAATCCCGTTTTGAGAATGGCAAAAACAGGATTTAAGGAAACAGTCTCCAGTGATAGCAAGCTGATATAACGGCCTTGGACAAGGTGCCCAGACAGTTCTATCAAAGTTGCGAGATCTTTCTGTATGCTTGCATTTTATAGAGTGTGTAGGGAAACTCTTAAAGCAGCCTGTATGATATAACTGTATATTTTATATTTTATATTTTTCTCTTAGAGAACTGCACTTACGATGGTCAATTCAAATGAGACTTATTCTCCCTCCCTGTGATGATTTATGAAGACATTTTACTTGTCATGCTAGACAGGATACGCAGAGAAATTAAACTCGAGTTCTCTATTCTAGATATTATAATTTAAAACATTGTTGTAAATGTATGAATGTACATGTGATTAAAAACAACATTTTAAGTAGCTAAACATAACTCTATCATAATTACACATTGACGCGCATATTCACCTAGTGGGGACAGCTGTAACATTAGATAATATCTGTTAAAACTACCACTCAATTGTCTAAAATTCAAACTTATATACTCAACAACAAAAGCAGCTATAGTTGCATATAAAACAAACAAATAATTTAAATAAGGAGTAAATTATATAACGGCAATTTCATATAGATCATGAAAACCCTTTATCTACCACTGTTGCATTCCTTGACATAAGAAAGTGGGCAAATGTGTCTAGTTGCTGCCACGGAAAAGAAAAACCACTCCAGACCCAGACACACAGGCAGGGAGGAAGGGCAATTGGCCCTGGAGGACTGATTCATTGTGATGAGCACGCTTCCAGAACTAGTAAATGTTATCATGTAAAAATAATGTTTCTTTATGTGAGCATTAATATTACAATTAACTCTTTTCTAAATCCATTTTAAGACTTCCCATTATATTTCGGAATCATTCATTTTAGATTTTGTAAATTTCCAGCAATTGAAATATGGGCAAGTGCATAAGAATCTAAAAATTATAAGTACTTCTTATTAGGTAAAATGGGAAAAACTAAATTGTTCAAATGAGGCCGTCATCTTAAAATGAAGAATTTTTAGTAACTTCAGAAGTCATTACTGTTAGTATTTCATTTATGCAGTTAGATATTTCCTAGGTGCACAATAAGGCAACTTGTGAAAAGGTAAAACAATTTAAAAAGATGGCATTATGACAATTTTAGAGGAATATTTTATACTTAAAGGCATTAAATATCCTAAAATGTTTATTTTTTAATACAAAACTATGAAAGCAAATGTTTTAAGTCCATTCGATAGTTATTAACTGCATTGCAGATGCAAACTGATTGTCATACAGGTTTTTCTAAATCTGTCCAGGAATGTGCCGTGTCGTGGTGTTTTGGTCAGTGACACCGCACATACATGACAGCGGCCTCCAAAGGTTATCATGGGGCTGAAAAATTTCTATCAGTGACATCTCAGCAATGTCGAAAGAAGAAATAAATGTTTCCTCTAACAAAGTGCCAGGTCTTGCCTTACACCCGCAGGAGCTGTTGCCCTTGCTTTACACCTGGTTGCACACTAGGCCACCCTAGAGAGAAGGCACAGGTGGAGGCAGTGACGGGCACTGACAGTTTTTCTCAGCAGTGTTTCTGCTTTAAAAATGAAGGAAGGTAAGGGCACCTCTCTGTCAGCGGTTTGAAGGAAAATATTCTTTTTGACAACTGGCTTACAGGACACGTTCTTGTGATTGGGTTGTTTACAGCATTTGGGGACACGCCGCAGTTGCAGTGAATATCCACGTCAAATGACACCTGTGCTTTCACATTTTTTTCCCCCTAAGACTGCAGGAAGTATTTTATTTTTATTTTTGTAGGTGGTCCATTACATTTTATAGTGAACGACTGATCGATTTTCATCGAACCATTAAAATGGTTTATAATATAGTTTTTTGAGACACTACAGTTCAGTGAAACGTAATAAAAATGCCAAAATGTACACTCTTACCAGGTGAAGATAAGGCATAGTAATGTAGATATTAAAATCAAAACTTGATTAAACATCGCAGACTGTGTACGCTGAATGGCTCTATGTAGATCATTCTAAAATAATACAGAAAAAGATATTTTAAGTTTTGATAAATTTTAAATGAGTTTCATTACCTTAAACTTTACATAGATATAGCATATTTCCAGTTTTGCCTAGTTCAAAGTACATCTTACTATAGCATTCATATTACAAAGATAATACTATGGTAAGACCACCAAAGCAGCAAATTTCAGTTTACTCGCTTTACAAACATCTGTAGAGGCTGACTCTCCAGAAGGCCTCCTGTGGAAGCACCATCTCTTATGGAAAATTCATATTTTAAAAGATCAGAAAATATTATATTCAACTCAGGGGAAAGCAATTGCTGGGCCAAACTATTATCAAATCTCATTCTCTGAATCTGGAAAAATAAATCAGGCCAGGCAATTTATCATAAAAAAAAATTGAATAGCCAACGAAGAATTTTTTGAAGTTCCATTTCATTAAATTAAAAAATATTCAAATTCAAGATATACTTTGTTTGCAATCGACAGATAAAAAATAATAATACCCAGTGTAATTTAAGATGCAAAAAATGTGTACTCACATATGATACTGCTCCTGCAATTTATTATAAATTTCTAGAAGGTTATATAGTATTATAGGTCACAGTAACAAGTACATCATATTTCATGTGTTTTTTAATCATTTTATAAGTATTTAATAACCATTTCTAAAAATTAACCACATGAAAATCATTAGAGATGGAAATCTATGTTTATATGTTCACCTTCATTTCAAAATTATATTTATTATATGAATAAATGTTCATTATTAAAATAACTAAAATATGCAGTACAAAAATGATTAAATACATTGATCAAAACTATGTAATAGATTTTGATACATCCATGAAAAGTGATCTGTAGGAGGACGTTTAATGACATAGGAACTTGTCTACTACATACTAGAATATGACAAAAATTCAAATTACAAAATTGAACATACGATATAATTTAATGTATAATATGTGTGCATATTTTTCATAGAAAATATCAGAATATAAATTATTACTAGTATTCTGTGTGGTGGGCTTGTAGATTTTCATTAATTTCTCATTTTTTGGTTCAGCTCAAATCTTTTAATGATAAACTGTCAGAGTCTTAAAACCAGTATAGCACGAGATCACTTCGCCGATATAAAATTCCAATGAGCCATCATTTTATCTTCTTCCCCCACATTATCTAACCAGAACTGTTATGAAAACAAAAATTAAGTTGATTAGGATTTTACCTCAACCCTTCCTTTTTTTGACAGATGTGTTAATGAGCAGAAAAATTAACAAATATTAACCAGAGAAGTAAAATAGAGAAATGGAATGGAAAACGAATCCTAATTAATATTGCAAAGCCCTGCTTTGCTCTTCTCAGTGATTGACTAATTACTTCTCTCTGGGTTAGGTAATATTTTCCAAAGAATAATAAACACAACTGAGCAAAGAGGTTTATTTTTTTCCGGTGCACTTTTTTCATGAGCACTTTAGGCAATCTATAGTTAGTGAAATAAGTTTTTATTTTTGTTCCTGAACAGTTAAGACAACCCAAAGTTCTTTCCAGCCCCTCCATGGCCTACCGCCTCCCACCCTTTGGCCGCGTGAGACTCCAGTGGTCTCTCTTCATGTGAATGTTTAAACACATTTATCCAGTTATGAACTTTAAATGTTATCCAAATAGACCTCGTGGCCAAAACTTCTGTCATAATTTGTTTAAAAACCATTTAAAAGGAAAAGAATTCTGTCTCTACAAATTTAATTTCAATGTGGTAAAATTAATATTGAGCCTTTACTATGTTTACGCATGTATTTACACACACACTTTATATGTACATGTAATTTCATTTAATTCTTATAACAAGCCCGTCATGTTGATACTTTATTCTCTTGAAGATGAAGAAATTAGGAAAGAAGCTAAACCACGTGGCTCTCCTATTAAAGTGCTTGGCAGGTAGAGGACTCAGATGAACATATGTAAAATGAATGACGAGAGAGCAAGCCCGGGGGCCCACTTACATCAGTCGTAGAGCTCACTGGTAAGGATCGAAGCCTATTATAGACATGTTTGGGTCGTAGTTATAAACCAGTCCTTCCAAACGGGGACAGCCTTGAGCCAAATGCAACTGTGACAGGCTCCGAAGTCTGCATCTCTTCCTTCTGGCCCCCTTTTGTCCTTTCTACATCCCACTCACAACCCAAACCCAACCAGCTCTAAAAAGATGACCTTAAATGAGGAGCTTCCAGCTCCCAGACAGGGCCTTCTGAGACCCCGCAGACTTTTAACGGAATACGAGACTCCCAGCAGTTAAGTTTGCCACCATGACCCTGTGGATCGTTAAATCCACAGATCCCCTTGCCTGCAAAGGTTGTTTGTCTTCAGATGACTGACTCATTCATTGGACCAGTCCAAAGAGCAGCTAGCTTTGGTTCGATGATATTTAGAAAATCTCAACCATTTTTGCCTCCCAGCTCATAGGGCCTTGCGAAGGCAGTGCCTTGGCCATGTGGACATTTTATAACTTTTCTTTCTGAGTAGGATGCAAGCAAACTGGTCACTTAAGGTCTATTAGGTTATGCGTGTACAAGACACATCACTTTAATTATTTGACACCATTTTACCAAAACTTGCATTTTTACCAACATTTAAATACAACTGACTACTAAGGAACTAAATTCATTTGAAAGAAGTTTAAAAATGAAACATTTAGATATTTAATTATAACTTAATAAATTCCTGTAGTACGAGTTTATGTTTATGGGGAAAAAAACAGAATGAAAAAGAGAGACCACAAGTCATTTTCTCTCTGTTTAAAGGAAACATTGAAAGAAAGACTGAAAGGTTAAAAGATATTTTTGTGCTTTTATACTTACAATCATATTTTCCAAGGCGTGTTTGGCAAGCCAACAGTTTAGAAAGACTGGGACAAACAGGTTTCTTAAGGATGGCCAGAATATCTGAAAAACAAGTCACAACTAAACTTTTATCTCAAAGCAAGAAACCATATCCAGCAGATTTAAAAAAAGACGTAAAACAGAAAAATAAGTTATTAGACACTATAATGATTTAAAGCATGTGACAAACCCTTTAAACTCATATTATTAATAAAATGCAAGGAACAGATGATCTAATTCTTCGGGAAATATTCTTTGGGAAATGATGGTAGAAGCAGAAAAAAACAATAAGCTCCCACTAGTTGTCAGAGAGAACCATGCTAATTCTGTCATTAAATCGTTTTGTGTGACAGTTTATAATAGACATCGTCTCTCTCTTCCTTACAACTGAAGGGGAAAAGTGGGGATCAGAAGAGAAGCCTTCGCTTTTTATAACACCACCTCTTACTCTCCTGGGATTCAAACATTTTAAGTGACACGGGGGAACCATATTTAATTGGAGTGATCGTGAGTGGTTTAATCGAACTCCAGTCGCTCCTCTAGGTAAATCGCTCGGCATAACTGGCAGAAGTGAGCAGTAGCTTCAGATAGCTCCTTTTTTTCATAATTTTCCCAATACAACTCAAGGTGTTAGCATCGTCCCCACAAACACGATTACAACTATCGAATAGAGGTTAAAACCTAATTTTGCTGTGGGAACATGAGATCGAGCAGCATCTTCTTGGAGCTGGCACCCCACAGGACGTTGATAAAGAGGCAAATTGCTGGTTGGCTGTCCACAATCTACTGATTAAAGAGAAGTGGACGCGATAAATCCTGCAGTTAAACTAGAGATGAATAGATTCTCAATATGAGAAACTTACTCATACTTGGTGGTACCGTTTTTTAATTCCAAAATATGCATAAGAAATGGAGCGATTTCCGGTCTGTTTAGACCTTAGTGACACTTGCTGACATGGCATTTCATTTTGCTATGGCACTAAATCTCATCCGTCTTCATGTAATTTCACAATCCAGCTACCCGAGTGATTTTACTGTTTACTTTTAATACCACGACTCTAACCAAAGCCTAAATTCATTGACTGAACTAATAGGTGACGAACTAGTGTTTAGAGGTAAAGACTTTACTCAAGTCTCATGACAACATTATATTTTTTAGAGATTCTCTCAGGACTTACTGAGATGATGAAGGGAACCGCGTTGATGATTTCCAAGATGAAGGGTATTCGTAAGATCTGTTCCCAGATGTTTCCCTTCCAGGAAAGAATGAATAAAAATAGAAGTCAGTTATACCAAATCCCACTAGAGAGGGGGAAAGACAGCTCTCAGCATTTCTCCAGCAATAAGGACACTCGTACTAACAGGATATTCTGAATCATTATATAAAGATGCAGTGATGACTTGTAGGGATGATTTTTCCAAATGTGATGATGCTGTCTCAGTTTTGATGTGGGCTTAAGAAGTAAAACAGATGTTACAGTGATCCTCGAATATTACCTATGACACCTTTCGTCATATCTCATGGAACAAAAGTTACCAGTAGAAAGAAAACAGAACCCAGGAAAAGCGACTCGGTGGTAACGTGTTGACTATAATAGCGATTCTCACAAAATATCGAGTAGGTCCTACGCACACCATTTGCTAAGTGTCCATTGGCATCGACGCTGTTTTTACTCTAAGGAAACATCAAGGAAGCATTTTTTTCCATTAACCAGATTCTAACCTCTCAACCCACATCCCACAGCAGCATTAACCTGGACTGGCTGCGTGATCTCCAGGGCCCCGTGAGGAATGAAAATGCGCAGGACTAAGAGATCCGTGAGGGCCTCTTGGTGACAAATTGTTAACCGTTTCAAGAAGGTGACATGAGAACATCACCCCCCGGCACAGGCCCCTCACATGTCATCCTGCACTCCTGTGCAAACTACTGAGCATAATCACTCTCCTCTTGTCACCCCAGGACCCGAGCCCTCTCTCTGAACCCCGTAGGCCTTAATTTGCACCTCACCGAATAACAGTAGCTGTTGTTCTGCCCTCTATTATTTTCCATATATTTTTTCTCCTGTCCTCGTTTCTAGATTATAAACTCACTAAAAAACAAACAAACCACCGATGCCCAATTTGGAGTTCTCCATCAAAGAGAGGCTCAATAAATACTTGCTAAATTGTGTTGGCCAAACAAAGCTTTGCCAATAATTAAGAGAATTCATTCAAATGATTCCTAATAGACACGTTTTTGCTCCCTCAATGTTTTTTGTACAGATCAGGAAAAGAGGTTGAGAACAATAAAAAGCCAGATCATTCTATTTGTGTGGCTCATCTGAGCCTGCATATAATGGATAAATTAACCCACAGGAATTAGTGAAGTATTTTGAAGCCATCAAGGAAAGCATTACTATATTACTGCAGTTTTTTATCACGTACCGGAGAGGTCCAACATAATTAAAGTGGTTTAAGAAGAGCTGGCTCTATCCCCAGGGTATGAATCATAAATAGAGGAATGCCGGGAAAATGCTGGTAATGTGTTCTATCAGCAGAAAACTTCTAATGAAAACAGCTTACCTTATAGCTGAGATAACCAAGTAGGATCGTCTCAAATAGACTTATCAAGGCCACTAACACCTAAAACAGAAATTACACCTGAATGAGAAAATGCAATGAGCTTAAAATGATCCATATTCGTAATGAGCATACTGTATAGGATGCATAATGTGTTGTCGCATCCGTGGCTATTATAGAAGTTAAATGTGCAAACATCCATCTGTGCATGTCTGTCTGTCTATTGGTGACACATGCACACGTGATATAGGGAGGTGATGGATGGCCCTCTATCGTGCACATATAGGTGGCAGGCTGCAGACTCTCTGGCACCACAGCTTGGCCTGTGGAACTTCTGAGCCTCCTTGATAAACCTTTTCTTACTTATCACAAATGAGATTGGAATGCCGGACTGGCTAGAGTTTGGAAAGAACAGGTTCTTCCCTACCATGCACAGTCACACACAGCTGCCACACCACAAATGACAGCCTCTGCTAGCTACCCCACCGCCGTGGCCAGTGCACCCTCCCCACACAGCAGTGCCCTTCAGAAAGCAAAGCACACAGGCTCAAGTTCACTGAGACGGCCCACGCCGTCGCCCACCTCCACCTCGGTCGCAATGAAACAGCACCGTTTGCAAACACTCGACGAAAACAGCTCGTGTCGCCACTTAGGGACACTTTCAGGTTTTATTTGAACTTCAGAACCAGTTCCCCTTTTGCACTTTTCCCAGACAGGATTCCATCTTTATCTCTCTCTCCTCTATCGAATATACGATTCCCACTGCTGAGCTACCCAAAAGCTATGATTGCAACAGAAAAAGCAACTGGAAAAGAGACTCAAATGTTTCTGTGTTAAATAAATACTCTGAGCACTCTGGGATAAATGAATGGAATTGAAATAAGCAAGCAAATGCCTCTGATAACAAATATATCTGCTTTTAGGCCCCCAAAGGCTGTAAGACAAGCTGCACGAGAAAGGCAGATACCGTGGAGTTTCACATTTTGACTCTTGTTGGAATGGAAACTTTGATTTAAGTGAACTTTAAAACACAAAAACAATAAAGAAAGCATAAATGCATGGCGATATAAGTTAAAGACGTTTAGAAGTGCATACACTAGCCAAGCTTGCTCGTGATGTAAAATGCATAATCTTAGATTTTTGTCACAAATCCTCTGAATCAGTCATTCCTGCTTTTTCCGAGAGGTACACATTGTTAGATGGTCTCTCTAACGTTTTTAACATGAATTATTCAAAATCCTATTTGGAAATGAACACTATTATTTAAAAATATCACTAGTAGATAAAAGCTATTTGACTCGGTCAACATGTATTTCGTAATACTCTAAAAGTGCACCTCGCTGGAAGATGCACAGCATAGCTCAGAGATGAAAAGACGGCCTTTTTAGCAAACACTGAAACATCTGAAACGACTTATTTGTCAATTAATGACGTTGCCATGAAAGTCAGTATAAAATAACGTCAAATACAACTTGACTCAATAAAATGAAATGTCCAGACACAGTAAAACCTTGATTTTGTAATTATCCCAATACTTACATAATTGGAATCATTATCGTATATAAAATGTACGGGCTTCACAATCCTCGTGCTTTAAAAATGAACCAAACATTTGCTTTCAAAGTATTTCAAAGGTTGTTTATAAAGTGATGCTCATAGTTTTTCCATGTTTTTCCAGACTCAGTCTTGTCATCTCTAAATTTTTTTATGTTAGTGCTTTCATTCTTAGACTTTTCAGTTTTTGAAAAATAGTCAACTATTTGCAGGAGGGAGACAGGGAAAGAGCTGAGACGTTGTAATAAAGGTCGCCAGCATGAAATCCGATAGAAAAAGGAACAAGGACGAGATACAGAGGACTCTAGGGAACATGTCAACACTGTAATTCAGACATGCTGTCCCCTCATATCTTTCTTTAGGACTGCCTTATTCCAGGGCAGACCTTTAGTTTTATTTACAATTTGTCTGCCTAGGGACCAAGCTCTTGCTATTGGGAATACGAATCATTTATTCGTTGATTTATTTACTTAATGGTGATTTATTGAAATTCTACCATGTGCCAGACTTCAGGGACACAGGTAAAAAGCAGGCATGGACACGAGCTTTTGATGAATTTTGCAAGGATTGCATAACAGGAATTCCTTAAGTAGGTTAGGGAACTCGTGGTGCCTGAAAACCGCCGGTCAACCTTGTTTTTCTCTGCACCCTCAAAAGTTCGCCCTAGTCTAATCCTGATCACGAGGAAATTCTCCGAGGGATAAAAGCGTTAGTCTGAGATGTGCATCAAGGTTAAGCAATCAAACAAACTCATTTTTAATATCCACAATTTCTCTCCAGTAGTGTTTCTCCGGGAAATATGAATAAATCGAGAAATATAGGGCTAAAACAAAGCTGTACATAACCTGTAGGCCCCACAAAGGCAGACTTCTGTTCACCCAAAAGATGTGAGACCTACGAAAAGAATAAGAAGATGTTAGTTTTAAAAATATGAAAAGCGCATTCATTTTTAAGTTTTGATCAAAGTGGGAAGTATTTAAATAATGCTAACATAAAAAGGCAATGGGATATCAAAATGAAAAGAAATAGCTTTATAGTGTTGCGATTTTCTTTTTGATACTATTCATTTCTAGTCCAGGGAAAACCCCTTTTGAATTTGTTTTCTGTATCATGTTAATAATGGAAGAAAAGATAACGGGTCATTGTTTTAGACAGTGATTACGGCGGGGTATAAAATCCTCAGACCCTTTACGAGTCAAATTTCCCACTGGAAAGTCACTTCAGGGTCTTCTGTGAGCTCTAAGGTTTTGTTAACTTTAAAGCCGATAATATTTCTACGATACAAAATCAACAGTATAAATAATCTGAAAAAAGCCTGAAACTCAGCTTGTGGAGCACATTAATAGTTCTGATGTGGACTGCGGTTAGCGTAGAACATCATGCGAGAAGGGCATCGGTGTTCTTGTATCTCTCTCAAAACTCATTTTATCTTCGACGTTGAACGTTGTTTATCGTCTGCAGAGAACATCGACACCCGTCTAGCGCCCCAGCAGTTAAAATTCTCCACTTTTTATGCCCTACTCTTATCTACATTATCTGGTATGTAGTTGATTCCAATGGGAGTCATTCACAGAAATACCCCCTCCTCGGGAAAAAGTGAAAACAGCCACATTGTGCTGCCCCCAAAGTGCCAATAAAACCGTTAAAAAAAAAAAGAAAAAGGATAAAACCTAATTATTCTTTATAGTTATGAAACCTGGGACCCCCTCCCATAAAATACAAGCTAATTTTAAAACTTTACGTCCTTTTCTTTTTGGTAATATGTTTAACCAAGAGCAATAAACCCTCTGGCATTTGAGAAGTCAGACCCAGAGCAAGTACGTAAGAGTTAAGAGGGGATTTATACAGATAGCAAAGTGGTGCCCGACAAAACCCACTAACTAGTGAAATACGTAACAATATCTCGGAAAGTAGAGATAGATAGATAGATAGATACATGTTTGTCAGCACGTTCAGAGGGAGATTGATAATTAACATGGACTTTCTAAAAGCCAGTTATAGCAGACAAAAGCGATTTTCTTTGGTCTGGGATCTTGTTTCTATGGGTCCTGAAATATCAGAGTATTTAAATTAAAATGAAACTTCGTAAAAAGGGGTTTTTTTTGGAGGGACAAGACCGTGTGATGCGGAATAGGTTTCATAATCCTTAAAAAACATTTCCACAAATCTCAGATCTATCAGTTTCAAGGTAAAGACAGATTTCCGATGGAAACTCCTCTTTTTCCCTCATTTACTGAGCACTAAATTGGATCACGACAGAGAAGGAAGATGGATAAATGGCAATAAAAAGCCAGTGCCCAGACTCTCCTTCAGAACACGGATCTGTCATGACAAAGGAATGTGGTTTCTGACGTGTCCTTTCTTCTCTTAATCGTTGGTACCTGAAAGAAGAAACCACCTTTGGATTGTGCATGTAGCTGAGCACGTGTGTTGCTCTATTTGGCACCGATTATAAATGCAAATGCAAATACCATAGATTCCTGTGCCTATCACTTGGTGCTAAAAACTAATAATCCAACATTTTAAGGTGAAGAAGGAGGCATGAGTTTTGACCCAGAGTGAAAAGCTGAGCATCAGGAGCAGTGAGTCGAGGCTGATGGCTCATCTCTCGACGAAATTCATAAGCTACACCCTGGGTGTGTCATGTCCTTTGCTAATGCACATAAGTCACTGACGAGTTTGTCATTTGCCCCAGTCTCCTACATTAACCATCATTTTTTTTGGCGCATCCTTCGGTCTCTCCATATTTGCCATAACTTCAATCGGTTTTGACTCCTGCAAGGACTTAAAAGTAAAGCAAAGCAGCACAAAATATCCGTAGCTTTATTATGTCAGAAGCTCTAATTAAATAAATCTTGCTGAATTAGCCTCATTATTTTAAAATAGAGCCTGTGCCCAGAAAGGCCACTTCTGTTTTTCATTAACCGACGCTGCTCTGACAATGGGGACTCAACAGAACACGGGTTTCGAGATGGAGCCATGAGTTATTCTGGTTGTTTGCTAATTGCAGTAATCTGATTTTTCAAATGTATATCCTCTGTAATTATGGCTGAGCCTTCTTAGGAATACGGCACAGAAGGTAATTGCAGGAAACTTTGTTCCTCTTAGCGTTTTCGCATAATATAATTTTACTCTGCTGTCACCCGCCAACGCCTTTTACCCTCGGAGGGACTCTCTCGTGGCTCGATTGATGCTTTTCAGGTCTCTCTCATGTACGTGTTATTTTTAAATCACCAAGTCTTAAAAAGAATTCCGGCATGTTTTTTGGAAGGGTTGGCAAGGGGAGCCATTCTCCATAACCCGTAGGCAGAAGACGTGATGAATGTCAGAAACGCTGGCATCTCTAGGTGCTGGTCTTCCATCTCCTGGAGGTTGCAATACGATCGATAATACTGTCGCACATCACTCCATTAATTTAGCAACATTCAGTGACCCACGGGGTCCTGTGCTAAGTATGAGGCTCCAGAATATGGGGGAGGGGCAGGGGGAGGTGGATGAGCAGAAGGAGGCGAAGTCACCAGGACGGTGGGGCCCCTTACAGGCCATTGGCTCACGTTGGCAATCAGAGCAGACCTGTGACGAGGTCCGACACGTTTTAAAGGAAGCCTGGCTGCTGCTATATGACAAGTGACCCAAAGAAGAGTTGGACAGAATTAGTGGGATTGGTCAGGAGGGTCACTGTGCTCATCTGGGGGAGGGGATGTGGCTTGCAGTGAGTGGTCCCAGGCTGGTCTCTGGGAGTACTTAGGTGTCCCAGGGGTGTACTTAGACGGCAGAGCAGGGGACAAAATGAGAAGCTGAGCTTGACTCCGAGGCATTTGGCCACAGCGTCTGGGTGGATCTGCTGTTCATCAGCTCAAGTGCACCAGGCCGGGGGCAGAGCAGGGTTTGAGGGATGTTTGACGCTGTCATTCGCTGACCTGAGCACAGAGAGGCTGACTGCAACGTGGCGAGCTTGCACGCCTCCTAGACACCTAGGGAGAGAGACCCACTACGCATCTGGAGATGAATGGTGCTGGCTTCGTGGGGTCGGCGACTTAAATGGAATAAAAGGTATAAAAAGCAGCACGGAGGGCCTCAAGGAGAAGGGCAAGGGCGAGGAAACGTCGCCTTTCTCCACGGATCGTGGGAATAATAAGGTTAAGTGTATGTCGGGGGAAATCACGTGCCTCAAACCACTAGTCCGATGCCAGAAAAAGCAGCGACTCCAAAATATAAGACCTTCACACAGAACAAAAATTCCCTGATGGTAGACAACGTTTAGGTGTTTTTGTTTTTTTAATGACAGCTGTGTCTTCATTTACAGCAATAGGAACACGGACTAAGTACTCAATAAGGGTACAGTGAGATATCCAGGATGCGATTTCATTAAACTAATTCCTAAAGAATTATCCCATGAATTGTTGCACAACAAAATTTAACTCATTAATCTGTACCTTGTCCCTTTAATAATCATTTTCACTAAACAAGCTGCAGAGTAAGCAATTGATTCAAATGTGTATTATGCCCTCACTTTCCATTTTCCTTTGATCTTTTTTATTTTTTAAAATTTAAAAAAATTTTCTTAGAGCAAACCTCCATATGAGAAAAATAATTGTACAGAGGTGAGCCATCCAATGTGTTTTCTGCTTCGAGAATTATCTTAACGTCATAGGACAGGGGTCCAAGGTGATGATGATGATGATGAAATAAAGATCATTCATGACATTGTACTCCCAGTCCCCTCCCCTGTTGCTTCTGGCCAAAAATAGAGACTAAAAAATTAAGTCCAAAAGCACATAGCAATGCAAGTTAATCAAAGCAGCACGATAATGAATGAAAAATAAGTTAAATCAGTAAGTCATGTGGCTACACAAGTTAATTCTGAGACGTGACATAGTCATGCATCAAACATCAAATTTCTACTCAAGAGTAACCAACAATAAAACCTTTACGGGTAGGTGTCCCATGTTAGCTTTAGAGGAACAGATGAAGAAAATAAGAAGAGATGTTTAAAAAGAAACTATAAGGGTTATATTCACGTATTTCCTGAGAGGCAGATCGATTTACTTGCAATGAACACTTTCTAAAATGTCCTTGGAAAAAATTCTATGCAATATCTTTTAAAAATAATGCAAAAATAATAATAAATACAAATTATTAAATTATAATAATAAATACAAATAATAATAAATACAAATATATAATAAATAAATAATAATAAATTATTAAATTATAATTTAAACTAATGAAAAACTATTATTGAGGGTCCGACAAAAAGGCCTTACCATTCATTTCCTTGCGAAGGGTGTTCTAGCAGCACTCGGATGATGTATAATAAGCAGCTTAATAGTTTGAGGGAAAAATTGAACAGACGTATTCTTAGACCTTTAAACAAACAACAGAAATGCGATTTTCATTTGAACCGAGTTCACAAAAGACTAAAGAGAATTGTCAAAGATGTCAGCGTTCAGCACAGCACTTAGGTCGTACTTAGAAGCGACAGTGGCCTAACTGTCTAAACCCTCTGGAGCTCTAGGGAGCTGAATTGTAATGAGCCGAGTATGGAGACAAAAAGTGAGTGACAGAGTGCACAAACTGCAAGTGACGGCAAGCACTATAGACTGAGAGCAAGTCTGCACTTGAGCATTTGGAAGCCACAAAAGTCATGGCCAATCGAGACCGGTTCAAATACGCTGAGCAGTTTGAGCATTTTCTGCATCCTTGAAGTTTGGGGTGAGTCTCCGCTAGCTGGAAAACCTAGCTGCTTACGAAGTCACAGCATAAGTTATGAATCTCGTAGATTTAATTATCGTGATAATCGCATGGATAATTATACATTGTACTTTTAATTAGTAATTATGTCATTAGAAACCATAATAGCATGGTATACGCTGAGAACTATACACACATTTCTAAATTTGACCAGCTGAACCTTACTTTTCACTTTAGATCAAAGACCGATAATCTCATAAAATTTTCGTGGGAATTAAGATTGCCGGATTCCTTCAAAACTGTGTAGGCCACAGTTATGTTCAGCCTTAACGATGCAGAACAATTCAGATTAAGCAAAACACGCTTAAATCTGCTGAATAGAAACATCACCTTTCCTGCAGTTATCAGGTAGTAGCTGACTCATGCATCACGAATACAATCATGAGAAAGGCCTTCCTATAATTATGACTTAATAAAATCTGGAAATGAAATGTCACTTTTTTTTCTATACGGTACGTGAGTGTACTCGAGGTGACATTTCTTAACCGTAAAAGGTTAATGTTGCGTAATTGTGCAGTTTGTCCTAGGCTTTTCTGCTGCACTGCGAGGTACACATTTTATGGGTTAGCTCCTTTATAAAGTTTCTTTAAATTATTAATGAAATTGCCCTGGTTTTATAGAATTTGTGTCCCCACTGACTGCTTAGTCAAAGCTGGCTGCTGGCGAAATAGTCAAATTATGCATTTATTTTTCTGGCCTGGAGAGATGGGATTAGCATGAAAACCAAGCAAACCTTCCATGCAGATGTTGAGGTCCCTTTAGCTATATCCTGGTGGGGCTTCCCTAGAAACTCTAAGTAACCAGGTTAGAAAGGCATGATTAGCCTTGACCTTAAAGCTAACCTGCCATTAAGTCTCTAACGAATGTGCCTTAAATGTTGAAATATTCCCCTCAGTCAGTATTTGGATAATTTCTCACAGCGCAGGCTTTTCTCTTTGAATCCTACAGAGGCTCAATGTAATTAAGGACCAACCCAGGAGGATACAGGGGTCACAATTCAGAAAGAGCAAAGTCTACACCCATCTACTATAGACCTCTCTACCGTTTGTGGCACCGGTTTTAAGCAATAATCATGTGAAAAAATTGTACATCGGCTCATTCTACATGGCTCTTAAACATCCATGGTATCCATGGGGGAGGCAACAAGATCCCACTAACACTTCAGCCTTAAACAGGCTTAGAAAGTCTGTGACTGTGCCAATGTCACGTCCTCTTTTAAGTCCCTGGTTTCCCCAATTTGGCTGATGGTAAGAGCCATAGGGGCTGTTAAAATCTGAGCGTCGCCCTGCGCTTTCTGGCTTAAGATCGCCAGAGAAGGCCTCTAGCAAGCTGGACATGTCAGGACGCCCTAGATGTTTCCTCTCCTTGGGCACAGTTAGGAAACACTGAGCCTTTCCTCACAAAATCAGATAATTATCCTCTGTATGAGTCACTCAGAATCACGAGAACCTTCTCGTAATAAGATTAGGTGTCCCTCACAGCTAAAATATGGAGACCATCTCGCTTATTTTCCTCCATGTCCCTACTGACCTAGATGGCCCACTCAGAAGCTACTTACTGATGTGGGATTTGGAGAGTTAAAAGAATTCAAGAAGCCTAACCAGCACCAGATGTAAAATCCATAGTTCTCTAACATTTTGCTGCCTGGCAAACGTGATTAGCAATTGTATTCTCTCCATCAACGACACGTTGAAAAAGGACAGCTTTTGAGGTAAATACACGTACAGACACATCGACGGGGATAAAACAGATGACTTACTTGATCTCTGGTTTTTAATAAAAAATAACTTTAGTCTCTCTTTAAATGTGTTTTCATTCATATAGAATTCAACTTGTACCCTGCAAACAGAAAACAAGAGCATAATTAATCTGAGCACTACTATATAAGAAATTAAAAGTAAATTCTTTGATTTAATGCAATATATGTTTGGAGTGAATCCTGGCCAGCAAAAAAAAAAAAAAAGGAGTAAGACACTGAATTTTTTGGAAAGAAACAATTATTTTTATTTTTAAAGGCGTGGTGAGTTAAAGTCTCATATGTAGTTAGCTCAGTATCTGGGTTAGTGGGAGTAATGAGTGGTGTACGGAATCCAAAACAGCAATAATGCAAAAGTCTTTAATATGTGTCTGTGGAATAATTTTGAATCAGTGGTTTTCCAGTTTTGGGCCACATCATAAGAATTAATGGGATTCTTGAAAACTTCAGTTTGAGCAACTTCACGCCAGTGGACTGTGTCAGAATGTCTTAAAGGATTATTGGGCCTGAAAGTCTTTCTTTGACATATTTTCACCTTGACTCTGTTTGTGACACGTTATAAGACACTTTACCTTCGTACTTCTTTAGGCTCATAGTAAGATGCACATAGATCAGCTAAGGAGTGGTAATGGCAAGTAGAAGACCGAAGTCACATTGGTGTAAATCAGACAAATCAGTGAAGGCACCGAACGTTACATATTTAATCTAATGCAAAATAACATCAACAGTCTAAAAAGTATTTATTTAATAAATATGTCTGCTTTCTCCCTAAATTCTAACAGCCTGTCTTCCATGTGATGGCATAATTGGTATTTTCAAAATATTGAGTGAAAAAAAAAATGTGTCCAGTGCGTGACGACTTGTTGATAACCATCACTTGCAGTTTCTTAATTAGTCTCAAATACACGTATTGTAAATTAGGGTTACAAAAACAGCTAAGAAAACATTTGAATGTTTATACAAACAACAAAGACTTAATTTCATTTTTCCTAATGTCATGGAATTTTGATAATGCAAGCCAGATAAACTAGATAGTTTTAGAGTTTTGTTTTATTTGGTAAGACTACACATGGGAGATAAAAATAGAGAAAAAATGAGCACATAAAGATGCTTATGTGTTAGAGGAATATTTCACTACTATACTCTATGCCCCATAGTCAAGAAGATTGATGAATATTTTTAAAACTGTCTTTTATGCCATAAAAGTGAAAGGAATTTTGTTACCAATTGCAAACCAAGTTTTAACTGCTTTACCTTCTAAAAGACTTGACGGCTCTCTAACTTTACCTCCTGTCCATAAAGAAAGTGTTTTTTTACATAAACTTGTTTTCGTTCCTTTTCATCATTTTCTCATTCACTTTCCATCTTTTGTGTTTCATTCATCTTATATGTTAAGTGAAAAAGAAAAAGGACAGAAATGAAGTGTCTCTTGTTAACTTCTCCAGGAGGAAGCCATGAGAGTCGCAGAGTCGTCTTCCAGCAGAGTCACACGCGTGTGCACCCCCCTCCCCACACACAAGCACCTACACACTCCCACGTGCCGTGACAGTGCGCGCACACACACGCGGACACAGAACTCCACAGGTGCCCTGTATCCGACCTGCTCCCCTTGTTGATCCAGTGGGGAGGCAGTTCATTTTAAGGAACGCGACTGTGATGCTGATACCAAGCTAATTAGTTCAGATCTGCGGATACAAAAGCAGGTTGGAGAGGACAGACACATGGCTATTCCCCAAGTAATTCAGCAAAGGCCACGTAGACGCCCTTCCTAGAATGCTCATGTTTAGAAGAACACGAGTCCTTTCCTTGGAGTTCAGTTCTGGGGATAGAAGAGAGGTGCCTTTTTAAAAAAAAAAACTAAAATGAGATTGTCTGTGGCCTCATGCGAAATGAGCATGAGGGATCAGGAAGGCTTTCCATGTGAGAGGATGCTCAAGGGACCGAAATATTTAGTCTAAGCTGAAAGCGACAGCAGACCAGAACAGCTTTCCTGACCACTGAAGTGGCCACGATTATTCAAACGAGGCGACTCACAACGTGACGCTGTCGTACAGGCCCAACCGCGGAAAATGGGAATCACGACTGAGACCGCCCGGCCTGGAAATGGCCTTGCCGTGCCGTGGAGACCACTCGTCGCACGTGCCTGTGCCACAGGCTGGAAGGCAGCTCGCAGACGACGGTTTGTCTTTTCCCTGAGGGGGAGGGCCCTCTCGGAATGCCTTCCACACTCACTCCTGATTGTGCTGCGACGTGGCCCAGGGATCTCCCCACGTCAGTGTCCTCTGACGTGGGTATTAAATGCTTTCTAAATGCTTTCAAAGTGCAAGCGAAAACCAAGAAACAAACAAACAGAACCAAGCAACACTCTTTTGATGCCTGCCTTCTCTCAGGTTCAGAAAAACGTCCTGAGGTTTATAATGTGTAATGCAGAGGGGCACTTTCTTTTATTTGACCTAGTGGCATTACCAGGATCGAGGCCAGTCAGTGTTAGTGTCATCTGTCGGGACCTTCTCCAGGGAGTTAGTGTAGACTTCAGCGTTTACCCTTCTCAATTTGCGATTTACCGAAAACCATATCAGGATTGATGTCGATCGTAATCAAAAACCTGTCAGATCTGTCAGGTGGATGGTACATTGTTGGGGAATGTGGACAGATCTGGTGAATTGTTTCAATCGTTTTTCTTTTATGCAATTTTTTTTTTTTTTCAAATCTGGGACAAACTGTTTTTGTAACGGTAAACTATGGAGGCAGCCTGCTGATGGATTCATTTTCCTATACGTTCAGGAGTTTTTCTCCTATAGTCGCAGCTAAGAGTGATGCGCTATCATCTTTAGATTATTCTAATATCTTTAAATACGAAGCGAAAAGCTCTCCAGGTGTTTCTACGCTCTGGAACAGTTGTGAATCCTGTAGAGATTTTGTGTGTGTGTGTGCGTGCGTCGCCACCATCAACTTGTCCTAACAGTATCGACTGTCTTAATGCTGATACTAATGTGTTACTTTCCCCCATTTCCCTCTTATTCTGTTGCTCTGGTTACTTGAACTTAGTGTAAAAATCATGCACTATCTTGTTAAAATGCAAGGTCCTTGCTTCCTTATAAAAATTCTTATTCGGTGCCCTTAGAGGAGGCCTTACCATCCTAATGACACAAAATAACTCTGACCCAGGTTGTCGGGGCTTTGCTGGTTTTTCCAAGGGCTCATGCCCCAAACTCCACTCAGGATGCCAATCGACGTTTGTAGACATCGTTTTTGGAACTTAGAGTAGATATAGATCATTATTCGAAGGAAAGATTCCTCTTCTGTGTCTCATCGGTGCTGCTCTCTCTCCTCCCCGCTCTGATTCTGCAGGATTGGTCATGGAGTCCTTTTTATTACTGAATTCATCTCAAACAAGGCCATACCTGGTGAATTCATATGTCCCCCCAAAAGATATGTTGATGTCCTCACCCCCGGGACCTCAAAAAGGTGACCTTATTTGGGAATGGGGTCACTGCAGACATAGTTATTTAAATGAGGAGGATGTCATATTGGAGCAGAATGCGTCCTGAATCCGATGTGACTGGTGTCTTACAGGAAGAGGGAAATCTGACACAGACACAGACACAGAGAAAGACACAGAAGGAAAATAGTCATGGAGGACAGAGGTGGAGACTGGGGCGACACAGCCACAGTCCAAGGAGTGCCCGGGGCTCCCCAAAATGGGAAAGCTGAGAAAGGGGTCTCTCCTGTAGGCTTCAGAGAGGGCAGAGCTCTGCCCAGCACGTGATTCACAACTTCTGCACGCCACAGTTCTGAGTCAACACATTTCCGTTGTTTTGTGGCACCGAGTAACTGGCACTTTGGCCTGGCAGTCCTCGGAAACTAATGGAATCGCTTCCTATGACAGTGGCAGCAGCACATCCTGATCGTGCATAGTCAGACTGTTAGAACACGAGCGCCCCAAAGGCAGGGACCACACTGAGTTTTGTTCCCACCGTATCCTCAGCTTCTCACACGTTCCTTGGGACTTACTAGGGATGAATTATTATAGGCCCAATGCCTGAATGAAGGGATCCTGGGGTCCCCGCCTCTTGCTTTGGTGCAAACCTCAGGGACTATAGTTGACAGTATGCCGGGGAGGACAAAACCGTGGTTTATAACAATTTCAGGATGGAGCTGGGGTGTGCAGTGAGCTGAACTTTTGGAAGCCCTTATTCCTCCTCCATCTACCTTGTGATTGATGATAATTCTCCACAGGTTTTCTTTTTTTTTTTTCAATTT
Source organism: Cynopterus sphinx (assembly GCA_030015415.1). Classification (NCBI taxonomy): domain Eukaryota; kingdom Metazoa; phylum Chordata; class Mammalia; order Chiroptera; family Pteropodidae; genus Cynopterus; species Cynopterus sphinx. The sequence continues at coordinate 19,753,861 of CM057394.1, forward strand.
TATTAATTCAGATTTGTTTATTTGCACAATCTCCCCATGATTTAATACATATTTAGGGGGAATTACACTATGTTAATTTAACTTTTACGAGATCGCCTTGACTTGGGTAAGGCAGCCATCCACTTTCTTTCACAGAAAAAGAAATTCCAATATTTTTAGTGACTTGCCCAATTTCGTACGGCGGGTCCTGGAAAAGAGTCGAGACACAGGTCTGCGGGTTACTTCTCGTCTCCTGCTTCTGCTTTATCAGGAGAGTTCTAGGTCGTTTGTAAAACGTTACGAAAGAGCAAATGCCAGCCCCACACAGCGCTGCCGAGAAGTGTTTGTTTAGTTCTGCCCTTTGATTATTGACTCTGAACCAGGTGGCTCTCCGTTCGCAAACGTTCGCTCGTAACTTCTGGTAACTGAATTATTTAACAGAGCAACCATTCACACGGAGCCCTGGAGAGAAAATTAATAAGTAAGCCTGCGATCAAAGTTTCATCTTAAAACCACCAGTCCACCCGTGGCATGCTCAGAGGCTGCCAGCCCTCACGACAGGAGCAGAGATGCCCACTTTGTAAGGACTGCGCAGCCCCCCTTCTGGCATTTTCCAGCTTATTTTTGCCCAGCTGATTCCATTCATTTCCCTCCAGCCTAACTTTCCCACCTTGTAGAGAAGGCTAACACCGTATAAGGAGGCAGAGCTGGAGTCTCGTGACCTTTGAGAGCATCGTCTGCATTTTTAAAATAAAATCTAAAATAGTGCCACTTTGGGAAAGAGAACCCAGCTTTCCACACAGCACGCGGACACACACTCATGCAACCACACACACGCACATGGGCATCGTGTCTGAGTACGTGTGAGGATGGCGTGGCAGCGAGACCGTTCGGGGTGCTAATGGCTCGTCGGTCTCCCCCCATGAACGCCGACCGCTCCCCAGTAAATGAATTTATGTTCCCGTCACTGCCTGGTGAGCACGGCTCGCAGGTAGCCGGGATGACTCTGCCGTTTCCATGGCGACGCATCACCAGTCCACTGTCCACCCCGGAGCACTTTCGGATCCAGGTTTCTCTCCGGCGAGAAAAGCCGTGCCCTCCCGTGCAGTGCTCACTCGCAGAGCCTGCGCCCTGGGCTTCATTCGATGCAGAACCAGTTAAGCCCCCACGTGTAACTGGAAGCACAGGAGCCCGAGAGAGAGAGCTCGGATGAGTAGAAAGGCACTTTTGCTTTTGAGGCTGAAATCGCAGAGGGACTTTGCCTCTTCAGACCTCTGGCCACTGTATGAGTAGGGGCCGGGTCTGGGTCAAGCCGTTAAAAAAAAGAAAAAAAAATGCAAATAAGAGAGCATTAATTCATTCTTCTGTTTAGTAATAATCAAAAGGAGCAAAACTACACGACGTTCAGGCTTGTGGGAAACTGTGTTTAGCAAGGAGTGTTTGTTTATAACCACTGCCTCAAAAAAAGAAAGGTCAGAGGCTTTGAACTGGTTTTCATGTTTTCCTCTGACCTCAATGCTCTTCTCGTCACACATGCACGCACGCCATGCACGCACACACACACACACACACACAGAATCCCTAAAATAAACACATGCACACATGTGCCTGTACAGGCATGCATGCATACATGTCCACAGATGTTCTAGAACTGTAAAGAACATGACACAGGCAGCGCAGCCCCCAGGCAAACCTACCGGCCTCCCGATCAAAATTCAGAACAGCGACAACGGGCACGTCCTCCCCTCCTTTCTCTACACTCATAAGGCAACATAGATGCCACGTGGTCTCTGTCTCAGCCTGGACTCTTGCACCAGTCATTGTGGAAAATCGAGAGCGCTCCCGCAGCCTGGGGCTGCTAGGCATGGCGCGGTTAGACCGCAGGGCCCCGCGTGGGCCCTGCATGGGGATTAGTGCACTACTGGGTCATGAGTAGTGAGGTCATGTTCAGTGGATGCTAGTTCTTAGCAGGCGACTGGCGACTACGTGGGGACAGTGCTCTTCAGTGAAAGGAACACCTTTTTGTTTCATTTATTATTGTTATTTGTTGCACCAACAGCATAAGGGTTTACCCAACCCTCTAAGCAGCCTCGTCCATTTTGCACCTGATTGGGATGGGTGGGTGGAGGAGAAGTCACAGTTCGACAGTTTAGTAATGGGCACAGCTCAAAGAGACACACGTCACTTCTTCAGGATTTCTCTGAATTTGTAGAACTAAGGGAAAATGGCAGGCATGACTTTTAATAGGTAGACCACAGAGACAACTCCAAAGGTTAAAGCTAATGGTTTAAGTTGCTGTATTTTTTTCTAATTACAAAACATACTGCAGCAGATCATAAAACGTACTAGCATAGCTGTTTCAGGGATTTATCTGGTAAAATCTACTGACACGGGCTTAATTTCAGTTGCAACATCATTATCGTAAGTACGTATTTCTTATGACAGTCCCATGTGTGCAGTCATATATATATATACACACACCTGGATATGGGAGGCGTGGAAAAGAGGTACCCAGGCCCCCCCTCTTCAAACAATCGCTGGGTAATTTCCGTCCGTCCGCTGCTTCAGGGTCTGCCTTGGGTGTGATGAGTCCCTTTGCCTGAGGTCGCACTGTTTTCAGGACGGGCCACCACCCAAACTCCGTATCAGGCTTCTAGAGAAGCCAACCAGAGGCCCTGGCAATCACTTTATAGAGATTGTCTGCGAGTTTAATGGTAACTTGATCAAAAAGCAAGCAATCGACTGTGATAAACGGGAACAGAGATAGCAGCCAATCGCTTTATCACGAGAACAGACTTCAAAGCAATTCAGAATTTTGCGTCTGACAATATGGTAGAGCGAATGTTCCAAAAGCCTTCCCCAGAAGAAATGCCTAAAATGTTAACTAAATTATTGCACACACGCGCCACTTTTAACATGTATGGCTTAGCAGTAGGAAAGCAAAGGAAATCCGTAGAAGCCAGAAAAGAGAAAACAAGAAATCAGAGAGGTAAGCTGACATTAGAGCAGCTGTTGGCTGTTCACCCTGGTGCTATCCGACAATCGTTGCTGGAATTGAGTTATATTTTGACAAATAAGAGACCAAAGAAATCCCCCCCAAAAAACCCCACAGAAACTCCCCAATAAAACCCCAACAAACGACCAGTGTTCCTGAAAGTCGGCATCAGTGCACAAACCAAGAGAAATTCCTTGCAGCAGAAGTAGATGCACGTGGCCGTGGCTCCGATTGGTATCCAAGGGAAGAAAGGGACCCACTGAGACCTGCCGTATCCATTTGCTAGGGCGGCCAGAACCAAATACCACTGACTGGGCGGCTTAGAAAACAGAAATGTGTTTCCTCAGTTCATCTTGCTCATCCTGTTGGCACCGGGCATTAGGCACAGCCGATGCCCCTGAATCGCTTTGTTCACTTGACTTCCCAGAGCGCCCCATTCTCGGTTTTCCTCCTACCTTACAGCTTACTCCTTGGCTAGTTCACTCTCTTCTGCTCTCAATGTCAGTCACCTTTTCTAGCTGTGATCCCTCTACGTGGCCAAGGCTACCAATCTTCCGTGTTCAGCCCAGTCCTCCCTCCCAAACTCATCCATTCAACCGCCCACTCAGTCCTTTATACGTGGGCATCTCTGGCTCAGCACAGCCAAACCTAAACTCCTGATTTTCTTCCCTGAAATCTTCTCCCAATCTGAGCTGATTGCAAATCCACTCTCTGTCTGTGGTTCAGACAAAAGTTGCGTAGTTCTGCCCGAATCCTCTTTCACGTGAGCACATATTATTCACCAGAGTTCTTTGAGTAGTAAAAAGCTTCTAGCAGAATAAGGAAGAAAATGGAAAAGAGGAAAAAAAAGGCTCATAATGAACATGCTCACAAGAATGGCCCAAAGGCATTTAAACTTGCCTTCGGGTTAAAATTTATTTTCAAGACCAGATATGGAAAAACAAAGCAAAACAAAACTTTAGATGATAAATACAGATGTCGAGGCCAGATGGAAGCTCCATCCATGTATCGATCTACAAAAATCACAGTGAAATATTTCACGTCAGTGAAAGCACTGGGATGTGCGGCCTCTATTCTAAGGCATGACCTCTAATTAGACAAGACTGCAGAAACTGCCGGATCGGATCCCTCGTGTGAGTGATGCAGAGGGAGTAACCACCCACTCTCTTCTTCCCATCACCTTATCGTGTGTGAGCAAGGAGGTGCTCCGATCTACCGGCTCATTGTCCCCCCCATCTCTCCTCTCCCTGCCCCTCCTTTAATTCTAATTATGGTGTCGGAGTTTATAAAAATTCCGAATTACTTTAAGAGAAAATAACATTTGTCATCGCACCATTTCTTAAAGCCTCATTAAACATCGAGCGCCACTAAAGAGATTTCATTCAGTTTTTACTGATTATTGTTTGTCTGGAGCCTGGAGTATAGTGGATGTTCACTAATATGCACAGCATTTAAAACGACGCAGCAGTAGATGCTTCTACCACCCCATCAGCACCCCAGGTCGACAACTGTCAGCATGCAGAGGCCGGCCATCTGTGGCTACGGCCATCTGGCATCTGCGCTGGCAGACAGAGCCCCAGATCACCTTGTCCCGAAAGGAGGGACAGATTTGGTCATTGGAGATGCACGTTTCCGATTGGCCGTGGATGACGTGAACAGGCCAGCACACCGTAACTCCTCTGTCTTTCCTCTGCCAGATTTAGTTGGGTCGAGTCATCGAGCTTTAAAATCTGTGGGTCGCTACTTTTCAATGAAGGTAATCGTCCGTCTGGACATTAAGGAAAATGATTCTTGGCTGAACTAAGATTTCTTTCGCCTTCCTCTGGGCCTTGCCCTTCTTCCTTTGAGGCCTCGTTTTAGATGCCCCATGAAACGTCTTCCTCACCAAAGCCTTCGTCAAGTGGCACAGATGTCATTTTCTCTTAGTGCCCTCGATCCTTTGCCCATAGTACTGATTGCCACATATCAGAACTGCCTCTTTAGGGGTCTCTTTCCTTCAAGTGAAACCAAAAAGCTGAATAACTGATTCTGCACCACAGGATGCAGAACACAGACACGTAAGAGAGAAAGCTAACTTTTAAAAATACTGCGAAATTCGGTATATTTACATTTGAAAGCGCACACCCGTCTCGAGCAAGGTACACAGCTCAGCTTAGAGCTTTGCAGAAATAATGAGCAAAACCAGACTGACACAGACAGGAAGCCACCAAGTACCAGATGGGTTACATCATTAATAGCACCGACTACGAGCCTCAGTGCGAGTTGATGTGAGGGCATGTTTCTGGCTGTGTGACCCTCCAAAGCTGCTAGTGATGCTTTGCTTGGCTCTAAACTTGTGAGGGCAGGAACTGTGTCTACTTGGCTCATTTCAATCGTGTTTTCAGAACCTAACATAGTGCCAGGTACATGTATTAGGCACTTGCTGTATTTGTTGCGTGTTGGATGAATTTTGCATGTAGAAGTTTGCTTTTTGCTTTTACTCTTATTTACATTCTTATCTGTCAAAATCATATCATGAAGTTCAGATCTCTGAGAGTCTATTCAGTGTCCCGTGTTTCGGTCATTCAGTGTCCGCAGAGACGTGGTAGCATGTCACTTGGGCAAATGACAAGGCTAGGGTGTGTCTGTGCAGATATGTGTGTCTGCAAATTATGACCGTGACCAATTCAAATGTTCTTCACACAACTGCATGGGTATAAATCACACATGCATAGATTACATAGGTAGTGACTGGCATAAAGTAGCCCTCGCTGATCCTCGGTCAGGACCTACCTTGTGCTTTTATGCGGATGGTCTGATGTATTCTCGTCTGTTCTCGCAGTGGTACCGACACACAGCACTGACTGTTTGGTATTTTTTGCATCCGCCTCAATGTGATGATGCTATAGAGTGTCCCTCGAAAATTCTCACCGAAGATTCAAAAGGTCCTTTGCAATGGCAAACGATCTCTTATTCGTTTGAATGGCAAAAGGTGGACCTCACAGCCTTTATGAGAGCTGGTGATTAGCTTCAGTAATTCGCTTTTTGTTATTAAAGGACGAGGCGTTTGCCATCTCAAGAGATGGAAGCGCACACATAGAACTGCATCAGAGCACGGTAAAGTCGGGTAAAATTACCCGCGATGTATTTAGATTTATTCACCTGTAAATAATGACACTTTACTAGTGAACAAAGGGTGACACGAAATCAATGATATTAATAACCTAACAAATTTTCTGAAAATGAGGCTATTATCTTTAGAGTTTCGTGTCCTTTAAAGCTGCTCAAATCCCTTTCATGGGGAAGAATGTCAATAGGACACGATTATTCCATTCATGGATCAGCTCGCACTCTGCAGAGAGATGAGGTGCATGCTTAATTACTCAGAAACTTTCATTTAAATAAAAATTATGAGGTCACAGTTTGAAAAGTCCCCATTAGTTTAATAATTTAAAGTGCAGACAGTTGCTGGTGCACACAAGGGAATGTAATGCATACGAAGAAATATTGTATACAAAGCACAGAGTTGAATTCATTTCTCTCTGTGATCAGAAGGTGTTAAAACGATTTCCTAATTTGTCTAGTTCAACAGTTTCCATGAAAAGATGCAATTCAGAGGTCAAGAAACTTAAAAAAAATGTTCTCCACCTGTGCATCTTCCACAATTACTTAGCACAATCACTTTATCCTAATTACGTGCAGGACATTTAGTAGGAAATTTTACTATGGTAAAATTCGTGGGTAAAAAATGAAATAAAAGGAAAAATGATCCTAAATAACTAATATAAACAACACACAAAATATTTTTGCATCACCAGTAAAATTTTTTCTCTCCCAAATGTACTTTTTTATATTGATCAGTCATGTCACTTTAATATATGCCTCCTACATGCTACATGTATTTTTAAAATTTAATTTAACAAAAGTCCTTTGAGCTAAGAATTATTATCCTCATTATACAGAGAAGATTGGTGAGACTCAGAAACTTCCGTACATTGCCCAAGGTCATACTGCCAGGAAGTCAAGAAATTGGGTGTAACAAAAAGGCAGTTTTACAGTGAAACTAAAATACATGTTGAAGACTTACTCTCCCGTCCCTTAGAATTTGTCTCATACAAATACTAGAGGCAGAGGGTCATAACTGCTTCTATATAAGAAATTGTTTAGAGCGAAATTTTACTTATAGATACAAACTAAAACGAAGAGAGAGTATGTGACTTGAAGCTTGGTGTCCCCCACACATACAAAGTGACAGAACCAGCACTGAACACAAGTCTGCTTTCTAGATCACAGCCCTTGCTAATGTACTGAATTTCTCCTGCCATTTCTCCCTTATTTTGCTAACATTCTCAGCCTCGAATGAATGGCAGGCAACTACCTCTAATCAGCATTCCTGGGAAAAAGAAAAAACAGGATAAGGATCAATAACGGAATAATAGCCATCACATCACTGCTCTAATGATCTCCACAATCAGGGCTATAAAAGAATGACTAGGTAAAAAAGTAGAGGCTTCTGCTTTTTATGTCAAAATATCCTGTCCTATTTTCAATAATTTTTCAATTTGTTTTGGACAACAGTGCAGCGATCACTGGCAGAAAGACAAGTCCTTTTGATTTTGCATAAGATCATATTCTCTGAGAAGTTAGAAGATGTGGAATTAAGCCGAACAAGCATTTTATTCCCAATATCCCAGTCTCGGGTAGCCCCACGTACTTGTGAAGACTGAAAAATGGTCTTTAGATACCACTAGTTTCCTCTGAGCACAGGAGAAAATTCTCAGCTGCCATTTCCAGTGCAAAACCAAATTACGTGTGATCCTGTCCTCATTTCTCTCGGACTAATCCTCTTTCTGTTCAGGCAAGGATCGAAGAGAAACGGCACTTCACCGCCTTCGAGTTTTCCGAAGATGTCCAAACCCCCAAAAGGTGTTATTGACTAAAGAGCCAATCAGAAAGGCAATGAATCTTTACTCATGTGGGTTGTTACCCAAACACCAATTTTGCCTTCATCCAGTTAAGGAAGAAGCACTGTAAAGTGTTGATGATAAAAATGTAATGGTGAATGGAGCAGAGATTTATCTGCTACGAGAGCTTCCTTTTTGCTGGCTCGTAAACCGCTCATCAGTAATAAACATTGGTTGGCACGTCCCTTGTTTATTAGGTAGGGTTGTTCCCTCGACTGGGACATCAATGCATTGGGAACAGCCCTCCAGGCAGTGCTGGCAGCCTGGCCAGACGTCCAAACAGAAGGAGCAGGACCAGGAGCAGGCATTTTGACTTCTCTTAGAACAATTTCTGGCACAACACGTTCACAATACTTTCCATTTAAACAATGTTAGAGAAAGATTATTACGTCACATTAGAACCATTTGATAATGACTTAACGTGGGAGTATATTTTATATACTCACTTATTCTAGGGGATAGCAAAAATAAACGGCTGAATGGAGTGTCTCACTGCTGCTAGAGAATTTTCTGGAACGCACATCTCTTGTTGATCATTGAAATAAACATACTTAAAATCTTCGATATCAGTTGATCAAAGCTACAGATTTTTGATGAATAAGTAAGTCAAGAACAAATAACGATAGCTTCCTCCCGGTCAACACAGACATTCAAACATGATCTTCGCAATTTCAACCCCCTGATGGCACAGCAGAGTCTACAGTACCTTGTTCCTGGGTCGGACACGGACGGCTGCAGTCGTGGGAAAGACACAACTGTGGATCCGCACGGAACCAGCTGCGGAGACATTACGACCTTCCGCTCAGATGTGCGTTCAAGAGAAATTTGTTTACAGGCACACGCTCCTTTTATCCCGTCGCACGCTCACAGAAATAGTCTTTCGTTTCTACCATTACTCTGGGAGGATTTTATAGGATGTAAACATTTCAGCCCCGGCAGCCGATCCTCATTTCTTTAATGCTATCTTTGTTCAGCGTTGCTTGACAGACTATTAAGGAGATGTTGATGGCGCAGGAAGACATGTACTTGGTTAACATGATTATTTTACAGAGCACTGTGCATTCATTAATAGCAAATAAGCTGCCCCAGTATTCCTCCCCGCTTCTTTCGCAAACTCTTCTAGCTACGTTTATTTAGTCTAGGGATGCCGGGTGGTCACACTATAGAACACATCCCTTGGTTCAGGAGCTGTAACACGTACCCTTTTCTCTGATCAACAAAATCAGCTGTTAATCCTAAGAAAAATCCCTGATGCTGAGAACATGCCTGCCAACACGCAAGGCTTCCGACTCAGAAAAATACGAGGGGTCACATTTCCGACAGTAAGGTCCAACTGCTAAGTTCTAAGACTCTAAGACGGCACCGTTGTTGACCATGTGCCCCACGAAAGGGCTGGCATCCTAAGGGAGAGGGTAAATGTGGAAGAGTTTCTAACCAGGAGTGGCAGAATGCACCACAGAAAAGACAGGCACCTATGAATTCAGAAAAATGCGGGAATGTATAACAGGTACAAGTCTCATTAAAGGGCAAAGAAATTATTAGATACTGACAATCGACACAACAATGGCACGCGACAGTTTATAAACACTCTTTGAGGCCTTGTGATCTTGTTTCGATTGTGAAAAATCAAGGCAATGTAATTGCCCAATAATAGGAAACCAGATAAATATTTTTTTTGCTGCGTCTAGAGAATGGAATAGTATGCAATCACAAATAATGATGGAAATAAGTAGAATACCAATAAATAAGCAATAGGTAACAAAATACTATTGTGCTCTGGTCCTGTTCGGATAAACCGTGCATTTAAAAATGAGGGAAAACCCAAAATATCATACATCGAACCATTCTCATTGCTGAAATTATGTTGTTGTTTTTTGAAGTTTCTGGTGGTAGTCGTTAGTCCGTGTTTGCTAACTTCCCCATAGTGACCATTTGGTGCTTATGTAACAACAACAAAAAAAGCCATTAACAAAACAAGGCACTCAACAAAATAAGACACTCCGTTTGCACCGAGTAGCACCACCGTCACCAGATTTAGCCACACTTTACTTCCTAACATGCTCATCTATTCACAATCCCTTCGGGGTGCCAGGGACAGAGGTCGAAATGGTTGCTCTCAGGTCATTAGGTCATTTTAAATATAGAATTTAAATATGAAATTAAGAATTTTCTAGAATGTAAGTTCTCGACCCCATCGGTATCCAGGGATCAAGAACCATATCATGGAATCTGCTCATAACTTCTACTCTTCTGAGCAGTCCGTGCAGGTGTGTGTGTGGGGTGGGCGTGGGGTGCGTGTGGGCTGGGGGTGGGGGGTGTTCAGTGCATCCCTTCAAGCGTGAAGTGCGGGCTTTGCTGGTGAGAGGCAGGAGTCACTGTCTTTAACGCAGCTGACCGGGCCCCACACTTGCCTACAAGGCCCATCAAGGCCCTACTTGGGGCTCCTGCTCGTTTCTCAGAGCAGGAGCCCCAGGGAGGCTTCAGAAAGGGCAGGTCGTCACCTGAGGATTGTCACGCTGAAAGGAGTGGGCGAGTGTTGGAGACACAACCTCCATTTAAGTCCAAGCGTGAGACCGACTAGGTCTGGAACTCTGGAACCACTGAGGGTGTGTCACTGTTCTGAGACTCAGTTTCCTCTAAGTGCAAAATGGGGGTAGCAATCGCTACTTGTTCACATTAATGAGAAGCCAATGAGAACGACGTGAAATACCCGATAGAGAACCCAACACGCGGAAGCCTCTCGAAGCTTTCTTCCTCACACCCCCATTGTCCTGGTCTCCCGATGGCGGCCATTGTCATCACACCAGCTGGGTAAAGTTCCCCCCAAAGCGAATCGACATGTTCTCAAGGGTTCGCAGTATCAACCCCGAGAAATGTGGATTTGCGGAAAGTTTACTGAAGCCACAAAAATAACTCGAGCGTCGGGTGATTATTTCAGCAGGATCTCTAGTCCGCCAGCATAGAGTCTCTCTCCATGAAGTAATCAGAGCCGCCTTTATTTCAGCAATTGAACGTAATTAGACTGAACACTGCTGGCGCAAGTGGGGACGTAGCCGCCGATGCAATCTCCTTGGCGTGGAGAAATGGCATCAAGTGGCGACGGGGGGTACCTGGGGGGCTCCTCTGCGACTTAACTTTCTCGCTCTGATTACGCAGGGCCTTCAAGAGACTCGAATTTGCAATTTAGCTGCCTCTGCTGCAGCCAACAAGGTCTTCCTTATTAGTCTTTTTACCGCTTAGGAGAGGGATGCTTGGTCACGTGCTCAGATTTATTTATTCTACGGAGACTGCCAGTGAGGATCAACAGAAATAATATTTCGACTTAAAACTGTATCCATAGGATATCTTTTCAGAGCATCAGCTCACGCTGCCGGGAGCGACTCGCTCCGACTCCGAATAGTATCACAAATAGAGCAGCAGCCAAGCGATTTGTGCGATTTCCACGGAATTGGACATCATTTGAGTTTCCGAAGCCAGAGTCAACGGAAACGTCTAACAGCTAAGTTCATTTATCAAGTTCAACCTCCGGGAATTCTAGCGTTTCCAAACTCAACCTCGGAACAGTCCGACTAACCACGAAAGAAGGAAAATACGGAGGTAAACAGCGAAGACAGGACGTGTTACCCTTGGGACCGTGTGTTTCTTATTTCCTACTCAGGTTTCATCGCGTCTAGCAGAATCCTGTGTCACAACACTTATTAAAGGAAGTAGAAGGGGAAAAGCAGAAGAGTTGTGAAGCTGTTGCAGTTTCCAATCAGCGGCAGCGGTCCTTTTTAACATGTTTGCTGATTCCGGTGGTTGAGCCCAAAGCTCTCACTTCCACCCGCTATTAGAACTTCTGCATGTGTAGAGGGATGTTTATAGCATAATATTCCTCTTCGTTACTGTGCGTTCAGAAATGATCAAGGTTCGAACTCTTTTCTTTTTTTTTTTTTATAAACCAGGCCTTAAACTCACGCGACTTACGAAGCGCTGAGATGAAATAAAGGGGTTCAGACGCCTACCTCTCATTGTGATCTAGGGATGCTGCCTCTTCCCGGCCCCTGCCACCAGCCCCGTGTGCATTTTTGTCATGCAAACTTTATATCTTCTCAGGGACAGCACTAGCAATTCAAACTCAAAGCCAAGTTTCAAACAATCGCCATCCACAGAGACACATCCAATCACTCTAGAATTCCATTCTCTTTCTGGGTGAACCAGGGATTACATAAATGAGGTGATGGGTAGAGTTTGCACCGTTAAGCGAGTGACTGAGGTCGCTGTCAAAGACATCACGGTCCCACTTGGGTACTGTTTACGCTACTGAGGCTCGAGGCTTTCCTTCTGATGCTGACAGAAGGACTGAGCAAAGCCAGGTTCTCTCCGACAGCTCAACGGGCCTCCTCAGGACTCCACGTGTGACCAGAACAGTGTCGCTTAGTTACGAAACGAAATCGTCCTCATTTCTCTGTGGAGATGCCCTTATGTCCTATAACTATAAAAACCATTTTAAATGGAATTATAACGATCTAGAAAGAAGCAAGTATAAATAGGAACTGACTGTTTTAGCATACATCGACAGCGTTTGGGAGCTTTTCGAGTTTTTCCACCTTCTGCTTAGTTTCACCACCTTGCTGCCTTCCAGGTCAGAAATCTAGCAATGTTTTCAATCAATCCACATGGAAAGGAAAGGCTCAGCCTGGTTACAGGAGGACTTATTTATTCATTCAATAATTTTTATGTTGTCTCTGGTGCTCACCATCAATATAAAGCAGTGAGCCAAAGAAAAATAGCCTCGTTCTCACAGAAGAATCTATGCTGTTCTAGTCAGGAGACTCAGAACAGGAACATACACAGCAGTAAATGTTCAATTACAAACTGGAATAAGTGCTATGGATGAAAAGTTCTAGACGCTAAGAGTGGTTAATTGAGTTGGAGAAAAATAGCATAGGCCTCTCGGCTGGGAGCTGATGGTCTGGGCCCGGGGCCTTCTCCCATCGACACTCCAACCCAAAGGTCATCTCATTAACTGACAGCCAGCTTCCATTCATAATTGGAGATAATGCTTATCTGTCATTAAGGCCCAGTATTCCTACACTCAATGGACAAACTTAGAAGATAATGAATAGGGGGAGAAAAGGACAGAATTACTTATTTGTTTGTTTGTTTAAGGCATATAACACATTAGCTCAGAAGAGCACAATTTGCAAAGACTTGCACACAGGTGATGACTATCCATATTTAATGTTGCATGCCCTCGAAGGATAACTATTTTCATCATGTTTATACTTTGAGAGAAAAATCATAAATAGAGATATTGTTCTACTGAGAACCCCAATTCCCTGCGAGTCTAAGAGGGAAATTATCTCTGCATTCAAAAGACACAACTGGCTGGATCCATCACCAACTCTCACTCTGAAACGCTGCTGCAGGCAATAAATGTGGGCAAGACACACAATTGTATTAACATAGCCTTTGCTAGACTTGGGAGACTAATTATTTGAGCTGATGCAGAAATGCCTATGTCCTGAGATTCTCCTCAGATGAGGAATAAGAAAGAAATGGGGAAACCAAGAAGTTTTGTAAACTAAATTAACATTAGGGGGAAAACAAAACAAAAACAAGCAAAAAAAAAAAAAAAAAAACCAGAAAGCTTTCAATTTAGGCTTTAAATTAAAAAAAAAAAAAGAATGAGAGTCTGTTTCTTAGACCATTGACTAATAGGTAAAGCCCAGAGATAACACAAAATCTATAAAAATAAGGTTTTTACATTTTTATTGATGTACGATGAACAGATCTCAAAGTCCACTGCAAGAAAAAGCAGACCACGTTAGAAAACTGACACATTCAGTGATTTCTCACCCCTTAGCAGCTCAATAAGGGGGAATATAAAAGCAGACACGCGGTCGTCCTCCCCAGGACGGTCGCCAATCGTCCACCTGAGTGATCAGCTGCCATGCAGTTTCCATGCCACAGACCATCCAGAATCAGCCGCCTCCCTCTTCTCCACTTCTCTGACCCTGTGTTGTCGAAGTGTCACTCCCATGTTAACATCCCTTTCCACGCATATGATGCCCAGCGAACAAAGCCAGCACCTAACGTCATGGCTCCTGCCTGGGTCACACGTTACCTGGTTAAGCGTGGACCAGGCGGTTGGCAGTGCCCTTGAGGCACAGACAGCACCTTCAGAGGCGCGACAGGCCCCATCCGGCTCAGTGATGTGTTCACCAGATGGCCAACCACTGTCGCATTCTTTCCCTGTGATTTGGCCTTATCTTTGAAGTTCCAATGTTTCAGTTGTCACCTACTCGTGACAGTGTGTGTTTTAGCAACATTCACCTACAGTTCGTATCAGTGACCCGCAGGAAACTGGGGCCCAGAGAGGCCCAAACCGCTTAATGATCATTCCGAGTTAAGGTGCCAACTGAAAACCACTTAACAAATATTTGAGAAATGTAGTGAAATTTATCTCAATTTGAGTCTTTAAAAAGAGTCCTCCGTTTTTTTTTTTTTTGAACCGTGCTCATTTTCTTGATACCTGTTATTCCCTTGATTTTGCTGGCATCACCACCTTATGCAACAAGCGTGTTATACGTAATACAATGCACGGGGAATTATGGTCCCAGGGCACCCTAAATGAAGTGTCGGTGACTGTATGTAAAGTCGAGCCATGCTAAAACGAACTTTTACTAAATCTTAAGACTCAATTTTCAGAGGACCGTTTGTCATGCACTGATGAGTCCTACGATTTTCTAACTTCTGCTTATTATCGTAGCGACACTCACTTGAAAAATTAACTTAAAAATATATATTCGAAGAACTAGAGCATGACACATGAAGGACGCACATACAGGAAATACATCTATTTGAAAAAAATAACTGGCTCTAGAGAAAGGAATATGTGCTTCGACATATTTTATAATCCCCACATAAGAACACTTCATCCTTCCTCAAACCCCTGTGAAAAACATTCTCCTGACGTTGGTGTGTCATCAGATGTTCGGAACATCTGAGAATTCAAGAGGAACGGAAACTGCAAGATTAAAAATTAAACGATACATAGAACTGCAATTTGGGGCCATATGTGCAAAATAAAAAACTGTATTTCAAACTCCGTTTGCCAATTGCCAATCCAATTTCCCTTAAAAGAAAGCCATCTAAAGCACAATCACTCAGGTAAAAATTACATAAGAAAAACATGAATTCAATTTTCCTGCTTATAATGTTGAGGAAATAGCAGCATCGAACACCAATCCCGTAAACAACAGACAGTGAACATAGTGCTGTGCTACGTGGACGCAGCCTGTTTACGCGGCTGAAAAACTAATTCGGTCTGTAAATATGGAGCCTCGTAAATGGACGTTAAAAACTAGAATCCACCTCTTAGCAAATAGATAACCTTGAAAATTTTGCTCATCTCCTTCCTCATTGCTTCTTTCTTGAAATAGAAATAAGAATATCTACGTCACGGAGATGATGACTCGATTAAGTGACGCACAAGGTGCAGAAAAGCGTCAGCACCTCATCATCACTCAGCAATTATTATGTCTTCTTCCCTGAGTAATATATTGAACATACAAGACAGAGATAATTAAGGTATTTAATAATCAGTATTTCAAATTCTTTTAAGAAAAAAATTAATTAGAAATAGGATAAATTGTGTGACAGAACCGAACATATCTTGCTGTACCTCCCAGGCCAGCCAACAATAACCCATGAGCCAAAGCCTGCCCACTGCTAGTTTTTCATAACCTGTGAACTAAAAATACTTTTCACATTTTTAAACGGCTGCAAATGAATCCAAACAAGAATAATATTTCATGGCATGTGAAAGCTATATGAAAATTTCAAGGTCCATAATAAAATTTTATTCAAACTAAACATGTTCATTCATCTACATGGCGTCTGTGGATGCTTTTGAGTTACAACAGCAGAGTTTAATAGTTGCCAAAGAGACATTATGGCCTTCAGGGCCTAAAATAATTGCTATCTGGCCTTTTTCATGGGAAAAATTTCCAGATTTGGAAAAAGACTTTTCACCACTCTTATGTAATTATGGATTACTAGTACATGTAAATTCAAATAGTAAACCTATTTTTAAGAGATAAGCTAATCAAACACTTTAAACACTATCATTTCCTCTGTCAATTTTTTAAAGAACTCTGTATAAAGTTTAATTTATAAAAGGAAGAAATATAAAAAAAACATTTATAATTTTCAAAATTATGATTTAAAAGATTTGAATAACTCATTTACATCGAGCTAAAAATGTACCTAGCATTGTCTATTAAAAGAGCTTATTTTCTAGAATGCACCATTTATCTAATTAATGTTTCTTACTACCTCCCTATGACTTGACCTAAACATTCTTTACCCTACCACAGATAGACATAGCCACAAAATGACATCAAGGTTTTTCAAAACAAGAAAATGGAGCAACCTGATAGCAATCGATTTATGGATATGAGACTTCAGAGGACACCGATTTAAAGTAAAACACTTAGATGTTTTTATAGGACTCTGGTTTCCTAAGGGATAGAATCCTGGGTAAAGATTGTGGGGCTGTAACAGACTGTCTGAAAGTGGCTGCAGGACACTAAATCCCAGACAACTTTCTGCAGCACTCCCTTCTCCATTTGTAATCTCCCCCTGAGTTCACCAACCTGCTCGCTCTCAAAGAACCAGGGGTTGGGAACAAGTAACCTATTGAACAGAGAACAAGGAACCTGTCCGTGGAACTTAGAGGCTGGAGGGTAAGTCTCAGTCCATCCTTTCATTCCCTCAACCAGTCGACAATAACCCGTAGATTTACTGAGTGGCCACTAAGAATCAGGTGCCCAGGCTGACCCTGGAGACACAGCGACGGCCAAAGACACGGTCCCCCACACGAAGACAATGCACAAGAGGTTCCGCTGCAGGACGATGAATCCAAGGAACTCGAGTGTGCGAACTATGAAATGAGAGGTCAGGAGAAGTCTGCTAGGGGGTTTAGCCTGGTCCGGGGTTCAGCTCTGCTCATTGTGACAGCACAGACAAGGAGACCGAAAGGGTGCAGAGGTGGCCTGGCATGACCTCTGCACAGGATGACAGTGCTCGGCAGGGCCCTGCGGGGAAAGAGTCACCAGAGAAGAAGCTGGTGGGAACAGCAAGGAGCAGAAAACGTCCAGGGCAAAGTGAGAAACGGAGGTCCATACTGAGACATGGTATTTTCCGTTATAAAGAGATAAAGTAACTGGTTAGCAAGTTTATGAGCAAAACATTGGTGTTTCCTTTTAACCGTAGTTGCGCCAGTCTTGAAAGCTTCACACGGAAGAAAATCAGTTCGCGGTTTAGTTTTTACCTGATGTGGAGATAGCTATGCCAGCTGTGCAGTGTCTTCGAGAAGCAACGTTTTAACGTACTGCGGTCGTGAGGATGCCCACATCAGGGGACTCACGTTTATGCTCAGGAACGTGCACGTCTCGTGAAGCAGCGTCCATCAGAAACCTCTTCCGGCGCAAGCAGAGAACTAGACGTGTTGTCGCAATGAATAGCAGTTTTTTAAAACATCACACTTACTACCATCTTGCTAGTCTCAAAGATAAATCTATGAACGTAAAAACATAACGGAAAAGAAAATATGGGGAGGTAAAGCGAATCCAAACAAAAACCAACAGGATAAAGAAATTGGTAAAAGGTCGAACCTTTAAAATGTGTTTATCTTTGAAGAATCATCTCGTGTTGGAAAACCAATGCATGCTGCAATTTCCTGAACGGTTTTTACTGAATAGCATCTGTCTACTTTCATATTTTAAAAAGTGGACCCACCGCACACCTCACAGAGGGGCCGAAATGATAAAGTGCTGCGAGGATGCAACAAAACCGCATCGCAGACCGTGCCGGTGGCAAGGGGAAGGGTCCAGCCACTGTTGGAAGAGTTTGCCTGTTTCTGTTTCTTCGAAAACCAAACGTGTGGCTACCATGGACCCAGCAATTTCACTCTTTGGTACTTACGTCGAGAAATGCAAATTTATGCTGAACACGTTATTCTGCCAGCTCAGGACTTGAAACAGCCCAGACGTCTTTCAGTGGGTGAAAGAAGAAACCAACAGGGACCTTCACAAGGGCAGATCGGTACCCAGCAGGAAAAAGAACAAACTACTCGTGCATGCAACTTGGACGAATCTCTAGAACAACCTAAATATCCAAGAAGGGCCTCTCATCCATAGGTGACGGGATGGCCGCACAGGAGGTTACGCCACGTGAGAAAAGACAGAATAGACTACATAGTCACTCTAATTTCTACAAAGAAAAATAAATGTGTTTACATTTTATATTTCTATGCATGTGTGTATTTGTTTCCAAATTTATAGACGGTTTCTTGAAGCCTATACCAGAAATAGGACCCCAAATTGTCTTTGAAAATGCAAACCGCGTGGAGGCGGAGATATGAGAACATTTTTACTCTATTTGTTCCATTTCTGTGTCCACAAACTTAAAATGCTAAACCTTGTGAACGTGTTGCCTTCTAGTAACTCTCTTCCAAAAGTAACAAAAGCGTTTTAACGTGAATGGAGTTAAAATGTGAAAGGCGACAAGGGCCACTTGGGGCATTTAGATTTAAAAGTTGGAAATAAATTTGCCTAATAGACCTCCAGGCAAGCAGTGAATTGCCAGATGCCAGAAAACTCCAAAGGTTTGGGCACTTTCTTTGATATGATTCCATGTTCTCACTGAAAAGCCTTTTCATCCTAATTTGTTTTCAGACGTAAAGTTCCCTGGAAAAGGAATGACCTGATGACGGTCAACTCCCAGTGGCAGGATTGGCACTTCCGCGGCTTGTTATATGTGATCAAAGTTGTTTTGTAATAAAAATAACGTCTCCTGTGAGACGAAGCCCTGTGATTTTTCTCAGGATGTGAGCTGTTGAGAAAAAATTTGGAATAATGACTGACTTCACAAACATAAGGAGATTGGGTTTAAAAGCAGAGTTTGCGAAATGTTTTCCTGGATGAGGGAAGAGAAAAAAAAATCCTTATTCTTAGCAAAAGATTAAAAAAGAAGAAGAAGAAAAAAAAGCAATTCCGGTGGACTTCTCAGAAGCCGAGCAATTTTGGGAAACATATAATTCAGTTCAATTATATTTACATTCTCTCCATCCACGCAGAAAGCTACAATTCCTATCAATTATGAGATGTTTCCCACGGCCCAGATCCCAAAAACAACCATTAAAAAACTTATCCAGGTTGAGATTTGGACTTTCGCAAGAGGTTTTCGGAAATCTAAAGAGAAGGCCTTGGGAGGCAGGCAGGGCCCGGAGCATTGAAAAGAGGAAGGACGAGAAAAACCACTTGCACATGCTTGGTGTGACCTTGAGAGCAATGATCTGGGTGGAGGGGCAGAGGAGGGACAGAGAAGAGGTACCAGGGCAGAAACCACGACCTTGGGGAGGCGGGTCCGCTGGGGAAGGCCGGGCGTGCTGCGTGACGCGAGGAACGTGGAGCCAGAGAGGAATCTCGAGGCAGCGTCACACGCCATTTGCTCTCTTCTCCTCTTATCGTGACTCGCTCGTGACAGGATTCACAGAGCATGAAATCTCCCTGTTTTTGGTAAACGATTCAGGGGCTTCTCGGGAATCAGCAGAGCTCTGCAACTCTCGCCGCACCCCATCTCAGAGCCTTGCCAGCCCCAGTGAAACCCTGTCTCGTTCACCATCATGAGCAGTGAGTGGCCCCTGTCCCCACCCCTGTTCCCCAGGTCACCCGGTCCCTTGGAGCCGCTCATCTACGCTGTGGTTGTTATAGTTTGGCCTCTTCTGAGTTTTCCGTCTGAACAGACTCCTTCGATACGCAGACGCTCAGTGTGCAGACGCTCCACTGAGCTTGTCTGCAAGGTTCAGCCAGGCTGCGGCGTGTGTCAGGACGTAACTCTTTGTTGCCGAGGCCTGCCCCCTTCGTTGATCCAGCCATGCAGTGACGGACAGGGTTCGTTTCCATCCGCGGCTACTACGAATGATGCTCTAGACAGCACGTACTGCTTCTTGCCTGAACGCGTGTTCCCGTTTCCCTCGGGTACATACCTCCCAGTGAACATCCTGGGTCACAGGTAAACCCCTGTTTCACCTTTGGAGAAACCGCCATGCTGTTTTCCAAAGCAGCAGTGACGTCTTACCCGACCACCAGCGATGCGTGGTCATGCGTGGGCCTCGAACTTCCTCACATCCTCAGCAGCATGTGTTCCTACCTGTCTTTTTCATCATAAGCATCTTGGGAGGTATCAAGCGGCGTTCACTGTGGTTTGACTGCATTTCTCTGATGGCTGGTGATGCCAAGCTTCTTTTCTTAGGCTTATTAGCCATTCGTCCATGTTCTTCGGAAAAAGGCCTATCCAGAGCCTTTGCACATTTATTTTTAAACTGGGCTATTTGTCTTTTGATGACTGAGTTGTAAAAGTTGTATACATACTCTAGATACAAATATCCAGAACGTCAGATGTATGATTTGCTAATATTTTCTTCCATTCTGTGAATTACTTTTTCACTTAACCGAAGAGGTCCTTTGAAACCCCAGAGCGTTTAATTTTGAAGAATTAAGTTTATCTGTATTTCTCTTGGTATCCTGCCATTTGTTTTTATCATAGAGAAAACTCTACATCTCCTAAGAGAGGGGAGCCTAATGCGTTACTGGTTATCTTTGGGGCACATGGGCCTTCTAGTGATGGCGGCCAACAATGTGACATTTGTATTATCAACAGATGGACAGCATCCCGTAACTCGGGCTGACTTCCAAGTCACCTCTGCGCGTATCCCGTTGCCCCAGCTCAGAACACTCATTAGTCCCATACGGAAGGTCTGCACTGACTCCAAGGAACCGTGACCACATAGAGGGCAAACCTCAGCTTCAGGGCTGAAGAGTGACGAAATCTCTCACTTGTTGCAAAACCTGTTCCTCCCATGTTGAAATAGAGGGAGGAAGAAAACAGAGATTTGAACACACAGATAGAGTTCTTTAGAAAGAGAACAAGTACATGGGAAAGCAAAAAAAAAAAAAATCAAAATCAAAGAGTAAAACCGTACTGAAATAATAAAAACTCACATTTATTCTGTCAGTAGTAACTCACAGTACACTGTGCACGACAGGAAAATTGATAGCAAAACTAAGGCATACTCTGGTAAAGCTACTAACTTCATAGAAAAGGAGATATATATATATTTAAGGACGTATAAGAAGAGGGGATAGGTGAATTAGAGTGAGCTGAGATTTCAAGAAAATTATATCTGAAAACTCAGCAATTATCTACAGGATTAAGTCGCAAAGAGTAGCAAAGGAGCTATGCATCCACACACTGGGCCTTCTCAAGTGTGTAAAAAGGTAAAGAAACCACACTCGTTAGACGTTGTTGAGAAGAGAATAAAACTCCTTAATGAAATTCTTACATTTAAGAGATGAAGCAAAATAAAAACTCAAGATGAGAGATTCTGCGCTGAGCATCACTCAGATCGGCGTACCCCTAATTAAAGAGATGAGCTTACAAATGGTTGAAATGACAATTATAGAATGCAGTGTGAACATTAGAGTGCTTGCCATTGTGGAAAAACTTGTTTTGAAGAAACAAAATTGGGAGGTGGAAGTACGAGGCAGGGCGATGACGTTCATTTCTTCATCTTTCACTGGACAGATAACAGATGTCTAAACTTGAAACGCGTCCATCTCGTGATGGTACTGCATTTTAGAAGACTTAAAATCTAATATCTCTTCTCGTAAAAAATACCTGTTTCAAGTTCAGCGACGCCTTCAATTTCACTTAAATTGTTTTGTATCAATTCTAAATAATTCTGAATTCAGAAAAATTAACTAAATATCTTTTAAAAATATTTTATATCTAGCATGAATTCATTTCAGTAAAATTCTCTCTTCATTTTCCCTTCCATTTATCCACCCACCCACCCGCCTGTTTATCCTTCTACCTATATTATATCTGCATCTATATCAGTACGTAAAGATGTCTGAAGTGATCATATGCTCATGTCATTTCTGAGTGGTTGAGTGAATTTTCTTATGTGCATTTCTGTATTTGTCTAGCTTAAATGGACGTAGATAATTTGTACAAAAACACTAAAGCTATTCTTTAGAACACCGTTATTAAATATTCGTCATTTTATAAAATACCAGAGAGAAGTAAACTCCAGTATGGTAGAGCCCAAGGGAAAAAAGGTATTTTAAAGTCGCGCTTCTCAAATGTTAAAACGAATACAAATTAGCTAAAATCTCCTGAAATGCAGGTTCCGATTCAGTGGATCTGAGTGGGTCCAGAGATTCTGTGTTTTGGGCAAGTGCCCAGGGCAGTACATTGAGTTTTAAGAAATTTCAGAGCCGCTCGTTAAATGAACAGAACATTTACAAGCCATGAATGTGGAGATGAGGGGAATTAGAGAAAACAATAGCCACAAGTCAATAAAAATAGGGAAAAAAACCCTGCTCTTTCCATTGCATTTCTGTACTGAGTCACTTAGGGAAGACCTATTTTTGCAGTTCCCCAAAACATCTTTAGATTTATTTTCTGAGAAAGCGAAATTTCTCTCTTCTGTGACTTAATCATGCCGCGTCCTCCGCTTAAGGCCTTCAGGCCTTGGGGCCCACGAATGGCCCACTGAACTCTCTTCCTTACAAAGGTTTGTGTCTTATGCAACTTGCTGTTTAGTTTAACTTTCACCAAAACACCCAGGTCCAATTCAATTCCACCCTGCTTCGGGCAAGCAATGACAAATAAATACAGTTGGCCCCTGAACAACGTGGGGGTGGGGCGCCAACCCCAGGACAGTCAAAAGTCTGCGTGATTTCTGACTCCCCAGAAATCTTGCTATTAACGGTCTGCTGTTGACTGGAAGCCTTAATGATGGCATAAACCGCAAACGAACACATTTTGTATGTCATATGTATCATATTCTGTATTCTTGCAATAAATGAGAGAAAAATGTCATTAAGAAAATCATGAGAGAAAATACATTTACAGTATTTATTGGAAAAAATCCAGATGGACTTGTAGTTCAAACCCGTGCGGTTCAAAGGTCGCCTGCATATACCATGTGGTCCTAATTCTATGGTTCCAAAGATAACAGACCAGAAGACAACAAATGAATGGTGACAGGGGTAATGGTCCCACTCTCACGGGCACTGTGTGAATTTCTGTGCCTGATCGAGTTCTTGAATCTCTTCCTTGAGAGCTATAACCTTATAACTCTGAGAACTAAGCAAAATATGCACGAGTCCAATTAGGAAATATATGCCAGTCGTAATTAGCCCCTCATCAGGATGATTGTACATCAATTCACTGACCTAATACGCTTTAGCCTGCCACTGGGTAGAGAAAAAAGGCTTTGGTTACCTTACATTTCTTGAGTGTTCAGTATAATTCAACAGCTTGTCTCCAGTTCAATCCCACTCCCATATGCTTATTATCAACTTAAAGGGGAAAAAAACATTGCTCAAATAGACCAGATTTCAAAATGTATGCACTTTCTCAGCAAGAGTGAGAGAAAAAAAAATTCAAACCCAAAGATCCTGGCAAAATCATTGGGAAAATCGAACATTTGGATTGTCTAGATTCCTCTTAAGTGTTTTGCTTCAAGTACCATGTGTAAGAAAAAACACAGCATGAAGACTGGTTATTTTAAACGTGACACATTTTGCGACACTGTCATCAAAAAATGTGGAGTTTTATATTACGGATAAATAATTTATGTTGGATATACTTCTTCAGTAAGCGCCTCAAAATCAAGAGCGTCGCTTTGGCCTTGTGGTCCTTCTATGTCATTACCTCTGGTGTTAACACACAGGGCACCATTTAGGGGTGTAAATTTAGACCACGTTTACGTCTGATCCACGCACTCAGGTTTAAAAAGAAGCACAAGATCATTTGTTCAGGGTGTGAAATAAGTCAGCCAGCAGACACCCAAGCACTGCGCATGTGCTGTTTCTTGATTCTATTCCCTTTCTGCTTAGTTCTCATGGGGAGGTAGAAGCTTCCATTCTGGGGGATTTGTGGGGGGTGGGGGAGGCGCAGGAAGCATGCGAGGATGGAGAGGGGTTGTCGGGAGTAGATTCAGGTGGAACTCGTGGAAAATTTGAGCGAGGCACAGAAAGATCACGTTCCTCATGATATATCTTCTTTTCTAAATATGAGAGACTCTTCACATTCGCATAATTATGGCTCATAATTTTGTATAATTGGCAGTAGTTGTGCCACGTCAGCAGTTTTAGTTCATGGCGTGTGTTTGGACAGCATTGTCCCTGGGAGAGGCTCGGAGTCACCTCCAGAGGGAAAGGAAAACTCAGAAGTTCCCTGTTCTTGGCCCTTCTGTGCCTCACGACTTAGAGGCCGATGGGGGTCCCCTCGTGCTCACTACCCCCTGAGTCTGTTCAATCTGTCTTAAATGCAGGGCTCCCGTCGAATTGTTTCCATCGGATAATAACACAAATGCACGGGCAGGAAGGGCTGTTTCGTTTTGACCTGAGGAGTACATGAACTTGACCTTCACTCTTGTTTATGTAACAGAACTCGAGGGAATCTCGAGGGAATGAGGCAGCCAGTAAGTGGCAGGTGGATGTGGGGCCGTTGAGGACGGAGAAAATGGGAGGACGAGTTTTAAAAGGGGAGGGATTCTGAATGGGAGAGAGAAAATCAGAGATCAACTTCGACTACTGAGCTATGTCATCTAGTTCGTGGTGGTGACTAAGGACACATAAAGCAAGGTTGTATGAAATTCAAATGTGAACATTTCTTCAAAGCGAATTTCATCTATTCTTGAGAGTCACTGTCCTCCGTGAAAGGTGAACGCCCGGTATTTGCAGTAAGTGTTAGTGACAGGGAACCCTCTTTTTAGGGTGAATCCATTCCAAATGTGGGACAATCCTTCTATGTATTTCCTGCGGCTTTTTACTATCTTATTGTTCTGAATCGAGACCAGAAAAAGTGTTATTTCCCAGTTATGTTGATTTAAGAACATCCACTACGGGCTCCATTTAGCGCTGGGTGAAAAACAAACTTCTATAGCAACTAAAATAAACATGGTCCCTCCCCAGGGGCGGAGATGTCCGAAGGTGTCCTCACACCCTCCACCCTCACTTTTTAACGGGGAAAAACATTTCCTGTCCTGTCATGTGACTCAGAAACAAAGAGACTGTGTTCTGATCTAAAATAATAGCCTCTATTTCTCTTGGTAGCTGTGCTCATCCTTAGGTTGTTTGTGTTTAAAAAAGAAATTCCTGATTGTTTTATCATTAAAATCATGAGGTATTTTATTTTCTATTTTACAGGTGTCTCTCGAGTAGTTTATAGAGGGCTAAACCATTTTTATTTTAGAAAAACAAAGGAAGTGGCCATAAAAAATTCATACTTTTCGAAATTCCAATAGTATTTGCATTTTATCAAACTTTCGAGTAAAAATTGCTCACAACCACAGTAAATATCATCCTATACCATTTCTGAGGAATCTAATAATTCGGGTGAACTTGCCCACTTAACGTATTGCCTATAGTAGGCAGCTTGGTGCTAATTAATCATCAAGATATAATTTTTCATGGCGCCTGTAGATAGTCTCTTCTTGTAAACTTCATGACTCAGCATGATCTCTGTGCAGAGAAATTGAGGGGAGGGGAGGCGGGAGGCTGATAAGGATAATGGCCGTCTAGCTCGGCATGCGCAGAGGATGCACTGACCAAAGTAAATCCATTCTAACTCTCATGGCCCTGTCTCTTCAAGGACATGAGAAGTATGCAAAAATGAAAGAATGAAAATTATACGATTACTAAAGAGGGGAGAGGGGCTAAAAATTTTTTTTTGACATTTTGGAAGCCTTATTTGTGAATAAGATCAGGTAACTTCCTTGGTCAAGTAGGTTGATAAATCAGTTTTCCAGTCCTCTACATTGTTTTAATCAAAACACATATTTGCTATTTTAAGGTGCATCATTTGTTTCCAAGGAAATCAAACTTTTTTTAATCAAAAGATACTTTTCAGAATTTTATTAAGAAAAGCAACGAGACCTCATTACTATGTGGTAAGATTAAGAGGCTACACATTCTGACAGCTTCTGCAGCAAAACTGCAGCCTAAGTGCAGGGCTCTAATATTTTATCTCACTGTTGTCACCAGAATGTTACAGCTTAGCATCCTGGCAAATATGTTCCCAAAAGCACTCCTTAACTGCAAGTTGATATTGTAATAAAGTGAGTGACTGGTTTTTATTTTTTATTAGAAAATAACGATGTGATGAAACCAAAGGAATTTCTCCAGTAGGTACAGATCCCATCCTGCCCACTGCTGAATTCATATGTGCAGCCTCAGAGACTGTGAAAATGTGCACAGAGAAACCATGTATGCCAAATGGAACCAAATGATCAACTCTTAAAATCTGTCTCAGGTTAATAGCAAGGAGAATCATAAAGCAAGGATATTATAATGAACTTTTATAATAATTTTTTAATTTGCCTTTGATCGTGTGGGCTTTTTCTTTTTCTTTTTTTCTGGTAGAAAAATGGCTAATATTTCCACAACCAGCTCAACAAGCCAAGTAATGTGTAATTTACCAGAATCTCTAATTTCTTTGGGAACCTGGTCAATGATTTTTCCAGGAAAACAGAACCCAAAACAAATAGACTGTGAACTAAGTGTAAGAAGACAAAATCTTGGATTAAATAAAGTCACAATTCATCTCTTATATTTTTTCCACCCCAAATTCTCTGATGGTGTTCTATTCACTCCTCTTTTTATATAACTGTTCTTTTTTCTAAGAATTGAAACTTATTTTTAATGAACTTATGAAAATATAGTAAAGCTGAAAATCCAACATGCTGCCTTTTGAAATTTGTTAGTATGTCTAGAAAATTTAGTTACAAATCTCTAATTCCAACACACAGGCTGTGTATGGTGTTAGGAAAATGTGACAGTACCTTGTTATTTTCCATAAAGCGAATAATATCTTGAGAAGCACATTTGTTTGAAAGACAAATGAGGTACACACAAACAAAAGCCATGCCTAAATAAAAAAGTAGGCAAACCTGAGTTGCTTTACTTTGGGAAAAGCATCCCTTGACATGCCCCTTGAGTTGACGCCATCTAAATAAAAGCTTTGTAAGGTCATCTGAAGGTCAAGTGTCTTTACAGCAATTCTTTTATATGTGATCTATTTGGCTTTAATACAGGTCATAGTAAATAGGTGGAATGTTGTTTTTGTAAAATGATATTATAAACATACGTGTGTGTGCATATACGTGCTAAACCAGAGAATAACAAAATATGCAAAAGAACATATTTCCCAAGTTGTCAGAAACTGCTTGAGAACATCATATTTTGTTCCCGCATCGAAATTCATCCCATAAATATTCATAGTTTGTACATGAGTAACTATCTCTCCAATTTTAAATGTTTAGATTCAGTTTCCCGTGTTACTCTGTCGTAAGCGAACTGTGACTAGTAAACTCTATGGGCAAAGGACTCCCAGGAGTGGATTACTCCTGCAGGGTAGACACACTTCAAGGTGTTTGATGAATGTGCCCAAACCATTTTGCAAAGAGTTGGACACATTCACGTTCCCACTGTAATGTAAGAAAGTTCTGATTTTTCTGTATCTTCTTTCTTAATAGTAAGAAGCGCTGCTCGCGGGCGTCTCATTTTAATGTTCATTTCTCAGTTTGTTGGTGATTTTTTTCCCTCTCTGGTTAGTATTTATTTGGATTCGGCTTCTCTGGATATTTAAAAACTAATTCTTTGCAAAATATTCTCTGAAAAAAATTAATGAGGCAGCAATTAATCTATTGCTGTATTTCTCCTAAATATTGTCGACCATTTGGACAGTCTTTTTTTCCAACCTTGGGAAACGATCCCCCCCCCCCATTCAGATATATGAAATTCAATTACATTCTCTTTTATCTTTTTACGAATTTAACTTTTCTATGTTCTTCATTTTCATGCATCCCTCTCCAAATATCAGTAAAGCGCTTACTATGCATCGAGAAAACATCTGTAAACTTGGCATAAAGCAAGAGCGACAGAACTCTGACCGAGCTCCTGTGCTCATGCAGCTTAAAAATCTAGCACAAAAGACAGTTGTCAGCTAACGGAGTGCCTGAGCGAGAGGTCAGAGAGCTGATGGAGGCTAAATTCTAGGTGAAGGGGGCAGGAAGCAGGGCAGTAACCTTGTGCTACAGCAATGTGCCATGGAAAGAAAAAAGAAAGAAACATGTAGGTGAAAATGTGCGAGAAGAGAGCATGGAGTGAGATAAAGCTGGAGAGAGGCCAGGGAGCAGCCTTCAAGATAAGCCTCTTAAGATTTCTGGTCTTTATCCAAGAATGAAAAGCATTAAAAGCATTAAAATGGGGTTGCTCTCCCGAAGACAAACAGAAATTACAAGTGAGAGGCTTAATTTTCCCTCTTGAAATAAGGGAAGGGATTTCTTCACCCTCCTTCTCCTTTGAGCATTTTTCTTGGAACGGTTGTTAAGCACTTTCTTCCTCAGAAATGAGACAAATCCTTCTGCAAACTAGGTAAGCCTCTCTCCTGGGCTGGGGGCCATGTCTTTGAAATGTAAATGTCAGGGCGCTTGTCCCCATCTCAGCTTCTGCAGCAAAACTGCAGCCTAAGTGCAGGGCTCAGACTTGCAAAAGCACGTCCACCTGTAAGGACTTGAGAAACTTGTTTTTCCGCCTCCGGATAAAGCCAGCGAGTTAATGGGGATTCCCCTCCCTCCATTACCAGGTAGAGTCTGGATGAATGGTGTGAGCTGCCAGGTCCTCTCCTGGTTGTTGTCTGTCTTGAGAACATGTATGTACGTAACGGGTTCTGTTGGTAGAAGGTGAGGTGCCCATTGCCACACTCTCTCAGTAAATCGTCCGTGTTGTGCATCACATTTTATCATTTTATGCCAATAATTTAAAAAAGTTTGCCACCCCATTAAGACCTCATTGAGTATTTAACGAGCCAAGTCAAACAGAAATAAGCAGGCAGGGCAGGGAACGATAATCTGGGCGAAGAGACAACTGAAGACCCTTGATGGGCAGGAGCAATGGGACAGTGTCACTAGGTCAGATTGCACCAGGTTCAAAGGATGGCAGAATGACCTCCTGGGCAGGGAAAGGAATAAAGTGGCCAAGGACGCAGATCCCGAGTAGAGCAGCCTGAGTGACGTCACAGGTAACCTGGCAGCAGGATGTGGTCTTGAGGTGTTAAGGTGCTGAGTTTAGGCCGTGTTCTATGGACCGTGGAGAAAAGCGAGGATGCGCCCTAAAGGGGGTTTCAGTGAGAAATG
Organism: Cynopterus sphinx; assembly: GCA_030015415.1. Lineage (NCBI taxonomy): Eukaryota > Metazoa > Chordata > Mammalia > Chiroptera > Pteropodidae > Cynopterus > Cynopterus sphinx. The sequence goes on from CM057394.1 coordinate 19,783,040, forward strand.
ACTTGACCCAAGTGACTTTTACGAATAGGAGCGTGGCACCGGAGTGCAAGGCGGATCAGATGGGACGGGACAGGAAAGCGATGTTTTATGGGGCCCTTTGAAGGCCAGATGCTCAGTAATAAAAAGATAGAGGAGGCCGGTGTGAGGGAGAATGGAAAATCGGACGGTACGAAACCGACGTGGAAGCTTACCTGTAGTTTCAGAAAGGATAACCCGATTTTATGGCTTCGTCATGCTTGGTACCGACTGATAAGCAGCTCCCTGAAGGGCACTTGCTTAGAGATAAGAAGACAGTGATGTATCATCCCCATAACTAAGTGTGGCTGGCGAAGGCCTCGTAAGATGTTGACTCAACAGAGGGACCAGCTGTGAGCAAGGGTCAGATATGCATAAATAGATGGTCAGATTTAGCACTTCGTTCTCTCCCAAGAGGTTTTTAAAAGCAAGGCGAAAATATTGCTAGGTTTTGAGAACATACTTCAAATGTTTGAGACAATAATTTACAAAAAACAATACTCATTAAGATCCATAGACAAAAAGAGGTGCAAATAAACACATAAGAACTACGTAAACACAAAGTTCATATAACATCTGATGAAGAAAGAGAGTTATTAACCCATACACTCCTTAATGGAAACTTTCCTGGCTGAATATTAATGACAAGACTCAATAAGGATGCCTCAGTTTAGAATAGGAGGGAATTGGCAGAAACCGGGCTTTTTACTGGGTTATAGACCAGCCCCACATAATTACGTAATTATCTTTTTCCTAGGTTACCGAGGTACGGTTTTGATTTCTAATCAAACGTAAATGATCTTAAAAACTTAAATCGATGCGTCCGTCTGTAGAACTCAAAGTCAGACGGGAGATTCAATAAATGATATTCATATTTCTTCTGGCTGTTGACTCGGTGTCCTTCAAAGCGTTTTAAACACGCAATAATCGATGACTGAAAGGAGAAAGACGAGGGAAAGGGAGGAGTGTGCCGCCTCCCAAACCTGGCTGAAGATTGATAAGACCCAGCAGTGACATCCAACAAATTGCAGCGCTTAATGGAGGAAATGTGGAATCTGGTTTCCCCCAGGAGGCATTTCTTTTGTTTACTGCTTGCTTCTTAGAAAAATCTTGTATCCTGAGGTCATTATAAATGCACAGGGAGGGCAAAGAAATGCTCGGAGATGTCCTGCACCCACTACACCCAGCCTCCCCAAGCTAACACCTGGCGTGACTGTAACACGACGTTACAGAAATTGGTACAATCCAAAGAACGTGGGTCTTCTGATCCATGAACAATGGTTTCTTGACCCTGCTATTTCCGAATTCACTTAAAAAAATTGAACAGGAACGTTTTTGTAGGGCATGAAAGGAAAGTCGTCGTGTTCGAATGTCACAGAATCAAGAGGGTCCAGCACGGGCCTTTAGCAACGTCTGTCATTTGATCCAATTTAATACTCTGACAAGTTTATTCTGGTCCAGATAACTTCCTTCATGTGCACCTTTCATCACAGCGTAGTCATCATCATGCATTATGGTTGCCGAATTACACCAAGGCCAGGCAGCGTTTTGAGGTTCTCAGAGAACCTTAAATCTGAACATCAGCGGCGCCAGAGGGACAGGGGCACCCTCCTTGCAATGGGAGCAGTTACAGCTCCCCAAGATCCATTAACTTAAGGCTGGTACATGTCAAAAGAGCTTTAAACACAGACCTATCAGATCCAAAAGCTAACGTTCTTGGTTTTACTACCATTTTATAGAGAGAGCCCTGAGAGCCTGAGTATTGAGCTCATTATCCAAGGAGACACACACGCAGCGTTATCACAGGGATTCAAATGGCTTTTCTCTTTGAATTTCCTATGTCTTAAAGGATTTACACTATTTAGAAAAAATTCGGAAGCTCATTCGGGGGGCCAGTTGGTAGCACAGTTTAGAGTGAAATACATATCGTGATGCATGTGATTTTGTGGAAAATGTGCGCGTTATTCCTAGTGCATAATTCGAAACACATCTGTAAGGTCTCAGAGCCAAAGTATGAGTAAACATGTGTATTTGGAAATTGTAAAGTAAATAGAAAACGCTGTTAATATGGTTTTCCATATCCCATATCCTTTTTTTCTTATCTGTACAGACCTGCCCTTCTGAATAAATAAGTACCTTTGGCTACATTTAAACACACATATTTAGATTAGGCATTTAATTAAAGCTTTTTGAAATCACTTGGCATTGCTGGTTTTGAAGTTCGTTTTTAAAGACGGCTAAAGGCAAATTCATAGAGGAATCAACACAGTCAGTGGTATTCTGCCTGCTTGTTACCTGTATTTTCTAAAGTGATGGAGTCAATGAACTTATGGTTTTCTTTCTTGGAAAAGTGATCAACTTTTTGTTTGTTTGCATAACTTTGTAGATATCCATGCAGGGCTTTAGATGACATAGTGAATAGAAAAAATATACTTCTCAGAAGAATTTTGTTATTTTTTCCTATTATACCAACAGATGATTCTTAGTGTATCAGCTGCTTGAAGAAAATGTGGATTTCTTTTAATAATATACAGTAATTATCAGTTAAAATCCAACCTCTGTCCTGTAGCTCCTTCTACTCCTGGCCAAGATGAAATACCAGGCACCAGAGACACTCACTCCATCATTATCCCACGGAGAGAGGCTGCCAGTGAGGGCAGAGAAGCTTTTTGGTAAAAAGAGATTTGCTTTTGTTCACTTATAAAAGTTTTCTAAATAGAAGAGAAGTCCCACCCAAATACATGTTATCTTTAATTAACTTAAAAAGCATTTGCTAAAAGTCACGTCTTATAAAAACACCCAATTTACTTTCTTCTGTTACATTTCATCATGTTTCTCCCATTTTGTTGGTCTCATTTAAATCATCCTAGATGTGTACATGAATAGGCAGATGATAACTGAATAATGAGCATTAAACAAACGTCTACATTTTCACACTTCAGAAAAATTAAATCTTTCATAAGAAAACTCTGTAGAGGAAACAAATAATACTGCCAGTCTCTGTGAAAGCTTCCCTTAAAAAGGATTATGTATTTCAAAACCAACATGTATTTATTTAGCATCTACTGATTGTGTATTTATGAACTTTAGATGTTAGGGGACATAAAGCAAACCCTTCCCCACCCCTCATCCTTGCGACCTCTGCTCACGCCTCGCGGTCATGAAGAACAGGGTTTGAGTTCCTGGCTCTGCCATTTTCCAGTTTTGTAACCATCAAGTAGTCACTTAAGCTTGCTCTGTCTCTTTCTGTATAGTCCCTTCATCTACAGAATGGAGGTGTTAGGCTTTCGTGTGGGAGATGTAAAGCGCTTAGAAAAATGCCTGGTAACAGTCGTGTTTCGTGGCTGGCCGGTCAGGGTGCTAAAGCCACTGAACAGACCTCGGCCCACATCGCTCAGCCAGAAGCAAGAACCTGGGGGCAGCTGTGGGGGTCTAAGTCCGCGTCCTTGACTCCCTGCCTCTTCATCTACCTGTTTGGCTGAAATGTATATGTTATCTTAAACTTTACAAAACGCAGGGGAGGAGATCTAGCGACTAGAACAACAAGGAAAAGGCGCATCCTCCTATGTGGCATTTCATGCTCTCTGTGGAGATGCTGTGTGACAAATGAGTTGTAAACTCTGGCCGTGTTTCCCTAGCGGCGTGGGCCCCAAAGCCGTGTGTGGGCACGTTTGGAGTTAAACAAAAAGGCTTCCCTTCCCTCTTACACAAACAGCGTATTTGCAAAAGCGAAGCTGAGGTGTCCAGAGGCTTCGAGGGTTGGGCAGAATGATGGAGGGCAGGTCCTGAGAGCTGCCTAACCAAAGAAAGTCAGGTTCCTGGTTCTTCAGTCCTGTCCCTTCCCCAAGCACCTCTTATCAGACAATTCCCGGGATGGGACAGCTTGGATGGCCTTGGTTCAAAGGCTAAGCCCCCTGTATTGCATCCTCACGGCCACACCACCCACACTGCAGCGACGCTTAGGGCAGGTGATGCAGAGGCAGAAGCTAAGTAAGTGACTCTGGCTTGGCCGGGTGCGGGTGGGTGAGGCATCGCTGAGGTGGCTGGGCACGTGTGCTGGGCAGAGGGGCACTCGGGCTGCAGCCAGTGGTGAAAGGATCAAGACAGTTCTTAGTGGTCCAGATGAGTCCTCCAGGAGTTGAATAGGGGAGACTTGCAGTGAACGAAGCTCCTGGTTCGGGTGGCTGGCTGTGTGTCACTGCCGGTGCCCCACACAGAAAATACTAGAGAATAGAGTTTTAAAGAGGCGCGGACATGAGTTGTGGACATCCTGGACTGAGGTGTGTGTCGGACAGCTATGCAAGGGTGTTCACTGGGGGTGAGGGTGGGTGGGTGGGGGAGAGTAGATCTCTGGATAAAGGAGTCAGATGGACACAGTGATCTGTCAATTATCAATCGATCATTAAAGATCGTGAGATCTGAATGAAGTAAACTAGAAAGAGGCATGACATGAAAGTAATGAAATGCTAAGAAAGAATCCTTGGCGAAATGTAACTTTGGGGAATGAGTAAAAGCAGGGAAACGCATAAAGGAGAACTAAGAAGCAGGTGGAGGGAACTCTGATTTACGAGAGTGCGGGAATTCCAGAAGGCTCCGGAGAAAGAAGCGTTAGCAGAGAGGACAGTGCTGGGACAGTTAAATCAAGAGAGAAAGGGGGTGAGACAGAGAGGCCAGATGACTGAACACATTCTCAAAAAACCGTATCATTAAACATTCCAGTGATTAGAAATCTTGTCAAAAGAAAAAAAAAATCTGTTGATTTTTTTCTAACACAGTTTTATTTTAATAGTAAATTAATAGGCTTTGCCAGACCAGAAATCTTGGGGAAAATTAATTGGCTTGAAGATTCCAAATGAAATTTTGGACAAGGTTTGGTCTAAGTACAAATACAATTCACAATTTATTACCTAGTCTAGTATTCAGGAGATTTTGCTCAGGGTTCCGAACAAAAGACTTTCACGGTTGTTCTTGTTTTGGTGTTTGTAGGGGAGAGGGTAAAGTGTGTTTTGCAAAGATGAACTTGGGGTGAGAGGGTGCTCCCACTACAGCTGAGCCCTGAGGATAAGAATCACTCCAGGGGAGACGAGGCTGATGGAGCTTTGTTATGTTCGAAATGAGTGAGACATAAGAGGAACTCGGGGTCTCTGGGGGACTAGGAGATATAAAGAAAGACGACAACTCGAGTGGATACTTATAAAATTGAAATTAAATAGTAAACACAAAGAAAGGTGGAGTATAAGTAAAGCTCAGAAGAGAAAGGGGAAAGGGGAAAATCAGAAAAGTAAGAGAATTGGCAGTAACATTCCCGAGTTGCCACGCAATCCAAGTGTCCAATACTTAACGCAAATTATCTCTTCACGGGGAGGTAGGACTTGACTCACACATCAAATAACAGGTAGTTTAAGTAGATAAACTGTGAAGGGAAAAACTTAAAGGTCTTTACAGATTTTCTATACCTACACTTAGTCTATATTTTGGCTACTTGAATGAGGCACCTTTATTTTAACAATGAATACTAACAAGTTCCCTTTGTCATTCTGCCTACCCCACGGTGTTCAAGTGAATGGAATTGATTGGCCAATTTACTGGAAATGACTGAATGATTTATTATGGCCAAGAGGAAGCCAATTGATTCAAAATAGTGCTCATTATAAAGACCACAAGATGGATTTGACAGCTTATGAATAGCAGAACAACAAAAAGAATGGAATTATTTTATTTTTTTCTCATTTTTTTTTTAAAGGTCTTTCATTCACCCATCCATTGGTGTGTTTCAGTTCAATTTCTTGGGCATAATAATTTATGGACTGAAAACAGAATAGCTTATCTAGAGGTTCAAGACTTAAATTTTTGATATGCTTCATGGTTTTAACTATTTCAATGTTGATATCCCATTGACGATATTTTGATAGGGAGAATAAACTCTGAAGACCCTCAACTTTTAAGGTCTAGGTAATGAGACCTTTTCTACACTACTTTAGATACACATAAACATAAACTTATATTCCCCTATTAGTATATTAAAATGACATCATCGTTTTGGACAATACTTAAATGAGAATAAATTCAGATATTTATTTTAACTCTATTAAATTCTTAAGTATATAATGAGCAGGCTAATCAAGACTAATTCTCTTCTTAATACTGGATTTCCTACTTTGTAAGTTTATTTAAAGCCTCACGGAGTTTTTAAACTGTTGATTTAAAAAATTTAAACTATAAACAATATTAAGAATTCAATCATTGGAAGCTTACATGGCTTGATACTAGTCAACCATCTAGACTCCCCTGTTGCTAGAAAGATTCCATTTTTTATATGTATTAGTATTCTTTTTTGTCACCATTAATGAATGGTGGTAACTGATTAGATACTGTATCACCTTCTTACCCTGCTATTGGAAAAACCGACATCCAATTGCCTTTTCTCTTGCAAAACATAAGTTTTCAGAAAGACAAGTAGAAACTCTTAGCCAGGGACATATAGTTTAGAGAGCTACTAAAATTAAAATTGAGGGGAAAAAAATTTAAAGCCCTAAGTGGTACGATTTACAATTTCTCCCACTGTATCTTACACAGCATATCTTCTTCATGGGCCTTTCTCTTGATCTCCTGACTGTGGGATTTAATAATACTCACAGGAGAACAAAAGGTCTTGTTGTCTGTAACTAATGAAAAAATTCTTAATTTTTGACTCTCCAAAGCACAATCACCATAAAACTCTTAAAATGGGCTCAGAGCACAGGAAACAAAAAACAGCAATAAATTTTTTGCTATCAAGATTGAGCTTTTCTCAAAGCTACTCGATGATGCTAAGTGAAATAAGTCAAAGACAAATATATGATTTCACTTATTTGTGGAATCTAAAAGGAAGAAAACCAAACAAACTAATAAGGTAAAACAGAAACAGACTTATAGATAAGGAGAACAAACTGATGATTGCCAGAGGGGAGAGGGATGGGCGTGGGTGGGTATGAAAACAAAACAATACAGGAAACATTCTGGATGCTGCAAAATTCAAATGAAACTTTAAGGACTGTCACTTCACATACTTAAAATGCTTTTGCACAAATTATTTTTCTAAATCATAACAAAAAGTCAGGGAACATCCTGATGACATCTAAAGAATGACTCGATAGTCTAAAATTTCTAATATACTGCCCATAAAATAACAACAAAAACAACTAACATTTGTTTAGAAGTAATGATTGCCTTGTACTGAGTGAAGGCATTTTATGGATTATCTCACCTCAGATGGCAGTACAATTATGATTATTTTCTTCATTTTGCAGGGGGGGACACCGTTAACCACACACTAAATAATTGCCCAAGGCCACATGGTCACTAATTGCTAAAAAAAAAAAAAAAAAGGGCCCCAAATCCAAAAGCAAAAGTCCCTTAAGAATTTATACCCTCAAACACTATATTATCTTCCCATTAAAGGCGTGTGACCTTTCCCTTTTAATTATTTAATCGCATCCCATAATGCCACAATTTGCCAAGTGTTATCATTTATTAACGCTGAGGTTATTATTTGGATTGCTAAGTAACAAGTTTCAATACCAGAATCCTAATTTAGGTGGATGCTTATAAGATTATGCTCTGCAAACTTTAATGACAGTTACTTGGAGACACGTGTTTATAGAAACACCCAACATAGAAAAATTATTTTTACTTTTCATTTAAATTCTAAGCTACCATTTTGATAATAATGAAAAGAAGAAGAAAAGCACCACAAATAACCCACAGAGCCCATAACACCAGCGCTGTTTGCTTTTACGATCGAACGGCCTACTCAGTGGCTTAGGTTAGTGTAACATGACAACACAGAAAACAAAACAATGGTCCGCTCCAAAACGAAGACAGTCAGGGAACCTCGTTTTGACATCCTGTCATGCTCCACGGCTCCAACGATCTAATTCATTCCAGAGGGGGAAAATGCATTCCTCTTTTCAAAAACGGTGGAGCTCTCTGCTCAATGCTGGCCTGACACTCGCCTAGAACTTGCCCCGTGGGAAACCCACTGTGCCCTTGGGTGAGCCATGACTGCTTTGCATCGAAGGCATGAAGCCCAGTGTATAAAGCTCACAGTCTTTCTAGAACTCTCTCAGCTTTTCCAAGTACTCAAAGAAGTTGTCTCTCGTACCATGTTCTGGTTCATGGAACAGTTATCACGTGTGTCTCTCTCTGCATCACGATATAAGCCTGAGTGTAGTGTGCATGACATCGCCGACGCCCCTGTCACTCACTCGTCATCCTGCCTCGTTCGATGGCAGTCTGAGCACGATCTGGGGGTGCACAGAGCAACTCGCCCGTCTTCATCACGTGGCTTCACTAGATGACCTTACTTGGAATACGTTGTCAGCTACAATCAGCAAGTCAGAGCAGCTTTGTAACGAACCTTTTCGTTAAGTCTTTGTCTTTTGACGCAGACATTTGGGTTTGCATACTCGTGTCTGTAAGCGGCTAGAATTTGTCTCTCTCCAGCCCAACGGTCACTGATACATTCCACACATACTTTTATTCCTCAAGGAAAGCATTCTCTTCATGCTAACACTGCAAAATTAGACACATTCTACACTGTTTCTCAATAAGAAAAAAAATTTTTTGTACAGGATTTAAGACAAAAAATAAAAAGAATCCTCCTGTTTGTCCCAGTTGTGTGAGTACTGCCGCCCTCCCAGGACAGGGCAGTGCGGGCTGTCAAACTGTCACTGTGTAGGAGTTACAGGCTCGAGCAGACCCTGCCTGGCCATTTTGAAGGGGAGCCCCTTGAGAATACTGAGCGACACATGGGAAAGGCGTCTTCAAGTCAAAGGGTTCAGACGACCACTCCCAGGTTTAGAATGAGCTTCAGACGCTATTTCATCTCCATGGGGGGAAAGCTGACTCTGAAACGTCCCTTTGTTTTTATCATAATCGTGTGTGTGTGTGTGTATAAGTTGAGAAGAACTGCTTGTTTGAGGCTGTTTATCTTATGTCGATGACTTAGCCGCCAGAAATCTGTAATAATAATTATGTGCTTAGTCTATATCTCTAGCTCTGTATAGATAGGGCTGAGTAAATACCCAAATTCAGGGTGCTTACAAAGTCTTCATAAAATGTTAAATCGTATGATATATACTTTGAGCATCTGTGGGAAAAGAAAATTAATGAATTCACCCACCCTCTGGGAGGAGGCAAGAATATCCACAATTCAGGCTTGTGCTGTGCTTAGAATCTTTGTAAACGGTTAAGAGCTGGCCATCCTAGCCTCCGCTGACATTTATTCTTCAGGTCTGCACCAAGGAATATAACTCTCAACGCTTTGCATTATTAATTAGTAATCGAAGGCATCCATGTGACAATGTTTTTAAGGAGGATTCAATGGAAGAGTCACAATCCATCAGGGACCTCAGGTGTTCCTCTTCTTGTTTCACAAGGTGCATCTGAAAGACACTTTTGCATGTCCTGTGGATCTGCTTTAAGTGAATAATTCTTTCTAGTTATACGGGCATCTGGCAGTGAGAATGTTACAAGTCTTATGAAGGCGTGCCGTGATTTATGACAGAGTGGCCGAGGACATCGCACACTAAAACAAAGATGTGCGGGAGCAATATCCTCTCGCTTAGAATGCCAAGGAATGATGCATTTCTCCTGACCTACTAGTTTCTCTCTCGTCTTTGCGACTGATCCCGTCTGTCTTGCTCTGGCCACCTGTGTGGCCCACCTCCAGTGACTCTATAGGACCTCATGGAATTTATATTTTGTGCCGCCAACCCTACCCCCAATTTGTTCCCTCCCTTATTATTTTTTGTTCAGCTGTATTTTTTATGCTCTTGCATGTACTGATGAGAACCATTGCAAATCTCCTTTGGAACAAGTGAATCACACTGACAGGCAGGGCTACGTGTGAAAGCCTCAGGCAGGTAGCTTCACAATTCCACACTTAAACCTTATAACCTCTCTGCAAGAGAGTTTTCATTAGCACCAATACGGTGGTTGAGAAAAATCAATTTCACCCAGGAACAAACACCTTCGGGAGTGGAAATATAAGTAATAAACCCCAAAGTTCTACTGAAATATGAGGGAAAAAAATACCCAGCCATATCAAAAGAAAGATAATTGTCATGGATAAACTCAAGTAGCAAAGAGCTATGGGAAGTGGGTGAGGTCAGAGAAAGCTTCCAAAGGGGACAGTTTAAGAGTCTGGGTAAGGTAATTATATGATCTTATATGATGACTTTTTAATTCCCATACACTCCGGTTTAGATGATAGACAGATGATAGATATATGATAGACGACAGATGATAGATAGATAGATATATTGATAGCTAGGTAGGTAGATGATAGATAGGCGGATGGATGGATAGAAAGATGGATGACACAGGACAGAATCTCTGCTTTAGTTGCCTTACTAATTTCCTATTTCAACCCATTCACTCCAGACTGTCAAAAGAACAATGCTCTACAATTAGAAGAGAAAAAAAATTATTTTCTTTCCCCAAAATATTACCAACTTTAAAATTTTCAAAATTTTCCTTTTGAGTTGGTCATTATATTTCTGACCCAGAGGGATGCAGACGTTCTGTGATTTTTCTACCTTCCAAAGCATTTACACTCGTTTGCTTTTTTCTGTTCTGTTGTTTAACAGGATTAAATTCCATTTGTTTACATTATCAACACAGTTGGTAGGCACAATAATTAGATCCTGGTTCTACCTCTTCTGATTATGTAACTTGGAACAAGTTACATATTTCTGCACCTCGGGTCACGCATCCGTAAAAAGGGGAAAATAACAGAATTCCTCAGAGCTGGTGTGCAGATTAAATGAAGCCATACATATGACATGTTTAGAACAATGTGGCATATAATAAACTCTTGGTAGACATTCCCTGTCTTTACGATAAGCACTACATTCAATATCATCTTCCATTTTCACTTTATCTTCTGTATTTTCAACAGAAGTGGGTGAAACAGCACATGAACTCCCTTGGGGGAGACAGGCAAGAAATAGAAACAAAACACTGGAAGCTTCCATCGATAATTTCCCGATGGCATCATCACCTGATGTGACAGTGAACTAAAGTCACTGCCATCACTTCTTACTGGCACTTGTCCAGCCTACTGATCACCCTGTCTGATTCCTAAGGCCTCTAATGGTACTTCCGGTTTTGACAGGCCCGAGACAGCAGGCTGTCTGTTATTCAAGCACACATCCGTCCCCATGGTCGATAACTGGTTGTTTGCAACGTGTGGACATTTCACACGTTTTCCATAGGGAGTTAAATGAGGTTGAAGTGCGGTAATCCACTTTCATCCCTGTTCACACAGTGATTTACAAGCCAGGGTAAATGTGCCTCCTAACAACCATTTGTCACTACGATTCTGAGCAAAGTCTAGTGCAAGAAAGCCCAGGGTCAGGCAAGTCCTTAGATTCCCTGTTTTTCTGGCTTTGTGTGCAAAGTCCCTTTCTTACACATACTGTGAAAATTGGAAGTAATTCAACTCCGAGTTCCAGGAATGCACGCACGGAGCGAGACGGTTGTCGCTCTTTGAAGCCATGGCATGATTGCAGCAGGGCGGAGTGTGCTACAGCAGTTTCAAAGAGACGCCCGGTTGAGACTCAACAGGAAAGGGGTCAGAGCTTTGAGGACTTGCTGCCAGCCAGTCGCCTACAGACCAGCTAAGCTTAACAGTCTGGGACTCTGTTTCTGTTTTTCTTTAATGCTTCAAAAAAAAAAAAAAATAAATAAATAAAAAGAAAAAAAAAGAAAAAAGATAAATGCGATTGTTCCAAGACAGTACTGGGGAGAGAAATCTCGCTGTCCTCAGTCTCCCTTTTCTGTGGATTCTCTGATCTCCCAACTCAGGACCATTTCACCCCTGTTCTTTTCAGGCAACTAGAACTTTCCAGCCTCAAACCTCCTCACTTCCCCACCCCAAACCCATCTCCACTTCTAGACAAATAAAGGGGACAATAAACCTAATACCACTAATGCCCTGAATCCATTTACAGGAATAAATCATTTTTTCAAGTGTAGGCACTGGTTCCTCCTGCCCGTGAAGTCACCCCACATCGCACGTTCTCTTTGAGAGCTTATTCTAGCTGCGTGTAGCTAATGAGACACAAGGTCAGACATTTCTAATCCATGCTTCTGCTTCCAGATGGTCAGGTACGAGGCATCCTAAGCCATTCTCAACCTTCCCTGTCCTTCACGAGCCTGGGTTTTTATTTCTCTACTGCACGTGGTCACTCTTGTGTAGGAGAAGCAAGCGGTCAGGCATCACAGTGGCTCAGGGCCACCCAAAACCCATTCGCTGGGACAAATCATGGGGCCAAAAGTCCACGAACAAAGCTTTAAATGGGAGAGAGAGGTGTTCGGGATACGGGGCGGACGAGGGATCCTCAGCCATGAGTGTGTAACTAAGGAAACGACAGTGAAGTGAAGTGGTATTAGAAAAGCTGTCATTATTAATGACCGTTTCAGGTAACAGAAAACTAATAGTGCTGTTGGGCTGAGAAAGTCAAGCCTGTGATCATGACACGTGGCAATTTTTTTGGTGACTCTTAACCATCATTTATCAAAGTGTGTTAGGCATAAATATTTAATATGGATAACATCAAATCTTGGGCAGATTGACAATGTTTTTCTGGATTTTACTTAATTGCAAGAGTCAAATATATATACTCAGTCTTTATCATTCGTTTGTTCGTAGACTCTGGTCATTTTCTCACAATTTTCAAACTTTCCATACCCCCAACTCGATCGGAAAGAATTTTCTGGCCCCATTTATCCTGTCTACTCTACTTAGGGGGTGCTCTCTACATGAGAAGGGCCACCAAGTACTTCACAGCTCCACACGACCAGTTTTGAATTTGGAGGCAGGGTGAGATTTTGTCAGTGCTCCAGATGCAGCCTTTCCTTCCCACTCTGTTCTCCAAAGTGACTTTTCTCCTTAAATTGCAACTTGATTGCTGTTTGATGATCAAGATCCTTGTGAAAAGAATTGTTTTTTATTTTTTTTCATGGCCCATTTAAAAAAATTCCATATCCAGTCAAGGACTGTGTCAAAGAGTAAAAGTAATTGTGTTTCTGGATCATTATCTACTGTTTTTATTACTTTTCCAGAGAAATTTTAAGTTAGTAAATTCAAACTCAGGAAAAGGATTAGTTTTAAAACATCTCGATGGAACGTATGTGTTAAATATTGCTCAGAAGAGGCCAAAACTATTTAATTTCCAACTATAAATATTTAAAGCGACTGAGTAAATTTCACTGAAAAAAAAATTTTTTTTGCTTTATTTTTTAAAAGTAACTCAAGCAACATAAATAAGACAGCACTGGCAACACAGAAACACACTAATAAAGGCTCATGAACCACCAACGACAACGTGATTTATGAACAAACGAAACATTTTAATAAACAAGAACCTGATTTGAAAAAGCCAAGAAAGACATCGCATTCACTACTAACAGCAGCAGAAAGAAAAAATGACAGCCTCTCTACATGTTATGACAAAATCTGTTGTTAATTTAATTTTTATTTTGTACCAAAATGAAGAGCAAGTGATGAGTGCCGAGCCTTCATGTGTATTGTTTCTCATGCCATCTTTCAAATCTATTTTCACAGAAGATGGGTTACATTACTGACGAGAAGAAGAAGAAAAGCATGTTAATGATTTTGATAAAACCATTAAGTTAGCTGAACTCATTTTCTTGGTCATTCGTCTGGAAGTATGTGTTTGTACCCATCCTCAGGGCTGCTTGAAGCTACCCAGGAGAAACTGTTCAGGAGAAAGTTTACTCTCCTTAAAATGCCACCTACTTTATGTGGAAAATGGAACTACTCTGTCTAACATCCCTTTATCCAAGAGTAGTCTATGTGGAGAAGTACCTTGAAAAGCTAAAAGTGTAATTAATGTTAACAAAAGAGGTGTTACTAATGCTTAACCACATATAGAAAGTATGAGAGTGGTTAAATACAATCAAACTTTAAAAATAAATTCTAAGTAATTTGAAAAGCCACATTGCAATTGTTTGCAAAAGCAGGTCAAAAGGAGGGAATCAGACATTTTAATATAAAATAGTGATGTCTGAATTTTTGGTAACTTGAAAAACAGTAATTATTAAACAATAAATTTTTCTCTGATGTATTAGATGTGTAATATATAGTTATAGACGTAACATTTTCGCACCATTACCTTCTTCAATAATAGGTACATTTTTATTGCCTTATTTGCGGAGATCTCTCTTCATTCAATAGACAGTGCGAAGAAACCAGCACTGTCTGGATTCCCAATAAATGCTTAAATTATTTTTATAGATATTGCACATGGATGGTTGATTCCACTATATACTTAAACAGTAAAAAATAACACTTCGTTCTTTTTAATAACGCTTAAAATGTTTAAAAGTGTAATTACTGACCTGAAGTTACAAATTTAGAATAAGAACTTTGCATTAAATAGCTACTTTTAAAAATAATATGTAATTTATTATGGGAGATAAAATTGGCAAATTGTATGACTGTGTCATCTGCCAATCCAAAACCCATTTCCCCAATTTAATTTGGTTACATAAAGTAATATATTTGTATTGTTCTATGTCTAAAATTACATATCCTCCGAAGCTATCCAAACACTTTCCCCATTTCATAAATACCTCTTAAACCATTAATTGATTGAATCGTACTCTCTGTTCAAATCCTTTTATGTTTTCAATTACTCCAGTACATTAGGTGACTTCCTTGCACCACTTTTAAATGCTACCTATAAAATATGAAAGACGTTTAAAATTAATGAAATTGAAACAATTGAACAGGCATCTGAAAACTAGAATGGTATTAATTAGATAAATGGCCTACTCCTGCATGACTGCCACTGAGAGCTGTCCATTAACAGCAATTTATCCACAGTTGCGATAATTTATCCACAGAGAGTGCACTGTGTTCCAAACTTTAAAATTACTAAGTCATGATGAGGGCTGAGGAAGTCTTGTTCTGGCTAAAGGCATTAAGACCTGACATTTGCAATCTTAACTTCAGGAGAATATTCTACGTCTTTATTGTTTTATGAATCTCAGAAATATTAAAAGAGAAAACAATAGATTTATCGCCACAACAATTCCACATATCACAGAATGGCTCCCACATAAAACCAGTTAAATCCAGCCTCAAGTCATATGAGTTTCAACCACAGGGTAATTTTGAAGATACTAAGTATTCTAAATACTGGATTCAAAATAAATTGAATACCTCCATCCATCTCTAAGACAGTAACTTTCGCTACTATATTTTCAAGCAAACCCTGATTGCGCGCTCTACAAATAACAGTGTGTGATCTTCTAGACGGCCTGAAAGTGGAAATTCTGCAAGGACGTCATCATGACAGAAACAATATTGTCACTATCCTGGGAAAGTGTATATCTGTGAACGCCTCCTGGGCAGGCATCTCATCGTCTTCCTTCTCGTCTTCTCAACACCTAACACACCTTAAGTGTGTGTGTGAACCTACCAAAGAGACATACGATGCAAATTTAAGTGAACTCTCCACAGTGAGTTCACAGAAAACCTATGGCGTGGCTACACGTTTCCTGCATCCTGACAGGCCAGAGATATTCTCTCTCAATGGTATCCCTCCACGCATCCATCACACGCCTCACTAGTTTTCACACGCCAACCTACCGTGCCCTACTGAGCATGACTTTTACATTCTTAAAATGAAGAGCAAGGTAGAAAGAGTCCACTTTCCCCTCATCCAAGCTCCCTGTCATTTCTAGGATGAGGCTCCATACCGACCACATACCCACCTGGGTTCAAATTTCCCCCAGAGGTAGACCTTGAGAGGCAGGATGGGAGTGTGAGTAGTTTACTTGAGGAATGATCCAGAAAATACCAGAAGGGGAATGGCGGGAAGGAAACCAATAAAGCCAGTTACCACCGTGGGTCACTGGCTGTGTCTCAGTTGGGGAGACAGAAAGCCACGGACCTTGTCTAGCAAATGTGACTTAGTGGCACTTCAGGCTTGCTCCCCAGACAGGCCTGTGCGCACCTCAGGCCAGGAGGAAGAAAAAAACAGACCTCAGGCAGAGGATGTTCAAACAAACAAACAAAAACAGCCCAGAGAAGATGGGCGGAGCACTAAGGGTATCTGTGGGGGACATGCCCCACCTGTTCCTCCCTGAAACAGGTGTCCCGGACTCCGGAGAGAACAAGACCACGAAGATGGCTGAGGAGAATAAGTCGGCTCTTCAGACTGCGTTACAAAGAGGAATTGGTGACCGTACACGTCAAAGACAAACAAGATGGCTTTACTTACTGCATTTTAACTGACGATGCCAAAGAAAATGAGTCGCTAACTGCAATGGAGGAGCGGAGATGAGCCCTGACATCTGATGAGCGCCGGAACTATGCTCCGTGCGGTGAAACTATTCCCGTAAATTCAAACTCACTAAGTGGAAACAACTTAGGAGCTTCTGGAAGAATTTGAGTCTCAAGAGTCATCTTTACGTTTATAAGGTGTATTACAAAGAGAAATACTTAATTTCCTAGAAACTTAGTTTCCTAATCCTTAAAACAACTACCCACTATTCAGGGAGTGTATGGGGATTGACTAAGAAATAACATAGCACAGGTTCACATATGTGCGTGTGTGCGTGTGTACATGTATGTGACTGTTGCACATATACACACATATGTATGTTAACATACACCACTCACCACTGCTTAATGCCAAGCCTGCGTCTCGTCCTTTACGGAACTAATATATCTGAATGAGTGACCTGCCTGCGGCCACCTGGCTAGTGAAGGAGGAAGCTGAGGGTTGAATCCTGGGCCCCTGCTGATCAAAGGATCTTGCCTTCAAAAATGGACAACAAACGGAACCAAAACTAATTATTACGTGTTCATGAAGCCACAAAATTAGTCCGGTCCTTAAGAATGGATGGACAATTTTTAAAATGTTTACTAATTCATTGTAACACTAAATATGGCCTGATTTTTAAGTTGCAGTTGGACTAGCATAAACTTTTATTATAATATTACAAATAAATGAGCAAAACATTTTAAATATAGCAGGGGCTCATTTAAGCGGCACTTAACCAAAATTCTTAATTTCTGAAATATATTTGCAGCATCATTAGAAAAATGGGAGCATCGCATGACCATTTAGTGATATATTAAAAAACAAATAATGCTACCACCAGCAAGTCCAAAATGTGTCCCCTACGCAACCAGCCAATCTCCCACTTTCTACACAGAATAGAGGATTTCTGTCCTATGTGCTGGTCCGAGGTAGGAAGTAACAAATATAGATTCAATCAGTGAGCATGCTAGGCTGCACCTGATAAGCCACCTAACTGGGTTGACACAGTTGACATGATTGTCAACTAGCACTGCAAATTTGTTTAAATGTTCTTTATCTTCAACCAGAATGCCTTATTTTCCAAGCACACTGGTAAATCGATACTTCTAAGTTTTGACCAATGGATATGTTTTTGGCTAAAAAGAAGAGACTGGGTTGAAACGTTATCCTCTATGATGCATCCATATCCCTTTAAATTACTAATATGAGGCCAAAAAAGGCCAAAGAAGGAGTGGATCATTGATGCACAAGATAAAATTGCATGCGCAGGAGCAGGAGTTGGTAGGGGAGCCGGGATGTTAAGGAAAAGAAGGGAGGGGAGGGGAGTGCCCAGCGGGGAATGGAGAGATCTTGAAATCAGACCAATTACAGATCTTTTAGGTGATTAAAACAGGACATCAATAGCAAAGTGAACTTCAAGGAAACATTTCAGTTGAGTTGAGAGCCTAATTAGCATATCAGTTAAAAACAAGGAAATGTGGCGTTCCATACATAAAATGACTATTCCAGAAAAAAACTGAATTCAATGAAACCTAAAATGTGCTTTTTGAATAATGAGTCAGAGCTAGCCTGAGGAATTTCAGAAGTTTAAGATGCTCTAGAAAAACCGCAGGAGCGGTATTTTGCTGATAATAAATATTCGAGTTTTGAAACTTAGTTTTAATTTTGTGACTTATTAGATACTGTTTAGGTGAAAAATGCATTAATTACAAAAAGGTGGCACCGGGCTGCACAAACGCCTTTATTACCAGTTACCTGTTCAAAGTGAGTGTTTTCAGTGGCAAACGCTGTCGTTTTCACTAACTACCTGTTACGTATGCCAACCAATTGTTCCCCAGCAACTCCAAACGTTTAGAGCACAAAATTCCCCGTGGCAGGTGGACACCTCATCCAGACAACACGACATGAAGTAAGTAAATGGGGGCCGGAGATTTTAAGTTCCGAACGTGCTTTTTCCAGTCACCTGGAATGCATTTTCGCATTGGATTACCAACACCTGAGGGGGGAAGAAAGGAAAACTGTTTGGCACTGATATTGCGTGCCATGTCGATGGCATCCTGTGCGTCTGACACCAGCCTGCCACACACCCGCGACAGCGCGGATAGACAAAAGAACGAGCGCCGGTTTAACGCCGTCAGGCACCCCGCTGCAGGGGCAGTTGGGCGGAAAGAAGGGGCGCCGCGTCTGTAGCCATGGCTCTAGAGGCAAAATGGAGAGGCGCATCCGAGTCCCTCTTCCTCCCCCTCCCGCGCCCCCCTGCAGGCTCCCACCCCCGGCTCTCTCGCTCGATGCGATGCGCTGTGCTTGGAGGACAGCACTGCACCATGCCACTCACCTGTCGTCGTTCTGCCATCCTTGGTCCCCCAGCAGCAGATCCCGAAACCTGTACCTGGGAGGCAGAGGGGGCACCTCGCTCTCCAGATCGACCATCCTTCCTGGGAGTGGGGGACCCACAGCGAACCAGGGAGAGGCGGGGGGTGGGGGCAGAGGGAGAGGATGGAGGAAGCGCAGTGGCGGGGAGGGGGACCCCAGGAGGGGAAGGGGCCTGGGGGCGGGTTTTCTTTTTTATTGGGGGGGAGGGTCTGCCAGGCGCCGGAGGCCGAGGCGGAGAGGGGGGCCGGCTCGGCTCTCCTCCCGAGGGTGTGATGGGGATGATGCAAACCCAGCCCGGGAGCAAAAGTCTGGCTCCGACACGAGTCTCCGCTGCCAAGGCGCCGCCCCCAGGCTCGGCGCCGCCTCTGGTCCCCGGGACTCGCGGGAGGCGCGGATGCAAAAGTTACTTCGCCCGAGAGCCCCGCGCGGCGCCCGGAGAGGGGGACCGCGACCGGGGCGCGCGGCGGGGCCCGGGGCGCCCCCCGGGGCCCAGGGGCGAGGCCCAGGGGCGCGCGGCCACCCGCGCAGCCCGGGCGGGCACCGGGCGGTGGGTCTGGGTCCCCGACGCCGCCGACGCCAACGCCGCCGGGCTGTCCCCGCACGCGTCCTCGGCGGAGCTGCGCCGCGGGGCCCAGCCAATGAGACGCCCCCTCATTTGCATAACAGGAGGCCCAGCCAATGAGACGGCTTTCATTTACATAGCACGGAGGCCCCACCAATGAGGCGCCCCTCATTTGCATAGCACAGAGGGTCAGCCAATGAGACGCCCCTCATCTGCATAACAAGGTGACGGCACGGAGGTGCCTTGGGGACCACCAATGGGGGCGCGTCCAGTGCGTGGTCCCTGGTCCCGGCTGCAGACCCCTCGCTGGGCGGGGATGCGGGGATGCAGGGGATGCGGGGGATGCAGGGATGCGGGATGCTCGGGCAGCCCCTGCGCCCGGCAAGCCTTCGGGGGATGCGGGAGCTGGAGGATGCCCGTCCCCGCCGAGGGAATCCCCGCGCCACCCCGGGGAAAGTCCCTTCCATTTTTTTCCCCACAATCTGCAGGAAAGGGAGGTGTTTCGGTGAGGCAGGCAGGGCCACTCAGGCCGCTGGCGACAAGCGTCCGGGGTGGCCGGGAAACCAGAGCCCGTGCCGTGTCGCCGCGAGCTCTCGTTCCCTGTGTCCGAGCTGTCCTCCCTCCCACCCCGCATGCACCTGATCGGGGTGCACGCGGACACTGGGTGCGTCCCGTGTGGGACACGGCCCGAGGGACCCAGAGAAGCCTTCAGCGGTGTCCGGGGCCCTTGGAAGTCTCCAAGTGTGCCCCGAGGACCAAGCAGGGGTGCCATGGGACGCACGGCCATAAAGCGACACATGGAGATGTGGGGATAACCCGCTACACTTGTGCGTCAAGGAGACGCGGGCCAGGAGCTAAGCCCTCTCTGCTCAAGGGAAGGGAAGCGGGCAGGGACTAGTCCTCCGACGTAAGGCGATCTGAAAAAAAAAAATAAAAAGTGTGGTTTATTCGGGAAACAGAGATGAGTTCGGTTAATCCTCAGGGGGGTCACGCAGCAGAGGGTCCACACAGGGAGTTGTAAACACAGAGAGGCAAAAGGTGATCCCAGGTGAGGTAGGATGGGGACCTATAAACCAGCTGAGATGCCTTCCTCCTGGCACCGTCGTCGTACCCCGAGGAGGGTTTTGCTTGCAGTGCTGGTGGCATCCCGCCTGTCGTCTGATCACTTGTGCAGTTTTCTGCATCTTGCTCCGCTCCCTGCCGCTTATCTTCCCAGTACAGTACCTTCAAAATGGCAAAATCTCAACGAATGTGCGTGGAGATACATTAAAAGCTTTTAAGCCTAGGAGACTGGTATCTTTTTCACATTTGCTCTAACTCCAGGGTTATGTATTTGTTGTTGTTGTTGTTTCTGCATCAAGTCTTGGAATCGAACACTCCGTGGTTAGTTCGTTGGGGGCGAGGGAGTATCTGCTTTATTTTGGGATCTTACCATCTGCTCTGAAGATAGCACTGTGAAGCTTACCTTTTTACTGTTCCAGGCTAATATTTTTCATTTATATTATTATAGTCTGCCTTTACATGTTGGCAGAAAGCTGAACTATTTACAGTACCAGTAACAGGCTCAGAAGCAAGGCGCTTAGAAAACGTAGTTATTGAGGGTTAGACCCCTGAGATGCTGGAGTTCAGAGCAAAGCCACATTTTCGTGGAAGAAAGCGATGTACCTGTATTTTACACTTTTGTGGCGATCTTCATTATTTGGCTTCCAGCTGCCCAGATAAAAATGTGAGAGGGAGCAAGTACTTTAGAAAGAAAAGGAAGTGAAACCTGCTCAGCTACCAGTGAGGACCACTGCTGCTGAGGATGTCAATGGTGCACAGGACCTGGATGCGCCCGGCCCAGCCAGCCAGAGCACGACATTCCCTTGATAACGTGGATCTGTGTGCACCTTGTACATTTTGTCAAAGTGGAAGCTGACTTCTAAACTTAAGAAAATTAAAAGAATAATGCAACATAAGAGATACTATCCTGCCATTTTTACAGTACACCAATATTTGGGCATTGGCACTGAAATGTATAATTAGAGGATCCTTTTGTTCTATATTTTCTGTATTTTTATATTCCTATATTTTATTTTTGGTCATTAATTTTGACTTTTAGTTCTCCCACCTGTCTTTCTACACTATACTCTTATTCTTTTTTTTTTTTCAAATGTCATGTCATGTCATTTCCTGCTGTTAAAATGTATTTTCCTCTTTCACTCTTTTCATCTTGGTTTCCTTTTCTTTCACTGTGCTCTTTTAATCTCTTATACCTTCTTTTTCTCTGTGTGTGTGCATGAAAGCTTTCATTCTACTATAGCGTGAGATTCAATTTTTAGAAACAGTTTTCAAGTTGCTTCTGTACATTACAATTTTGTACCTTCCTCCCTGGTGTTTTTAAAATCCCTTATCAACATCTGGTGTAGAGGAAAGCAGCAGACTCGTTCGGTCCCAAAGACTACTTGCCTAAGTTTGCTGATAGAGTAGAGCGTGTCAAGAATAAGGATTAGGGAATCAGAGAACTGATTTCCTAGTTTAAGAATTAGGAAATAATGAATGTAATAAAAACAACTTTCTATATGTTAAGCTATCTACTCGTCTGCATAGGCAGAGAAGGACAGGGCAATCCGCATCCATTCAGATGTCATTAAGCTACATAGCGACACCTCAGTGTGAACGAGATGTGTTCAGTTATTTTTTTTTTAACAAAGATTTATTAAGCGGTTACTATGATTTTTCATCATCTAATGGGGGAAGGAAGACATGTGGGAGACAGACTATCCAGGAGTAACACTGAGATGAGATGAATCACACTGGGAATTAGCACTGACTAAGGAGCGCACAGAGACATCTAATTCTGGTTTGGGAGGGGGGAGATCATAGAAGGCTTCCTAGAGGAGCTGACATCCACAGTGAAGTATGAAAACGAGTAAGGTGGAGATGAGCAGCAGCACGTATCCAGGTATAAATAACGGGCCTAGGAACGCAATGGCAGATCCCAGCGAATTCAGAAGGTCATAGAGTCTGAGCAGAGGGTGTGTGTTCAGGTGGGGAGGAGCCACACAGGGAGGGAGAGTTGGCTGCCAGGAGGTGACCCTTATGGACCGCATCTGGAGGCGACTTGCTCACCAGGCCAACAATCTGGGAGTTTAACCCGAAGACAATGCCAAATCTTTAGAGGACTTTAGTGACAAAGCCACTTGGACAAGGTCACCGTGGTAGCAGCATAGAGAATCTAGCCGTGGGGAGGATGGGAATGGAAGATGAGAGATCAGGTGTTAGCCATTCAGTATCTCAGGTGAGATGTGCCCATTGTCCAGAACGAGGCAGCGCTTACAGTTCAGGTGACCAGTAGAGGACACGTTTATAGGAAATGAAGAAGACAGGGTTGACCAGACTCGATCATGGAGATTGTGAAAGCTAAGGGACAGTGAAGAACCCATGACACTTTCCAGGCTTCTGGAAACTGAGGCAGGATAAAGGCACCCAGCTCTCAGGACAGTGAGAGAAGCAGAGGCAGAGAAGGGGCCATGCCGGTGCCTGGGGACAAGGGACAGATCCCAGGTAGGGGAGCAAAGCCGGAGGGACTTGAACAGCCAGAGTAAAGACAGGTGTTTTTCTATTTTCTGGATTCGTTTTTCTCTGTGACCCTCGATTCAAGCCTAAGTAGGTTCTAGCTACAGGAAGAAAAATGTGACAAAACCTGCCCTATATTCTGAGCATGTCCAGCTACATGAGCAAAGTCATTGTTATTTCAGCAACGCTGGAAAGAGGACACAATAGAGAGCAAAAGAAAGAGCAGGCACCACATCCGACTCCCAGAGTCCACCGGAAAGCACAGGTGGGTGGTACAGGAGCAGGCCGTTTGGAGATGGGCAGGGATTTCCCAATGGTCGATTTTAGCTGAGATTGGACTAGCTTAGTTACTAGGCACACTGTTATTTGGCAGTAGTGAGTCAGGATGTATCTTATTTCAAAGGAAATGCTACCTCTTCAAGCCTAGATCACACCAGCCTGAGGGGGGGGTGAGGTTTCGTATCTTTGACACACACACACCCCTACACCTACCTCTTCGCAAATTCTTTGCTGCTCTTCCATCATCTAGGCTCTGAATTCCAGAAGTGGATATAGTTTGGCCTAAAACCTACCCTTGTCCTTTGCCTCCCCACCCCTGGTCCCATTGCCCCCAACCCATCCACCCACCTACCCGAAAAGCAATACTCGTTGGTGATCAGTGTACAAGTTCTGAATCTGGACCGCTCGGGTTTAAATCGTGACAGTGGCGTTAGCTAGCTGTGTGACCTTGCCTGTCTCCACGCTGTGCTTTGGTTTCCCCAGCTACAAAGTAGAGTAATTGCAGTTTCTACTTTTTGAGAATCAAATAATGAATACCTCTAAATATCTTAGAATCGTGTTCCCCACATAGCCTGCCATTGTTATTACATGTGCTTTTCAAAATGCAGGCATCCACGTTTTTAGAAATCTTTTTTCTTAATATAAACATGTCTTTGCTGTTTAGCAACTAATGGATTTAATTATGCTTTTCAGATTTCACACAACTGTTTGAACAGCTTTGATTACCTTTTAAGAGATAAACTAAAGTATGTACCCTCAGAGTAATTGAAACAAATAAATGTACTAAAGTTAAAAAGAAAAAATATATGGCTGCTCGGTGAGTCTTCTGAACCGCCATGGAAATGATCAACATGGATAATCAGAAAAATATCTCAAATATTCTTCACATAGAAGACAGATCATGTAGGCATTTTAAATTAAAAACAAGCATCTTGAATTATATTCACATGAAAGGCAGAAAAAGTATGCACCATATTGAGTTCAGACGCACCAAACCGAACATGTGCCTCGGAGCTAAATGAGTAATGCAATTTTTACACTGGGTCCACGCACACTTCGCAGTTGCAGAAAATAAGGATTTGGCAAAAAGCAATCTGGAAATGTCAGGCCAAATCAATAATTAAGACGAAAGTTCACCACCTTCTACTCAAATGATCAATGCAAAATACACTGGAATACTGATGCGGATGCAGAAACGCCATAGATGATATTTCATACCCGAGGACCAACATTTTTGACGAGGCCTTCGCCCAGATTTAGGACGCAGAAATACGAAGCGACTCTGATTCGTCCTTTGCACTTCTGTTTATGCCTGCAAGCCCACGCTCGCTTGGAGTCAAGCCCTGGAAAAATCATCAAGTTGCACAGTGTGGTACTGAAATCTGATGCTGTTCGATGTTAATGACCCAACAGCTAAGAGTGAGTTTTTCCACTAATTTCCAGACTCATTAATAGATTATTTTCCTAGGCATTAACCACCAAATTCTCTAAGGCCATGATTTCTTTATGACTTATCTGTTTTGCTCAGGCAACCCTTCAAAAATAATTTACCCATAATTTAATAACACTAGAACACGGGTCAAATGGGACCAAGATTATAAATATAATAAATCAAATAGTTTTGTTTTTTAATTTCTCACCAGTCGTTTCTTTCTCCTTTTTCTTTACTGTGAAAATCTCTTGCTGGGCATGAGCTTGCAGGTCGACCCAGGTGATGGATGAATTCCGAGTTCCAGGTGGAGCCCTGAGGCTTAGGAAGAGCAAACAGGTGAGTTATTCCTGAGTCATGTGACAGATAAGGAGTAGGAGTGAATCAAGCAGGAGAGAAAATACAGAGGCCCAACTCTGTATAACCTGACAGTAATGAAGAAACCCGTGTTAGAGTTACTGCAAAAGCGGAGCTGGACCTTGAAAGAAGATCCGAGTCAACAAGTCAAGTCAGAAGTGAGAAACGGATGCTCAACACACGTGCAGGGTTGTAGGGTCAAGCCATGGTCAGAGCAGGAGCTGGAGGAGGAGGGACACTGAAGAACACTGAGGTGAACGCGACATATCCAGGTTGGCAGACACACCCAGAAAAGGCGATTTTGACACACGTAAAGGCTAGGGGTCAAAACGTCCTGGTGTGTCACTTAGGACATTTTTGATGTTTAGTAGCAGAACACCTGATCTACTCTGCCATAAATATTAGAAATTTATTGTCTCACAGAGGGAAGAATCCCGAGGTAGAACAGCTCCATTTGGTGATCTACCGATGCCACAGAGGACGGGGTTCTACATCCCTCCCTGTGATCTCAACTGATCAGAGAAACTCTGGGGATAAGTGTATTCACATCCGATAGAAACAAGAGCACGTCTTCAAGTCTGGGATTGTCCCTAAAGCTTGGAGATACCAGAGCAAATACCCGGAGACCAGGCTTTTCCAACCATCACCTAAAGAATAAAGGCCCCAGAAACAGTCCTGTCATATGGCGTCTTCCTTCCTCTCTCACTTTGGAAAAGCAAAACAGAAGGAGCTTTGGGTTCTCTGCACGTGCTTAAAGCAGAAATGTGAAGTCCTTCCCGAGATGGCCTTGCCCATCCTTTATTGGACATCGACCGACATCCTGTTCTGGGTGTAAAATTCCTCCTCCTCTTGAGTGATCGTCTGGGATGCCACCATCCACTCCTGCTCGGGACCCAGGCTGGGTCAAACAGTGTGGACGATGGGAAAGGAATCTTTCATGCATGGCTACTGGGGATGAGAAAGTCTCTTTCTGCTGGGATTTTCAACTGAGCTCGGCGTGTCCTTCTTGTCAATGGCTTGGAAATAACTAACATTTTGCAGCAACGCAAGATGTTTCTTAAGCTTCTGGAGGTGGCCACGGCTCGAGCAAGCACCATGCCAGGAATCCCCCCTTGTAGGAATCAGTAAGTTCTCTTTTTACCTAAGATGGTTTGAACTGAATCTCCATCACTCGTCCCTGAAAAGATTCCTAACTGATATATTGATGTCACATACAGCAATCTCAATAGTGCTGTGAATAATGATCAGTCTCTTCTTGGCCCGATACCAGATTCATTTCCTCATAAAACTAAGTGGGATAACAATTTTACATTTTGTTTCTCAGCAAAGTCTACTGCTGTTTAGATGCTAATTTCCAAACCATTGGCATGGACTAACTTTCCATGTTTGGGTCCTAAATTTTACATTCTGCCATAATCACACGCCCACCACCAAGCATCGGACCATCTGATCCCATAGAAAAACATAAAAATTTACAATAATAACAGGATTTTTTTAAAAAGCACTTGGAAAACATGTTTTACTGACCAAAGTTTGAACCAATTTCAATGCATTAGGCATTTCCTTTTCTGGAATTTTATCTATTTTCCTCTGTAATGCCAACTGAAACAACTCTATTTATATATAAAAAATCAACACTGCTATATCTTCAGTGGGACCAGGAGGCAGCCACAACTCAAATCACAAACTCCAAAAAGAATTTTTTAAAAAATTATTGAGGCCAAGGTGGCGAGAGCAAACTCCTAGAGGTATGATAAATAGTGCAGAGGTCCTTCAAATAGATCAAAGACAGCTCACATGGGCGGCGTGAGTGGAATACAGGTGTTCCAAAGCCGGGCTGAACAAGGATCTTTCCAGAAAGTGGCAAGAAGGGATCATATATGCCACGATCACCTTGGTGACCGCCGATCAAAGTCAAATGCAAATTAATTAACCATTGCTAACTATGTCATGGACAGCTGGGATATAGGGAGTTTCTGCTCACCATGCATGTCATATACGAGCATAAACCATATGTTTAAAACTTTAAAGGATTTTGAATTTCAAAAATGGGTTAAGAATTCTACGAAAATCATGTTCTATTTCTTAAGCAGGGGCAGGTTTGGTTGACGGTAACTCCTCATACATGGCATAACCGTGTGTATGTGGTAAATGTTGAGTGATAAGTGGAGTGGGAAGAATTATAACCTTCGTACAGGAGTGTGAGAAAAGGCCGCTGCATCGTATAGAACTGTTGAAATGTTCCCTCAAACCGCAGTGCACAATCTCTACAAAACCCACAAAAAATTACTGAAATGAAAAGCAGCAGACAAGTCTGAGAAGGATTTGGAGAAACTAGAACGCTCATTTACTGCCGGTAGGAATGAATGTTGGTATAACTCTGGCAGCATCTGCTAAATCTGAACACATGCATGTACCTTGCAGTCCAGCAATCCCATTCCTAAGTGTGAACTTCACGAGTTTATATTCACGTGCACCAGAAGACACGCGACATGCACAGAAATGCCATGGCAACACTCTGTAGTGGTCAAAAGCACCCCAGCTTCCATCACAGTTGGATAAATAAATAGTGGTTCAGTCACACGGTGGAATACGAGACAGCAACGAGGGGAAAACAAATACGACTGGCCACAGTGATGAGAAGGGATCTCACAAACCCAGAGTGGACCAAAACAGGACACAAAAGAATAGATCATGGACATTTGTGCAGGGTCTAAAGCCACTCTGGCTTCGGAGGTCCCGATAGTGAAGAGGGACTTGGGTGTTCCAGCAAAGCCTGGGCGTCCTGTGTCACCCCTGTTTACTGCCCTGGGGAAGGATAGTAGGGCCAGGTCCCCAGCTCCTGTCAGGGGGGACCTTGTGGGAACACCTGAGAGGTCCATTATTGTCCCTCCCGCATGACAGCAGATTGACCTTAGTTATCAGAAACCTGTTCTTCTCAGTCTTTTCTGTGAGTTTCCGTGAGGATGAGGTGGCTGTGCAGGAACACTTGGATTAGTGACAAATGACTTACCTCAAGGAAGTTTAGCATCCCTTCCTGCTTGATGATGCTTCCTGAGTAATTTAACACACAAAGAAGCCTCATTAGTTTCACTCCTCTCTTTAACAAGGAGAGAGAACAAATCTTTGGAGGTGTTTTCGGAGCCCTCTTAGAAATCCCAAAGTTGGCTCAAAGTCAACAACAGGTCATTTAGAACTCGATTCTGGAGAAGTCTGTAAAAATGCCAAAAGGTATAAAACAGTTGATTAAATAGGACAGTAGGTCACTGGAATAATGCTTGGTTACTCATTTAACCGAAGTGACAACTGAAGGAGCCAAAGGCAAATACAGGGCATTTATGGGTAGTTGGTAAACTTAGTTCTTTCAACGAAAAGGAATCCACTTTCTTAAACAATAAAAGGCCTGATAAAGACAAGAGGAAGTACAGAAATTCTTTTGATAAAACCCACTATCTCTGTTTTCTAGGCGGGTTACCATAAAGCGTAAAGATAAACCTCTCTCAGTCTTATCAAGAGCAGACCAATAGTCCGGGAAACTCATTTGGCAGATGGAAGAAAATTAAGTCTTACTTTTACCTAAATACATTATGGATATGATGGCTTATTTTTCTCTTTAAGAGGATTAAACAGAACACTTTCTTTACAGAATAATTTTGACCGTACCCTCCCGCGGTAGAAAACTATCCGCAGACCTCATGGCCTTCATTCCAAACTGTAGCCAGGGCTCTGGCACCTGCTCAAACAACACTTCTTCCTGATGTTTGAGGAGGAGACTTTGAAGATTTGTATTTGCCCTTGACAAATAATCTCATGCAGGTGGCGGGCCAGATTTGGGGCGTGGGAGCCTCTCTGGCAGTCTGCATTTTGAAAAGCCTCCCGCACCCATGTTTTCCATCAGTCTCTGGGCAACAGTTATCTCCTGCCCTGTTGACCTTTCAGAGAGATGATAAGATTTACGAACTCAAGGGGCAGAGAAAGGATGACCGTTACTCCAAGGAGTTTTGGGGGTGTCCATCTCTATTATCAGAAGTCCAGGGGGAATGCTATGTGATCGTTTCCTTTGAATTAGGGGGGTCTGTAGGCATGGGACACTCCATCTACTTCACTGTCAAGCACCACAGTGTCCTCCCTGCTTATCCCGACAGACAACTGCAGGCCCCTGTCTAACTTCAGCCCTTGTCACCACGTCCTGATGGAGCTCCAGCCTCTCCTGGGCATCACTGGCCAGCCATACTGCCCGCCTGAGGGCCAGCACTGCGACAGCCATCATTCCTTGTCGGGGCCTCAGTGCATCCACCATTCCTCAGACAAGCACACGGACATAGCTTGCACTTGAGGGACATCCCACACTCGCATGGTGGTCGCAAGCATCTCGCCATGGGCCACCCATGCAGAGGGCAAAGGCCAGCTCAGGATCCCCCTGAGACGTCTCTCTCCCAAAGCCCACCACTTTGGTCTCCTGCCTGGCTTGCCATATGCTGGTTCCCAGGCTGACCCCTGCACAGAGCGTGGGGGGAGATTGCAGAAAGAGGCAGGCCACCCCACACTGGTAGGTGGCAGTTCTAATAAGCCAGGGCACAAACTTACACGGATTTTTTTTTCTTTTTGGTGTTTGCAAGGTGAACACATTTGCACACCCGCCTGCTGGATCTTCAAAGTTTATATAGAGGTGCTGACGGGGTCCAGTCCTGGCTAACGATAGCGTCTGGCTGGTCTCAACTCCACTGCTCTCTCAAGGCCCCCGCTGTGGGAGTGGTGGGCAGAGCACACTCTCTGGGGACAGAAGAGGAGCTGAGGAGCCTCCGATTGCCCAGGGCCAGGTCACAGGTCAACCAGAGGTGGCATCTTCTCCATCATCACCTTCGACAGCAGGAAGTGAGGTAGTTTTTTGGTCTAAACTACTAAAACCCACTCATGTGCCCAGTGTGATCTTTACATAAGTTTTATTCCTTTTGATCGTCGAATACATGTCAAAATTTAAACAAATGTGAATTCCCAAGTATCATTTTGTATTTGAATTTCATTCAAATGGTGACACACAGGCTGTCCTCATTAGTTGTATTTACTGGGTCGTTATCCATTTACTTTCAACTAACTACACACCATCGGCAAGACTTATTGTTTACCCGAAGAAATCATGATTTCTGTCTGATGTATTGCATTACATAATTAATCAGATATTTTTAGGATAGCTTACAAAAAATAAACCTCTGTCTACCAAAATGCAGCTTAGCATCATTACGCAAACTATTACCCTGTGTTCCTCTGAGTCCTCATCCCAGAGACTGGAAAAGGACCAATTCTAAGCTGTCTTTGCTCAGAGCAAACATTGGTAATAAATTTGGGGAAGAATATACACTCGGAGTCAAAAAGGTTGTGACTCTAGAGTTTAAATGTCCAACTGTGGAACCAGACAGCCTGGGTTCTCTTCTGAAGTAGGTCACGCATGTCACTTGGGCAAAAAGGGAGGATAACACTATCTTATAAGGTTTTATGGGGGAATTAAAGTTGATCGTACATTTAATGCAGCACCTGACACATAAAAATTAATCATTAATCAGAAATTATTGATAGGTCAGTAGAGCTCGGAGACTTTGCTCACAGATTCTTAACTAGCCCAGAAAAGACTCAAAGTTGTGATTGTACCCTGGGATGAATGTCCAGGACCTGAGAAAGGGGGTGTCGGAAGGGCAGCTGGTCTCAAGAAGGGACAGCTAATTTTCTCTGAAGGCTTTTTGGGTTTTCTGAATGTTCTCCAATGGGACTGGGGAGGTTGCCAAGATGGCGGTTTTATTGTTCCTTTTCTTTCTCCTCCAAGAGGCTGTAATTTGAAGACCCTGCAGTCTAGCTTTAGAAAAGCACCTGATGAAATCAGTGCAATAAATAAGAATGGAGGCCCTTGTGTGTTTTCATTCCCTCCCAAATAGAATTAAAGAAAATATATCTTTATTTTTATGCCAATTATTAGATGGCATCATGCTAGCAGTGTCCCCCTGGGAGGATGTGAAAGGTGTGAGGCTCCCGGGAAGTGGGAAAGGGGATTCTAGAATGTTTCAGTTTCTCCATGGATGAGGATCCATATTCGAAAATAAATCTGAACGATGACCTTTGCCTTAGGAGGTGCTTCAATAGGGTGGCTTGTGCCTTGTGTGTGTGTGTGCGCGTGTGGTCAAGGAAGAAAGAAAAATTCTCTCTGTTCTATCTTCATCAGAAATAGAAGCCACGAACTGGATTTTGATGTAATTAACACAAATTTAAATTTAAACAGAAATAACTTCTTTGTGGCTGCCATTATGAATCATGGTTCAGAAGTCATAGCTGCCAACTGCTCGTCGCAAAAATTGTCATGCGGTGATCAGTTTCAGGAAAATCCAAGGTATGAAGTGCTGTCCCTTTAAAATGTGTCTTTAGGACTATGACTATATAAGGGGCCGTGAGGTGCTGTAGATTTCATAACAGACCGACCTTGGTTGTCACCTGTCACTTTTAATGTTTCCTGTACTCAGGGAAGGGCCAGGTTCTTTGGATGTGACGTACATTTTGAAAGGCTCTCCCTAAAAAAGACCACAAACAGAACAAAAATTAGGATTGAAAGTAAATGTTTACTTAAAATTAGAAATGAATTATTATAAATCACCAAGTTAAAAAAAATGACAAATACTTCAGACATTATAAAAATCAGGAACTTTATATTAATTGTCCTGTACAACTCTGTGATACCTTTAGTTTTCACATGTTTGACCAAATGATCATAGGATTGCCCCTTCACAAGGCACAATTTCCTAATATTTTCTATATATAGATAGTAGAAAACTAATTCAGTCCTTTCTTTAGCATGTTTGGTCTAAATCTGTTACTTATTGTTGAAATATTAGAAAAATCCTTTCAAGCTCACAACTCACAATTTGTATTGTCCTATAAATTTTCAGGGTTCTTGTCAAATTTTGGAAAAACTCCAGCTGTCTTGTTATAGGATTACAGGGCATGGAAAGAGTTTTTGGGCACGATCAATACTAATCACTCTTTGAGCTGAAGTATTGTAGACACGTTTGCTTTCAGTGTCATTGTCTTAGAGACTAAAGGTTACGGTGTCTCATCGATGTCACTGTGTCACGTACAACGGGAACAAACTTCCATTCTTCTGAGGCATCAGTGACAATCGAATCATCCACTTAAGTTTTACATGTCTGAAGGTTGTTTTAAAAACTTGTTTCTCCTTCATCGCTTACTTGCTTCCGGTGCTGGGCCCTGTCGAGCACATCCAGATGTTAGCTACGTCTTCAACCCTCATCATTGTGTCACGATGCTAATTGGTTGGGCACAGAGGTGGCAGGTGGAATCCTAGAAGCCATTCATAGATGGACATCAGTTACCAGATCAATTCAATTGTGACTGCAGGATAGAGCTGACCAACCTCAAACTACATGTATCTATCCTTGACTTCTTGGTTGAGTCCTCCAAGAGCCTGTGACCGTCTAACGTCCACTAGCTTAGTGGAGTATGATAAAAGGGGAATCAGAGTAGGGAAAGACATCTTTCTTTTCTTGTAACTAAGACACCTTTTCTATTTTTACAAAAACGAATGACCGTGGAGAAAAATCACAAGAGGCCCTTTCGGGTTGTTGTGGGATCTAATCAAATGGGACGTCCTGAGGCCGAACTTCATTCGCCTCGAGAAATGATGACGCTTCAGCTCTATTTGCCAAATTTCCCTTTTTCATCCATCTACCATATAATCCTTGCATAATGAGTTCCCTCGGTAATCTGCTTATTTTGTATCCATTCTTCTAATTCCTTTTCCTCTATCCATTCTAACAACTGCTGAAGCGATGCTACTTACTGATCTTCTAACATCCTTTTCCTTGATTAGATCTATCAAAGATTACATAGCGCCTGTAAAATAATTTGCTATTTTTTAAAAATCTTCATTCGAAGCCCCTCTTCTTCTACAACTTCCCCGTGCAAAACAACTGCTCTAGTGTTCTCGTCACTTCTAGAACACTCTCCATGATTTCCTACACTTCACAGTCTTTGCTTGAGTGTATTCTCCCCTTACACCCCAATTTAATAAGGAGCTATTCCTGAGACCATCCCAAATCCCGCCTTTGGAGCCTTCTCCCTCCAAACTCCTCTGGTACATATTGACAATAACTGTCATTTGTGACTTAGCAGCTATTACTGACTTCTAATTTTAAAAATGAAATGCCGATTTTTTGAAACTTCAAATAATATGAGTCCCAAACTGGAATCTACTCAGATGGCCTTTTAACAGGCACACAGATACAAAAATAAAATAAGATTTGGGATATTCAAATAATAGAATATTATGCAGCTGTCAAAATTAATAATCCGTGGCTACATGGAGCGTGTGGTTGAATAAACGCAGCGTAATTTTTTAGAGAGTCTAAACACAGGAGAATAAATATTTCATGACACTTATGTGCAGTGTTAAAACTGGCCAATCGAGCCCCTGTTCTTTGGGGTGAGGATAGAGGACCCTGTGGGTGCGGCGTGGGGGGCTGAGGGGTTGCCTCAGAGTGCTGGGGGCTGAGAGGGGCTGTTTAGGTTCCCGACCTTGTGCTGGCTGCATGGCTGTCTTCACCTTCATGGTATTCAGCAAACCATTTGCTTACATTCTCTTTATGCGTATTTTGTTACAACGTTTTAAAAAATCAGCATTTCAATTTCTTGATTTTTTGAATTATTAAACTCATTTATGCCTAAGAAGAGTGAAGCTGTCGCTTCGCACCCATTTACGACAAGTCAAAAGACTAATGCCCCGAGTCTCGGGAAAGCAGGCCCCCAGATCAGCCAGGACTGCATTCTTGGCAAAGTTTACTCACGATTAGCAAAACCTCAAGTTCCATAAATGGTTTTAAAAAGACTTTCTGTTGTTATTTTATCCTTTCAGGCTTTGGCACAGTAGACCAGAATGGTATTTGAGTGATAAGAGGGTTTGTGAATTGGAGGACACCACTAGTTACTGCTTTGCATAAACGAAAAGAAGGAAGGAAAGAAGAAGGGAGGGAGGGAGAGAGAGAGAGGGAGAGAGAGGGAGAGAGAGAGGGAGAGAGAGAGAGGGAGAGAGAGAGAGGGGAAAGGAAAGGAAAGGAAAGGAAAGGAAAGGAAAGGAAAGGAAAGGAAAGGAAAGGAAAGGAAAGGAAAGGAAAGGAAAAGAGAGGAGAGGGGAGGGAAGGGTGGAAAGGGGAGGGGAGAGGAGAGGGAAAGAGGGAGGAAGGAAGGGAGGGAGGGAGGGAGGAAGGAAGGAAGGAAGGAAGGAAGGAAGGAAGGAAGGAAGGAAGGAAGGAAGAGATTTAGAACTTGCCGGGTTTACAAAAACAGAGAGAGCAGGTCACAACGTCAGTGTTCACCGTCGGTGGCGCGCAGGGAGAGCCGGAGCAGAGCCTGGCCCTGTGGCCCTAGGGGTTGATTTTTCTTTCACTTCGCAAACGTTCCTGGTGGGCGGGACATTGCGTCACCTCTTGATTTCCCAAGCTGTGTTTCTGCTTCCTTCTGGAGTTGGTCGCTCTGTACTAATCACAGTTCTTTGCAGAGGAGAACCTGACGCAGCGTGGGCAGCCGCGGCTACTCAATGCACCCCTGAAAGGTCCTCAAAATGAAATTTCCAGTGACGTTCCTGTGGCTGACGTTATGGACTGTTTGTGTAGCAGAAGGTAAGAGGAAAAAAGACTTGTTTTTTCCTATGTTATCAAACGTTTGCTAATATGCTTTTGAGAGAGGAAATAAAAATTTGGTCTAGAAATCACGATTTAATGACTGCCCTGTAGCTTCGTGTTTGAGTGACTTTTGACATTGTGAAGTTTAAAACATTTAAGTAGCTGATTCCTATGGCATTTCTGATTGTTTATCATAATTTTATTTAATGTAGCCTTTCAGAAGATGTTTTAATATTTTTGAAAACTGCAATATGCGTTATCACTTCCCTTATAATTGTCATAAAATATAATTTACTTTTCCTGTGTGCAGAATTTTCACTGGAGTGCTTCATGGGAAAGTATTAAGAAGTATGTGAGCACATACATATATAAACTAGACGATAAAAGCCTTCAAATCACGCAATAACTGGATTTATTTCAGATCTAACTGTTAACTCTCCCTAAAAAGTATTCGTTTGCCATTTAGAATTGGCATCGCCATGGCCCTACGAGTCTTGTGGCCCAGCATTGCTTTCTTACTAGAATGAAAGTCTTCTGTAGATCGAAAAGGAAAAGAATGCTCCATCTTTTACCACCTCAGTTGTGCAATAGGGTTTTTTACCCCGTGGTGGTATGTTAGCTCTATTAATAAGTTCGTGGAGGACGTCGACTTTCCCAGGTCACGATAGGTCGTTCTGTGATGGTTGTGACATTTTTAAACCAAATGAACCCCGTATCGTCCATAGTCTCGAAACTGCTCGCCAAGTCAACACATTTTGGTTGAAACGCTTACTCGGCCTCCAAGCATGGAGGAACATTAGTAAGTGACACCAAACCTCTGCCTCTGAGGACTTCTCAGTTCAGAAAATAAAGGCAGAGATCTCTTCCCAGTTGCATTCTTTAGGGTGTGTTTGCCTTTATTCAAACGTTGTGATGCTTTTTGGAGGACAGGGCCTTTGGTCGTTGTGCCGCCTAAGGCACTCGTGCTTGACTTTGGGCTTGTAAACCTCACCTCCAGCCACTTCCGAGGCTGGGTCTGTTGGTGTATAAAATTAGTGTATGAACGTGAAATACTATTTATGGGCAAAGAGTTCCAAACAATGTCAGCATCACCAAATCCTCGCAAACAGTGTTTTCTTTGCCTAAGGATTTTCGTCTTCTCTTTAGTAGGGATACGTTTAGTGGCTCACGGTTTCCAGATGATTTGCTAAGGTTTTATGTCAACATCATTGGTCATGGCAGAAGATTTGTTTGATTTGTAGCTCCTGCTGAAAATTCAAGTCTTATGCCGAGCCTCACTGAACGTTTTAGGGGACTACGAAGTGGACCTTGACGTTTTCTTAAAATCGGGTGCTACAAAGTATGTGATAAAAATGAAATAAAAGGGGTCTCAACTCTTGGCTTTCGTAGTCGATTCCGGGGGCTCATTTCGCTTGGGTTTCCTAGCTCGTCGGTGTCTGTTGAAATGTGGTATCAGTTTCTGCTGGCGGATTGAGCACTAGGCAGATCACAGCGAGGATGACTCTGCAGTCTGCCTGACAGGTGAAGCACCAGTTTCGTTTTTAAAGCAGCACTTAGATTTTCACAAATGCTCACACAGTGAACCCACAAGTGAGTAGAGGAAAAGCCCCATGCATTTTCAGTGGCTACAGAATGGCTATTTTATTTCCTGTTTGCCAAATAATCCTGAGACGAATTTCCTTTGCTGCGAATTATTATGCCCTGATCGCTTTTCTGCAATCGTTTTAGTGGGGGGAAAGGTTGGAACGGACGATGGGGAGGGTTAGAACCAGGCTAAGTCATGCTGGAAGCTGAGGTAGTCCCCGGTGGGACTGAGCTGAGGGAGGAAGTGTCAAGGGAGTGCAATGGGGAGGGGTGGGGACGGCGACAAAGCCAGCCTAGATATTTTAAGTCTAGGCATTTCCTGGAGATGCATATGCTCCCCTGTTGCCTGCAGAAGATGCTAAGTCTAGAGCTGGATCGTTCCAGTATTGCCAAGAGCTATTCTTAGCTAAAAGTTAAGTTCCCAACCAGAAGTGGAAACCCTGGTTAGTGAAGATGCTTCGCTCTGGCCTTTGGTTGCAGTGGCTGGAGCCGAGGTCTAAATCGATCCATTTTTATTTGCTCCAGTCCTGATTGTCCCACACCTTTGCCACCTTCCCCTCTCCCCAGCGACGCCTCCTCCCCCTCACCCCACGTCTGCCTGGCCTGTGACTGTCGCCAGCCCGTCTCCCCTGAGCTCACCTAACTAAGGTGCACTACTGTCTGCGGCCACGCCACCCTGAACGAGCCCGATCCTGGCTGATCTCAGAAGCTAAGCAGGGTCCAGCCTGGTTAGTGCTTGGATGGGAGACCACCTAGGAAGACAGGTGCTGTAGGTGTAAAAAAATTAAAGAATAAGGGATTGTGACCTGACAAGGTCCTTGCAATATGTGAGGTCAACCAAGGTTTGCCTTGCCTAAAATAAAATAAAATATAAAATAAAATGGTGCATTATACCCGTTTCTTAACAACTGTGAGCCGACTGAGAACATACTGCATGAAAAGGGCATCATGTGACGGGGAGAAAGGGGGACGTGTTACATTTTAGCTTAAAAGGATAAGGAAACGTCGTAAAAAATGGCTCAGAGAAAGTAATGGAGCAGGACAAAACATCACAATAATGATAAAGATTAAAATAATCTTTTATTTTGTATAATAATATAAAAGGTTGGACAGAGCGCTTTTATTTGCTGTGACATTTTAACAGAGAGAGCCAAGTTTCTCATAATCGTCCCCAGAAAGATAATAGATAGAAACATGGTTACCCAAATGGTCCTTGAGAGGTTCCCACAAGGTTTTTTTCTTTTTTCTCTTTTAACGTAAATTAAAATGATTCTGGCTTTTACATGTGTGACATACTTAGGACACGTGGAGAAGATGGACAGCGGAACGACAGAGATTTATACACACCGAGGCTCTGTTCCCATGTCCTCTTTCGCCTTTGGCACTTGTCACCGTGTACTCTGCTTCCACAGCTTGTGCATCACCTATGGGCATGATGGAAAGGCTCAGAGACAGTTTTACATTCATTCATTCATTCATTCATTCGCCCGTTGGTTCACTCAGTGATCATTTTTTGATTGTCTGCTAAGTATCAGGCACCGTGACTAGCACTTCCCCAGAAGGAGGTCACTTTGTGGGGAAAACAAAAGAAACTGTTGTCACATTTTATTAACAGATTGTATTTTATCTGTAAGGTCCTGTGAATGTGACAAACCAAGGCGACTATAGGATCATTTAGTGGGGCAAGAGCCCAAAGTGAAATGGACGGGTGGGGTGGGACAGGGTCCAGGAGAGGGTTTGTAAGAGAGAGAGACATGTCAGGGCTGCAGTGGCATCCTGAGTAGGTTGAGTGGGAGTCATCCAGGTGAGATGACACGGAGGACAATCAAGACTGGGGACATGCCCAGTCTGTGTACAAAGAACGAAGTGGAGGTCTGGCATGGTCACCCACCTTTCTGATTCTCCCAGCAGCTGACCTTCCCCAAATCCTCCAAGCAACCTGGGTAGAAAGTGTGTTTTTCTTCCCTTTCTCTTTTCTTGCTTACCCCGAGATTGTCATGATCATCATTCAAGTGCTAAATCATGCCTGCTACAGAATTTTCAGGGTCTTCCTTTTAACATCATCTTGGGACTAAGCTTTCTGTAACAACCAGTCAAGCCTGACGAGAACGTATTCCATATATACTAACAATTTATTTTAGGAAGCTGACATTTCGACTTGAGCAAGAATTGGCATTAGGTATTAGCTATTTAAATATTACACACTTCAAGAAACTTGATTTCAGTGAATTTTCTAGCCGTATCCTGATAGTAACTTGCTTCAATCCTGATGAAGATGTACTTGTTCTCATGACCAATTTTTTACAGCTACCACATATCCTCCCGTTTACTTTTTATGATCCTGGAATTACCTTATTTTTTTTCACTGCTAAAATTTTTAAATGAATTGCATAGTATTTTTAAATTTTAAAAATATAAATTTATTACTTCAAATGCTCATTAAGTGCAGCATAATTTCTATCTGATTTTTCTGAAGTTTTCTTTTAAAAAACTTCATTGCGACTAAGTTTTTTTACACAAATATATATTACATTACAAATTACCTTAATTATTCTTATGATATTTGTAAAAGAAAAATGACTATCTCTTGTTTTGAAAGCGATTGAGTCTCATATCATATACATGCATATATATGTAATATGCATTTATACCAATGAAAAGGTAGGAAACAAATTTAACATAAAATTCTCTTTTGCCCATTTTTTTTCTAAGTTGATTTTTAGCTTTGCTTTATATTACAGTATCTACTAAGTTTTAGAAAAATAGAGTAATTGACAAAGAGACCAAGTTGAGTCTACTCAGGCAATTTGGTACAAATTTGATCAAGGTTTTTTCAAATATATTTCATTATTTCAT
The DNA here is from genome assembly GCA_030015415.1 of Cynopterus sphinx. Lineage (NCBI taxonomy): Eukaryota > Metazoa > Chordata > Mammalia > Chiroptera > Pteropodidae > Cynopterus > Cynopterus sphinx. The sequence goes on from CM057394.1 coordinate 19,822,073, forward strand.
TAATAACACTTTTCAAAAAACAAACTAGAGATATAGCGACATTGAAAACAAATATTAGCTCTGTGTTTGTGTCAATAATACCCCTTTAACATTCGAAGGTGGAAAAATTAGGTAAATGATGATTATTAAGATATCAAGTGTATTTGTTTTTAACTTTGACCAAAATTTTATAACCATGTTCTTTAAATTATAGTAAAATGAATCATATTCCAGTGCGATAGCCAAATCCACCCATACTCCTTATTTATGGACTGAATAATTTTAAACTGGAAAATCAGACTAAGTGAATAAAAAGTTTACTTGGGTATTGTTTTGCAAAAAAAAAAGTTAGTTGGCATTTAAGTGTAAGCCCATAGATGTACTCATTGTTCAATCCCAAGTTAATACTGAGACATAAGAAAGCTTAGCTTACTCGTTAACTTAGAACTTGAGAAACATGATGCCTGTTAAAAAAAAACAACTTTAAGATTAATCTTACCGCAAAAAAAACGGTTTCCATGCTTTCGAAAATATTTTTACGCTACCTACTTAATAAGTCCCCTGCCCTACTTCTTCAAGTCATTTTAATTTAAGCAAATGTGGTTGGTGGTCATAAGTGCCATTGGTCTGTCCACTTGGGCTCTAGTAACTCTTGGTCTAATTAGAAATTTTTGAGAATGTGGTTTAAGTGAGCTTGAACAGTTATTTGTCAATTCAGGCAAATAAAAGTCATGTCATGTAAGATATGCTTGATTATTGTACAAACATAGTGTAATGTCCCATCACTTCAGATATTTTGTTATGAGTTGACAATCTATTAAAGATTAGAAAAAAAGTAGACAGGAGGTAAATTTGAACTTAGAATGTCTTATTCATGACGATTGCTCCACTGTGAAAAACAGGACAGGACACCCTTTATTCTCAGGGAACTAATATATCAATGGGAAGAGAGATGAAATCCTAATAAACATAGAAATAATTATGAACCATGAGCTACATTATGAAGGAAGTAAGGTAGGGGCTGAGGGGAAATGACAGAGGGGGTCCTGGGGTGTGCAGACTTTAGCAAAGCTGGTCTGGGAGATGAGAGATAAGCCGGATCACTTTGTGCAAATGATATTTGAGTAGAGCCTGAAAGATGAGACAAAGTCAACTGTCAAATGTCTGTGGGAAAACACGTGTCATAGTCAAGGTGCCAGATGAGGATAATCAGAGCTAAGATTCTGGAATTGGCGGTGGGAAGATGGAACAATGGAGTAGGGGGTCTTACCTCTTTTTCTTACAGTGAAGCAATGCCTTTTAAAGATCATGGAAGAAGCACCAGAGTTGTAAGTATTATTTGAAGTAGAAAGGGTAACCGATATAGAACTTTTGATACACAGTAAACATTTACAGAGTGAATATTGTGCGAAGCTGATTGGCAGGTCACGTGAAAGATATGTCTTGCATTTTTTACATCTGGTTGTAAAAGCCAGTCAACTAAACTTGAAAAATCAAGATTGGGGTCAAATGTATTATCTGGAAATATAACAACAACCAAAAGGAAGACTATTTGCCTCTGGCTAGCAAATGGGCTGATTTTTTTTTTTTTTTTAGTGGCTGGTTTATTCTCTTGATAGACCACTATATTAATAAAAGTAATTTAAATCAAATAAATTCATTAAGAAAAAGTATATTGCTTTTTCCTTGCATTAAGTTATTAACAGAATAGGAACTAAGTTTATCAAAAGATTAATATATTAGTGGAAATTAATTCTCAAAGCAAAATATTGGCATCTACATTTGAAATTTAATTAATTTTTTAAATAACCTGAGCACTCTAAAGTGGGTCTAAATTTCAGAAGTGAAAAGCACATGTTAACCTATAAATGAACAAAAAAAAATATATGCGAAAACAAACACAAACATTAAAAAAAATCGTTTGGGGAAGTGGGAGGAGCAAACGGATTGTGTTGTTTCATGGCAGAGTCATAACCCCATCTAGTGGAGAAAAAGTCTACTTACACAAATTATAAAAATTGAAACCGTACTGTGAAGTCATTTTATCACAAAGTTCTCAACCTAAATGTGATAAAAATTTGCAAAAACTTCAGAGGAAAATTAGTGTCGAACACAAATATAGTTTATTACATAAAAAATGTAGTTTCACATGGAGCTTTCAGTTCTATGAAATATTGTAAAATGTTACCGTAATGGTTATATTCCATGATGGATTCCAGCTCTGGCGATTATTGTTTTCCTCTTTCCAATTAAAAAAAAATTTCAGACTAGACTGTTCAATCATGATTCTAAAACCAAGTAAGAAAAGGAGTTTAGCATCGAAAATAATAACACTAAATACATACGGGGATAAACATGCATCTTCAAATTTGCCATTTTTTAAAGTAATGTGTTGGGGGTTTACTAACTTAATCATTCTAACATTCAAGATAGTTATATCTAAAATAAGTAGTAGGCAGTATTGAAAATATTGGCAATTATAAGCAGTAGGCATGAGTTTCATGGGTAATTTCTTGCATTCTCTTAATTTCTCATAATTTTTTAATGATTTCTTTTGCAAAATAAGAATCATACTGTATATGCAGATTCTATTACCTCTTTACATAATATGTGAATAAGTAAAATATGACTGTTCTATTTTACAAACAATTATAATCCCCCCGGCAAGAAGTAACACATTTCTCAGAAAATCCCTGTGGGTTTCTTCTAGATGAATATTCCCCCTTTCCTCCAGAAGGAAACACTATCTTAATATTTTGGTAATTACATTTTGCTCTTCTTTAATAGTTTCACAGCCTGTGTACTCATTCCCAGCAGATACGTCTGTTCTGGAATTTTATATAGGTGAAGTAATCCTGGAATAGTTGATGTCCCGTTGTGTCTTTTTACTTTGTGTGATTATTCTTTCTTTTCATGTCATTTTGCAGCATTGGTATGTTATTTCGTTGTGTGGGTATGCCATCAGTTTTTATCCATTCAGCTGTTGATGGACATAGGAGTTGTTTTCATTTTGACTATTAGAAAAAAAAAAACCCACAAGGCTATACACGTTACCACACTTACGATCTGGTTCCCACGTACACGAGTTCCCACGTACACAGTAGGGTATATTCCTGGGGACAGCATCTCTGAGTGATGGAACAGTGCATACCTTCAACTGCACGACGGGTAGCTAAATGCCTTTCTGATATGGTGACTACAGTTTTCTTTGTCACCAGCTGTTCCTGGTGCTCCACATTCTTTCCAACTGCTGGGAGTTTTAGATTTCCTAAATTTTTATCAACATCATGTTATCTTATTCACAGTTGATGATGGCTTTAATTTCTAGTGCGAGCAATTTTTCATAACTTTTGTGCCTTCTCTCTCTCTCTCTTTTTATGTCTTGATCAGTTTTGCCAGAATTGTATCAATATTATTTATCTTTAAAAAATGATTGTTCTCTTTCACCATGTCCTATCCTATTTGAAATATTTCTGTACAATTTTGGATCATCTTAACACGATTTATTTTTTTCTAAAGAAAATTTATCTACCTGTAATGCATATTCTGCATCTCTTTGATTACTTATTTATTAATTCACTCCCCTACTAGAGCAGATTCTTTGTGTCTTCATTGTTTTTTCTTCAGAACTTAGATTAGTGCCCAATAAATATTTTTCAGATTAATAAATAAGTAGAATGCAATGCAGAAGTTAAGTAATGAAGAATAGCTATTTCTCTGCAAAGTTATTTTTGCTAGGCTTTGCAGTTTAAATTTTTTTCAGCTAAAAATATATATATACATATATATATATAAATAAAGACATCCATTTGGCTGGACCTGTAACCGTATAGGTATTTTTAAAAGCAAAGTAACCTAAACACACTGTATATTTAAACAGTTATTTTAAGGGTTTATTTTGTTTTTATTGTTCATAGACTGTAAAGAACCTCCTCCAAACAGAGAGTCAGAAATTCTCTCAGGTTCCTGGAATGATCCATATTATGCAGAAGACACGAAGGCCACATATAAATGTCGCCCTGGGTATCGAAGTTCTGGCACTATCACAATGGTGTGCAGAAGCGGAGAGTGGGTGGCTGTTAATCCAGCGAGGATATGTCACAGTAAGTAATTCACACACTTGTAAAATTTATGAAAACTTAGTTGCAAGAATGCTGAATGTTGGATAGTGTAGGAATACTGGCTGAATTATGTCACTCCTGTCATGTGAATACGAAACATGACCCCATCCCCAGGGTAAAAAGGGGTCATCATCACCCAAAATTCAAAAAACCAGCATCTGGAGACATTCCATTCTAAAATGGAAACTTGGCCACATTTCACTGTTTCGTGTCCTCAATCCTGTCCTCTAATAATACTGTCAAATATCCTTGTCCCCAAACTCATGCCTAAAATGTGTCTCCCCGTGTTACAGACGACTGTTGTACCTCTTCTCTGTTTTAGAACGGCGCTGTGGGCCCCCTGGCGACACTGCCTTTGGTTCATTTGAACTGGTGGAAGAAAGTGAGTTTGTGTACGGTGCCAAGGTGATTTACACGTGTGATGAGGGGTAAGTAGTCAACACACAGAGAGGATTATGACTAAGGTACTTGATAACCAATATAGTGAATGGGGACTGTACTAATTTATGTTTTTAAGGTTACTCTATTTTTTTTTTCTGAGCATTTTTATAGGGAGCACACACTTAACCCAAGAAATTAAAATTAAATAACAGAAGTGATTACATCTGGACCCCAGGTTATTTCCCCAATGTTGAAAAATTGCAACCAATTATAATTACTCCAGTAGAGTGGAGTTTTAGGAGGGTGGGAAGATAGTATGCATGTAACTAAGGGTTCACTCCAAGAAGTGCTCATGATGTCATATTACACATAGAATATTATGGGAGTTCCATATGTCAGGGACAGTGGGGAAGATGACCAAATTGGATGTCGTGCCATGGTACCTTATTGATAAAATCTTATAAAATTTAGGGGGAGCAAGACTTTCACACGGATGAGATTACTACTCTTTAAGGTTCCGTGGTCTACCTATTATTCTTATCACGTAGACCAAAAAAATGCTACCGTGTCACCACCTCAGTGTCCTGTCTTCCCTGTTATTCCCAGTGGGGTCCAAAACTTACTTTACAGAATGTTTCAAACATGGGAAAAGCAGTATCATTATTACATCAGTATAAACAGGACCAAGAGATTACAAATGGCATCTTATTTTTCTCTCCTCACCGATAACCTGATTTGAGGCAATAAAATAAACTGTTTCAACGCCCAAGCTTTGGAGTAAGCCTGCGTTCCAAAACTCTATGATCCAACAACTGTGCATATTGGAAAATGTCTCTTCACTCCCATTTCCTCACTTATGAAAGCAGAAAGATAGCGGGCACATCATAGAACTGATGGGAGAAAGAAGCAAGACACACACTTGCAACCCTGAGACAAATTTCTGGTATATTGCAGACATCCAATAAATACCAGTTTTTTTATGATTTAGTCTCTCCTTGGTCACTACCTAAGGAAGATTTTTCAAACATATTTTTCATTTTGAACCCAACCTTCAATCATTACATTTGCTCTTAAGACCCTCTGGACCTTAATTATAAATTGCAAAGTTCAGATTTTATCATTTCCTCCACTCTTCACCTCTGAAATATCTCTTTCAGTCCATGCTAGTTCGGCCTCATCAGGTTCCACTTTTGACCTGACAAAGTGGATGAAAACTCACAGTCTTTTCCCTTGGGGTTCCATAATTCTCAGTATTTACAGCTTGGTAAAGAAATGAGTGACCTGTGTCCCTCTGCCTCTGCCCAGCTCTCTGTGCCCGCTTCGTCTTGTGTAAATGTTGGGGACAACTCGGTCATAGGCTTTATAGGAGTCACCATCTCCACCACTCACCTGGGGCTCCAACAGAACCAGGTATTGGAAATAAAAGTCCTTGGGTCAGGCAAACAAAAGCATCGTTTGCTATTTTGAAATTTTATTGACAGACCATTTCGCCCATCGGGGAGACACTCACCTTCCGACCCAGCTGAAAACTCTACTGGTCGAGTGGGTTTAAGACACCCGTGGTTTCTGCCGGCAGACTTTCCCTCTTTGATCCCTTGTCCCATCCCCCTTCCCTTTGCTGCATACCTGTGTAGCTGACAGCTGACCACTTGGGATATTCACTGTGGATACCCAGGCTTACCATCGTACAGGTGGGAAGATGTACGGGGACACCCTGCAAACGATGCTGGGATTTTACCTGCAGAAATAAGAGCCATTACTTTTTCTTGACCTCCAGCCTGTGGACAGTCTTTCTCTCTTCACCCTGTGTGTTTGTGGAACCTAGAACGTTTTGAGTAGAGTTTTCCATACTTCCTGAAAGGGCTTTGGGGGAAATTATGGGTCTTGGTGTAGATGAGAAATCTGCTCTCTCTGCTGGAAAAAGGTATGAAAGCAGCCACAAGAGGATCGTTAATAACCGATTATTATTATTATTATTATTATTATTATTATTATTATTATTATTATTTCTATGACAGAGTAGATGTTTGACTTCAAGGTCTGTGACTCCCACTTAATTGATGGGAATGTTTTTGTTTTTGTTTTCCCTTAGAGAATTAGAAACATACCAGCAACAATAAAAGGAACACACTTGTGTGTTTTGAGGGAAAGTTCGTTTGTTTCACTTGCGTAATCGGCAAGAATATCCTTACTGGTAGATGAAGGAAACATTTGTCTCTGTAGAATTATTTAAAAGTTTATGAAAGGCCCTTTTACAAATTATCTCTCTCTCAATAACCAAAATGCCTTCCCATTTTCTTTTCTTTCTTTTTTTTTTTTTTTGAGAAAAAGTTTTTGCCTACAGCTATCCATACTATATTGAGAAGTTTACTTTGCGTTGATCCAAAGCCTCTGGGGTTGATTGTACATTTTGTACCTGCCTCAAGGAAATTTCCTTCAAGTACAGCATTTTTAGATTTTAAGGAAAAGCTCGATGAGTCACTAGAATTAGATAAATTTGACAAAGAGTGAGTTATATGCAGACCTGACTCAATGAGTATGCTCTGGGAGGGATCTCTAGAATGGAGATGGGGAAAGGAGGGGTAGCTATTATGTTTATGGCTTTTGTTTTTGGTAACAGTTCATGGACCTTATGACATCGTTAGGTGTAGCTGACTTAACAACAACAGCAGCAGCAAAAGTATATTGTGTATGAAACAATAATGAGTTTATGCCATGAACCAAAGGCTGTGCTTATTCTGAGTTCATGTACCGCAGAGACTTTCTTAAGAAAGAAAACAAAAAGTTTAAGAAAAATAAGAAGAAATTTAAGAGAGAAAAAGAGAAAGAAATGGAGGGAGGGAGTAAACAAGGAAAAGAAAAAAATGCGTATGTCGTTAATTTTCCCTGAAATGGAGCTGGGCCCTTCAGGATGCTGTCAACATTTAGAACCGGTATAAACACGCATCAGCTCATCACTGTTGTTTCGGGTTTTCAGGTATAAGCTGGTAGGTGAGGTGAATTTCCGAAAATGTGAAGCAGACGGATGGACCAATGATATTCCTATATGTGAAGGTAGACGTAAAGCTGATTCATAAGTACAGGAAAATTCTTAACATATCTAAGTTTTTTGAAATGTTTTATAGTAAAATATTGTTAAAAGTTGTAATTAAATATTTCTTGCTTCAGTTATTTTTTGTGGTTTCTAATACAGCACAGAGTGTATATCTAAACTTTTCATAGCTACGTTATTTTGTGCTTCAGTAACCACATGTGAACACTACCCCATCTGATCTAATAGTCAACGTACTGGAAATTAGGAAATCTAAAACTTATTTTTCTTTCCTTTTGGATATTCTAACCACTGGAAACAACACAAGTATCACTATCCAAGTGAAGATCAGAATTTCAGTTTTATTAATGAAGGGACCCTCACTCAGTAACCCACTCAATGACAAGGTTTAGAACATCTGTCCACTCTCCTCTGACAAGGGGGGGGCTTTTCCTGCAGTTTCGGTCTTACTGGAAGAGACAGGAAGTAAGAGAGAGTGCCGCCCTTTCTCCCCAATCCATCGAGCAAACAGCGAGAATGGGAAAATGCAGACCCTAGTTCTGAATTTCGAATTACTCATCACCATCTCTCATCATCATGGAAATACAAGAGATCAATCAGAATAGGGTTTCCAAGTTCCATGGCGAAGAAGAGTAAGTAGAGAGGGAGAGACAGAAAGGCAGTAAGAAAGGCAGGAAGGAAAGGAAGACAAGGAGGGAGAAGAGAAAGGAGAATCCTGTTCCCTAAAGAAGGGACTGGAAACAGCTCTCATTTATGGTAGTGAGAGGTAATGTCTGTATTGAAATCACCTGGGGCATTTGTTAAAAACTGAAATTTGGGGTTTCTAAAAACCTACCAGATGGGTCTGTCTGGGGTGGCGAGCAGGAAGGTGTCCACAGGCCTTCCATTCCAACAAGCATCCTGGGTCGTTCTAGTGTACAACAAAGTGTGAGTACTGTAACCTAAAGAATATGGGAAAATATTACGTAAAATCACAAGGAGGTCACAAATTATTTTGAACGCCAATGTAGAAGAGGCAGGAAGATTTAAAACTCTTTCTCTGTTGAAGTGAATATAATCAGAAAGTTGGCTTTTACACCTTTATTTAGGAATGCAGCGTTATATGATTGTGGGACTTACATGGAAATTTTATATTTAATTATCTCAAGCTTTAGAGTCCTCGATTATTAAGAGCACTTCTTTTGTTACTACAAAAATATAAACTGTCATTCAAAGTCATAATTTTCTTTGTCCGTTTCCATAGAAAAGTATCAGAGCTAAAATCCCTATCTTTTTTTTTTTTTTTACTTAGAATTTTATCTCCGGCAAACTGGTACATCAGATGTTTCTTACACACACACACACACACACACACACACACACACACACACTCACTCTCTCTCTCTCTTTCTCTCTCTCCCCCCCCTCTAATTTTCTCCAATCTTATCTTGCTGACAATTTTATACCTATATTGTATATATGCATGTTTTTCATGATAAAGTTTTTCAAATCCTGTTAGAAAGAGTTGTCTTTATTTTTTCAGTCACTAAGTGTTTACCAGTGGCAGAACCAGAAAACGGTAGAATTATCAGTTCTGCATTGGAAGTGAACCAGGAATACACTTTTGGGCAAGTGATACGGTTTGAGTGTAACCCGGGCTTCACGCTTGATGCAGCTAAAGAAATTTATTGCTCAGTGAACGGTGCCTGGAGTGCAGAGAGACCCAACTGTGTGGGTAAGACGCACCTGCTATTCATCCGATTATCCAAATGGTTTTAGTTTTTTTCTCATGAAAATATGTATTTCAAAACACCACGCCACCTAGAGAATCTGAATAATGCTGATAATAACTAACGTTTATTGAGCACCTAACTATTTCCCAGTAATTCATCTAAGTTCTGACATGCGTCATCTCATTTTACGTTTAAATGACTTCCGTGATTTATGTGTCGTTTTCACCTCTGTTTTATAATTGAGGAAACTGGGGGGGGGGGGGACAAAAAAAGTTACGCCGCATGTCCAGGGTTGTTATGGCATAAATGGTAGAGTTAATATTCAAACCACCATTATCTGACACTAAAGTCCAGGCTCTTAATTATAATTAAATTGTAATCGACTCTTAAGGCTGAAATAGATCGGTTAGCGCCTTTCTGCTGTGAGTTTTGATATTGGCCTACAGAACAAGCTTTTGAAAAAAAAAATTCAAATAGCCAAAGATTTATTATTTATTTCTACTGATGCATCATGAGGACATTCTGCTTTTGAATAACACTTCTAGGAAGTGGCCTGTTTTATATTTGTGCTATGAGTTTATTAAAAATATTGCTGAACTGAACCGAACCAAATCCCACTGAATAAACATTTGCCTTTAAAAAAGAATTCTATATAGTAAACTATAAGTCAAGAATTCTTTAAGGTACGACATAGCAAAAATAGTCAATAGTATTATAATAATTATGTACGTGTCAGGTGGGCGCTAGACTTAGTGGTGATCATTTCTTCAGTTATATAAATATCATTAGGTTATCGATTGTAATTTTAAAATAAAAAACAATTTTTAAAAAGAATTCTTCTGTTGTAATACCATTGATCTGTGCATCATAACCAATTTGATCATTTTGGCTTTCATAATGGAACACTATGGTCAATTTATTTAAAGTGCTATACTTTGTTTTATAATTCGTGTCTGGCAGAAACTTCTGCCATGTTTATTGTTTAACATTATCTAAAATCTCCAAATTATTTGCTCTTTGTTAGTCTATCCTACAATGACATACAGAGAAAAGTGTTTCTCTTCTTAAAAAAAGTTTTCTAATCCAACTAGTTTTTCAAGTTGGTGATGATAAAATATTTATATTCAGTGCAGCAAATACTGTATATTCTAGAGATTTATGGACATTGTTTACTTCTTACAGCTAAATTTTTGTGGTTAATGAAACCATCTTTATGCACAATGACTAATGCCTAAGTCTTACAGGGAGAACAAGAATTTTGTAGAGGTCAGGAGCTCATGCAGAAGTTGTACAGATGCAGTAAGGCTTCCTTGAGTGTGCAGCTTGCCTATTCCCACTGTCAGGTGTAGGATGCAAACAAGGAGGGTCAGTGACAGATTAAAGCCAGGCCGGTACAAGGTCCTGAGATGCTGCGTACACCATGCTGAAGAACTGGGCTTGTATGCAGATCGAATTGGGAAGTCAGAGAGGAATGCTCAGTGGAGCAATGTGGCGACAAGAAGAAGGTTGCTCAGTTTACAGGCAGGAAAACAGATTGAAAAGGTGGGAGAATAGGATGTGGGAACTTAGTTCTTGTTGCTGTCCCAGGAGGAAATGTTTGAGAGGAGATGGTGTCAAAGGTGATGACCAGTTTCTGTCTTCATAGAAAATTTGGATGGATGGTGAAACCATAAAAGCAGAAAGTTAGTTCCTCTTTGCAACGGTATTGACAGTGAAATAAATTAATTTATTTGACAGAGTGTTCTGTTAAATAAGCACTTTATTACCAATATCTAGAAAATATGTGATTTTTGCAGGTTACTCAGTGGAAATACTTTTCTCAATAAGCTTATGTCTGTATTTAATTTTATATACACAGTCGATGAATGTTTCTGGCCATTATTTATTCCCAGAGGACAAATTTATCATCAAACCAAATAAAATCGGCAATGAAATTTTAACCAGTATATTAACTTCCTTCAAAAATGAGCGTTAAGAACAACAGATAAATTATTCATCAAGTGTCCAAGTCAAAACAGAACTTCTGTCTGCTTACCTGCTTTACCTAATGGCAACAAAATTTGCATCTTTATACACCTGTGTCGTGAACAGAGTCCTTGAAGATCTAACAAATGTCTTGAAATTTAAACCCTCTCATTTAGAAATTTTGTGTAATGTACCACGCATTCAAAATGGAGATCCTATATTCCTGAAAAACACTTATAAAGAAAATGAACGACTTCAATATAAATGTCTCAAAGGCTATAGTTATGGCGGGAGAGCAGAGGCTGTGTGCACGAAATCCGGGTGGAACCCACCCCCTGAATGTAAAGGTAATCTTTCATTTCTTGTCTATATCTTTGGCTGCGTGTTTTACCAATTGTTTTAATCCATATACCTCTTATAGTTAAGTGGTTTATTTTTCTCACAGTGGAATATCAACTATTATAAATACAGTAGATGTCTTAAATTTTGATGTGTGCAAGGCCCATTCTGAGATCAGTTCGTATTCTTCTCTCGCTCTGAAGACAGACATAAACGGGGCAAGAAAAGTTCAATAGCTCATGCAGTAGTTGGTCAAAAGCAAGTGACCATGGAATTAAGTGGTAGAAATTGGAGATGTTATTAACCACAGGCCTAATAAGAGCTGACAGCGATAACGGCACTTTTTTAGGCTCTACCAGAAGGAAGGGGTGTCACATGGAGCCGAAGAATTCAACTCAACAGTGTTGGTTGCCCACCAAGCACTATGTCTGGAATATTATGTCCTTCTTACTCTGTTTTGTTGTAAAAGAGATGGTTTTAAACTATATTGGCCTACATGAGAGAATGTAGCGAGTTGAAGAGTTTAAGAAATGATATAAGAATAGTAAGAAGGTACAGTATTGCAGGGTCATAGCCTTGTTGACATTTTGCAGACTTTTAAGAAAAGGAGTGAGTTAGCTTTTGATGAGGGCCACTGCAGTGAGTGAAAAAAAGTGACAGTGTTGTCATATGTGAAATCAGAGATCGAGTGAGCTTCTCTACAAGGTTAAGTTTTACCGATTTTTTTCATACTCTGGCAAGCAGAAGAGTGTAAATTAATTTAAGTAAATATGAAAGCATATTTACTTAAAACTTCTGTTTAGGTGGTCACACACTTTTTCTATTATTTTTAATATAATTGTTGCTAATATAAGTATGTTATATTAGTAACAGAGACATAAACAAAGCTTGTTCTGCCAGAATGGAGAGTGAATTTAAGACTAATTATGAAACCACTGTGATACCTCTAGGAGCTGAATGAACACAATGAAACTAAGGCGTGGAGAGGAGGAGAAATATAAGCATTAATGACAACTCAATAGAATACAGTGTCTGAATACTGGAGTGATGGGCAGGCAGGAATGTAGGGTAAATCCCCAGGCTTCTGCCATGGAGTTCTTGTGTCGAATATTAAAATGTCAAACACAGGAGGAAAATAGGATGATGCCTTAGTCTGACACACAGTAAGGTGGATATGCCTTAGAATTGCACGCATGGAGCTGTCCAGCATGGAGCTGCCCTTGGATAAATGGGTTTGAATCTCCCAGAAGAAGTCGTTAGCATAATGGTGGGGGCTTTTTATCATGGAAGTGTCTTGAGTCACATAGAGAATACAAAGAGGAAAATGACAAAGTCAAAGATAAATACTCCGTGTAGAACCAAAGAGAGTCATTCACCCGATCTCTACAGGGTCTTCAAGGGAGGCTGTTTCTGGGGGTGGTGATAAGAGCCAATATAAAGATCTAAAGAATCCTTCAGGCACAAGGAATAGAAAGTGCACGAGGTGGGATTAGGCTTGGCATGTGTGAACCAGATGGAAGGCTCGTGGGTGACACAGAGGCTAAGTAGGCATGTGGTCAAAGATGAGATCTGAATTCTCAGGACCGAAGATTAAGTAGCGTAGAGAGAGAGGGGCAGCTAGAAGTTGGATAAATGAAATAAAATAGCATCGTTCAGGCCAAGAGAAGGAGACGTAGGAGAACATAAGGAAATAAGGCGTTGGAGAACTTGAAAACATCAGGGATCAGTTGTGCCACATGTCACAGAAGATTTTTATCTATTCAGTTCAACGAATGCTTCAGCAGCCCGTATTGTGCACTGGCCACCATGATATGAAGAATTTGAGGAGTTTGGGGATTTGGACACTGTAGGACTTTGGTAGCTTTTGTCAGGGCAGTGTTGGCATATGGAGATGTCAGAGGTCAGAGAGCAGTAGGCTGAAAAATGAAGAGGTTGGAAGGTTGGGCATAGCAGCTGTAGAATGGCATTTTAAGGATCTTGGTTGTGAAGTGAAGAAGCAATGCAGTCCATTAGGTGAACGCAGATGAAGGGTTGAAGGAGGAGTTGAAAACTGGAGAAGCTCAGGTAGCCATTAGAGAGTGGTCAAAAAGATAAGAACAAGGGATGAACAAACAATGGTTTAGAGGACAAGGAAAGGTTTAAGAAACTAGCCTGAATAAGAAAAAAACACCCTTATCATCAGAGACCAAGGGAAAGGCTTAAATTCAGACGCAGCCAATGTTAAAAAAAAAGGGGAGAAGATGTAGGGAGCCCACAGCTGTTAGGCTCGGTTGGTTTCTGTGATTGCAAGGACTTATTACCTGTTGACAAAGGAGCATTTGTGTTAGGTGGCGAGTAAAACAGGAGACTATTGGTCACTTACTTTGGGAGATAGAATAGGAAGTAAATTAGAAACAGATACATGGATTTCAGGCAATGCTGAATGTTCAACACAGGTTTAGAGTCAAAAATGCAGTATGGCACCAATATAAAGACATTTCTACAATTGTTAAGAGGCATAATGTTTTATTAGGAAAAGGCTATTGCAAATCAAGCCACATTCATTTCATTACCCTATGCAAGTCAAATGAGCAATTCCGGATATTTGTCATCAGCCCTTAAGGGAAATTCAGGAGCCAAGAAAGTGAGGGCCGTGGGAAGAGGAGTGAGGGGCACATGATGCTGTCATTGCCACATATGGCTGTATCATGTCCTATGCGATGGCCTTGGAGAAAGGGGATTCGAGAGTGCAGGGGACACAATGCATCGGCTGACAATTGTGGTTGAGGGGACCAGAGATGTAGGGGAGGGACATGAGGATGGGCTCACTTAACGCCATTGGCCATGGGGTAAGGACAAAATCACAACACCCACTTCCTTTATTTTCCTGTCCATGACTGTTCTCGTGGAAATATCATGATCACTGCATCATCCTTTTACAGAAATGACATGTGATCCTCTACATATTGCAAATGGTGACTACGGTCCTAAAAGGATCACATACAGACTCGAGGACGAAGTCACATACTGGTGCAAAAATGGCTTTTACCCTGCGAGCCGAGGATCCACGGCCAAGTGCACGACAACCGGCTGGGTGCCCCCTCCACGGTGCAGTTGTAAGTTCCAGGCACATCTAGACCTGCTTCTTAACTCTGAAATTGCTTTCTCTGAACACACAAAAACGGGACCTGGAAGGTCCAAAAGTTTGCCTTGTGTCAATGGAAAGCAGAGGACTTTTGAGGGTTCTTTGCTTTTACAAAGCCCCCAATGGCAAGTCAGAAAAAACCATCTCATTATAAGTGAGAAACCCAGTTTTTGGCTATCAATGTTGAACAGGTACGTGTGTGTAACTGTCGATTTCTCTCACTAATATAATTGTGATGTCACAACTAAATGACACGATTGTGACAGCAGATCCTAAACACTGGGGAAGAATGCCGGCATTTGAGCCCAGGCATATTCGAGGCCAGAGGCTGAGTGGATTTTCAAGTGTGACCCCAGGGAGGGTGCTCTCTTCACTGTGAGACAGACGGCTCATGCGTGACAGTCATATATAACATGATCATGTGTTTATCAATCAGTTTATCGAGATCAAATCAACACACAGCATTATGCTTCGTCCGAGTGTGCCACGCAAGGATTCCATGTTCGGACGTGTTGTGAAATGACCACACACGCCTTATTTCTACCATCTGAATTTCCTCACTTTCCTTGTCCTAGAAACCCTAATGCGATGAGTGTAATTATGCTAATGGGAGAATGTCATTCACCAATGAACAGTGTATCTCTCTATGATATTAAAGTGAAACATTATTCACACTGTTTTTTTCGTTTGTTTTAATTGCAAGTTAAGCCCTGTGACTTTCCAGAAATAAAACATGGAAGCCTACTTTATGAAAACAGATATAGAGACTACTTTCCAGTAGCTGTAGGAAAATGGTTTCGCTATTCCTGTGATGCCGGCTTTGTGACTAATTCACGATACTCCTGGGACTACATCACTTGTACACGGGATGGATGGTCCCCAGCAGTGCCCTGCCACAGTAAGCAGACCCCTTCGTAACAGTGCGTGTCCACGTATTCAGAGTGGAGAGAAACACACACTCGTGTGCACAGCTACACCTGTGTGACGAAAGTGAGGTCAAGGGACGAGTCCTATGAGCACAACAAGTGAGGACTTGTCTGAGGAGCATTTCATCAAAATACACGAGAGCTAAGAATACTGTGCCGGAATACCTGCATCATTCCCACATGTTTTAGTTATAAATACTGCAGATAAACGCTATTGAATATTGACTTTTCTTTCTTAAAGAACATTGGGTAGTAGCTTTAGTTGTTCTTAAGCGCGGTATTATTTTTGGTGCTCATGCATTCCAACTTAAATGTTGTAAAGATCATTTTTAATTTGCTGTTTTGACCCAATGTATGGGTTTTTTAATGATCGTTTCATGTTTCTTAGGACAGTGTATTTACAATCATTTGGAAAATGGATATTCTCCACGTTATGAAAGCAAACACATGCAGGGTGACTCAATAATAGTCAACTGCCATCCTGGCTTCACTCTTCAAAATAAGCAGAGGACAATGACCTGCACGGAGAACGGCTGGCACCCGCCTCCCAGGTGCATCCGTGTTAGTAAGTAAACTGGTCTGAGATCTCAACCTGTGTGTGAGTTTCTAATATTCGCCTATAAACTCACCTATCAGTGTGGCAAGATGTGGACATCAACTTTTATTCTGCCAGTGGACCTGTTTGGTTTCATTTTTCCCTAGCGTGTATGAGTGCACACACAATTTTTTTCGATATGTATTTTGAAAAAATAAATGAGCCTATTGATAGACATTAGTGAAGAAAAGCCAGTAAAGAAATCGAAAAGTGGACGCCTATAATCCTAAAGTGGTATCATCAGCCTGATGGCACAATAGGGATTCCCATTGTCTTCTGCATAAAGAACACTGGTTTGACCATCACCCATGTGTGTGAGCATCTCATGGGAGCCCAGGAAGCCAGCGGAGGGGGCTCTGAACTTCAGTGCAGTGACCACATCCAATGGGATGCAACAGGATGTGATGATGGGGCCAAAAGGAACAGGTTCACAAACCTGAGCAACCCCTGCCCTAAATTGCACCTTGGGTCTTCAGCTTGGCAACTTCAGGGACTTCTTTTGTTAGGGAAGGTTAAGGTTGACATGGGTCATCCAAGTCCATTTGAGGCTTGTCTTTAAATGTCACTAAGGCTGGTTTGGGCAGCCCTTAGTCTGGGAGCAGCATGAGGCCTCGTCTGGTGTCTGTGCTGAATGACTTGGGTTTGGAGAGGTCTTCCCATCTTTGGGCACCGTTTCCCAGTGCCCCCTAATGGAAGCCTCCTGAGGCCGATTCCATGTTTTATTCAGTTTTCTCATTGTTTATGGCCGCAAGTCTCTTGATTATTCTTGTCTGAAAAAATGTGTCAATTTTATTCAATTTCTTCAGTGAAGCATCTTTTAGCTAGACACATTTTCTCTAGTGTTTGTTTCTGTATAATTTCTGCTCATATTTTTTATTTCTTGAAGTTTGTTTTTTCTGGCTTTACTGGGGTATCATTGACAAATAGGAACTGCACGTGTTTAAGGGGTACAGCTTGCTATTTTGGCATCTGTTTATGTCGTGTAATAATCACCACGATCAAGCTAATTACCACATCCACCACCTCACACAGTGACCAGTCTTTTTGGCCTGTGGTGAGAACAGGGAAGATCAAACCTTAGCAGTAGATAAAAAAGTCACAGGGAAAGGCCCACTGCTAGCTTGGTTCTGGGAAGCTATAGGTTCCAGATGCACGAAACACATAGTTTTCCACACACTTCTTAGGAGAGACTCTGAATATTTTAAATTCTGCTTGTACAAAAAAAAAGTTTAAAAAGTTTCTTCACTTAGTATCTTTGGAAATTCATAGCTTGTTTTCTTGATACAAGACCTTAGCTAATTAGGGTTTTTTAAATTTTCATTTACAAATAACTCATTTTTTATACTGTTAGTATCATTTGTATCCTTACGAAAAAGTTTACTGACAACATGTTCATCTTTTCCTCGTCCTCGCTCCCTTCTAGAGACATGTTCAGCATTGCATCTAGGAATTCAGAATGGATTTATTTCGGAATCAGAGTCTACCTACCCTGTAAATAAAGAAGCACAATATAAATGCAAAGACGGATATGTAACAGAAGATGGTCAGACGACAGGATCGATTAGGTGTCTGCAAAGTGGATGGTCAGCTCGACCCAGATGCATCAGTAAGTCCTTCGTGACCTTGGTGTTCACGACGCTGGTGACCATGGTACAGAAGCTGACTGTAGCAACCTCTTTTGGGGGAGAGGTGGGCTGAGGTGGTTCCATTGGAGGAATAAGTAGGAGCATCGTGAGAAAAAATATATATACATTTGTTTACTTGTTAAGATGAGAAGGTCAGTCAATCTTTCTAGTTCTCTCCACTGTGGTACATCCCATGATTTAAAAACGCTTTAGGGAGCCATTTGTGTGTTCTGTTGTCAACTCACTTCTCTTTAGCTGAGACCTTTTCCCTGTGGTACCGGTTTTCAGGTGGTCAAACTGTTATGTCAGAGGCTTTCTTCCGAGACATAAAAGTTATTCTTTTAAGTAAAAATGCAGGTTCATTGTGCATAGTTTTGGGATAACTTAACCTGTGTATTTCACATTTGATGCTGTAGGGGACATCCTCTTCTGAAAAGTCACTTCGTTTAGAAAACCTGCCTAAATGACTAGCTGTGGCACCAGATTCCTCTGTGCTGACCCATGACCCTTGTCCCAACTCCCGCTATGTTTATGAAGATCTTCTAGGATAATTCACTCAGTGTATCTTCTATATCTCAAAGCCACACAGTGAGATTTTTGATTCACTTTAAGGGAAGTGGATATTTAAATTATCCATTTGTCTTGTTTTCATTTTTCCCCCAATTTTTAAACTTACAAGGAGTACTAGCCAAGAAAAGAATGCTAATGGTTACCCCCACATAAAATTCATTTTATATTAAGTTGTGGTCTGTTATTTATTATAACACTCTTATTAGGGAAGAGAAATGTCTTAATGTTCTTAGTTTAACTAGGATATTTCACTTTCTTTTTAAAAGCTTTATGCTATCCAGCTACATTACATATGATATAAATTGAGATTAATTATTGAAACTTTAATTAACATCACATAGGTTTAGTGTTAGTATAAATTGAGACTATCTGTTAGCAATTTATTTTCTTATACTCATTATAAATGAAGAAATACATCTATATTCAATCTTGATAATATCAAAGAATACACAGCCATTATGAACATATTTGGAAAAGGAGCATATAAATTTACAATTTAGTACTAAGGTAGCATTTTAAGAATGTTTAAAAATTCACTCTCATTGTTGAAAATCAATCTTTTTGTGCAACTGTTTCATTTTTCTCTGGCACATATGTCACAACTGCTAAGAAGTTTGACATCTGAATTCATGAAATGGTTCTCTGCTTTAGTAAAATAAATTATGACATCTATAATGGCCTGTTTAATTGCTAACATGGAATAAACACATAAGTATAATTGCATTGAGAGAAATGTTCTTAAAATAAGTTTTTCAGAGTGTTAAGTGATAAGAATCGAGCTTCATACAAGCATACTATTTCATTTTGAGTAAAGATTTTAAGATAATACTTCATTGCTGGTAGTCTTAGATATTTTTTACAGCATGTAATTTCGTAGTACATTCTAATTGATAGAGATTTTCCCTTACTCAATTAGACTGTACTTTCAGTAATATTAGAAATGAAATCCTCAATTCTATTATGCATTAGAGTCTTGTGACATGCCAATATTTGAGAATGCCAGAGCCACAGGTGATGCCACGTGGTTTAAGGTCAATGACAACTTGGTCTATGAATGCCATGATGGATATAAAAATGGAGATGGACACACCAGAGGTAGCATAAAATGTGGTACCAATGGTTGGTCTGACACAGCCACATGTCGTGGTAAGTACTTTTCTTCAGGTATTCTTTTTTTTTTTTTTTCAAGATTACCAGAATTGCCAAAATTTATTTAAAGTGCTTTATTTTTTAAAACAAATTTGAGTTATGTAGAGTCATGGTCAAGGGGCAACGACTGAAACCATCTACTGTGAACAGGGAGGAGAGGCTGTTTTGAGGCTCAAAGGTGATCATCTGTTTATCCAGTACATCAAGGCTGAGTTTTTTATGGTCCATACACAGCACAGATTTGTGAGAAAAGAATCCTTTTTTATTCTAAAAAATGACTATTATATTATGTAAAACTGGGCATTCATCACCAAAATACTGTTTTTTGTTTTTTGGTGTTTTTTCTTTTTTTTGCAATATCCTTAGCTATTTTGCTCCTGAGTTTCTGCAGAAATTAACACTCACCTCCCACTTTGAGTGTTCTTTTCTGTGGATCCTGAGAAGCTCTTTAGTTTTCAACTTGGACAAGTTTTGTGGACCATTGCATGAGTATCTTGTATGTCTGCCAATCAGCTGTTTATTTTCCAGGGTTAGAAATAGCATGTCAATCTGTGGGAAACTAGTGGATATAGTGTGTCCATGTCAAGG
The DNA here is from genome assembly GCA_030015415.1 of Cynopterus sphinx. NCBI lineage: Eukaryota > Metazoa > Chordata > Mammalia > Chiroptera > Pteropodidae > Cynopterus > Cynopterus sphinx. Next base: position 19,842,199 of record CM057394.1, read on the forward strand.
GAACAAACAGTATGTGTGAAAAGGTTTGAAATCAAAACAATACTGGCAAATCTCAGTGTGAGCTGAGTCTACTCAAGTGGTGGGAAAACTTGAGGTGGAGATTGGGGTAAGTAGATGGTGAGGAGATGCAGAGCAGGGGATAGATTTAAAATCTTTTTTGGTGGTAGAAATCACAGGTAATGTTACTAAGTGTTGGGTGTGAGACAGTAATAATCAAAGGACTCACCTGTTAGTTTTTGTAAGGTGGAGCCGACAGGAGAAATGAGACCGTGAAAACAGCTCAGCTTTTGACTTGGGCATGATATGGTTGCGTGGCCCATGGACCATCAACATTGGATGGTCAACTACAGAGGCCAATCTATAGGTCTAGCCAGGAGATAGGTGAAGTTATCACCATGCAAGGGATGGCCTCACACGGGGAAAGCATACAGAGTGAAAAAGAGGAGACCTCAGGAATGAGCCAGAGCATTCCAACATGGAGATGTCAGACAGAAGATGAATAGGAGGCACGCAGAGAACAAAGGTAGAACTCAAAGAATCGTAAGGGAAATGTCAGAATCAGTGTTGTCATAGACGTGGGGAGAAAAAGTTGATTAAGGGAAAGGAAGGACAGTAGCTGGGTTATCAGGGAGTCCTGTAGGGTGAGCTGGATGGGCTCTGGTTCTAATCAATGACTGGCTGAGCATGCATCGTAGGGCCACTGCCAAGCCCATTCGAAGCTTTGTCACTCTCCTGTGTAAAACGTTTCACTATTTACAAATGTGCTAATATTTCAAATGTATGTTTTGGTTATTCTACTAAATTCTCCATATAAATTTCTTGCCACAGTACCTGTTGTACAATCATCTCAAGGATACTGTAATCTAATCACATGATGATGATGATGATGATGATGATGATGATGATAGTTATAGCAGCAAGTGCTTCTAATACAGTTGCTATATCAGTTAGAAGACTGCAAAAATGTGGCATTTTGGGCTACAGAGAAGCCGACAGTAACTGTAACAAACAGTTTGGGATGGAGCAGTCAGAGCAGAACCTACACAGAACCTGCTAAAGAGAGATGATTAGAAATTTAAAGCAGCATATGGGCAGAACTCTTCCAAGGAATTGACTGTGTCAGAAACCAGGATGTTCAGGGTATAACTAGAAGAATCTATGCACTGAAGGGAATCTTTTTTTTTTTTTTAATAAAAAGAAAAAAGATGAGAGAGATGATTGCCTGGTGAATGCCAAAGGAGATATGGTGAGGAGGGAAGCAGGCTGAGCACCTGAGGTGGGTACACCTGGGAAGCTGGGAGAAAATGGGAAGCAGAGCCTCCGTGGGAGAGCCACGCTTTGCGTCAACTTCCGGGGCGACTTCTGGCCTCTGGACAGAAGGATGGAAGGCAAAAGGACGTGTGACTCCAACAGTGTGGAGAATCAGGACTGACAGCTTCCATTTTCTTTTGGAACCTGAGACAAACTCATTCGAGACTGAGTGGTATAAGAAAGAAGGGGGAGAAGAAACAGGAGCTTGGTAGAAAAGGTTTGACACAGAGAATTCAGACACACACACACGGCTTTGGTTATCAGGATGAGGTAGACACGCTGAACAGTGACTAGGGCCCAGTTAAAAGTGCTTCATCCTTGCTGTCAACAAACACCTTTTGTGGACTAGAAATGGAATAAGAGAAAATAGGAAAAAAAAAATACAGAGTTCCGCCTTTCAAGAACTTTCATTCCAGCATGAAAACAAAATAATGAATTAAACCAAATAATGAACCCGATGATAAAAATATTTCTAATATATTTTTAGATAACTGTCTTCAAAGAAACAAAAGATTCAAGGACTTAACAAATAGGATATCGAGGGTTCTATTTCTGATAGGAAGATATCTCTGCACAGAACGTTTGAAAAACATTCTGGATAGAGATAGGAGTGTGTGTAAGAGTGAGAGAGCAAAGAACTTGACCTTTTTGAAAATATTTAAAGACCATAAAGCTTGGAGTCTGAGTTTATAATGGAAAAGAGACAGAAGATGACATTAGAGGTGTAAGCAAGAGTAGGATCATAAAGGGTTTGGATTTTATTCTAAGTGAAAATGAGTTTAAGATGACACTGAAGTTTTGGGGGGTGAGGAATTAATTAGAGCTAGATCCAGTTTGTACGAAGCCCGAAGCTTCTACAATTTCAAGTGGCCTCCTTTAAAAAAGAATGCTAAATTATGAATATATAATTTACATGACTTTTCCGACGTCACTATACATGACAGGAAAACATGAAAGAGAGGGAGATAGAGTGGCACAGACAAACAGTAGAAACTGATGTGGCCAGCTTTCTGTTGAAAGTTTCATAAAACTGATGATGTGTCAGCACGAATAAGGTTTTCAAGAACTGAACAAATAGCACTTTAGTATGCGTTTCAAATAACTCTCCTTAACCGTGTCAGAGAAAATTGCACCTGAATGGCTGATACTTTAGTTTATTTTTAATGTCCTGGAAGTTCTCTTTTTTAGGAAAAGATTACCAAGGAATTACTATCACGAACCACTTTAGCCAAACAATGTTGCAGCAATCGAGCAACGTCATAAATTTCACAGGATTTAAAAATCTTAAGGGGTGATTTTTCACATTTCTAATTTGAATTGAAATAATTGACCATTTATTGACAGCCAATAAAAATTATAGGTATAAGAAGAGATAGTTGTATTATATAAATATACAGGATACCTAGTCTGTGCCTACCTATGTGATCTTGAACATATTACTTTATCATGTTTTATGTTTCAGCTTGATTTATTCACTTATAAAATATTAATTCAGTGGCAATGTTTATCAACTGAAATATATTAGAAATGCCTCTCGTGTATGTTCTGGTTCCTCAATTATATCAAAGAAATATATTAAATTTTATTTAAGTATGCAATGAAAAAATTACATCATTAGTGTTTTTATAATGTGAGAGAATAGTTTTATATTTTGATAATACTAAAAAATCCAACATTAAATTTTATAAATATCAGTAATAAAATCAGAATCAGATACACATCATAAGCATCTTGACTTTACAGATAAATTCTCAGGACACATATATAGCTATTCAATGAGTACCATGTGAATTTAAAGGACGTATAAAACCTAATAGATAATGTTTTTCAAAGAAGAAGATTTACCTGATTCCTCTCTGGATATGCAAAGCCCAGCACCTCACTTGTACATGACACATAGAGGATTCACTTTGGCAATGATTAATGATATATTCTCATTAAATTATTTGACCTTTTCTATAGAAAAAGAATGCGAAGTTCCCAATATAGAACAAGATGTAATTGCTGAGCCCAAGAAAGAAAAATATAAGGTTGGAGACGTGCTGAAATTCTCTTGCAGAAGGAGACTTAAAATTGTCGGAACTGACTCAGTTCAGTGTTACCACTTTGGGTGGTCCCCTAGTCCTCCTACGTGTAAAGGTGAGTATGTGAGTGTTGCTGAAACAAGAATTCGAATTGAAGTTATTACACTGGTTTCCTCTGTTCGTTGGCTTCCTGTGTGTCTGGTGCATTAAGCCAGGGATATACCTGAGGAGAACATGCATTGGGTACCAAACAGCTCAGATTTCCTTGCACAAAAAATTTATCTTCAATTGCTTTTCGAAATATGTATGGGAAGGAACCATAGATACATATGTTGTGTCTCTCGATGGACAGACCTCTTTTGTCATCGTTTTTTGCCTACCATTCTATCATTAAGATGGGACATTTTGATCAACATGGGCCTCATCTCAGGTTTCACTGAGTATGTCTAAACAGTATTCATGCAACTTATAGTCAGTTCAACTACAAAAATGACTGAATCAAAGTTAAAGCATATTGATCAAACGTTTACCTTCAATGGTGGTATTTTTTCAAAACGTTTTGATAAAATGTTTCTGTGGAATATAAATCATCACTGTAGGTTGCACAAATATATTTGTTAATTGGTTTGCAAGTATTTTTAGAATGCCTGTCATATTGAACATGTTTTCTGGGTTTAAATATGCTTCCCATTACATGAATTCATGTAAGTAATAAAACTGGAGATACAAATCAAGGGTAAACACCATTCTTCCTCCTTGTTTTAAGAATGCTGCAATAGTCTACAGTCATGCCACCATGAAGCAGCCCAATTCCATCTGATCTCAAAAGATAAGCAGGGTCAGGCCTGGTTAGTACTTGGATGGGAGACCCCCTAGGAAGACAGGTGCTGTAGGTGTAAAAAAATAAGGGATTATAAGCTGACAAGGTCCTTGCAATTGATGAGGTCAACCAAGGGTTTTCTTGCCTAAAAAAAAAAATACAAAATGCTATAATAAGTTAGATAATAACCAATTAGAGGAAAAAATATCTTCATTTTACTTTTAAGTTGTAAATTAAAAATTTTCACCATCAATTATGTGGTATTTCTACCACAGAGGAAGTCCAGCCTTGTGGGCCATGTCCTTTGCTCCTCAATGGGAAAGCTAAAAACACACCTTGGGGAGAATATAAACACGGCGAAGTGGTGGAATATGTCTGCAATCCTCGGTTTCTGATGAAGGGTTCTCACTACATTCAGTGTGTTGATGGTGAATGGACAGCCTTGCCCATCTGTGTTGGTAATGTATCCAAAAGCTTAATACTTGGACTTATGTCAACACTGCGTTTATAGTCACACAATCACCTACATTGTATTTCAGAGATGAACATGTGTCTGTGAATTTTCGCAGAGGAGAACAGTACGTGTGGCACTGTGCCGGAAATCGACAATGGCTATGCGGTGTGGCCTGCCCCTCCCTATCATCATGGAGAGTCAGTAGAGTTCAACTGCACAGAAACATTTGCAATGATTGGACACAGATCCGTTACGTGTGTTAGGGGAATGTGGACCCAACTTCCTCAGTGTGTGGGTGAGAATACACTTTTCAAATTGGCATTCAACGCAATTCAATATTTGTATTGTAAAAACTATATTTGCAACCATATTTTTCAATGTACAGATATTCTTAAAAATCTTAGGTCATAAGTACAGAGAATCAAAACATCTGTTGTTTCTTGTTTGATACGTGTCTACAGGGGAAAAACAGGTTAGCAATAAAATTTTATGGACCTGTTCTGAAATTAACATTATTTATCTTTATATGTGTGAAGCTAAATTTACTTATACATATACACATACACATGACTAAAATGTTATTCTCAGTGTTTATTTTGTACCTCCCTCTAGCCTAGCTTTTCATTCTTCACAAGAGGTTTATTTTCTTAAAGGATTATTTAAAAACACTACCTAGGACCTGCACTGACATTTTAGCAAATTAAAGAAGGATTTCCATGTGCATCAAATTTTAGAAACATGTAGCTATATAGAAAAATTCTCTCATCTGCATGTAACTCAGTGGAGCCGGCAAAAGTTTATGATGGCATTAGGATATGATGAGATTATAGGATGATCTGGTGCCTAAAATAGCTTCTCAAGGACTCTAAGAGTATGTATACAAAATAGCTCATGACTTCACCATGCATCTTCTGTATTTGGTGGCCATGCAAAAGTTCTGCTTAAGTTTTCACGTTCTATAACATCTTAGATCAACTTTGATCTTTATCTCACATTAACTTTATTGAAAACATATCCTTAAACAGGCAACTTCACATATTCTATTTCCACAGATAATTGTTTATATTTTAACATTTTAAGATTGTGGATTAAATATAATTAGAGAAAGAAATGGATGTGAACATTTGCCCAGATTTCCAATGGGACCAAGGTTAGTCGTGTGATGACTCTTCACTACGCAGGTCATCCCGAAAGTGCACCTCTGTGCTCTTGCAACCCCCAAAGGGCAAAATGTCTTTACGATAGATATTTTCTCTGAAATTTGAAGATGGGACATAGGCCTATGTCCACATGTAATAGCCCACCTCATGCCGAACGATCAGGAATGGCTGTTGGTGGACTTCATAGGCATACATTCTAATTTCATTTTACGATTGACTCTACCACTGGTACTTTTTGTATTAGTTACTTGAATTCTTATAATTAGAATTTTCAGGAAATATTTTTATTTTATAGCAATAGCTGACCTTCAGATGTGTAAATTTCCAAGGTCAATTGCAAGTGAGGTACAGCCCTCCGAGAAGAATGATTACAGCCATAATGTGAATGTAAGTTACACATGTAAAGGAAAATCAAAGGAAAAATTTTCCATCTGCATAAATGGAAGATGGGATCCCGAAATAACCTGCACAGGTAAGCTGTGTTTACAACATTTTCATAACTAATTAAGTCCTCTTATCTCGTAAAAGGAGTCTCTTTGTGTCTTTAACTTTTTTTAACTCATCGTTACAAGTAATTTTAAAATCGGAAGGTAATTTAGAAAATGACTAAATCACTGTTTCTAAATATGAATTGTCGCGTGCATTAGTCAGCTATAAAACAAAGGACCCAGAAATGTGGTGGCCTTAAACTGACGTCTGGACAGAAGGTATGCTGATCACTGCTGGAACACCATCGCTTCTAATTTCTTATGGTGCTAATGTGCCTGTGCGCATGCTTATACCTATCATGTATTTATCTAACTATTGATGAATGCGTCTGTATCTGTAGGTATCAATCTATGGATGTATCTGTTGAGTTATCTATTTGTTTATCTACATCTGTCTTGAAAATTCTGAGTCCCATTGTCACCACCAGTTCCAATGACACAGGGTTCATTCTTTTCCACTTTCCATATATCTTTATTTCTCTTCTCCAACAGTAGGGCACCTTGGCTCACTTTCCTCAATGTTTTGACCAATTCCCACGGGCCTAGAAGATACAGGACATAGTTGCATACAAGTAGAGAACAAATCTATCTCTAGTTCCACTATCCTTAGATCGACAAGAAAATGAATAATACGTCCAGGTGTGGAGTACACGTGTTTGTCGATATTTTCTTCTAGAAGCTTTAGTTTCACATTTATATTTAGGTGTTTCCGCCACGTTAAATCAAGTTTGAGTATGGTGTAAAATAAGAGACGATGCTCTTTTTTGTATGTAGAGAGCCAGCACTTCTAGGACTGTGGGTGGGAAAGACTGGAATGAAAATCAATTGACCGTGGAAATGATGAATTATTCTGAGCCCTCTATTCATCCATTTATCGATCCTTCTCCTCACACATGGCCTTAATAATTATAGCTTTATAGCAAATCTCGGAATCCGATATGTTTTCTCCAATTATGTTTTGGTGAGGTTTTGCTCTAGTTCCAGTGCATTTGGTCATGGTTTTCTCTAAGAAAAGATGAGATCTCCGTCTTTATTCAGAGCCTGCTATGGAGTAGGTGATTCAGCTAGTGTCCTAATATTTGAATTAGTTATAATAGGCTTTACATAAATTATGCAAGATTGGTCACAGAGAGGGCCTTGAGAATAGAAAACAACTGTGATGACAAGTTAAGTGCTGAACAAGCTGAAAATTATGACACATTTAAACAGAACACATGCTATAATTTGATCTTTTAAGATCCATTTTAACTGGCATTTTAATTTACTGAACTGTCCTTTTAATCCTTTTATAATTTTTCATCAAGGAATTTACTTTTAATACTTTTAGAAGTACAAAGATGTCCACCTCCACCCCAGATTCCCAGAGCTCGAAATATGACAACTACAGTGAATTATCAGGATGGAGACAAAATATCTATTCTTTGTGAAGAAAATGCTCTAATTCAGGGAGGAGAAGAAATCGTGTGCAAGAATGGGACATGGCAGTCAGTCCCACTCTGTGTCGGTCAGTAGCACGTTACTTGCCTTTTAACCTCTCTCCAAGGAGGGTCAGAATCCTCTGTGTTTTCTCTGTTTCTATTGCACTCATCGTGAAACAGCAAGTCACAGTCTAGGTCCACAAATCAATCAGCATTCTTCCACTCTGAGTGTGAAATGAACACAGAAAAACATTGGGTTACTGTGTAAGCATCAGATACAATTATTTTTATGCACATTTTACTCCTCAAGTAAAATAGGGAGATGTGTATTCTTGCAGGTTTCAGATTCTTTTTAGTTTTCTAATCATTTAATTTGTTCAAATGAACTTTGTTCCAATAGGCCAAACAGTGTTCGATTTTATTTTTCGATTTAAACATTATTGTTGTGATTGATCCTTTGATCTCTGTTCTTCGTCTAGAAAAACATCCATGTTCTCAACCACCTCACATAGAACATGGAACCGTTAATGTATCTAAATCTTCGGAAGAAAAGAATAGAACATCTGAACCCAAGCGTTATGCACATGGCACCACATTAAAGTACGTCTGTGAAGATGGTTTCAGGCTATCCGAAGTAGATGAGATAACATGCAGCATGGGAAAATGGAGTTCTCCACCTCAGTGTGTAGGTAAGGACCCCACGTAAAGTAGAATTCTGTTTTTGGTACTATTCGCTCAAGTAGTCCATTGTCATCGAAGGCATGACACATAGCCCTTTAGTTGTCTAAACATATAAAACCATTTATGTATTATGCAGTAATGTAGATTGATATGTTACATATTTTACCAAACAATTTTTGCATGATCAGATCGATCCTATTCATGCTGATTTCATTGGTCCATTATGAAATCACTTAACTCTGGCATTTTGGGGGTACTGCAACTGCGTGTACAGTTAAACTGACCTCTCCATATAGGTAGGTACACCGGTGGATGTTCCTATGTATCTGTATAAGTTGTAGTAGATGCTCTGCCACTGGGTTTTTAATCGTCTGTGTTCTTACAGTATCCCTTCTGCCTTCTTACAAAATCTGACACCTCTCTTAAGATGATTAATTCTGAATAGGTTTCCTTTTATTCTTCACGATTGCTTATAGAAGCATTGCTAGCTCTATTCATGAATATATCGACATTTTGAGTTTCAAGTTCTTGGTCAAGTTGACAGCTGGACACACAGCTCATGTTGGCTTGAGGAAGCTTTTGTGTTCCTTCTCTGTGATGTGATGCTAGCTTCAGTGCAATCATTTTGTTTCAAATAAAAGTACCAAATATGACAACCGATACATAGAATAAGTTTCAAAGGTATTGAAATGTATTGTTTCCCTCCCTTCCTTCCTTCCTTCCTTCCTTCCTTCCTTCCTTCCTTCCTTCCTCCCTCCCTCCCTCCCTCCCTCCCTCCCTCCCTCTCTTCTCTTCTCTTCTCTTCTCTTCTCTTCTCTTCTCTTCTCTTCTCTTCTCTTCTCTTCTCTTCTCTTCTAGGACTTCCTTGCGGACCACCACCTTCTATTTCAAATGGTTCTGTACCTAACTGGCCCAGCAGTTATGAATATGGACAAGTAGCTGAGTACAGCTGTTTCAAGGGTTTTGAGATGGAAGGACCTGCATCTATAAAATGTTTGGGAGGAAAATGGTCCCATCCACCAGACTGCACAAGTACAGTATATTCAATTCTGTTCTAAGGCTGACAGATATCTTTAATTCCGAGCATTAATGATACAAATATGAAACTAAGTGATAATTTGAGAATTCAACAAAATATCTCTGGAGTTTTCTGGATTGTGATAGAGAATCGATAGCTCTAGTAATAAGAAAAGTTTGGCAACATGAGTGAGATTATTTTATTTTGCCTCCTGGAGATGAATTATTTCATTTTGACGTCAGCTTGTCTGTATTTTGACGTGCTCAGATGAACGTTCTCACACTTTTGGCCTCTGATTCTATATCACAGTTGGCCCATGCTCATCGGTCTCATCATCATTCAGTTTACTCTTAGTTTATCTCCTTATAAAGACATAATTTTCTAAGATATTCAGCATAATTATGGAAATAGAATTTTGACAGAAACAAAAATTAGCAATACGTACATGATATCTGTAGGCTCTATGGGCAAATAGGAATGTGAATATAAGAAGTTTGGTCTCAAGCATCACCTGTGTCCATATCTCCTCAGATTTTGACATCACCTTCCCATCTTATGCTTTTGATAAATGCAGATTCAGTCAATTAAGTCAAGACTGCTAACATGTTCAAGTTGTTAGAAAAATATTGTACAGTATTCATCATGGTTTGATGTGTACCTATTATTCTAGGATACGATTGTTGACCATTATGTATCTTTAAATATTTATTGAACAAATGCATATTATTTTTCTTTTCAGAAGCTGAATGTTCTGCCCCGCCCCGCTTCCGCAAAGCCATCCCTCTAGGTCCGCAGAAGAGGTTGTATAAGTCAGGAGAAGCAGTGACTTATAGCTGTGAGCAATATTACCAAATGGAAGGATCCAGAACTATACAGTGTCTTAAGGGAAGATGGATAGGAAGGCCAACATGCAGAGGTACTTGGATGAAATTTCAAAATGTATTTACTGAGACATCTTCAGTACTATAACAAAATGGCCTCCAGCGTCACGAAGAAATGGACGTGGGTTATGTCCTAGGCCGGGTCCACAAGAGTCCACCTTCACGTGAGACGTGGAACGTGGACTGGGTGGTGAACATAGGGCCCCGTGCTTCTCAATTGTGGCCCGTGTAAGAGCAGCATCAGCATCTTCTGGGAAGTCGTTTTAGATGCAAATTCCAGACTCAGAGTCAGAAACTCTGGGCTCACGAACCTGGTTTAACAATTCCCAGGGGGTTCTACGCACGCACATCACTCTTTGTAGTGTCCCATTGCCCCTCCGCCCCCAAATCACTGAAGTATGTCTTTACGAGTGACACCTTGATTTAACTGATTTTTCCACCACTCCTTTTGTGGGGTTCTTATGTCATCATCTTCCTTCAATTATGGTATGCTGAGCATGTTAATTGTTTCTTGTTTTAACTTATAAAAGTTTTTAAAATTTTATATTAAGTGGATTGGGGAGACATTGTTTAATAAAATTGTAAATTTCAAAAAAAAAAATACACCCTCTGGACATTGCAGTGAGAGTTCATGCCCCAAATCAAATCTCTTTCTGTCACCATATATTTGATTCCTGTGACCCTTCTGCCTCCCCCCACCTCATACCCTCCTTCCCTATAATCACCATTAAACTGTTGTCTATCTATGAGGTTTTGTTTCTTGACTCATTCTCTAAGAGAGTGTCTACTTTTGTGTTTATTTGTCTAAGGTCATCATATTACATTTTGTAAATGTGGTGAAAAAGAAACTCTGATGTCAAATAATCTCTTTTCTATGAGTTTCTAGTGGTTTATGAAATAATTTTGACTTTATGTAATTTATTATATTTACTTTGCTAAACTCAAAAGGAAAACCATCCAGAAAAACCATCACTTTCATGGGCCTAAAGAATATCTATTAACCCTGTAGAGAGGGGCGGAGAAAGATTTAGGGTATCAAAGCTTAAATCTTACAAAAAATATTGTTTTATCTTTTTTTAAAAATCTTACCTGTACAATTATGAAAATTGGCAGTCTTTCATGACAGATTAACTATTGGATTTTAAATGTTTCTGGAAATATATTTGAAATCCCTTTTGTTGATTTGCCACTCAAAATGATCGTTTGTTACAGGTCCTTTTTTTCCTTCTATTCAGATACTTCCTGTAGGAATCCTCCCACAGTGGAAAATGCTAACATACTACACAAGAAGGCCAGGTATCTAAATGGTGACACAGTACGTTATGAATGCATCACTTCTTTGCAACTATTTGGGGAGGTAGAAGTGACATGTTTAAATGGAACGTGGACAGAACCACCTCAGTGCAAAGGTATGGTATCCCATCCTTAGCCCCAATTTGAGAACATATATTAGGGCCGAAATGTGTTGATATGAAAACATAGATAATTAGTTAGTTCCCATGGAATAAAATGTTTCAATGCAAACGAAATGGTGGTGCTTAAAATCCAATTCTTTTTGCCAACTGAGTCAGTAATATGATACATTTATTTTAAGAAAACTCTCACCAGATTCAAAAAAGACTTGGAATCATGGAATATCCTCTACTTTAAGTATTAAAACAAAACAAAACTCAGTGTTTCTTGAGGAATAAATGTGCTAAAGACCCTTCAGTCTGTGTACTTGCCAGAGCAGTGGAGCTCCAGTTTGGGATGCGAGTGAGACAGCAGGGGCGAGTGACAGATGGGGGCCAACCCGGCTTCCTGTGCCTATGACTCCTCCTTAAAGGCATGACACCAGCTGAGCTCACCCAGGCCATTCCTGCAGGGAGAAAAGCAGCCTGTGAACCTGCCCACAGGACACTCTTCATCCAGGGTTTAAAAAACTTCCAAAGGAGAGGATTTTATGGCCACCTGTCGTTTTTCCAATAACTTTGGCTGTTGCATGTTTTCCGCAAACTGTTCCTTCACATCAACCTGCATTTTCAAGTTTGAAGTTTGCAGGCAGCACGTGCCGGGGTCTTGTTTGTGTGTCCGCCCTGTTATTTTCAGTCCTTTTCACTGGTGTCTTTAAGCCACTTATGCTTAGAATCGCGATCGGAATATTGGGCTTAGGCCAGCCATTTTCTGGGTTGTGTTGTGCCTGTTGGGTCTGATTCTCAGTCCCGCAGATGGGTGTGTGTGGGCCGTCACTCACCACTTCAAGCGACATGTGCAAACTTCATTTCCTCTGAGGCCCACTTACTCTCCCCACATTGGAAACATGAATGTCTTAAGTATTTCCTCTACGTATGTTAGCACCATCACGGGATTTCATGTTGCACCAATTCGTTAAAAAAAGGGCGCTCTTACTATATTGACCCCTCTTCGTATCAAGTCCGTTCTTTTGTCTTTCTTCCCAATGACAGAGACGTCCTTCTGCCATTGATTCCTTTTGATTTGAAGGTTCCTTTAGTGATTTTTAAGGGTAGGTCTGGGGGACATAAATTCTCCCTGTGTTCCTTCTTCCGAGAATAACTATTTCTCATTTAAATTCTAGAGGACAGTGTCACTGGATATAGAATTTGGGGTTGATAGTTATTTTCTCCAGGACTTGAACCATGTCGTCCCTATCTCTGGTGGCATAGAGTTTCGTATAAATTCTATCTAGCTACTTTGGAAACATTTTTCTTTTTCTTCACTTTTCAACAGTTTGATTATGATATGTCTGGACATGAATTTCTCTGCTTGTATCTAGTTTGAGTTCCTCCCCAAACTCACAGCCACCCCTCTTTTTTTTTAACATATGAATTTATTCCTGATATCCAATTTGGGAAATTTTCAGCCATCATTTAGTGATGTTTTTTCAACTTTTACTTCTTTCTCTTCACTTTCTGGGTCTCAGATTTTGGCCTTCTCCCCATTGCTCCCTGATACCTTGCTTATTTTTGTTTTTGTCATTTTCCAAGTGAGTAATTTGTGTCGCTCTAACTTAAGCTTATGGATTTACCCTTCTGTCTGCAATCTTTTGTAATGCCCCTCCAGCGAGATTTCTAAAAATCCTGTGATGATAGTTTTTTCTATTTTGTTGTCTCTTTGGAGTTTTGAAAAGCATCATTTACTATTCTAACATTCAGGTCATGTCAGCGTTGTCTTCTCTTGGTTATCTTTTCTCTTTCGAGACTTCCCTGGTCTTTGGTGGGAAGAATGATTTTCAACTGTATTCTGCACATTGGATATTGTGTTTGGAGACTCTGGTTTTCATGAAATCTTTTGTTTCTTGGAACTCCATCACTACCATACAGGGTGCAAGTTCAGGTTCCCCACTTGACCTCTGTGGACCTCACAGGAAAGGGCAGAGACATCTTGTTCCCTGAGGGTGATGGCCTAGGTGGAGGTAGAGCCCCTGACTAGCTGCCACTGATCAAGGAGGGAGAACGCTGGTCTTAGGTTTCTTCCATGGTGTTTTTCTAGAGTGAGTGGAGTATGGCACAAAATTTTTTCTTTCTTGAAGAGGCTGCTCCTTTTCTGGACATTTGCCTACAGTGATTAGGCTCTTCTTGGGACTTTATCTTTTTATAAACTTGATATCATTTCTGAGTTTCATTGTTTGTACCCAGTGATATGGAGAAGGCCAAATGAAACATAAACAACTCACTCAGTGTATTTTCTTGACTCTCAAGTTGTTTAACCAGATCGGCTTCTCTGCATCTTTCACAATCTCTTCTGTTGGTTTTTATGATAAGTTCAAGATCTTCAGTTATACATGGCAGAAGGAATAAGCAGAAATGTTTCTACCTCGTCTTGTCTGGAATAGGAAGTTGGAAAATCTCTTTTGCGGTATACGAATTTCTGATTTTTAATTTTATAAAAGGAGTTGATTATTTTCTAATAAAAATGAAAAATCAAAGAAACATGGCTAGAGATCCAATGACACTGCAGTATGTATAGGTAAGAACAAGAAACTTCCTCTGTTTATATTTGCCATCTACAAGTCTAGCACACACTCATGAAGAAATCCATTTTGATTAACGTTAGAATACTGCAAAGCAGATGTATTTGTTTCTCTTTTATAGATGTTTTCTGATTTGGTGAGGAAGGGTTTAGTATTTGACTCTCAATTTAAGAGATTCAAATTTCTTCCATTAACATTTTGTCAGAAAAACAAAGTCTTAATATTACCTATTGTGCTATGTTTTTATTTACTTTAAACTTTGTTGTTCTTTGATCTTTCTACAAATCAAATAACATGTTTTTTAGAGTCTGTAGGAAAATGCGGGCCCCCACCATCTATTGACAATGGAGACATCACGACATTCTCAGTGGCGGTGTACCCTCCGGGGTCCTCCGTTGAGTACCAGTGCCAGTACTTGTATGAGCTTCAAGGAAACAAGAAAATCACATGTACAGATGGAAAGTGGTCAGAACCACCAAAATGCTTAAGTAAGGACATTAACATTTTCATGAATCCTGGGAAAATCAATGTAATGGGTGTGATGTTTTGCATTCTGTTGAAGGCTTGACTCCCAAATAGTAATATATGATGAGATGTCATTTGAAAGATTCTTAAGCAAGCAACAACAGCAACCAAAGATTTTTTCATGAAAGCTTTCAGGCGATCATTGACATTAGGAACCTTTGATTTTCACACATTAAACATGGTTTCTCATTTTTACATCATGAAGAGTGTAAAATGATTTAAATGTACATGATGGATTTTCACTGAGTTGGTGTAGAAAAGGTTCTGAGACTGAATTTTTGGACACATAAAAAAAGAGTCTATGTGAAAGTGTGAAATTCTGTAGAATATATTTTATATGACTTAATGTTTTATTTTCATTTTCTTTTACATTCAGATGCATGTATAATATCAGAAGAAGAGATGGAAACACATAAGATACAGTTAAGATGGGCAACTGACAAAAAGTATTATTCTAAAACAAATGATACTATTGAATTTATGTGTCAATATGGATATCGTAAAATATCACCTAATTATGCATTTCGAGTCACCTGTCGTGAAGGGAGAATGGACTATCCCACCTGCGGATAGTGAAAATGCAGCCATCAAATTCCCACAAGCACATTCATGGAGAGCCTTTAAGTCAATTCTTCTCAACTTATTCTTTTCAAGCATTGAAAAATCAGAATTTTTAGTCACGGATCAGAATCCATGTGAAACATTAAGTAGAGGATGTGATTGTAGCTGAGAGACTAAGAAATCATTCTTAAAAGCATCACATTAAAACCTGACAGACCATAATGCTGTGTGTTTTATTCATGAATCATGTATGGCCAGGAATTAGATGCGATCTGTTTAATGCCTGCCTTCATCCACCATTCCCCTGACTCTCCCAAAGCTTCCCCATAGCTTCTGACATGCTCTGACACTCTGATTTCAGAGGAAACAAATTAAAAAAAAGTTTGTCTTCATCTTCAAAATAGTATCACTTACAAACACATAAAAACCTAACTATGTAAACCTATGGGAGCCATACGATGTGAGAGCTGCTTACTTAGATTAGCTTATCTCTCAGTAGCTAAATACACCCCCCAAATGATGAAATCCATCATTACAAGATGTCCACGTAGCACACATCATAATGCAAAGAAATTATAAAGAGGAATTGGGATCTAATTGGGTTCATAACGATTATGACACTGATCAAAATACAACGTCATGTATAAACACACACACGTGTGCACAATGTGCCTTCAACGCTGAAGAAATATGTACAGAACAAAGGTGGCAGAAAAGTGCAATAAAACACAGGAACTAGAGTTGAATTTAGAGAGAATTGGGCTAAGAGTTTGCACTGAATTCTTTCGTATTGACTTATGTTGTCCCATTTTCCTGTCGTTAACGTGTATCAGCTGTCAACTGTGATTTAAAATAAATATGTACAGAAGAAAGACAATACATGTCAAGAACTCTAAAGAACCCTTCCATGACGATGTTCATTTCTGGTAGCGTTTTTATGATGTCGGTAAAAAAGGTTTTGGAGAAATTCCAACGCAAGTCTGAAATGTGATTTTCATACTTGTACGTTTCAAACCCATAATAAAAATCCGCCAGGTTAATTCCTACAAAAACATGAAAAGTTTCTGATGAAAATAGATATATGCATAATTCAGCTAATAGTTTAAAGTGAGACCTTGTTACTTCGTATCAAATCGAATCAGGCGACATTCTTAGAATGAGCAACCTGGCTGTCATCAAGAGCCAGTCCATGTGAATCGGAATTGGTGGGGACAGCCAGTTTTCTCACATGTGGAGGAAGAGTGTCAAACTGGCGAGTTTCTTTGCTATTCATGTTAACATGTGTGTATCGACTATCTTTCTAAAACTTTTTACCTCATTCTTGTGGCATCTGTGATACTTGCCTATAATCAGTTATATTGTTACTGCCAAAGTGTTATTTTTAAGATAAATTCTATCATTGTTCTGCGTGGGTCGACTGTAATTCTTGCGTAAAGGTGAGTGTCAGTTTACCAACTCTGCTTAAAGTTTCCCCTAAAAAGACTTGGTAAATCCTTCTTTTTGCCCTTCAATTTCTAATTTTTAAAGATTTCTAAGTGCTCCTCCCATGATGCCTTTCAAGAGTCTTTTCTCTCCAGGTTTAAACTTCTGTGTGTATCTGCATGGATTCTTGAATTTTTCTTGATTCAGTTTGTCACCATCAGTTTCATTCATTATTCTATGAGAAGGTTGAGATACCTCAAATTTGACTTCTTGAAGGTAGGTGCCTCTTGAAACTGGCTTCTCATTGCTCCTGAGCTCTCCCCATTAGTCTTTGAGCATTTCTCTCTCTTTCGGCACAACTTGATTTTCCAGATTCAGTGTGTGCTTCTCTTGCCCAACACCCACACCCGTACATCTTTCCAAGAATGTCTGATTTTTAAAAAGAACTCAGGGACCAGTGTTGAGAACCCAAGAACTGCACACTGTCGCTGCTCGATGGGTGTGCGCAGTAGTGTTGAAATGTTTCTACTTCCAGGGTCTTTTGGTTTTCAGATCTTTGAAATAGAAGCCAAATTTAAAATTCATTAGCTCGCATCAGATGTGACAGTTCGAGTTGAATAATGCAGGGATGAAAAAACACTGTGGCACGTTTTCCCTTTTCTCTTGACTTCTATAATCTCATATTTCAATTTTCATGAAGGTGACGTGAAAAGTATAATGCAGACACCACTATCTGCAGCCGAAGTCCTAATGAAGGCGACTATGCCTTTGCATTTATTTTGTTCCCGGATGTTGGACACTGGGACAAGAGCACGCTCTTCCAAAGTGACTTGAAATGATTTTTATCTCTGGTTGCCTTGCTTACCATGAATTAATAGAGTTTTCCTTATAGTTGCATTGGCATCTTTTTCAATTTTAGATTTCGCTGCTGCTTCCACTTCTAATCTTTTAAAAGGTGAAGAACACAAACATGTTTTAAATGTCAAAGTGATACGAGACGGGACTATGCAGGGTCGTCTCATTCTGTCACACTGTCCCCTCGTTTAATAAAGTTGCAATTTTATTAGCCTCTGACATTCCTCCTGCATTCATTTGTCTGTGTTTTTAAAAAGAGAGGGAAGTTTATTTTACATGCTTAGCCATACCTTGCTGTTTTCATTTTAGAATGTGTCTCACTGAGACCATTCTGATATTTTCCTACTACGATGGTGAACGACATGATGAATGTACTTATGTGAACATATTGTCAGCATAAAATGCTAGAAGGAAAATTAATGGACATCAGTCAGCCTCACAGACATTTCTGCTTCTCTTTTTTAGGGACGTGTAGGTAACGGTACTATTTTAAAGGACCTGCTGCTGTTTGGTCTTGCCAACTGAGGAAGGTGTCAACCTTTTAGGTGTTTGTTCTATTTGATGAATAGTAAATGTTACCTCTGTGTAATTTCAATGTGTATTTTTTATTATAAATGTGCTGATTTGCATTTAAGATCTCTAAGGACCTTTTGTTTTGGATTTCTTTTCTCTTAATTTTCTGATTGAGATAGTAGCCCCCCTTTTCCTTTATTGTTCTTTGTTTAGAAATAATAAGATTATCACTTTGCAGTTCACATTTCTGTGAGAGGATTAAACCTGTTTTCCAAGTTTGTATTTGGCTTTCGAGTTCATGTGAATTTCTCTAGGCAGGACATTTTTAATCGTGTGCTCCTAAAACTATTACCCACTTTATATTCACTCGGATTCTGAGTTGTAGTTTCAAATGTTCTCTAACAAATGAACCCATAGCTTTATTATTATTATTATTATTATTATTATTATTATTATCATTATTATTATTATTATTATTATTATTAAATGTGTTATGGTGACATTGGTTAATAAGATGATGTAGGTTTCAAGCATACAATTGGACAATACGTTATCTGTGTATTGCATTGTGTGGTCAACACCTGAAGTCTCCCCTTCTGTCACCATTTATTTGACCCCCTCAACCTTTCTCTGTCTTCTCCCCAAACCCTCTTTCCCTCTGCTCACCATTAAACCATCTATGAGTTGTCTGTCTATGAGTTTCTGTTTGTTTGGTATGTTCATTTGTTGGTTTCCGTTTTATATCACATATACGAGTGAAATCACATGGTCGTCAACTTTTTCTGACTTATTTCACTTAGCAAGACAATCTCAAGATCCATCCATGTTGTCGGAAACAGCAGTATTGCATCTTGTGGCTCTTCTATTGTATGTATGTACCCCATCGATGGAAAACTCTATAGAGATTCCTCAAAATATTAAGCATAGATTTACTGTGTGACCCAGCAATTCTTCTTCAGGGTATGTACCCCCAAAATTTCAAAACGTTTTCCCATCAGTTTTGTACCAAATGTATGGAGTTTCTTTTCCTATGAGGAAATCTCTGAAATGCAAAAGGACATGGGAGTATGGATATCTTTTCTCTTTCTGAATGAATCTCCAGTTGAGTAGCAATATTTATGAAATGTGTCATCTTTTTCCTAGTCATTTCAAATGTGATGTTATTTGTAGAATAATTGCTTTGTGCATGTGACTATAGATTTCCATACTGTCTCGTCTTATCCGCTTTCTATCTGTCAACTCCTATGCCAGCACCAACTGTACCATTCATTGTAAAAGCTTCTTAGATATAACAAGCAGCGGGCCTAGCCATCACCTAAGTGTTTACTTGTTTGTTTGTCTTTTAAGATTTTGTGGCGATTGTTTTCATGTCTAGGAACTTTAGAAAGAACCCATCTAACTCTGAAGTCAAAGCTGTAGGCATATGCATCACTCACTCTGCTTGAAAGTCACCAGTGGTCTGTATTTCAGATTATTCTAGGAACAGGAAACTAAGAGGCCCTTCTGGAAAAAGTTACATCAAACTTGCTGAAAGTGAAGGGTAGAAAACTCCACGGCTCAAGGGGGACACACAAGGCACCCTCGGCAGCTGCCCAGGCCTACACTGTGTCTCCCAGGTGCTATCTGAGGAACCAGAAAAGGAACCCCTGCCTCAGAGAGAGGGAGTCATCTTGGATCCTTTGTTGCAAGTGAGTCACGTGCAGACCTTAACGGTTTACCGTCCTTTGGAGAAATAGCTTTCGTTTGGCACTGGGCCTGAGCCTGGACTCAAGCCAGGGTTTTCTTTGGTTTGCCCAAATCCAAGTTCCCTCACCATTTCCTGGGAAACACTCTCTCCCCGCTGAGTCCCACTGGTGTGTGAAGCAGCGGATCTGTGTGTGGCTGTGTGTTTCTGGACCTTCTCCGCCCCAGGGATCTGTTTCGTCGTGACGGTCCCACATTGTCATGAATGGAGTATCTTCCTCACAAATCTAGATCTCCGGGATTACAAATTGTCCAAATTGTTCCTGTGCAAGTCCGCCCTGGCCATTTCTACAGGACTTTGTGAAGCCCGTAGTCAATTACTTTGGTCAAGTAGAAGAATTTTTGGCAGTCACGTTCAAAGCATAAAACAACTGAGGAGACGTGACATCTTATGATGGTGTGATGGGAAGTCTTCTAAACCACAAACATCATGGGCTTCTTCTATTTGTCTTTTAGGATTGTCTTCAGTAACGTCTTACAAATATCTATAGGTATCTTACAAATATTTTGTCAAATATATTCCTTAATAATTTGATTTTTAAAATATAAGATAGTGTTCTTTTTAAATGTTCCTTTTCCAATATCTGTTCTAGTATAAAAAACAGTCTTTTTATATTAGTTCTAGTTGCTCTACAATTCAGTGTCCTTAAAAATGTTCTAAATTACACATTCACATTTGATTCTTTCTTTACACCTTTTGTGCCATTTTCCCCTTGCCTTTGTGAACTCTTTATCACCTGGATTTATTTTCTTATTATGAAACACTCCTCATTCATTTCTGGTAACTCTCTTGAATTTCCACTTTACCAATATTACAATAACCCTTTACACAGTTGGTTCATACAAGGTTTATATTTTTCAATGTTTTTGCTTTCGGCATGTCATGATTTTATATTATATTGTTGTATTTGGAAATAGCCTATCATAGGGCTTTTGTTTTTATCTAATTCTATTTTATCTTCTTCAGTTGCCTAATTAATTTTAACTCAATATCAATGTTTAATATTGACTGATTTATTAATATCATTTCCAGTCACGTCTGTTAGTCCTACCTATTTTTTAGTAATCTTTAGAATCTATTCCAGGATCCTTTTACATTTGTCTTATGCTTTTGACATTTATTTTATATAATTCCCTGGTGATTATTCAATTTTTTTAGTAGTTGAATCCAGGGCTTGTAACTTATACTTTTGCAATCATAGCAGTTGAATATTAATAGGAATTAAAGGATTTTGCAAAACTCTTTGAACTTTGATATTTATTAAGTGACTTCACTGAACTAGCTTCATGGTAGTGCACTTCAATTCCGAGTCACACCTGGTGACTGCTCGTGAAGCTGACGGGAAGCCCCAAAGAGCACGTCTGGAACACTCGTGTCGATAGACCCCTGGGCACACAGAACATGCTGTCAGTCCTCAACGTCCTCCTCACCTGGTGGCTTTCCTGGGCTCACGGACAAGGTATGTTGAAACAGATTTCAACAATCAGCTTCCTTCTTAAACGTAACTTTTGTTTGTGTTTATATTTTGAATTTAAAAACTGGTAGAAATATTCGGTATTATTAGATAACAAAGAAAGAATACGTTTATAGAAAAATTATCACATATTTATCTGAGAAAATGAAAAAGATTTTTTAGCTCCATGGTGGGAAAAGCCACTGCATATTGAGTAGGGGCCATGGGAATATACTACTAAAATCTTGATTGAAAAATAACTCACAGGAAACCTGGATTATAAGTCCACAATGTTTGGGTGACTCTTATTTGTAATACCAAGAAACTTGAAGAATGATGGATACCTTTGTAATCATACATATGGTGATGATTTTATAGGTCCTTATGACAAACACCATCAAATTATACATTTTCAATATATTCAGTTTACTGTATTTGCGTTCTGACCTTTAGAAAGCTATTAAAGGGCGTTAACATCACTATCAATTTAATGTTTAATGGAATTAGCTATGGATCACAGATGTATCTCCTTTAACATAAAAATAAAATTTATTCTTAATTTCCAGTATAATCCCAATACATTCTAATTTGCTTTCTGGGACATGAACAATGTTGAAAAATTTTTTAATTTTCAATTTACTGTATTAAGTTAAAATTTTTTTACTATGATTTCTTTTGTTCGTCATTTTATCTGATAATCCTGTCCTCTCAAATTCAAGTTGTTGTAAATGACAACAGTCATCAAATAGCAGGTACGAGCAGAATGTGTCTGACTGTCAGTTATTCACTTGGTACCTGGTGCATACAGGGTTTTCTGAATTACTTAATTCAGGCAACTTTACTCACTACCAAAAATGACAACTTTTGATTGCCCAATTGGAAGCACCCAGTCCCCAGTCCCCTCGTGAAGGACGTGGATGTGGTGTCTGTCCCCAGTTGTGGCCAAACTACAAGGGATACAGAGGGAGGAGTTCGAAAAATGCCTCAAGGGAAGAGTCTCAGGGTGTTTGTCACCAGCCCTTAAGGGAACTTCAAGAGCCAAGAAGTTGAGAAGTGAGGGGCATATGATGTTGTCATTGCTACATATGGCCACATCGTGTCCTATGCGATGGCCTTGGAGAAAGGGGTTTGAGAGTCCAGGGGGAACACAATGCATCAGCTGACAATTGTGGTTGAGGGGACCAGAGATGTAGGGGAGGGACATGAGGATGGGCTCACTTAACGCCATTGGCCATGGGGTAAGGACCAAATCACAACACCCACTTCCTTTATTTTCCTGTCCTTGACTGTTCTCTTGAGAATATCGTGATCACTACATCATCCTTTTACAGAAATGACATGTGATCCTCTACATATTACAAATGGTGACTACAGTCCTAAAAGGACCACATACAGACTCGAGGACGAAGTCACATACTGGTGCAAAAATGGCTTTTATCCTGTAGACCAAGGATCCACGGCCAAGTGCACGACAACCGGCTGGGTGCCACCTCCATGGTGCACTTGTAAGTTCCAGGCACATCTTGACCTGCTTCTTAACTCTGAAATTGCTTTCTCTGAACACGCAAAAACGGGACCTGGAAGGTCCAAAAGTTTGCCTTGTGTCAATGGAAAGCAGAGGACTTTTGAGGGTTCTTTGCATTTACAAAGCCCCCAATGGCAAGTCAGAAAAAAGCATCTCATTATAAGTGAGAAACCCATTTTTTTGACGATCAATGTTAAACAGGTACGTGTGTGTAACTGTCGATTTCTCTCACTAATATAATTGTGATGTCACAACTAAATGACACGATTGTGACAGCGGATCCTAAACACTGGGGAAGAATGCCGGCATTTGAGCCCAGGCATATTCGAGGCCAGAGGCTGAGTGGAATTTCAAGTGTGACCCCAGGGAGGGTGATCTCTTCACTGTGAGACAGACGGCTCATGCGTGACAGTCATATGTAACATGATCATGTGTTTATCAATCAAATCATGTGTTTATCGAGATCAAATCAACACACAGCATTATGCTTCGTCCGAGTGTGCCACGCAAGGATTCCATGTTCGGACGTGTTGTGAAATGACCACACACGCCTTATTTCTACCATCTGAATTTCCTCACTTTCCTTGTCCTAGAAACCCTGATGCGATGAGTGTAATTATGCTAATGAGAGAATGTCATTCACCAATGAACAGTGTATCTCTCTATGATATTAAAGTGAAACATTATTTACACTGTTTTTTTGTTTGTTTTAATTGCAAGTTAAGCCCTGTGACTTTCCAGAAATAAAACATGGAAACCTACTTCATGAAAACAGATACAGAGACTACTTTCCAGTAGCTGTAGGAAAATTCTTTCTCTATTCCTGTGATGCCGGCTTTGTGACTAATTCACGAAACACCTGGGACTACATCACTTGTACACGGGATGGATGGTCCCCAGCAGTGCCCTGCCACAGTAAGCAGACCCCTTCGTAACAGTGCGTGTCCACGTATTCAGAAGGAGAGGAACACACACTCGTGTGCACAGCTACACCTGTGTGACGAAAGTGAGGTCAAGGGACGAGTCCTATGAGCACAACAAGCGATGGACTTGTCTGAGGAGCATTTCATCAAAATACACGTGAGCTAAGAATACTGTGCCAGAATACCTGCATCATTCCCACATGTTTTAGTTATAAATACTGCAGATAAATGATATTGAATATTGACTTTTCTTTCTTAAAGAACATTGGGTAGTAGCTTTAGTTGTTCTTAAGCGCGGTATTATTTTTGGTGCTCATGCATTCCAACTTAAATGTTGTAAAGATCATTTTTAATTTGCTGTTTTGACCCAATGTATGGGTTTTTTAATGATCGTTTCATGTTTCTTAGGACAATGTATTTACAATCATTTGGAAAATGGATATTCTCCACGTTATGAAAGAAAATTCGTACAGGGTGACACAATAATAGTCAACTGCCATCCTGGCTTCACTCTTCAAAATAAGCAGAAGTCAATGACCTGCACGGAGAACGGCTGGCACCCGCCCCCCAGGTGCATCCGTGTTCGTAAGTAAACTGGTCTGAGATCTCAACCTGTGTGTGAGTTTCTAATATTCACCTATAAACTCACCTATCAGTGTGGCAGGATGTGGACATCAACTTTTATTCTGCCAGTGGACCTATTTGGTTTCATTTTTTCCTAACGTGTATGAGTGCACACATAATTTTTTTCGATATGAATTTTGAAAAAATAAATGAGCCTATTGATAGACATTAGTGAAGAAAAGCCAGTAAAAAAATGTCAAAGTGGACACCAATAATCCTAAAGTGGTATCATCAGCATGATGGCACAATAGGGATTCCCATTGTCTTCTGCATAAAGAACACTGGTTTGACCATCACCCATGTGTGTGAGCATTTCGTGGGAGCCCAGGAAGCCAGCGGAGGGGGCTCTGAACTTCAGTGCAGTGACCACATCCAATGGGATGCGACAGGATGTGATGATGACGCCGAGGGGAACAGGTTCACGCACCTGAGTGACCCCTGCCCTACAGCGCACCTTGGGTCTTGGGCTTGGCGACTTCAAGGACTTCTTTTGTTAGGGAAGGCTAAGGTTGTCACAGGTGCACCAGGTCCATTCGAGGCTTGTCTTTAAACATCACTAAGGCTGGTTTGGGCAGCCCTTAATCTGGGAGCAGCATGAGGCCTCGTCTGGTCTCTGCACTGAAAGACTTGTGTTTGGAGAGGTCTTCCCATCCTGACTGGTGGAGTTTATGTGTGCTCTGGACATCTGGGACCTTCCCGTTCCCTGATTCTTCTCCCCCTGGCAGTTGTCCCTTACCCGTTCTCATGCTTTGACCTACCCCGGTACGTGGTACACTCGACCCAAGAATCCAGGGTTTGCTATGCAGACCATAGAGTCTTCCATTTGATAGTTTCTTCTTCTCTGGTCCTCTGAGTTCAACTTCTCGTGATGAGAACCCTGACTGTTGGTTCTTCTACTCAATATAATTGATGTTTTCTGCTTGGGTTTTCTCTTCTTGTGTTGTCATCTGGAAGATTCCCCCCAAAATAAAGCCACTTTAAGAATAGAGCTCACATCATTTGCCACTGTCTCTCTGGAATCTAGGTGGGCACCAATTGTTTCCAGTGCCCCCCGATGGAAGCCCCCCGAGGCCGATTTCATGTTTTAGTTCCGTTTTGTCATTATTTATGGCCATGAGTCTCTTGATTATTCTTGTCTGAATAAATGTGTCAATTTTATTCAATTTCTTCAGTGAAGCATCTTTTAGCTAGACACATTTTCTCTAGTGTTTGTTTCTGTATAATTTGTGCTCATATTTTTTATTTCTTGAAGTTTTTTCTGGCTTTACTGGGGTATCATTGACAAATAGGAACTGCATGTGTTTAAGGGGTACAGCTTGCTATTTTGGCATCTGTTTATGTCGTGTAATAATCACCACGATCAAGCTAATTACCACATCCACCACCTCACTCAGTGACCAGTCTTTTTGGCCTGTGGTGAGAACAGGTAAGATCAAACCTTAGCAGTAGATAAAAAAGCAGTAGATAAAAAAGGTCACAGGGAAAGGCTCACTGCTAGCTCAGTTCTGGCAAGCTATTGGGTCCAGACCCACAAAACAGATAGGTTTCCACACACTTCTTAGGGGAGACTCTGAATATTTTAAATTCTGGTTGTACAAAAAAAAAAAAAAAAAAGTTTAAAAAGTTTCTTCACTTAGTATCTTTGGAAAATCATAGCTTGTTTTCTTGATACAAGATCTTAGATAATTAGGGTTTTTTAAGTTTTCATTTACAAATAACTCATTTTTTATACTGTTAGTATCATTTGTATCCTTACGAAAAAGTTTACTGACAACATGTTCATCTTTTCCTCATCCTCGCTCCCTTCTAGAAACATGTTCAGCATTGAATCTAGGAATTCAGAATGGATTTATTTCAGAATCAGAGTCTACCTACCCTGTAAATAAAGAAGCACAATATAAATGCAAAGACGGATATGTAACAGAAGATGGTCAGACGACAGGATCGATTAGGTGTCTGCAAAGTGGATGGTCAGCTCGACCCAGATGCATCAGTAAGTCCTTCGTGACCTTGGCGTTCACGACACTGGTGACCGTGGTACAGAAGCTGACTGTAGCAAATTCTTTTGGGGGAGAGGTGGGCTGAGGTGGTTCCATTGGAGGAATAAGTAGGAGCATCGTGAGAAAAAATATATATACATTTGTTTACTTGTTAAGATGAGAAGGTCAGTCAGTCTTTCTAGTTCTCTCCACTGAGGTACATCCCATGATTTAAAAACGCTTTAGGGAGCCATTTGTGTGTTCTGTTGTCAACTCACTTCTCTTTAGCTGAGACCTTTTCCCTGTGGTACCGGTTTTCAGGTGGTCAAACTGTTATGTCAGAGGCTTTCTTCTGAGACATAAAAGTTATTCTTTTAAGTAAAAATGCAGGTTCATTGTGCATTATTTTGGGATAACTTAACCTGTGTATTTCACATTTGATGCTGTAGGGGACATCCTCTTCTGAAAAGTCACTTCGTTTAGAAAACCTGCCTAAATGACTAGCTGTGGCACCAGATTCCTCTGTGCTGACCCATGACCCTTGTCCCAACTCCCGCTATGTTTATGAAGATCTTCTAGGATAATTCACTCAGTGTATCTTCTATATCTCAAAGCCACACAGTGAGATTTTTGATTTGCTTTAAGGGAAGTGGATATTTAAATTATCCATTTGTATTGTTTTCATTTTCCCCCCAATTTTTAAACTTACAAGGAGCACTACCCAAAAAAAAAAAAAAAACCAATGTTAATGGTTACCCCCACATAAAACTCATTTTATACTAAATTGTGGTCTGTTATTTATTATAACACTCTTATTAGGGAAGAGAAATGTCTTAATGTTCTTAGTTTAACTAGGATATTTCACTTTCTTTTTAAAAGCTTTATGCTATCCAGCTACATTGCATATGATATAAATTGAGATTAATTATTGAAACTTTTATTAACATCACATAGGTTTAGTGTTAGTATAAATTGAGACTATCTGTTAGCAATTTATTTTCTTATACTCATTATGAAAGAAGAAATACATCTATATTCAATCTTGATAATATCAAAGAATACACAGCCATTATGAACATATTTGGAAAAGTAGCATATAAATTTACAATTTAGTACTAAGGTAGCATTGTAAGAATGTTTAAAAATTCACTCTCATTGTTGAAAATCAATCTTTTTGTGCAACTGTTCCATTTTTCTCTGGCACATATGTCACAACTGCTAAGAAGTTTGGCATCTGAATTCATGAAATGGTTCTCTGCTTTAGTAAAATAAATTATGACATCTATAATGGCCTATTTAATTGCTAGCATGGAATAAACACATAAGTATAATTGCATTGAGAGAAATGTTCTCAAAATAAGTTTTTCAGAGTGTTAAGTGATAAGAATCGAGCTTCATACAAACATACTATTCCATTTTGAGTAACTATTTTAAGACAATACTTCATTGCTGGTAGTCTTAGATATTTTTTACAGCATGTAATTTCGTAGTACATTCTAATTGATAGAGATTTTCCCTTACTCAATTAGACTGTACTTTCAGTAATAGCAGAAATGAAATCCTCAATTCTATTATGCATTAGAGTCTTGTGACATGCCAATATTTGAGAATGCCAGAGCCACAGGTGATGCCACGTGGTTTAAGGTCAATGACAACTTGGTCTATGAATGCCATGATGGATATAAAAACGGAGATGGACACACCAGAGGTAGCATAAAATGTGGTACCAATGGTTGGTCTGACACAGCCACATGTCGTGGTAAGTACTTTTCCTCAGGTATTCTTCTCTTTTTTTTTTTTTCAAGATTACCAGAATTGCCAAAATTTATTTAAAGTGCTTTATTTTTTAAAACAAATTTGAGTTATGTAGTGTCATGGTCAAGGGGCAACGACTGACACCATCTACTGTGAACAGGGAGGAGAGGCTGTTTTGAGGCTCAAAGGTGATCATCTGTTTATCCAGTACATCAAGGCTGAGTTTTTTATGGTCCATACACAGCACAGATTTGTGAGAAAAGAATCCTTTTTTATTTATTCTCAAAAAGGGCTATTATGTAAAACTGGGCACTCATTACCAAAATCTTATTTTTTTTTTTACAATATTCTTAGCTACTTTGCTCCTGAGTTTCTGCAGAAATTAACACTCACCTCCCACTTTGAGTGTTCATTTCAGCAGGTCCTGAGAAGTTCTTTAGTTTTCGATTTGAGCAAGTTTTGAGGACCATTACATGAGTATCTTGTGCATCTGACAATCAGCTGTTTATTTTCCAGGGTTAGAAATAGAATGTCAATCTGAGGAAATCTAGTGGATATAGTGTGTCCACGTCAAGGGAACAAACAGTATGTGTGCAAAGCTTTGAAAACAAAACAATACTGGCAAATCTCCGTGTGAGCTGAGTCTACTCAGGTGGTAGGAAATTTGAGATCGAGATTGGGATTGGTAGATGGTGAGGAGATGTAGAGCAAGGGACGGATTTGGGATCTCTTTTGGTGGTAGAAATCACAGGTAATGTTACTAAATGTTGGGTGTGAGACAGTAGTAATCAAGATAAAAGGTCGTGTGACTCCGACAGTGTGGAGAATTGGGACTGACAGCTTCCATTTTCCTTTAGAATCTGGGACAAACTCATTGGAGACTGAGCAGTGTAAGGGAGAAGGAGGAGAAGAAACACGAGCTTGGTAGAAAAGATTTGACACAGAGAATTCAGACACACACATTTATTTTTAAGATGAAGTGGACAAATAATAAATTAAGCCAAATAATGAACCTGATGATAAAAATATTTCTAATATATTTTTAGATAACGGTGTTCAAAGAAACAAAAGAATCAAGGACTTAACAAATAGGAGGATATCGAGGGTTCTCTTTCTTATAGGAAGGCATCTTTGCACAGGAAGTTTGAAAACCATTCAACCAAAGCCCGAAGCTTCTACAATTTTGAGTGGCCTCCTTTAAAAAAGAATGCTAAATAATGAATATATAATTCTCAGGGCTTTTCTGATGTCACTTTACATGACAGGAAAACATGAAAGAGAGGGAGATAGAGTGGCACAGACAAACAGTAGAAACTGATGTGGCCGGCTTTCTGTTGAAAGTTTCATAAAACTGATGACTTTGTGAACATGTTGCTAGGGATGTGTCAGCACAAATAAGGTTTTCAAGAGTTGAACAAATAGCACTTTAGTATTCGTTTCAAATAACTCTCCTTAACCATGTTGGAGAAAATTGCACCTGATTGGCTGATATTTGAGTTTATTTCAAATATCCTGGAAGTTCTCTTTTTGGGGGAGAGATTGCTAAGGAATTACTATCATAAACCACTTTAGCTGAACAATGTTGAAGCAATCTTAAATAAATACACACTTCATTGTAAAATATCCATGCTAACATCCGGAGAATGAGTATGGGAGTTCAGTGTTGTGACTTTGGGATAAAGATAAATCTCACTAATTCAGGGTATGCTCATCCCCACTCTTCTTTAAATAACATTTCTTAGTTATTATCTTTATATAAATGTAGCAGCTGGAGAAGCTAAAAGCCAAGGTCCTTTTTGGGGACGGGGTTGGGGATAGGGGGAGTTAAGGTGGACATTTTTCACAGTATGATGACACAAAGAATTTATATCAAATTAGCACATAATATATAAACAAAGACTCATACTAATGAAAGAATTGTTTTGTAGAATATTGGAATCGAATTTGAGGAGAGGAATTCCAGTGGCGTTCATTAGAGTGTGATCTTCTCAACTAGCGCAATATTGAAAGAAAAACAAAAGCAGAGTGATTGAGTTATTTTATCTGTGGCTTTATTTTAGACTAATAGTTAACTTATATCCACTTTTGTGATTATGTATTAATACATCACTTTTAGATAATATGAATTTTCTTCATGGTATAATTCTTATTGTTAATTTCCAGGTGTTAATTTGACATGTTAATTACCGAGATAGGAGTCGTCCAAAAGAGAAAAAATGCATCATTTGTTACAATCGAGCAATATCAGTTTTTAAAATCTTAAGGAGTGATTTTTCACATTTCTAATTTGATTCGGAATAATCGACCATTTATTAACAGCCAATAAAAATAATAGGTATAATAAGAAGAGATAGTTGTATATTACATAAATATTCAGGATACCTAGACTGTGCCTACCTATGTGATCTTGAACATATTTCTTTATCTTTTTTATGTTTCAGTTTGATTTATTCACTTATAAAATATTAATTCAGTGACAATGTTTATCAACTGAAATATATTAGAAATGCCTCTCGTGTATGTTCTGGTTCCTCAGTTACATCAAAGAAAAATATTAATTTTTATTTAAGTACGCAATGTAAAATTACATCATTAGTGTTTTTATAATATGAGAGAATAGTTTTATATTTTGATAATACTAAAAAATCCAACATTAAATTTTATAAATATCAGTAATAAAATCAGAATCAGATACACATCATAAGCATCTTGACTTTATAGATAAATTCTCGGGGCACATATATAGCGATTTAATGAGTACCATGTGAATTTAAAGGATGTATAAAACCTAATAGATAACGTTTTTCAAAGAAGAAGATTTACCTGATTCCTTTCTGGATATGCAAAGCCCAGCACCTCACTTGTACATGACACATAGAGAATTCACTTTGGCAATGATTAATGATATATTCTCATTAAATTATTTGATTTTTTCTATAGAAAAAGAATGCGAAGTTCCCAATATAGAACAAGATGTAATTGCTGAGCCCAGGAAAGAAAAATATAAGGTTGGAGATGTGCTGAAATTCTCCTGCAGAAGGAGACTAAAAATTGTTGGAAGTGACTCAGTTCAGTGCTACCACTTTGGGTGGTCCCCTAGTCCTCCTACGTGTAAAGGTGAGTATGTGAGTGTTGCTGAAACAAGAATTCGAATTGAAGTTATTACACTGGTTTCCTCTGTTCGTTGGCTTCCTGTGTGTCTGGGGCATTAAGCCAGAGATATACCTGAGGAGAACATGCGTTGGGTACCAAACACCTCAGATTTCCTTGCACAAGAAATTTATCTTCAATTGCTTTTTGAAATATGTATTGGAAGGAACCATAGATACATATGTTGTGTCTCTCGATGGACAGACCTCTTTTGTCATCGTTTTTTGCCTACCATTCTATCATTAAGATGGGACATTTTGATCAGCATGGGCCTCACCTCAGGTTTCACTGAGTATGTCTAAACAGTATTCATGCAACTTATAGTCAGTTCAACCACATGAATGACTGAATCAAAGTTAAAGCATATTGATCAAACGCTTACCTTCAATGGTGGTATATTTTCAAAACGTTTTGATAAAATGTTTCTGTGGAATGTAAATCATCACTGTAGGTTGCACAAATATATTTGTTAATTGGTTTGCAAGTATTTTTAGAATGCCTGTCATATTGAACATGTTTTCTGGGCTTAAATATGCTTCCCATTACATGAATTCATGTAAGTAATAAAACTGGAGATACAAATCAAGGGTAAACACCATTCTTCCTCCTTGTTTTAAGAATGCTGCAATAGTCTACAGTCATGCCACCCTGAAGCAGCCCAATTCCATCTGATCTCAAAAGATAAGCAGGGTCAGGCCTGGTTAGTACTTGGATGGGAGACCCCCTAGGAAGACAGGTGCTGTAGGTGTAAAAAAATAAGGGATTATAAGTTGACAAGGTCCTTGCAATTGATGAGATTAACCAAGGGTTTTATCGCCTAAAAAATAGAAAATACTATAATAAGTTAGATAATGAATAACCAATGAAAGGAAAAAATACCTTCATTTTACTGGATATTAAGTTGTAAATTAAAAAATTTCACCATCAATTATGTGGTATTTCTACCACAGAGGAAGTCCAGCCTTGTGGGCCACGTCCTTTGCTCCTCAATGGGAAAGCTAAAAACACACCTTGGGGAGAATATAAACACGGCGAAGTGGTGGAATATGTCTGCAATCCTCGGTTTCTGATGAAGGGTTCTCACTACATTCAGTGTGTTGATGGTGAATGGACAGCCTTGCCCATCTGTGTTGGTAATGTATCCAAAAGCTTAATACTTGGACTTATGTCAACACTGCATTTATAGTCACACAGTCACCTACATTGTATTTCAGAGATGAACATGTGTCTGTGAATTTTCGCAGAGGAGAACAGTACGTGTGGCACTGTGCCGGAAATCGACAATGGCTATGCGGTGTCACCTGCCCCTCCCTATCATCACGGAGAGTCAGTAGAGTTCAACTGCACAGAAACATTTGCAATGATTGGACACAGATCCGTTACGTGTGTTAGGGGAATGTGGACCCAACTTCCTCAGTGTGTGGGTGAGAATACACTTTTCAAATTGGCATTCAACACAATTCAATATTTGTATTGTAAAAACTATATTTGCAACCATATTTTTCAATGTACAGATATTCTTAAAAATGTTAGGTCATAAGTACAGCGAATCAAAACATCTGTTGTTTCTTGTTTGATACGTGTCTACAGGGGAAAAACAGGTTAGCAATAAAATTTTATGGATCTGTTCTGAAATTAACATTATTTATCTTTATATGTGTGAAGCTAAATTTACTTATACATACACACATACACATGACTAAAATGTTATTCTCAGTGTTTATTTTGTACCTCCCTCTAGCCTAGCTTTTCATTCTTCACAAGAGGTTTATTTTCTTAAAGGATTATTTAAAAACACTACCTAGGACCTGCACTGACATTGTAGCAAATTAAAGAAGGATTTCCATGTGCATCAAATTTTAGAAACATGTAGCTATATAGAAAAATTCTCTCATCTGCATGTAACTCAGTGGAGCCGGCAAAAGTTTATGATGGCATTAGGATATGATGAGATTATAGGATGATCTGGTGCCTAAAATAGCTTCTCAAGGACTCTAAGAGTATGTATACAAAATAGCTCATGACTTCACCATGCATCTTCTGTATTTGGTAGCCATGCAAAAGTTCTGCTTAAGTTTTCACATTCTATAACATCTTAGATAAAGTTATCTTACATTAACTTTATTGAAAACATATCCTTAAACAGGCAACTTCACACATAATTGTTTATATTTCCACAGATAATTGTTTATATTTTAACATTTTTCTATTTCCACAGATAATTGTTTATATTTTAACATTTTAAGATTGTGGGTTAAATATAATTAGAGAAAGAAATGGATGTGAACATTTGCCCAGATTTCCAATGGGACCAAGTTTAGTCGTGTGATGACTCTTCACTACGCAGGTCATCCCGAAAGTGCACCTCTGTGCTCTTGCAACCCCTTAAGGGCAAAATGTCTTTACGATGGATATTTTCTCTGAAATTTGAAGATGGGACATAGGCCTATGTCCACATGTAATAGCCCACCTCATGCCGAATGATCAGAAATGGCTCTGTTGGTGGACTTCATAGGCATACATTCTAATTTCATTATATGATTGACTCTACCACTGGTACTTTTTGTATTAGTTACTTGAATTCTTATAATTAGAGTTTTCAGGGAATATTTTTTATTTTATAGCAATAGCTGAACTTCGGAAGTGTAAATTTCCAAGATCAATTGCAAATGAGGCACAGCCCTCCAATAAGATTAATTACAGCCATAATATGAATGTAAGGTACACATGTAAAGGAAAATCAAAGCAAAAATTTTCCATCTGCATAAATGGAAGATGGGATCCCGAAATAACCTGCACAGGTAAGCTGTGTTTATAACATTTTCACAACTAATTAAGTCCTCTTATCTCGTAAAAGGAGTCTCTTTGTGTCTTTAACTTTTTTTAACTCATCGTTACAAGTAATTTTAAAATCGGAAGGTAATTTAGAAAATGACTAAATCACTGTTTCTAAATATGAATTGTCGTGTGCACTAGTCAGCTATAAATGTGGTGGTCTTAAACTGACGTCTGGACAGAAGGTATGCTGATCACTGCTGGAACACCATCGCTTCTAATTTCTTATGTTGCAAATGTGCCTGTGCGCGTGCCTATACCTATCATGTATTTATCTAACTATTGATGAATGCGTCTGTATCTGTAGGTATCAATCTATGGATGTATCTGTTGAGTTATCTATTTGTTTATCTACATCTGTCTTGAAAATTCTGAGTCCCATTGTCACCACCAGTTCCAATGACACAGGGTTCATTCTTTTCCACTTTCCATATATCTTTATTTCTCTTCTCCAACAGTAGGGCACCTTGGCTCACTTTCCTCAATGTTTTGACCAATTCCCACGGGCCTAGAAGATACAGGACATAGTTGCATACAAGTAGAAGAACAAATCTATCTCTAGTTCCACTATTTTTAGATCGACAAGAAAATGAATAATACGTCCAGGTGTGGAGTACACGTGTTTGTCGATATTTTCTTCTAGAAGCTTTGCAGTTTCACATTTATATTTAGGTGTTTCCGCCACGTTAAATCAAGTTTGAGTATGGTGTAAAATAAGAGACGATGCTCTTTTTTGTATGTAGAGAGCCAGCACTTCTAGGACTGTGGGTGGGAAAGACTGGAATGAAAATCAATTGACCGTGGAAATGATGAATTATTCTGAGCCCTCTATTCATCCGTTTATCGATCCTTCTCCTCACACATGGCCTTAATAATTATAGCTTTATAGCAAATCTCGGAATCCGATATGTTTTCTCCAATTATGTTTTGGTGAGGTTTTGCTCTAGTTCCAGTGCATTTGGTCATGGTTTTCTCTAAGAAAAGATGTGATCTCCGTCTTTATTCAGAGCCTGCTATGGAGTAGGTGATTCAGCTAGTGTCCTAATATTTGAATTAGTTATAATAGGCTTTACATAAATTATGCAAGATTTGTCACAGAGAGGGCCTTGAGAATAGAAAACAACTGTGATGACAAGTTAAGTGCTGAACAAGCTGAAAATTATGACACATTTAAACAGAACACATGCTATAATTTGATCTTTTAGGATCCGTTATTACTGACATTTTAATGAATTGAACTGTCCTTTTATTCCTTTTATAATTTTTCATCAAGGAATTTACTTTTAATACTTTTAGAAGTACAAAGATGTCCACCTCCACCCCAGATTCCCAGAGCTCGAAATATGACGACTACGGTGAATTATCAGGATGGAGACAAAATATCTATTCTTTGTGAAGAAAATGCTCTAATTCAGGGAGGAGAAGAAATCATGTGCAAGAATGGGACATGGCAGTCAGTCCCACTCTGTGTCGGTCAGTAGCACATTACTTGCCTTTTAACCTTCTCTCCAAGGAGGGTCAGAATCCTCTGTGTTTTCTCTGTTTCTGTTGCACTCATCGTGAAACAGCAAGTCACAGTCTAGGTCCACAAATCAATCAGCATTCTTCCACTCTGAGTGTGAAATGAACACAGAAAAACATTGGGTTACTGTGTAAGCATCAGATACAATTATTTTTATGCACATTTTACTCCTCAAGTAAAATAGGGAGATGTGTATTCTTGCAGGTTTCAGATTCTTTTTAGTTTTCTAATCATTTAATTTGTTCAAATGAACTTTGTTCCAATAGGCCAAACAAAAATAAAACAATTTTATTTTTCGATTTAAACATTATTGTTGTGATTGATCCTTTGATCTCTGTTCTTCGTCTAGAAAAACATCCATGTTCTCAACCACCTCACATAGAACATGGAACCGTTAATGTATCTAAATCTTTGGAAGAAAAGAATGGAACACCTTATGCACATGGCACCACATTAAAGTACGTCTGTGAAGATGGTTTTAGGCTATCCGAAGTAGATGGGATAACATGCAGCATGGGAAAATGGAGTTCTCCACCTCAGTGTGTAGGTAAGGACCCCACGTAAAGTAGAATTCTGTTTTTGGTACTATTCATTGAAGTAGTCCATTGTCATCGAAGGCATGACACATAGCCCTTTAGTTGTCTAAACATATAAAACCACTTATGTATTATGCAGTAAGGTAGATTGATATGTTACATATTCTACCAAACAATTTTTGCATGATCCAATCGATCCTATTCATGCTGATTTCACTGGTCCATTATGAAATCACTTAACTCTGGCATTTTGGGAGTACTGCAACTGCGTGTACAGTTAAACTGACCTCTCCATATAGGTAGGGACACCTGTGGATGTTCCTATGTATCTGAATAAGTTGTAGTAGATGCTCTGCCACTGGGTTTTTAATCGTCTGTGTTCTTACAGTATCCCTTCTGACTTCTTACAAAATCTGACACCTCTCTTAAGATGATTAATTCTGAATAGGTTTCCTTTTATTCTTCACGATTGCTTATAGAAGCATTGCTAGCTCTATTCATGAATATATCGACAGTTTGAGTTTCAAGTTCTTGGTCAAGTTGACAGCTGGACACACAGCTCATGTTGGCTTGAGGAAGCTTTTGTGTTCCTTCTCTGTGACGTGATGCTAGCTTCAGTGCAATCATTTTGTTTCAAATAAAAGTACCAAATATGACAACCGATACATAGAATAAGTTTCAAAGGTATTGAAATGTATTGTTTCCCTTCCTTCCTTCCTTCCTTCCTTCCTTCCTTCCTTCCTTCCTTCCTCCCTCCCTCCCTCCCTCCCTCCCTCCCTCCCTCCCTTCTCTTCTCTTCTCTTCTCTTCTCTTCTCTTCTCTTCCCTTCCCTTCCCTTCCCTTCCCTTCCCTTCCCTTCCCTTCCCTTCCCTTCCCTTCCCTTCCCTTCCCTTCCCTTCTCTTCTCTTCTCTTCTCTTCTCTTCTCTTCTAGGACTTCCTTGCGGACCACCACCTTCTATTTCATATGGTTCTGTACCTAACTGGCCCAGCAGCTATGAATATGGACAAGTAGCTGAGTACAGCTGTTTCAAGGGTTTTGAGATGGAAGGACCTGCATCCATAAAATGTTTGGGAGGAAAATGGTCCCATCCACCAGACTGCACAAGTACAGTATATTCAATTCTATTCTAAGGCTGACAGATATCTTTAATTCTGAGCAGTAATGATACAAATATGAAACTAAGTGATAATTTGAGAATTCAACAAAGTATCTCTGGAGTTTTCTGGATTGTGATAGAGAATCGATAGCTCTAGTAATAAGAAAAGTTTGGCAACATGAGCGAGATTATTTTATTTTGCCTCCTGGAGACGAATTATTTCATTTTGATGTCAGCTTGTCTGTATTTTGCCATGCTCGGATGAACGTTCTCACAATTTGCCTCTGATTCTATATCACAGTTGGCCCATGCTCATCGGTCTCATCATCATTCAGTTTACTCTTAGTTTATCTCCTTATAAAGACATAATTTTCTAAGATATTCAGCATAATTATGGAAATAGAATTTTGACAGAAACAAAAATTAGCAATACGTACATGATATCTGTAGGCTCTATGGGCAAATAGCGATGTGAAGATAAGAAGTTTGGTCTCAAGCATCACCTGTGTCCATATCTCCTCAGATTTTGACATCACCTTCCCATGTTATGCTTTTGATAAATGCAGATTCAGTCAGTTAAGTCAAGACTGCTAACATGTTCAAGTTGTTAGAAAAATATTGTACAGTATTCATCATGGTTTGGTGTGTACCTATTATTCTAGGATACGATTGTTGACCATTATGTATCTTTAAATATTTATTGAACAAATGCATATTATTTTTCCCTTCAGAAGCTGAATGTTCTGCCCCGCCCCGCTTCCGCAAAGCCATCCCTCTAGGTCCGCAGAAGAGGTTGTATAAGTCAGGAGAAGCAGTGACTTATAGCTGTGAGCAATATTACCAAATGGAAGGATCCAGAACAGTTTAGATGCGATCTGTTAAATGCCAGGATCCAGGAGTTTCTTTTCCTATGAGGAAATCTCTGAAATGCAAAAGGACATGGGAGTATGGATATCTTTTCTCTTTCTGAATGAGTCTCCAGTTGAGTAGCAATATTTATGAAATGCGTCATCTTTTTCCTAGTCGTTTGAAATGTGATGTTATTTGTAGAATGATTGCTTTGTGCATGTGACTATAGATTTCCATACTGTCTCGTCTTACCTGTCTGTCAACTCCTATGCCAGCACCAACTGTACCATTCATTGTAAAAGCTTCTTAGATATAACAAGCAGCGGGCCTAGCCATCACCTAAGTGTTTACTTGTTTGTTTGTCTTTTAAGATTTTGTGGCGATTGTTTCCATGTCTAGGAACTTTAGAAAGAACCCATCTAACTCTGAAGTCAAAGCTGTAGGCATATGCATCACTCACTCTGCTTGAAAGTCACCAGTGGTCTGTATTTTAGATTATTCTAGAAACAGGAAACTAATAGGCCCTTCTAGAAAAAGTTATGTCAAACTTGCTGAAAGTGAAGGGTAGAAAACTCCACGGCTCATGGGGGATACACAAGGCACCCTCGGCAGCTGCCCAGGCCTACACTGTGTCTCCCAGGTGCTATCTGAGGAACCAGAAAAGGAACCCCTGCCTCAGAGAGAGGGAGTCATCTTGGATCCTTTGTTGCAAGTGAGTCACGTGCAGACCTTAATGGTTTACCGTCCTTTGGAGAAATGGCTTTCGTTTGGCACTGGGCCTGAGCCTGGACTCAAGCCAGGGTTTTCTTTGGTTTACCCAAATCCAAGTTCCCTCACCATTTCCTGGGAAACACTCTCTCCCCGCTGAGTCCCACTGGTGTGTGAAGCAGCGGATCTGTGTGTGGCTGTGTGTTTCTGGACCTTCTCCGCCCAGGGATCTGTTTCGCCGTGACGGTCCCACATTGTCATGAATGGAGTATCTTCCTCACAAATCTAGATCTCCGGGATTACAAATTGTCCAAATTGTTCCTGTGCAAGTCCGCCCTGGCCATTTCTACAGGACTTTGTGGAGCCCGTAGTCAATTACTTTGGTCAAGTAGAAGAATTTTGGGCAGTCACGTTCAAAGCATAAAACAACTGAGGAGACGTGACATCTTATGATGGTGTGATGGGAAGTCTTCTAAAC
This sequence comes from Cynopterus sphinx, assembly GCA_030015415.1. NCBI lineage: Eukaryota > Metazoa > Chordata > Mammalia > Chiroptera > Pteropodidae > Cynopterus > Cynopterus sphinx. The sequence goes on from CM057394.1 coordinate 19,881,479, forward strand.
CACAAACATCATGGGCTTCTTCTATTTGTCTTTTAGGATTGTCTTCAGTAACGTCTTACAAATATCTATAGGTATCTTACAAATATTTTGTCAAATATATTCCTTAATAATTTAATTTTTTAAATATTTATAAAAGATAGTATTCTTTTTAAATGTTCCTTTTCCAATGTCCATTCCAGCATAAAAAAAGTCTTTTTATATTTGTTCTTGTTGCTCTACCCTGCAGGATCCTTAATTACACATTCACAATTTACTCTTTCTTTATAACTTTTGTGCCGTCTTTCCCCTTTTTTTGGTGAACTCCTTATCACTTGGATTGATTTTCTTTATTATTATGAAACACTCTTCATTCATATCTGGTAACTCTCTTGAATTTCCCTTTATCCAGTTTACAATACCTTTCACACAGTTAGTTCATACAAGGTTATTTTTCAATGTTTTTGCTTTCCGCATGTCATGATTTTATATTATATTGTTCTATTTGGAAATAGCCTATCATTGGGCCTTTCTTTTTATCTCATTCTACTTTATCTTCTTCAGTTGCCTAATTAATTTTAACTCAATATCAACATTTAATATTGACTGACTTATTTCTATCATTTCCGGTCATGTTTGTTTGTCCTATCTATTCTTCAGTAATCTTTAGAATCCATTTCAGCATCCTTTTACATTTGTCTCATGCTTTTGACACTTACTTAAATAATTCCCTGGTGACTATTCAATTTTTTTAGCAGTTAGATCCAGGGCTTGTAATTATACCTTTGGCAATCACAACAGTTGAACATTAATAGGGATTGAGGGATTTTGAAAAACTCTTTGAACTTTGATATTTATTAAGTGACTTCACTGACCTAGCTTCTTTGTAGTGCGCTTCAATTCCTAGTCACCTCTGGTAACTGCTTGTGAGGCTGCCTGGAAGCCCCAGATAGCACGCCTTGAACACTCATGCTTATAGACCCCTGGTCACACAGAACATGCTGTTAGTCCTCCACGTCCTCCTCACCTGGTGGCTTTTCTGGGCCCACGGACAAGGTACGTTGAAAAGAGATCTAAACACTCTGCTTTCCCCTCACCTATAACTTCATGCTGCATTTACTTTCATGTGTCTATATTGTGAATGAATTGCCTGGTAGGAATAATTTGTATCGTGACCTGTTAATAGAGCATATCTGTATAGAAAAACGATCTTATGTTCATCAAAGGGGGAAATTAAATGATATTTTCAATTATTTTCTCAGTGCTGATGATGAGGATATTTGTGCATATGAATATGCAACTGTAAGAGAAGTTTAGGAGCAATGAATATCTTTATAATCTTACACATGGTGATGGTTTTGGAATTTATACACGAAAACTCGTTAAATCATCTATTTCCAGTACATACAGTTTACTATGTTTCAATTATACCTTAATAAAACTGTTAAAATAATTAACATAATCAATTTAATTTTTCGATCAAATTAGTTGCAAGAAAAAATAAATCTTTATTTCAAGAAAATGTAGACTATATTCTTAATTCCCAGTGGAAATGACAATAAATTTTAATTAGATTTCTGGTTTCACTGGACAATGTTGAGTAAATACATAAATTTTTATAGCATTACCTCTAGCATATTGTGGGCCGAATGGTTTTCACTTTTCAAGCAATGTAGAATCTATATTAATTATCTCCGAAGGTAACTGTACACAGTAAAGCATTCTATCTTATAACAAATATACTTGGTAGTTGATATTATCTTTCATTAAAAAGCAATTTATTTTTGTGTATCTGTCATTGTTTTCATATATATAACCTTTAAAATTTTATTTACACAATGACATTTATCTCCTTTTTTTTTACCATCTTTATAGAGTCTTCATTACAGTATCCCTTTAAAGTCTCTTATTTCCCTTTAAGATCGGATACTCATTCCCAAGGTGGAATGAGAATCCTCCAGTGTGCCTTGGGGTACTTCATTGCATCATTGATAAACAGAGTATGTATCATTATGCTTCATTCCTTGGTTTACAAGACGATCTCATTTAAATAAGTTATGGTGTGCTGGGTTTTTATGTTATTTCCATTTGTATTTGGGCAATGTTCTTCGCTAGCCTCCGCCACCACCACCACCACCACAGCATGACAAAGCTTCCAGTCCAGGCTAACAGTGTACTCTTTCGGTGAACTCTTTCTAAGAGAAGCCCTTGCCATGAACGCCCTGTAACTATGGGTGGCAACAATACTTCCCAAGGAGAAAGCAACCGACTTTGAGGATGAAACGCTTTGTGTGGATAGATACGTTGTGTATTTTAGTCAGCACGGGTTGAACTGTGGCCCTCCAAAATGCATATGTCGAAGCCCTAAGTCCCAGAGCCTCAGAGTAAGATGTGTCTGGAGATGGGGTATTTAGAGAGGTTACTAAGTGAAAAGAAGTCGTTACGGTGGGCCCTCATCCAATAAAAATGGTGTGTGTACAAGAGGAGGAAATTATGACACAGACATGTAGAAGGAAGACCTTGTGAAGAGACAGGAAGATGACAGCCATCTACAGACCAAGGAGAGAGGCCATGGAAAACATCAGCCCTGACAATACTCGATTTTTGGGCTTTTAACCTCTAGAATTGTGAGAAAACACAGTTCTATCAGTTAAGCCACATTTTATCAATGCTTTGTTGTGGCAGCTCCAGCAAACAAATACTATTCTACATTTTAGAAAGCAGACAGTAACAGTCAAAAACTATCTTTCTATTTTCCACTCAAGGGTTCACACACTTACATCCTTATTTTTAGGGGACACTCATCCAAATTTAGTAATTATATCTTTGTCGTGTTGGTGTTGCTAATGTTTTTTATTTTACGAATGTTTTCAACTTCTTTTCACTGATTCACTGAAAAGGTTAAAAATAGTCAGATATATATGTATGCCTCTGCAGCATTAATATGTGTGAGGGTATCTGTTTGTATACCTGTCTCATGCAACATGTCGCCTTGACCAAGAAAAGATGGGATGGGGATTGGGGATGCAGAAAAGATCTAAGACTTCTAAAGGGACATCTGCAGAAGACACAGGATGAAGACTCCGGGGAAGTGAGTGAAGAAATGGACAGTCCGACCATCACAAAAGAAGGACATATATCAGATCTGGAGGGCTGTGTCATTTCAGCCACTTTAATCCTCCTCCTCGACATTGACATGATTCCATGTGATTTTAATGTCGGAAAGGGTTCTAGAGAACTCGCATGTCGTGAACTCCTCACTGCTTTCATACTCTTTGTTATAGATCATCCCAGGTCTCGGAGCACTAACAAGAGTGGGAAAAGTAAGAGAAATAGGATATTAAATTCATCAACGTAATGATTTATGTAAAGTGGAATTATTCATTCTCTCTCTCTCTTTATTTTTTCTTTTCTCAAGAAACAACTTGTGATTTTCCAGAAATAAAACACGGAAACATATATGATGAAAACAGATACAAACAAGTCTTCCCAGTTGCTCTGGGAAAGTATTTCTACTACTCCTGTGATCGGAGCTATGTGTCTGCTTCACAGTCACTCTGGACTCAGATAACCTGTACAGAGCAAGGGTGGTCACCGACACCGAAGTGCCTCAGTGAGTAGAGACCCCGATCACTCCCCGGACAAATTCTTTGGTGTGTTCGTACGTGAGGGGGGTGCCTGGAGGGGTTGCAGAATCTACACAATGACAGCAACAGGCAGCAACGGTAAGATACAGCATGCCTCAGAAATTAAATCAGGAGTAAATAAGATATGAACTTTGTGGAATGTCTGAATTATTTCATTTCCAATTCTAATGGTCCATCATTTTCACTGCTAATATTTAATTTCAACATACTCACTCAGTAATTATATGAACACAGATTTTCTCAAGAGAGTTTATTTGTATGTGTAATTTCAGTTCAATGTATGCCGCTGCATTGGATGTTTGAGAAGCGTTTTATCTACATTCCTTACTTCTGTGTTTTTCCTTAGTCACATTTTTGTTTTCTAAAAAATTACATCTGTCTTCCTCTCTCAATGAGGCAGATAAGTGAAGAGGACAGGATTAGGAAAAAGAAAAAGAAAGATGCCGACCAAGGAGTCAAAAGCCCTCTCCTCCTCTAGGAAGTAATTTAGACACTCAAATGGAGGGAAAAGAAGCCATGGCTCTTTTTGGTATCCGAATGAACTCGACAAGTGTAAAATGTTTGAAACACACAATGAGCGATTAACATTGCGTGCTGACTTTTGAACGTACGGGAATCCAATGCAAGATGTTCATTAGTTATCCTCTGGGTTTTCAGGACAGTGCTTTTTCCCTTGGGTGGAAAATGGCGATTCTGCATCTTCGGGACAAACACACAAGGAAGGTGACACTGTACAAATTGTCTGTCATCAGGGCTACAGCCTCCCAAATAATCAGAGTGCCATTACCTGTGCAGAAGGTGGCTGGTCCAGTCCTCCAGAATGCATTCGTTTCTGTAAGTAAAATGCTGTTCCCTGTGCTCTTTTTTATTTTGCAAAAAGAGCTGCATTAAATAAATATATGCAACATTGCTGTTGTTGCTATAGTAGCTTTTTAGTTGTAGGGTTCCAATTCTAAGTAGTTGTGTAAATCTCTGGATAATCACTAGAATGTTATTTTGTCTACTACATAGATTCAACGTAGGCAAAATTAGAAAGCTCTCATCAGGAACACAGTGACAATTTGAAAGGCATTTACATGTTTAAGTAACACGAACTGAATGTTTATAGTGAAATTATGCAAAGTCAGTTGACAACACCGCGAGGATAAAATTAAATTTTACGTAGAGCAATACTTAAAATATCACATTTGCAACATCATGCCGCCAGCAAACCTATTTACGTGGCATTTACCTTTTTTGGCAAAGATTAATTGTGTATCATCTGAAGACAAAAACAAAGTATTGATAACATCCCCATTGTCAAAACTTTGTACTGTACACACCCCCTTTTTTTTACAACATGGAAGTTTGATATTTGATAATAAGGGAAACTCTTCATGAAGAAGCCACATGAAAACTGAGGATATTTTTGAGGTAAAGTTGAGCTGGAGCTTCTTAGTCTGGGCACCCTAAGAAGATGATGCCTAAAGCCCAGTCAAGGGCTGCACAGGGACAGTCTATATAGGACAGCCCTCTGTACCTTCCCGGTCGAGCAGGGGTTGTGGGTATCATTTACTCATCTACTCAATGTTTCTTACGGTGGCATGAAATCACATTTATTGCACACCTTTCAGATGCCAGTATGATAACATGGTGGGTGGTCTGAGGCATTTTTTTTTCTAGAAGAGTTAGGTATTGCTGGGGGGCGGGGGGAAGGGATTGCCATGGATTCAGGCTGCTTTTTATTCCTGGGCCTTTGGCTAGACAGAGAGCGGGTTCTGCTTGGGGCTTTTGTGCGTGTGAATCTCATGATTCTAACCAGTGGGAAGGTTCTATGCCAAGACTGGGATCCATGAGAAGCTGAAGGAAACCCAAGGTGCTCACAGTTGCGCTGACCCTTCACTTTCTGCTCCCCCAGCCAGTGTGACTCCTCTGCACAGTCAGTCCCATTAGACATGTGTATGGAATTTGTCCAGAAGCTGTATTTAGGAGAGGGAGTAGGAAGTACTCTTTCTACCCCATCTTTCTGAAACAAGAAGTGAATATTCCCTTTTTACCTTCTGCCAACTTGTTTCTTTACTTTTTCAAGGAGTTGCTATTTTTCACTAAAAGTAAAAATTTTAAAAACAATCTTATTGGTATCCCAAAGGACACAGCAGGGAGCTGTAGGAGAGAACAAGGGCACTCCTATGACAATTAACTAGGATTCTGCCTGGCAGTGGCCGTGACAAAAACCACTTTTATACTGGAATATGGCAAAATAGACGTGTCTATTTCTGGTTTATGTGTGCTGCAACATGACATCAATGGAGGAATATGAAATACCGTAATTCTCACTTCATACAATTTGAATTTCTCCAATGAATCATTTTTTTTTCCAGACTCACATGAGTCTTCATATTACATAGTTTGCTGGTTTTGTTCTTCCCTCTGTTTTCTGCATAATGGTTTTGTCTTTTAATAAATCAAATAATATTTGTAGATTCTGGAGGAAAATGCGGGCCTCCACCACCTATTGACAATGGCGACATCACCACATTCCCATTAGATTTGTACCCTCCGGAGTCATCTGTGGAGTACCAGTGCCAGTCCTTGTATAAGCTTCAGGGACACAGGACAATAACATGTATACATGGACAGTGGTCAGAACCACCAAAGTGCTTAGGTAAGGACATTAACATTTCATGGATGCTGGGAAAATCAATGTAATGACTATGATGTTTTGCTGTTCTTAATAGAATTTTCATGAATTAACAATCCCTCTGTTGAATGCTTGATTAGCAAATAGTAATATATGAGGAGATACCCTTTGAAAGAGATTCTTTCATGAAAGCTCTTCAGATGATCATTGACATTAGGATTCTTTATCACACATTAAACATAGTTTCTCATTTTTACATCATGAAGAGTGAAAATGATTTAAGTGTACATGATGGATTTTCACTGAGTTGGTTCGGAGTAGGTTCTGAGAATGAATTTTTAGGTAAGATTCCATGTGAAAGTGTGAAATTCTGTGGAAAATATTTGTACACAAGTTAATGTTTTATGTTCATTTTTTTTTACCTTCAGATCCATGTATAATATCAGAAGAAAAAATGGAAAAACATAAGATACAGTTAAGATGGGCAAGTGACAAAAAGTATTATTCTAGAACAGATGATATTGTTGAATTTATATGTCAATATGGATATCGTAAAATATCACCTAATTATGCATTTCGAGTCACCTGTCGTGAAGGGAGAATGGACTATCCCACCTGCGGATAGTGAAAATGCAGCCATCAAATTCCCACAAGCACATTCATGGAGAGCCTTAAGGCAATTCTTCTCAACTTATTCTTTTCAAGCATTGAAAAATCTGAATTTTTAGTCGTGAATCAGAATCCATGTGAAACATTAAGTAGAGGATGTGATTGTAGCTGAGAGACTAAGAAATCATTCTTAAAAGCATCACATTAAAACCTGGAATGGCCAGGAATTAGATGCGATCTGTTAAATGCCTGCCTTCATCCACCATTCCCCTGACTCTCCCAAAGCTTCCCCATAGCTTCTGACATGCTCTGACACTCTGATTTCAGAGGAAACAAATTTTAAAAAATGTTTGTCTGCATCTTTAAAATAATATCACTTACGAACACATAAAAACCTAACTATGTAAACCTATGGGAGCCATACAGTGTGAGAGCTGATTACTTAGATTAGCTTATCTCTCAGTAGCTAAATACAACCCCCAAATGTAAAGCTAGATATTATGAAATGTCACCTCATCATGCCTTTTGAGACACCTGTCATGAAGGGAAAATGGAGTATCCCACTTGTGTGCAAGAGTGGAAATTAAAATGCAGTCATTGATTAAAGTAGGTGCATCTTTAAAAAATTTTTTATTATTAATCCAATTCATCTCTACTTTTTTTCAAGCGTTGTTTAACTTGTGTTTGTTGAATAAATCAGATTTGTGTTAGTATCAAGTGTGCTAATATCAAGATTTGTGTTAATCTCAGGATGATATTATGACAACATGAGAGAGAAAAAGGCTCTCTGTGCAAAGCACTGCTTAAACCTCGGCAAACCGAAGTGCTACATGCCTTCTTCATGGAACATCATGGGCCGGAAATTCACTTCCGTGCCTGCCTCCGGCCATCACTCTCTCCCTCAAAGCTTTCTTCATAACTGACTTCCGTGGCTTTCTGCGCTACTGTTTTGGAGGAAACAGAAAAGATTTGCTGATTCTTGTCTTTAAAAGAATATCGCTTCACAAACATATAAATACCGAACAAGTCACAGTGCACACTTTTGACAATGTGCCAATAACTATCAGTTCCCGACTTTCGCTTGCTTATCTATAAAGAGAAAAATACTCATGGCAAGATGACATGTACGATCTCCTACAAGATCCTAACACATGTAAAAATTCAAACCAATCACGGAGGGGAATTTGAATGCAGTTAAGTTTATAATAGTTATTTATTGACATAAAGTGATATTCTAATATCAAGAATAAACATACTTTGAACTCTGATGTTTATAGAACCAAAACCGGCAGCATATTTACACAATTACCTAGAGTCGTTTGTTATCACAGAGATAAGGGTGGAGATTTGACCTCTTTATACTTTACTGTCTGATTCCGCCTTTCACATGTACCAAGTTTTAATCACAAAAATCTATTATTTTAAAATAAACATGGCGTGAAAGCAAGGCAATGCATGCCGGGGATTATAAAACCCGTGTTGTCTACTATCGCCACCACGCTGTGTGTTAAATCCCAAGAACTTATGCATCTTTCTATGGGAAGTTTGTGCCCTTTCACCAACACCCCCAATATCCCCCACACCCACCCCCCTGCTGTGGTCGGATTGGGTTAGAATTTCGAATCCATGCTTTGCTTTATGAGTTTGGCTTTTGAGATTCCACATGTAAGTGACATCTGTATAGCGTCTTTGTCTTTCTCTGATTCGCTTCCCTTGGCAAAACGCCCACAAGTGTGATCAGATTTTATGTCCCTCCCCCCTGAAGTGGGAATACATTTTTTTTGTTATTACTATTTTCTAACAATAATCATTTTTACTGTTGATATACTTGTCGGTTAGAGCCAGAAGACATGAAGCATTGCATCCCAAGCGTCTGTTGTAAACACATGCGTTAGACAGTATTCATTTCTTCAACTTCTATTTTTCACCCCCTTTTAATTTAAGACCTGTAAAAGCTCTTGCCCATTTTCTATTGTGTTGTACATATTTTCCTCTCTCTTCTCCTTTTCTTTCTCTCTCTCTCCCCCCCTTTTTTTTTTTGCCTGTATATCACAACTCCATGACTTATTTATTTTATACCTTATTTTATTTATCGTACCTTTTTACTCCCTTCTTCATTTTACACACCTCTCACCTCTGGCTATTACCAATCTGTAAGTCTGGGATTTTTTCTTTTTTGGTCTATTACATTAAGTAGCTATATCTAAAAAGATGACACATGTAATTGGATATACAAATAAAGAAAATATAGAATAAGGGCAATTAATAAGTCAGTCAAAGGACAGGTGAGGGAGTCTCGTTCATATTCCTGCGTCAGAAGAGAAGCCGTCGTACGCAGCTGAATTTTTGTAGCCTAAAATGAAAGGTGCCTCACAGCACAGTAGTTAAAAAATATCGTAATGCTAGGAATATGCCGAAACTCTTGTACTCTGCGATGTGGTCTGTGCAAGTTAAAAATAACAGTATTTCCCTAAGCAAAAGCAAATACAGATGATGGACGAGTGATCAAGTACACTGGCTGGTTTCCATGAGCCCCTCAGCGATGAAGTTGGGCGAGGAGAAGTAGAGCGTGGGAGAACGTTACAGCAACATCGGCTTGGAGTTATTCCCACGTGATCCTCTGGGCTGAGAAAGCGCCTCACCTTAAATACCCCCATGAAGTGTTTAGATGGAAAGTTGGTGTTTTACGCAACTTCTGGAGCCAGTCCATTCCTGGCCCTGAAGAAAGGCGGACAAGTACCTATCAGGGAAGGAAGCCAAAATGATTGTGAAATTATTAACGGGAACTGAGGGATTTTGCAAAACTCTTTGAACTTTGATATTTATTGAGATGTGAACTAGCTTCATGGTAGTGCACTTCAATCCCGAGTCACACCTGGTGACTGCTCATGAAGCTGACGAGAAGCCCCAAAGAGCACGTCTGGAACACTCGTGTCGATAGACCCCTGGGCACACGGAACATGCTGTTAGTCCTCAACGTCCTCCTCACCTGGTGGCTTTCCTGGGCTCATGGACAAGGTATGTTGAAACTGATTTCAACAATCAGCTTCCTTCTTAAACGTAATTTTTGTTTGTGTTTATATTTTGAATTTAAAAGCTGGTAGAAATATTCGGTATTATTAGATAACAAAAAAGAATACGTTTATGGAAAATTATCACATATTTATCTGAGAAAATGAAAAAGCTTTCTTAGTTCCATGGTGGGAAAAGCCACTGCGTATTGAGTAGGGGCCATGGGAATATACTACTAAAACCTTGATTGAAAAATAAGTCACAGGAAACCTGGATTATAAGTCCACAATGTTTGGGTGACTCTTATTTGTAATACCAAGAAACTTTGAAGAATGATGGATACCTTTGTAATCTTACATATGGTGATGATTTTATAGGTTCTTATGACAAACACCATCAAGTTATACATTTTCAATATATTCAGTTTACTGTATTTGCGTTATGACCTTTAGAAAGCTATTAAAGGGCGTTAACATCACTATCAATTTAATATTTAATGGAATTAGCTATGGATCACAGATGTATCTCCTTTAACATAAAAATAAAATTTATTCTCGCTTTCCAGTATAATCCCAATACATTCTAATTTGTTTTCTGGGACATGAACAATGTTGAAATTTTTTTAAATATTCAATTTACTTATATTAAGTTAAAAATTCTTCACTATGATTTTTTTGTCATTTTATTTGATAATCCTGTCCTCTCAAATTCAAGTTATGTACATGACAACTGTCATCAAATAGCAGGTACGAGCAGAATGTGTCTGACGGTCGGTTATTCACTTGGTACCTGGTGCATGCGGGGTTTTCTGAATTACTTAATTCAGGCAACTTTACTCACTACCAAAAATGAGAACTTTTGATTGCCCCAATTGGAAGCACCCAGGCCCCAGTCCCCTCGTGAAGGACGTGGATGTGGTGTCTGTCCCCAGTTGTGGCCAAACTACAAGGGATACAGAGGGAGGAGTTCGAAAAGTGCCTCAAGGGAAGAGTCTCAGGGTGTTTGTCACCAGCCCTTAAGGGAACTTCAGGAGCCAAGAAAGTGAGGGCCGTGGGAAGAGGAGTGAGGGGGCACATGATGCTGTCATTGCTACATATGGCCACATCGTGTCCTATGCGATGGCCTTGGAGAAAGGGGATTTGAGAGTGCAGGGGACACAAAGCATCAGCTGACAATTGTGGTTGAGGGGACCAGAGATGTAGGGGAGGGACACAAGGATGGGCTCACTTAACGCCATTGGCCATGGGGTAAGGACCAAATCACTACACCCACTTCCTTTATTTTCCTGTCCTTGACTGTTCTCGTGGGAATATCGTGATCACTTCATCATCCTGTTACAGGAATGACATGTGATCCTCTACATATTACAAATGGTGACTACAGTCCTAAAAGGACCACATACAGACTCGAGGACGAAGTCACATACTGGTGCAAAAATGGCTTTTACCCTGCGAGCCGAGGATCCACGGCCAAGTGCACGACAACCGGCTGGGTGCCCCCTCCACGGTGCACTTGTAAGTTCCAGGCACATCTTGACCTGCTTCTTAACTCTGAAATTGCTTTCTCTGAGACACACAAAAACGGGACCTGGAAGGTCCAAAGTTTGCCTTGTGTCAATGGAAAGCAGAGGACTTTTGAGGGTTCTTTGCGTTTACAAAGCCCCCAATGGGAAGTCAGAAAAAACCATCTCATTGTAAGTGAGAAACCCATTTTTTGGCTATCAATGTTGAACAGGTACGTGTGTGTAACTGTCGATTTCTCTCACTAATATAATTGTGATGTCACAACTAAATGACACGATTGTGACAGCGGATCCTAAACACTGGGGAAGAATGCCGGCATTTGAGCCCAGGCATATTCGAGGCCAGAGGCTGAGTGGATTTTCAAGTGTGACCCCAGGGAGGGTGCTCTCTTCACTGTGAGACAGACGGCTCGTGCGTGACAGTCATATATAACATGATCATGTGTTTATCAATCAGTTTATCGAGATCAAATCAACACACAGCATTATGCTTCGTCCGAGTGTGCCACGCAAGGATTCCATGTTCGGACGTGTTGTGAAATGACCACACACGCCTTATTTCTACCATCTGAATTTCCTCACTTTCCTTGTCCTAGAAACCCTAATGCGATGAGTGTAATTATGCTAATGGGAGAATGTCATTCACCAATGAACAGTGTATCTCTCGTTTGATATTAAAGTGAAACATTATTCACACTGTTTTTTTTTGTTTGTTTTACTTGCAAGTTAAGCCCTGTGACTTTCCAGAAATAAAACATGGAAACCTACTTCATGAAAACAGATACAGAGACTACTTTCCAGTAGCTGTAGGAAAATGGTTTCACTATTCCTGTGATGCCGGCTTTGTGACTAATTCACAATACTCCTGGGACTACATCACTTGTACACGGGATGGATGGTTCCCAGCAGTGCCCTGCCGCAGTAAGCAGACCCCTTCGTAACAGTGCGTGTCCACGTATTGAGAGTGGAGAGAAACACACACTCGTGTGCACAGCTACACCTGTGTGACGAAAGTGAGGTCAAGGGACGAGTCCTATGAGCACAACAAGTGAGGACTTGTCTGAGGAGCATTTCATCAAAATACACGAGAGCTAAGAATACTGTGCCAGAATACCTGCATCATTCCCACATGTTTTAGTTATAAATACTGCAGATAAACGCTATTGAATATTGACTTTTCTTTCTTAAAGAACATTGGGTAGTAGCTTTAGTTGTTCTTAAGCGCGGTATTATTTTTGGTGCTCATGCATTCCAACTTAAATGTTGTAAAGATCATTTTTAATTTGCTGTTTTGATCCAATGTATGGGTTTTTAAATGATCATTTCATGTTTCTTAGGACAATGTATTTTCAATCATTTGGAAAATGGATATTCTCCACGTTATGAAAGAAAATTGGTACAGGGTGACACAATAATAGTCAACTGCCATCCTGGCTTCACTCTTCAAAATAAGCAGAAGTCAATGACCTGCACGGAGAACGGCTGGCACCCGCCCCCCAGGTGCATCCGTGTTAGTAAGTAAACTGGTCTGAGATCTCAACCTGTGTGTGAGTTTCTAATATTCGCCTATAAACTCACCTATCAGTGTGGCAGGATGTGGACATCAACTTTTATTCTGCCAGTGGACCTATTTGGTTTCATTTTTCCCTAGCGTGTATGATGCACACACAATTTTTTTCGATATGTATTTTGAAAAAATAAATGAGCCTATTGATAGACATTAGTGAAGAAAAGCCAGTAAAGAAATCGAAAAGTGGACGCCTATAATCCTAAAGTGGTATCATCAGCCTGATGGCACAATAGGGATTCCCATTGTCTTCTGCATAAAGAACACTGGTTTGACCATCACCCATGGGTGTGAGCATCTCGTGGGAGCCCAGGAAGCCAGCGGAGGGGGCTCTGAACTTCAGTGCAGTGACCACATCCAATGGGATGCGACAGGATGTGATGATGACACCAAGAGCAACAGGTTCACGCACCTGAGTGACCCCTGCCCTACAGCGCACCTTGGGTCTTGGGCTTGGCGACTTCAAGGACTTCTTTTGTTAGGGAAGGCTAAGGTTGTCACGGGTGCACCAGGTCCATTTGAGGCTTGTCTTTAAACATCACTAAGGCAGGTTTGGGCAGCCCTTAATCTGGGAGCAGCATGAGGCCTCGTCTGGTCTCTGCACTGAAAGACTTGTGTTTGGAGAGGTCTTCCCATCCTGACTGGTGGAGTTTATGTGTGCTCTGGACATCTGGGACCTTCCCGTTCCCTGGTTCTTCTCGCCCTGGCAGTTGTTCCTGACCCGTTCTCGTGCTTTGACCTACCCCAGTACGTGGTACACTCGACCCAAGAATTCAGGGTTTGCCGTGCAGACCGTAGAGTCTCCTATTCGATAGTTTCAACTGCTATCCTGGCTACAGTCTTTAGAATCAGCAGAGCTCGCTGACCTGAACAAATAAGTTTTGTCTCTAAAATATCGTATCATTAAAAGAGCATATTTTAGTAACAGTCAGTGACATATGGTCTAAAAAAGATCTGACTGACTGCTCCTGATATATTTTTAGAGGCTTTGAATGACAGGAAAAAGCATGCCTATGGACTTCTATTTTTTCGTGGGATATAACTCTTCAGCACAAAATAACACCGACACTTACGGTAAAGTTTATTGCTCCTAGAATCAGACCTTCTTAGTTGGCTTATACATGATATGGCATTAGAAATACAATTCTCCATTTTATTTTGCTCTAGAACATTGTGGTGTGCCCGTACTTGAGAACGCCACAGTTGAAATGACTGGCACTCTGTTTAAACTCAACGACAAGTTGGAATATAAATGCCTGGATGGATTTGAAAACAGAGACGGGAATACCACCGGCTACATGGTATGTGGTGAAGATGGCTGGTCCCATCTGCCAACATGCTACAGTACGTATTTTCTTTTATGATTTTTTTTTGTCAAGAATTGAAAAGTAGTCCTTGTTTGCATGTGCATTATCTAGAACGCTTTTAAGACATGAGGTTTAAAATGCAAGATAGGGTCAAAAGTACCTATGGAGCTCTTTTTTGATAGTTTCCCAGAAAACTACAGATTTTTCAACATATAAAATGCTATTTTTCAGACTCTACAGAGAAGTGTGGGCCTCCTCCACCAATCGGCAATGGAGATGTCACCTCCTTCCTGTTGACAGTGTACCCGCCGGGGTCAAGGGTCGAATACCAATGCCAGGCCTACTATGAACTTGGGGGTTCTAAATATGTAACATGCAGCAATGCAAAGTGGTCAGAGCCACCAAGATGTATAGGTAAGTTCTTCTGGATCCTGAGAAAATCAGAGTTGTGTTTGATATTTGCCCATTTCTAATCTAATTGTCATGGATTTGTACTCTGAAAGTGTGTTCACACGTGGCTGCTGAATGGTTGGCATTCCCTTTTGGAAGTAGAAAGCTACACGCTTGGACAATCTCTATGTAAATGGTGACAGTTTTCTTAAGGCTGGAATGTTCACATGCGAATGCTGATAACGTCGGCCGGCCCCACTGTGAATCCAGCCTTAATCAGACCTCCTACTACGTGTCCCCTTGTATAGATAACAGCAAAATCTGAACTCCTCATCCTGAAAGTGGCAGGACTGAAGAGTAAATGATCAGAATAGTCTAGAAATAGCCCTAAACTAGATTTCAGAGGGACAAAAAGTGTTGTGTTTCAATGATAAATTCTGAATCTAGAATTTGACTGAAGTCCACATGTGTGTCAGCACAAACATCACCTTTTCTGAGTGTAAGCATGCAAATCGGTTATCATCATATGAGGACATAAAATCAGTTCTACAACAGAGGGAAGACTTTATTTTGAGTCTTTGAATTGAAAGAAGCAGAAAGTATTTAAGAAGATAAGTCTGTGCTTGGAATAGTAAACTTAATAAAGTTTTAGAAAATATGTTTGGAGATGTATCTAGAGCTCAGATAATATGCCATTTGGAGATAAATAGCATCTGAATACTCTGGGGCTGTTGAAAACGTTTGGATATCAAAAGTCATGTGTCTTATTATATAAAGTTTCATCAGGTAAGAGTTAGAATGTATCAGAGCATAGTTAGAGCTATTCATTAGGCTTTACCTATGTCACCAGGGCTGGCCTAGAATGCAAAGGCCTGGTCTAGAGAAGAGAAAGAGGAGTCAGTGAGTGATATCTTCAAAATCAAAATTCTTAGCATGTAAGAATTTTTACAATGCAATAGCAGCTTCCTATGGGAAATAAGCAAGGTTTGAAAAAATATTATAATATATGAAACATTGCTCACAGTCACATTTTAATAGCAATAAACTACAAATTCCCTACTGTCTTAAAAAATTCTTCAGGAAAGGTAAAATTTATGCTGATTTTACAGATGAGGGCATGGTAAGATAGTGAGATAGAGTAATTTAATAATCAAACTGGGATTCAAAACTACTCTATGTGTATATCTGTGTATCTATGCAACCTGTCTGACCATAGAGAATGAAGGTGATTGGATAGACAGATGATAGATTAGATAGGTAGATGATAGATAGATGACAGATAGATAGACAGACAGACAGACAGCTAGATGATAGATGAGAGATAGATAATAGGTGGATAGACAGATGGTAGATTACACAGATATATGACAGATAATAGGTAGGTAGATAGATAATAGGTAGGTAGCTAGGTAGATAGACAGATAATAGATTAGATGACAGATAGATGATAGATAATAGATTGGATGGATGGATGGATGGATGGATGGATGGATGGATGGATGGATGGATTGACGGACGGATGGACGGACGGACAAATGGACAGACAGCTAGATGATAGATGATAGATAGATAGATAGATAGATAGACAGATATAGAAATATATGCATGTGAGTATGTATACGTATTTGCATTTTAATAAAAGGCTGTTTGTTAGAAAGTTTGTGGTTTTCTATAGTTCTCATTCCACATTGTGGGCATAAGAGAAAAATACCAACATAAATTTGATCGAGCAGAACGTGAATAAGTTTGGACTCTTTGGGGTCCATGCTAGTTGAATGGGAAATGGAGAAGAAAAAGCCATGACCACCACAGGACACGGCTAAGTGTCCCTGCTTGATATGAAATCACAAGGGGGTTGTGCATGTAGCAGAGATGAAATCAGGCCGCGAGGGTCCACGTCCATCAACCCCATCAAGTAAGCTCAGTGACTTTGGGAAGGCATTACTCAACTTCCCTTCCCCTCAGTTTCCCAGTGCACAAACTGGAAGAACTGCTTCGTGAAGATGCTGCAAGGTTCCACAGAGCTTCTGCTTGAAAAGTGCTAAAAATGGTACTGAGCACAGATTAATGACCTTTAGCTAGTTAGGTCATTTCATAACCTTATTTTTATTCTAAAATATTCATTAAGTTAAAGTTTTATTAGTTCATAAAAGGGAAGACTATTAATAGTTTTTGTTTATATTCTTCTTTCAGATCCATGTGTAATATATGAAGAAAATATCAGTAAAAATAACATACGAATAAAAGGGAATGAAGACAGCAAGACATATTATGCAAAAACAGGGGATATCATTGAATTTATGTGTAAACCGGGGTACAGAGAGACTACAGCAGTGCAGTCATTTCAGGCAGCGTGTCGAGAAGGGATAGTAGAATACCCCCGGTGTGAATAAAGGGGCGTCGTCACCCCAAATATCTGGCCAGCTTCCATCTACCACTCTGTCTCAGAGTGTGCTGAGGACACTTCTGATATTTTTTCTGCTATTTTCTACTTTGTTTCAAAGAAAATAAAAATATGGTTGTCGCAGTGTTCAACTCAATCTTCTCACAAATATGTAAAAACATCATATATCGTCCCTAACACTTGTACTGAGACAGTAATTGCTCCGCAGTCCCTGACATTAGACATCTTACCAACAGATTCGCAAACAGCAACGGTGCTAACGATAGGGCTTTCTGCATCCAAACGGAACTAATGCGCTTGGAATTATTGGGGTAAATCATACAATCATCAAATGACATATTAAAACAGGAAGTAAAAATAATCACATCATAGTATTCCCTTTGCCACAGGGCCAGTCTCTGGCCTGAAGAATTAGAATCATGTGGGATGAAGGGAGTTCTCCTTTATCCTGTTTTCCTTTGTCTGGTTTGAAGTGGTTTATGGCGTTGAAAATGTGCTCTTCGATCTGGCAAATACAGTAATTTCTTTTAAAATTGTAAATCTGAAAATATCAGGTCGTGCAAAAATGTACTTGTTGCTAGCTAAGTGAACATAGCAACTGAACTTCTATTTTCTCATGCATGTTTTTCGAAAAGCACAAGAACAAATTAAAGTCCCCGTCAAGTTGGGACTTTGCGTATTGTCTAAGAGCCAGTCTCCAATTTATACATTTCAGAAGAAGTGTCCCGCGCCAACTCTCTCTCATTTTGGGTTAGACTTTTTACACAACCTGTTCGTTCCCGTTTTCCCGCAAAGGAATGCTGCTGACTCCCCTGAATTCAGTCTTAACGTGCAGCGACTTGACCTTTCCGTTCTATGAATTGACAGACATCTACGACGTCTTCATTTCCTTTTGAGAATGAGTGTCTCCCTGCAGAAATGGGCTGTATTCTCAGCTTGGGAATACCCCAGGACGGTCACCCCTTTGAGGACTCTTTGGCCCTTGTGAGTGTCCCTCTGCTACCAGCGTGGGAACTCACAGGCAACCTCTGTTTTCCCCTTCGCCATGATAGGAAATGATCCCTCAACAGAAAGTTCTCTGAAGAGCAAATGGCTGTAATTACAGCGTTATCCTTGGTACCTCATGGAGGTGATGCTGCTGCGACACAGCTTACTCGGCCAGCTCACGTCGCTGGGCGTGCTTCTGTGCCAAGCAGTCCCGAACATCTGCGCTCATCAGGCTCACTCTCTGCATGATGCTTTCAAACTTCTTCTGGTCACCTCGATCCTTTAATCGCTCTCCATGGAAACCTGTCCACATCCCCAGAAGGTGAGATTCCTTGCTGGACAGAGGAAATGAGAACCACATGACAGGAAACCCTTTATTCTGGCCAAGAGCCATCTTCTACCCGTGCCTTGGGTCCCACCCCTTGTCACTTTTCCAAGCGTCCTCCGCAATCAATTATGTTTCCCCTATTATCTCCCTTTTTTACCAACCCCTTCTCAATTCATTTGAACATGCTCAAAGTTCCCCCTTTTGATGCAAAAAGGCCTCCTTAGCCCCCTTTCCTTCTCCACGCCACCCTCCCTCACTCCCTTTCACCTGCTACCCTAACTCACCGCATTTGTGTCCTTGGTTTTGTACCTTACAGTTCAGCTCAGAATCCTGATCGAAGCCTCCGTCTTCCCTTGGCCTGACAAGCTCTCCATCACCTCCTCCTGAGCAGATGTCTACCCACTGCACTGGCAGCTCCAGATGCTGGCGAGGCTTTGGTCCTCTCACCGCTTGGGAAGTTGGCTTCGAGACGGCAATCAGCAGGCCAGAGGGGCTTTAGGGACCAGTTTTAGGATCCACCACACCTGGAAGGGTAAGGAAGGAAGCAGGATGGAGACACTGAGCTGCACTGAACTCTCAAAGCGGCATCAGCTCTTCAAGCTGGGTTGAAGCTCAGAGTTGTCCTCTGTCGGGTTGGGGCACCTTTCCTTTATGACTCCTGTTGACCAGTCGTTGATGCAGGCCGCCCTGGGAAGCAGTTAAGACCTTGGGAGGGAAACTTCTGTTCAGATGAGCAAACGCCCAGAGCGAGTTGGTAAGTGGGAGCTCCCAGCAGCGAAGGGAATAATAAAGCATTGTCATTTCTGGAAGGGATGTGGGTGGTCCATCACAGCATCAGCCATGAGAAGAATCCACTGCTTCCTCGATACTCTCACATGCCTACTACACAGACACCTCAAAATTAACATTTCCGAAACTGAAATCTTCATGCTAATCCCGCCTCCTCACAGGGCGTCTTCCTCCAGGGCTTCCTGCCCCATTTAGAGGGTCATCCCCTCCACTGAGTCATCCCCTCCACAGAGTTCCTCAAGTCCTTTGTCTTCCTCCCTTCCTCCCTCACTCCCTACATCTAATCCACTAGATCCATGATGATTTCACAGCCTGGGAGACTCCTGCTTCAACCCCGTTGGCACCATCCCTGCCTGCTGTCCCCGGTGTGAGGTGACCGCCACGGTTTGCTCGGACAATGGCATCCTGGTCCTAAGTGGCTTCCCATTTCCCCACTCTGATTAGTCTTTTTAAAAACCACCATAGCATCTCATTTCAACCAGTGACTTCCAGAAAGCCTCTTCTGCATTTAATAAAGCAAGCCCTCTAACCTAATGCAGAGTTTCTTATCTCATCCAGCGTGTTTGCTTTTTTTAAAATATTGACACAAAGCTTGATTTCGAAATAGTGGGAGTGGACAGGAGAAAACAAACGTTTTGCTGTGCAGACCGACAGATGGAAGACATGCACAAAAGATAAGGGTGCATGTCAAACGATCCGAACTAGAAATGAGAGGACAAATTCTGCCTTTTATTCACAAATAAACAAAAGGGTCATAACCAATTTAGACTCAAATTTTCAGGCAAGTGAAAACTCAGAGGTTTTTAATTCAACATGGTTCTTTTAAAATCATGTTTCGTAAAGGGTTTTAAAGTGTGTTAAAATAACGATTCTTCTTTCTGCCATTCATCTCATGTCCTTAAGGGTTCTTGGTAAGACAGCATCCTTGGTAAGAAAAGAGGGTTGGGGAGGGGGGAGGGGGAGGGGGAGAGGATTTGATATAAACATCACTTCCGGTCGACTATTCATTACATTCTCAGCGCTTCAGCATTTCGCTTAATTACTGTCTTAACCAGGTATTTCTAAAAGCATGAAACCACACTGATCATTTATATTAGCAATTCCTTTTTAAAAACTCAATGTCATCTACTATACTAACACCATTGTTTTTTACAATTTTTTTCTAGTTTTTTTTAACTTCTTTTTCTCTTGAAAAGTAGAAGCCCAAGATATGCTAAAACACTCCTGATTCTACCACAGTGAAATATAAAACATAAAGTTTTATACCCATTTGTATTTCATGGATATTTTTTTCTAGAGGGGCTAAAAGCCATCCTCATATAGTTCATATAGCTATGTTTACAATGACTAGAATAGTATCATATGCACTTTGATGTAAGTTTTGTTTTTAAGTCTTAGTTTTACATAAAATATAGTTTCCATTTTATATTGTATCTTCAAAAGGGTCAAAATCTGAATCCTATAAAATGATTTCCATTGTTTCACTTTATTCATTTAATATTTCTCTTTTAAAAAGATGATTTTCCATTCATCAAAAAGTAGAAAATATATTTTTTAAAATTGTCACGTGATGAAACACTTCCGTGATTCCATATTTTTACTATTTTACCATAATTTTAGTCATTGTTATTAGCATGCCCTTCTCTGAGTAGAAAGATATACACAACTATGTTTCCAGTCTTTATTACCTGTATGTGAACTTCTATTGGAAAGCACAAGAAAACGTGATTTTCCATCTCAGAACACATAGGTGAATTTTTTCACATTTAAATATTGCATACATAAATTGGCTAGAGTGCCAAAGTGTCATAAATATTAAATAGCACACAACGCTTTGAGTTCTGACAACTTAGAAAGCTTGTTCAATTAGTTAATACTTCTAGGAGCTTGCTTGGTTTAAAAAAAAAAGAAAGAAAGAAATTTTGTTATAATGACCATATCGAAGTACTGTAGAACCTAGTTTTTCTGAAACTTGCAATATGATGAATCTCTTGACTAACCATCTGACCAAAGTTAAAGTTATTGGCACAAACCTCTTCTTACCTTTCTCTTTGAATGCATCTTGGATATTTTAACTGTCCTCTGTCACACTGCACACTAAATTCAGATCTGATAATAGATAACTCGATCAAATAAGTTTCTCTCTTGCAAAGAAAGTGAATGTACTCGCCGTGCAAAATATATGGTCTGTTGTCAAAATTCCATTTCAAGAGTAAATTATTGTTTTCCATTTCATCAAAAGATAATGTGCAAGGCTCTGAAAAATAAAAAGGAAACGATCGTGGTACCTCTTGGTACTACCAGGAAGTATTCCGTTGCAAACAGATGATGACCTTAAAATTTCCATGGCAAATAAGTTAGTTAGAATTAATATTGAAGTCAAGAAATATGTTCAGAGTTTACAGAAAACTATCTGCCATTTCTCTTTTATGGTCCTTGGGAGGTGACATCACTCCTACGAAGATGCCCGGATAATATGGCATTAACTTGCTTCATCTTTCCAGATCGAGGACGCCATTCCTATCTGTTCGCCCATTGCGCTCGTGTTTTCCATTATAGTACCGATCGCACTGAATGGTAATTGTTAACATTTAACCTTACCACGTGGCTTACTCATCTTATCACCCCAGACCAACCCAGCACCTGATGGATGGTTTGTACTTAGCAAGTATATGTTAGAGCTGGACTGCAGGTACATGTGTAGTAGTACATACCCAAACAAACTGGAGGTGGGGTCCATGTTCCCTCTAAACAGTAGGACTCTCTAGACCCTTGTAGGAAATGGTGATCAAAACACTTGTATTCTACTGAAGAACCGTTTTCATAGGTGCTTACGGTTGAACTAATAATGACTCCATTGCTAATAAGTGGAGGAGATGCACATATTTCTTTAGATTCTGGAAAAATAGTTTTAAAAACATAATGAATTGCTATCATCAGTATCTAGTGCTTTTCTAATTGCCACATAAAATGAGATATTCGTGTAAAAGCATTTATGACAGGTCTCAAATAATCTCTAAATATTGAGAGCATTTCTGCAATAACTTCAAACTACAAAATTTATTATTGCAATTAAAATTTCATAGCATTTAAATATATATTTGAAATTAGCCAAGTATTGACAATCATGGTTTTATTTTTCCCTTTCTACCTGACAAAAGTGAAAGTATATGAGATTTATCTCTAAGTCACACTTTCTCTATAAATTCTCTTCCTTTTTTTCTTCTTAAAAGTCCTAATCCAGCATCCAAGGAGGACACAGAATCTCTCACTCTACACCAAGCCCTTTCCTGAGAGAATGCTCCCCCGCAAACCCTGAGGAGAGCAACATTTTAAAGACTTCTTCTTTGCTCCCATGAGATCAGTCTTCTGATGGTCGGTGATACTCATTAAGCCTCCTGACTTTTCTCTTTATAAAATTGACTTATTGGAATTAAAAGGTGTCATCAGAGTCATCCTACTTAAGTGTATGTGCTGACTGGCAATCGATCAGATCATTCCCAGTTTTATCGATTAGAAGATGATGGTAGTGAATTGCTTAGAGTCTTTACTTTGAACTCAAGTGACCACGTGGATCACCTGAGAAACTGTCGGAAGGTAATTGTCTTACCTTTTCTCAAACACAAAGGATATTTCACTTCTCCTCTATTGCACTGCACAGATAATTCAGACTGTGGGGTTGATGGGGATAAATCAAATCCTTGTTTACACACAAAATCTATTAAATCTCCATGCAAGAACTGGCCTTCCAGCCGCCACTTGAGCTCTATGTTATTTCTGTTCATGTAATCCTCACGAATGGTGCACGGCTCTGTAGGACAAACGTTAGATTGTTCATTTCTCTGACGGTGATGAAAGTGCTATATTTTTAAAATAACAATGATGCAGGCACAGGAAGCAATATTTTAACATTTGTGATTTATATTTAACATTTTAAATTATACTTGATATACAATTATTAGTTTTAGGTGTACGACCTAGTGACTCGACATTTCTATAACTTACGAAGCAACCACCCCGATAAGTCTAGTATGCATCAGACACCATACATAGTACAATATTATTATGTTCCCTTTGGTATTAAGTCACATAAAAATGCAAACATAATGGTGAAAGAAATTCAGTTCATTCTCTTTTAAGAGAAACAAGTTCTAGAGAACCAATGTACGATATGGTGACTGTACTTAATGACATTGGTTTTCTGTGTAGCTGAATATTACCCAGAGAGTAGATATTAAATACTCTCATTTTTAATAATGATAATAAAATAATAATAATAATAATAAATGGTGATTATGTGAAGCGAGGGCCGTGCTAAGGACTTTATTGTAGAAAGCAGTTCACAATACGCCAGATGTCTGACCAAGTCATCATGCTGTGCATCCTAATGTTACATGATGTTATAGGTCAACCGTATCAATAAAGTTGGGGTCGGGGGTAAACTTTAAAAAATTCAGTGTGTTCTCGGCCTTACCTAGGCAGACAGGTGGGGGTGACCATCGTCCTTGCTCGCACTGAGACTTTTGTGCGCCCTTCAGTAGGTAGTACTCAGCGCATCTGTATTCCACCGAGGCCCCCGCTGGGTAGCTGGCCAGCGCCCCGCCAACCACGGCCCCGTTAATCACATCAGGTGGAGCCTTACAGTTCTCATTATCTTCTACAAAAGGGGTTGTTTTAAACTTAATATGAACTTATAACAACTTAACGATGTAATAATACAGTTCCCCAGACAACAGTATCTCAACATTTGTTCTATGTCATTGAGGATGATTGATTCCTGAGTTCACCAGAAACGAGAGAAATGTTATGCAGGTCAAATGTTTTTAAAACCTACTCAGCAAGATTGAACAGACAAGATTTGACTTAGAAAGAATGATAAATATTTTCACTTTTCTTGCACACCAAGGAATTATGATCTGGATATTCTTAAACTACATAAAAAATAAATGACGCTCTTTACCCTAAAGATCATGGTCAATTCTAAACCTGTTCTCACCATCCACTTTCTTTTTTTTTTCCTTCTTATTTCTCCTCATCTCAGTTTCAAATCCATTGGAGGATGAAAATTTCCATTTTCCTCTCTCCTTTTTGTGGTTTGTTTTTGTTTTTTGTTTTGTTTTGTTTTGTTTTTTTTCTAATTTCTCAAGCATCTTTATTAGCTTTCCTTTTACGTGAAAAATACCCTCAGTGCACCTGCTTGTGGAAATTTCTCCAGGATCTGATCAAGAAATAAGAAGGATGTTGGGAAGGGTAGCCCTCAGCTGTGGTTGTGCTCTTCAGTAAAACAGGCCTGAGACACAGCTCAGAGGGTAGAAAACTCAGAAGTGACCCAAAGTCAGGAGCAGAGCACTTTGTCCTGAGTCGGAAGGACATGATTGTGGCCACTCAACCCAACCTGTCCTTATTGATCTTCTCCAATGAACTGCATCCTCACTTATGTGCTTTATACGCTCCCAAGTCATGGTGCCCAACGGGTCGGACAAGAGTGCCTGGCACTCATGCCTGTTTGAAATCCTTGGGTTAGTTTCCCAGGTCTTCATCTTGGCTTGAATTCTACAGATGGCTCCCTACACTCACACACACACACACACACACACACACACACACACACACACACACACACACACAAAAGCATTTCTAACTCGTAAGCAACGGCCTCTTGCTCTCAGTGTGTGAATTAAATAGAGAATGGAAAGTTCTCCACGGTCAGCTTAGCTGTCGGCGTTAAATGTGCTACACGTACCGACACACTCGGGGGGGAGGGTCCACGTTCCGCGTTGGCAGGTAATTTCTTTTGGTCCCCGGAGGTGATAGCCGCTCTCACACCTGTACGCCACCTTGTCCCCGCTGTGATAGGCCTTCGAGCGCAGGCCGGCTACGCTGTTCTCAACCATCGGTGGCGCCTCGCAGGCTATCCTCTCCTTTTCTTCTGAAAAGGGACAATTTAGAGAGACAGGAGCGTTCAGTGACACAGGCGGGCTTCGGTGTGGGCCAGCCCATGCGAGGTGTCGCTAACCCGTGCACCGCGGAGGCTCCGTCCACTTTCCACGATCACAGTGTACTTCCTCCGGGCCCTGCATCTGGAAATTCAGCTCACACTCTATACGGACCGTGTCTCCGTGATGGTAAGTCGCAGAGTATGTCTGGAATCTGGAGTTCCGAGGCAGAGGGGGCGGAGGACACCGATTCCTTCTTCCTGATGGAAACATGTCAGTAGATTCAGTGATAGGGTTACAAAGACTAATGTGAAGATCTCAGAAGCCGTTCGTTGGGTCAAGTACCGTAAGAAGAAGGGCAAACAGGCTCTAGGGTCACCCCCTTGACCCTGACTCCCTGATGTTCACCTCCTCGGGTCATCCCTGTCCCCGTGAGCAGAACGTGACACTTGCTTCTACCCCGCAGAGTGCAGCGAAGCCGATGGGACGCGTGAGGTTGTAATGAGGTAAGGCCATTCTCGCTGAAAACAGCACCTGCCACCCTGGGAGCTTCCAGAAGGCCTGGGGCGGAGGGCCGGGCAGGAACCAGGACCCTCAGTTCAGCAGCCTGCAAAGCGCTGAGTGCCACCTCTGACCATCATGGGCCGCAAGCGGACTCTTCCCCCAGCCCCACCAGAGGCCTTGACCGTGGCTTTGCTGGACACAGGGGTGGAGGAGCCAACGAAGCCTGGGCCAGCATCCTGACCCACAGTCGAAAGCTACGATCGTGTTCTTTTAAGAGGCTAAATTAGCAATAACACGGTTTTTGCGCCAATAGGAAACTAGAACTGCCAGCATTTTGTGTGTTATCTCCTCAAATCCTAAAAAACACCTTAACTGTGGGTCTTTACATCTTCAGTATTATAGGTAAAACAAGTAAAACTCAGGAGGTAACTTATCAGTGAGTGGAGAGCCTCACCTGGACCCCACACCCCTACATCGAGCTCTCCTGCTGTTTGCTATTCTCCATCCTGTGTCCCTGTCCTACATTAACACAGTGTGACAAATTACCACCACTTAGTGGCTTGAAATCACACGAGTTTATTCTCTTCAGTTCTAGAAGCTAAAGGGCCAGGATCAGTCTCATGGTGTCAGGGCTGTGGGGGTGGGGGAGCCTTCATTCTGGGCTTTAGGAGGAAATCATTCGTCATCGCCTTTCCAAGCTTCTGAGGCCCCTGCATTCCTTGGCCATGACCCCCCCGTCCTATCACCCCAACCTCTTCCGTCCCCCACCCCGTCTCATAAGGGTATCGCTTAGGGCCCAGGTGGACACCCCCAGATGTTACTCCCACCTGACGATCCTTGATCACATCTGCAGAGTCCCTTTGGCCATAAAAGGGGTTGCCCGCTGATGCCACGAACTGGGTGGGATTTGAGTATCTTCATTTGGGGGGGGGTGAAGGTGGGGGGCACATTATTCGCCTCCAACACTGCCCATCCCACACCGGAGGGTTATTTACCGAAGAGAACGACAGCTCGTTGGCAGGATGAGCAGTGTGGACGGGGTGGGAGGGAGGGTGGGGGGCACGCGGTCCGCCCTTTGGGAACCAGCACGCTACCATTTGCTAACAGTCCCCCTCTCTACCGCTGCGCCAAGGTGGTGGGCAACGCCGGACGTTTCTCAATAAAGAAATTAAGTAAAAAACATTGAAGTTGTCGTTTGGCGCTTTCGCGGAGCAGTGGTCATTCTGGGCGGTGTGGACCCCGGTGCACCCCCCCTTCCCTTCCTCTCAGTGCCTATAGCTCAAGCCTCCACCGCTTCTCGCAACTTCGACTCTCCTGTCTTTCTCCCGCCTGTCAGTCGTGACATGTTTCTTATAGGGCAGAGGGAATGAGGCTGTAGAGCCCTGGATCTCCCCCCATCCCTCCCAATTCCCAGACTCCCATTCAGCTGTTCCGGCCCAGTCCGAATGTCACCCATCGCCCCGTGACCCTTCTCCCGCTTATTCCCCATCCGAATCTTGAATGTCCCTTCCAGTCCTTTCCCTGCCGTCATTATGCCATCCGTCACACGTATCGGTTGCTTTTCCACGTTCCCTCTGCTAGGCCGGGGCCCCCACACGTCGCTAGTGGGTGTGACTAAATGGCCACTGACCTGGTGTCTCCTCCCGGGGAATCACGCCACCTGCCTGAACACATCCGGTGGCAGAAACGAGCACAAGCGCTACATTTTGGGGTCACTTGCTAGATAGCCCCGCTTCTCGTCGTCGCCCGGGGTGCTATGCTGTGGCTTTTCCTGCCCTTTCCCCCACGGTGTCGAAGACTGTGTTTTCACCTCCGGGAAATTAGTGCCCAGATTTAAAAAGCTCCCTCGCAAAGCTGCCAGGCTGGGATAATCGGATCCAGTAATTACCAATAAATACTGATTCGTTGTAATAAAAGATTGAAAAGTTACAAAGAGATTTAAAAAGGTAAAAGCTTACAAGATGTTCCCATAACACTTAAGATTTCTTCAGATGAAATGCATTAAAGTTTGCTGAAAATGACCCTGATTTAAAAGGCAATATTTATTTTAAAAATATCACTCAGGACAAGAATTAGATACCACTGGAGGCTATTTTTTTTAAATAGCAATTAAAGCTGATTAAGACACGAGGTGTGATTTGCATTTGCAAAATTTTAACAATTACCTTCACACACGGGAGGGTCTGGGAACCAGCCGAAGTCGTAGCATTGAATTAAGTCGGATCCACTGAGATGATAATTTTCGTGACAGAAAAACTGCACTATGTCCCCTTCCTCATAGGTTTGCTTTGCAGGATGAAAATAACCATTTTCTATTAATCTCAAGGAAGCGCATTTTAGCTCTAAAAACGAAAGAACAAATAAAAATGCCGAGAAGCGTTATATTTTTTTCTGCTAAAACAAGATTCACTTAGCACTTTCCTGCCCTCTCTGGAACGGAAATGCCATATTCAATTATACACAATAACAGCCTGTCGGTTCGTATATTTATTAAATAGCATGAGGCTCGTTTTTACTTAATCTCCCGAGCTCATAGGAATTTTTCCTGCTGGAGAGCTTTCAAGGATCAAAGCCCACGACCGACGTAATTAAAAGCAGAAGCAAAGAGAATAAAAAAGGGTGAAAAACGGAACACAAGTCACAGGATGACTTGTGTGCCCTTCAGTACGAGAGGAAATGCTCAGAGCCAAAGCAGCTCGTCCTGAAAACGCGGACCTACTGGTGCACGCGGGGGCGAGAGACCATCCGTACGTGTGACACTCCGCCTCCTCTGCCCTCTGTCCTCCCGCTGTCGAGTAGCCGGGGCCGCATTCGTACCGCACCTTGTCCTTCGCCTTGAACGTTCTCTGTGTCGTGGAATAATTCCCATGAGGTAACTCAGGAGCCAAACACGTCTCTGGCGGAAATGAAAGCGATTTGTTGCGTGGGCTTCGTCACTGACCCCGGGGGAGCGGATAGAAACCCCCACATGTGTTTTCACTGATTTTTAAAGACTCTGGGGCCGAATCAAGCCTCGGCAGAAAGGAAAAGAAGCCGGAGTTTGCCTCTCTGGTTCCCTTTCTCCACACACCGTGACTTCAGGTTCCTGTATTCGACCAAAGGCCACAATGCAGCTGAAGCCTTGGAAGAATTTTTTAATGGTGTCACCTGTGGATTTATATAATTTAAACAACCAACAACACATCGCCACGATGCGTGTATTCAGATTATTGGACAATTTTCAAGTCTAGCTGACACTGGTTTACGACGTAAAATAGCGTGCATGATCTCGATGCCTTTTCCCGAGAAAGGAGCGAGTGATTTATGCGTGTTGGAAGGAGGAGGTTTATTAAGTCCCTTTCCCTTTCTTTCCACTGCTATTCTTTCATCATCATCATCATCATCAGTGGCATAAAGCGAGAACCGCTAGACGGGGTGTACCGTGGGAACTGAGAACCCTCAGATGAAGGGAAATCCCAGCATTGAAGAAATCCGCGGGCACCTACCGTGCTCCTTCCTGCAGGCCGGTGCGGAGGACCACCCGTCGGCCAGGCACTGGACCACCTCCTCTTCCCGCCCGCCCCGGGTTTTGTATCCCGAGGCGCAGCTGTAACTCACGTTCTCTTGGAATTTGTACCATAATTTTGCGCCAGCGACGAAGCCGTTCGCCAGGTCCGGCTTAGTGCACCTTTCTGTGGGGGCGGGGGGAGAAACACGTTCTTTGCTTACCGCGGTGACATCGGGCCTGACGAGTCCAACGAAGGCGAGAGGTGGGACACCAGTCTTGAAATTTTTGAGGAGGAAAAGCCTCCCTCCGCAGTCCCTTGATTTCATTTAATTTGGGGACTATCCTGCTCCTTCTGCATCGAATTCACTTAAAATTGATTCGGTCTCACGCTGGCCTTCTTCGTGTTCGCTCATTTCCGTTCTCATCCCTTCCTGCCCCTGTCGCATCTGCTGTCATTGATGGCACGGGGGAGGCTTTGCTTTTTTCACATGCGCCTCCCACTGTTCTGAGTCCCCCGGGTGTGACGAGTTTTAAGGCCGTTAACGAGCCGCATCCCTGCGCTACGGTCCTTAAATAACCCCCCGGTGTCACGCACCAACCTGCCTGGCTTCCCACGTGTTTCTTGTTGC
This sequence comes from Cynopterus sphinx, assembly GCA_030015415.1. Classification (NCBI taxonomy): domain Eukaryota; kingdom Metazoa; phylum Chordata; class Mammalia; order Chiroptera; family Pteropodidae; genus Cynopterus; species Cynopterus sphinx. Next base: position 19,911,193 of record CM057394.1, read on the forward strand.
TCAAAGTAGCTCGGTCGCGTCTCTCCTGGCCACGTGCTAACAATTTCACTCATTTCTATTCTCGTCACGAGGACTTGGGATCGACAAGTCAAGACCATCACGTTCGCACGCGGAACGCCGTTTACGGAATTTCAGAAAGTGCTTACATCGTGTTAGAAAAGTCGGCGGGCCGGGCAGGCTGTCCTCGCCGGCGCCGAGGGTTCGCCGGCCAGGCTTTTCCTGGACCCTCCTGTTTACAGACGAAGCTACCGCGTGTCGCAGGTGTCCCCCGGTCGCGCGCCTCGGACTTACTGAAGCACCGCGGCTCCGGGGCCCAGCCTTCCGTCGTGCAGGTGGCCTTGCCCTCTTGCTTGCCAGTGTCGGTCGTGTAGCCGGCCAAGCAGGAAAAGGGCAACGTGTGGCCTGCTTCCGTTGGGAAGTAAAAACTTCCAAACGTGTAGTAATACGGGGCGATCCTTCCGTTTTCCACGCGGGGGAGACCGCAGGGCTTCTCTGCAACGAGGAGTCACCCGGCTGAGCCCCGAAAAAGGCCTGACGCCCTCCAACCTGCAGCCAGGCCACAAGCCACGGGCACGTTAGCCAGCGCCCACTTTACTGCCCGGAGTCAGAGAACTCACGTGGCCATCCTTGGCCACCAGCACGAGTACGCAAGCCACCCCGCCACGGGCAGGCCTCCCCCCGCAGAAGCTCCCCGGCCGGCACAAAGCAGTCCCTAAGTCTGTTCGGCGTGACTGCCACACTCAGGGCACACCCCGATTCAGATGAGCCGCATCTCCGTGGCCACAGTCGCTGTGGCCACCTGAGTGGACCACAGAGTCCTAGAAAAGTTCTGAAAACAGGCCAACTGGGGAGGGGTGGGACAGCACGGGACTGTGACGTCCCTGTCTTCGGGCAGCTGGGACTGTGACGTCACGCCCCGGTCTCCAGGCAGCTGGTACCTTTTTGTTTGTGTGAAAGGAGGTCATGAGCATGGAAAGGGCTAGGAAAGGCGCTGGCACAGTGCAGTGTCCTTAGGGCACATCTCAGCGGGTTTCCCATTATTCAGACGGAAAAGCGAAACCGAAGGAAACTATCCATGCAAGTATCTTGCAGAATTAAAAGCCTCAAGTAGGACGTAGTCTATGTGTTTTACTTTCATAATTTTTATGGCAGAGCCCTCTTTGGCAGAAAATTGGGGGCAACTATTCAGCTAAAAGGCAGCTAAAATGCGTCGGAGAAATTCTCTTCCAGAAACGTCTTATCGCTGTGGGCTCCTGCTTGGCATAGCAGATCTCGCTGGCACTTAACACCTTCCCGGTTCCTTAGCTCCGAGGCCGACTAACTCCCGGTCACCGCAGCAGGCTGGCCACAGAGGTGGCACACCCGTCCACCCGCCTGAGTCTTAGCACAGCCCATTCTCTCGCCTCGGAGCTCTCGTTTGCACAATTAATTACACGTTTCTCCTGCTGGTCCCTGCTTAGCGGCTCCCACCAGGGAACAGGTGTCGCAACTCTTCCTGATGGTTCAGTCTTTCTTTCTCAAAATTCCCACTTTAAGCGCTCGCTTCGTAAACAAGAATTAAAGCCATCCAAGCTTTGCAGCGTTAGCAAGAGGTGGGGTTACCACCCAATTTCTAAAAGGTGGAACCCTTAGCCGGAAAGCTCTTCCAAGCATTTAGGTTTTGGTCTCCCGTGTCCCCAAACCTAAAGATAATTAATCTTTGGTCTGGTTCTGTTTGTCCAAGTTACGCTGGTTTAAGAATAGTTGACCAGTTTTGCCCAAAGGGGGGAAAAAAACCTAAATATTATAACAAACTATATTTTTGAGAATCCGGGTTTTATAGAATCGGTACAGAAAAGCGAAAGATGCCAGAACGTAGAGAACGGAGAACAGCGAGAATCCAGTTACCTTCGGCGCAGGGCTGTCCTGAGAGGGTTAATAGGATAATAAAAGCCAGAGCTTTCGACCTCATCTTCGGCGGTGCTTAGCGGCGTCAGCGAAGCCCACGGAGGACCCTGGGGACCGCTCGTTAAGTACACAGCCCTCGCGAAGGAAAAGTTAATTATTGACAGCAGCTGTCTCAGTCCCCGGCAGGTGACAAGCCTCACAGTGCAGTTCAAACACTGTCGGGCACTTTGACTAGAACAACACGACCACGTTCACTGACCTTTTTACTTTTTCACTCAGAACCCAGCGAGAACAGCAGGACCAGTAAGGGCCACGAGCGCAGAAGTCACTGAAACTGCATTAGAAAAACCGGGTAATTTTTCCTCTTAATTCCCCATCGCACGTCCGCAGAGTAAAGTTCGGCGTGGCCGTCGACTCATCGCCATTGATCAGCCGAAGCGCTGAGCTTAGGGACACCTGGGGTGAAAGCGCTGCTCACGGACAACAAGGGCCTTGATTATCGGAAGCAACGACGGGATGACATGATCGAGGCCCTCAGGGTGGGGGACGAGCGGGCGCTGGGCTGTTGGCAGTGTCACCGCGCACCGGTCTGCTCCTGTGTCCACAGCGACGCAGACGTAGGTGGGAATTACTGCCCTCGGGAGTTGGATCCATCCTGCTGGGTTTTAACTTAAACGACAGAGTCATGGTGTGAAGTGGGGGCCGTCACGATTTCAATTTGGGGGCTTTTTATTATTAAAATACAATTTATCAAGGGAAAAGTGCGACCGCATGAGGGAGCAGAGGGTGGGTCCTCACACTCAGCGCATCGTGGGACCAGCAGCCAGGACGAGGCAGAGAACCTTCCAGCAGCCCAGACGTCTCCTCCAAGTGCCTGGCGCGCCCACCCGAGGCTGAAGCCGCGTCTTGACTCCCATCGGCCTTGACCGGTTCCACCTGGTTTCATTCTACATCATAAGCGAATGATGTGGTGTTTCCTACGCCCGCTTTCTCTCGTTTACCACTCGGTTTGGGAGGCTTATCCATGTCTTGAGCCGCGGCGGAGAGTTCTCGATCCTTCTCTGTGTAGAATTCCGCTCTGCTGCTGCGCGGCGACTCACCCACGACCACCCCCTCCGTGCTCCTGTGGGCGGACCGAAGGGGGACTGTCAGCGTCGGGCCAGAGCAGGGCCCGTGCTCATTCTCTTTATTTTTATCCGAAAATTGTCACACGATCCCCTCCCGGGTCCTACTGCTGACATCTCAGTCTTCTGTCAGCATCACACACTCACCCGTCTATGCACCCACCTTCTCTCGGTGCGTTTCAAAGCGAATCGCAGGGATCCGTGTCGCGCTAAAGGCCCAGGCAGACCTGCGGGCGACGCGCATTCAGTGCGTTTGACAGACTAGTCCTTGAGCGTGAAATTCATACAGAAAAGCGCGTTTAGGTAGGTTCTGAGCATCCCGGGCAACGCGGACACCGGGAGACCCCGCCGCCGCCGAAGCTAAGAGCCAGGGGTCGAAGGAAGCCCGTTCCGAGCCAGGACAATACGTGCTCGGAGAGCGAGCCGAGCAGCTGCGTTTCCAGTCGAGCAAGAGTCGCCCGCGGTCCCTCGGCCCAGCAAGTGCGGGAAGCGGCCGACGTCCGGAGACCCTCCACCTCGGGAAGGTCCGCCGGCGTCCCCAACTCGTCCGGAAGGGTCCCCGATTCCAGGTCAGAAGGAAAGCAAACAACACGCTTGTCAAGTGTTCAGTCTCTAACGTCAATATGTTTACCCGGGACACACGTCAAAGGGCACAGAGTAAACAGTCGCCGACCCGCTGGTCTCTCGGCCACCAAGGTCCCCTCTCTGGACGCAAACAGTGCCCCGAGCAGCTCTGTCATTTCCGAGGTGTCCCAGTCACCGACACGCACATCTGTCCCTTCAACTCGTGTCTTGTCCCCAGACGGTGTGTCCTGGGGATCGCCCACGGCGGTGGCAGGATGGTGTCCTCGTTGGTTTCCCGCCCAGCACAGCGCGCGGGCGTCTCACTTAAACCACATGTGACAACCAAGCCTGACAGTACTTTATTACTGCTCCAGTGCTGCGGCCCTCGTGCTGCCCACGTGACCGCACGTGTGACCGCACGTGTGCGCTGATGGCACAGGCGACTGTCGCTGGACGTCGTTAGCGGACACTGCGCCGAGCACCTGTCGCAGCAGCAGCAGAGGAAGCTCGCCCGGCTCGTCACGAGCTGTCAAAGCCGTGGCGTCAGCCACGTGCCGAGGGGAAGCCCCGTCGCAGTGTCGTTTGGCTCCCATTTCTCGGGCTGCGCCTGGGAGGGGGGCTGGCACCGGGTCCCAGAGCCACTGAATGCCATCCCGGGGCGTGCTCTCGAGCCTTTTCCCCCCGACCTGCTGGCTTGTTGCTCGGGGCCCAGGGCACGCGTTTTCTGCGTGCAGGGACGTGGCATCGCGTTGCACGCACGGTGGTCTGGGGGGCGTGTGCCGTCCTGGCTCCCGCCGTCTGCCCAGGACACAGGGACAGCACGGGAGGGGACGGCGCAGTGGCGGCCTGAGCCGTGGGACCCGGTCGGCTCACGCATCATGGTCTGTGTCCTGTGCTGGTGGCCTTCCAGGTGGCTTGGATGAGCAGCGCCCCAAGCAGGGGTCCGTGGGCTGGCGGTGGTGGTGGCTCGGGATGCGAGGTCCCCGCAGGGTCCCCACGAGGTCCCTGCTGGCCTCCTGAGAGCGGACATGACCAGGCCGAGTCTCGAGGAGTCGCGAGGCCTCGAGGGCAGGTGGCCGTGAGCCCCACAGTGCCACGGGCATCCCATCGCAGAGAAAGTGGCAGCCACAGGACGTGAGGAACACTGCGAACCGACCTTTCCCACAGCGTTGTTAAGGTAAATGTGAGCGTTATTGGGTTTTTCTTTTAATGCGTCTCAAAAAACATGGTTGCAAAAGTTAACAGTGAGAGGAGTTTACTGCAAAGGCCCAGACGACGGTCAGCGGGTGTGACACCTGACGCTTTGGCAAAGCAAGGACAAGGATCAGATCAACCCTTAAATCATTTGTCCTCGTTTAGATCTTAATTTTTAAAAAAAAAAACCACCATCACTGATGCAAATGCCACCTGCAGGGAGGGAGGAATATCCTTCACGCCATGGAACGCTACCCCGGCTCCTTTCTGATCCAGGCTTCTCCATTTTTCTGTAAAATACAATTTACCATAATTTACTCCGGCTCCGGAAGCGGTGCCTTAGGGAGTGCTCCGGAAGCATTTCTAGAAATGAGCAGGTTTCGGGTGTTTCCTTTCTCCCTCGTATAGGTCGGACATCCCCCCCCCCCCCAATTCTTAAACTGTAAACAAATTCTCCGCATCACTTTTACCTCCGATAGAAAAATCGTGAGCAAAATATGTTCCCTGGCCTATTAGCTCTTCGTTGAAGGCAGAACTGCACATGAGATTATCACTTCGCTTTTGAGCAAGAACCAATGACTGTTGAACAACATAAAGACTCAGCGCAAGCCGATAGCACCTTTGACGCTAGCGACGAGCCACCCACAAGGTTGTACTTTCCTCATCGGTATCTTTGCAGCACTAGGCTTTCGTGGCTCAAAACAAAAATTAGACGTTCTAAAGATAACGAATCTGGGAAAAAAAAAATCACCGCCTGTGGAGAAAAATCGAATAATTCTAAGTACAGAATGCACAGGTGGATTTCTCCCTCGGGATGAAGCGTGGCATGAGCAGCGTAAGGCTCTACAGACGCGATTTCCCACGAAGGTAAAGGGATTTAACTGACAGCATTTTGCCGAGTTAGGACTAAACGAAGAACACGTGAGGGCCTAGTGACCCCTGCTGGGGTTCGGGGCTGTGACAACGAACCGGAGGGTGGAGCTGAACCGTCCCGTTCATGGACGCGCCTGGAGGTTGAGACGGCAGCTGGTGTAGCTGGATTCCTCAGCGTAAAGGGATCCGGCGGGAAAGAGCTGCTTCTGAAGGAAGAGGCTTCGCTACTGCCCAGCCAGGGGCCCAGCCACCGACACACACACTGACGCCCCCGCAGCCCCGCGGCCTGCGGGCTCCCGGGCGGCTCGGCCTCCTGCTGAGGGCGGATCACGTCCGTTTAGGAGAAAAGTGCTTCCTCCAAAGCAGGGTGTCACGCCAACTTCTGGTCTGGGTCCCACAGCAGGACAAGTCTGAGCGCCCGGAAGTCACCTCCTTGCCTGTGTGGCTTCGCAGACACGTCCCCGTGCCAAAGCGAACCGGCCACGGCCGCCCGGGAGGACGCCGGTTACGTCCTAGCGGCACGAGCTACCGAAGCACGCAGACCGTCTACACCCCAATTCTGTGGGACAAAAGTGCGTCCGTCCCAGCGTTTCAGTCGACAAAAACCGTCTGGAAACAGTGAGGACCAGGAGTTCCGAAAAACACTTTATTGGAAGCCAGAACAAGAAGCGTCACCCCGCACGTCCCATCCTCAGACACCGGCGTGGTTTTCGGGTGACCCCAGCCCAGGCCCGGACAACGGCGGGCTCAAGGTCAGAGCCTTATTTTACAGAACGAGTTGCGCAGTCCCTGCTCCTCGCCCCACTGGTGCCGCTCAGACGGTGACACGTTCCCAGGCCTCCCCTCCATGGGGCTTGGGGGTCGCCGCGTGACTCCAGGGCCGCGGGGTGGGCACCTCTGGCCCCGGGGCCACACGGGTGCAGCACCGGTGCTGGCGGTGGCCCGAGGCCCCAGAAAATGCTGAGCCCCCGCTGCACCAGCGCAACGTTCCGGGTCTGTGCACTGAGTGGGCAGCGGGTTCCACTCTCGTCTGGACCTGCTCCTGCTGGGCAGAGGGGACCCCGAGGGGCCCAGCGTTAGTCAGGGCTCCGTGGCTGCAGCGTAGTCGCCCGGGGGCTCCCTCGCGGGTCTGGACGGCCCAGTGGCCACGGAGACAGACGGGGATGCTGCCCGCCAGCCCCTGCGGGGTCACCGTGCCCTCGCCTGTCTTGTGAGGTGTCAGCATCTCAAATTTCCTACAAACATTCACTTGAGAGAAGTGCCCCAGCTTATCTAAGTATTCTCCTACCGTTGGGAACGTGATGCTGTTCAAACTAGCGTGACGTTTTAAGGTAATTCATGGACACGGCGAGTCTCAGCATTTGCGACATTAGTTTCTTCAGGGGATACGACCATTAAACAAGAAAGAGCAACGAAGGATGCAAGGACAGTCAGTGAACGGGTTTCTCAAAGTTTAATCCCAAGTCAGGTTGCGGACGTCCTACCGGAAAGCCACCCGCTTTACGTGCGATCGGCATGACGTCTCCTCTCGCGGCACAGACGGCAACGGTCACACTCGCTGGTGAGGGACGCCGAGCGCGTCCATCAGCACCCGCATCGCCTGCAGGGGGCCTGTGACCTCCTCGCTGTCCCTTCTCAAAACCCAGTCCGGCCGGAGCCTGCGGAGACAACGAGGTCCGCGTGAACGCAGCGCCCTGCAAGTGCGTCTGTCCCGGCTCAGATGTGGCCCCGACGCCCGTGTCACGGCTTCCAGACTGTCCGCCCGTCGTCCCCCGCGGCCGTGCCGGCCCTTCGAGGGCACTCCCTCGGCTCCACGCTGGCCCCCTCATCCACCAGGCCCCGCCCCGCTTGCTCTTTGTAAACGTGGTGCTCGGTCTCCTCTGACTCCTGTCACCAGGTGCAGCCACGTCAGCGTCCACGGGGGCGAGAAGCCAACGCCCTCACCTGCCCAGGATTTTGCCCCGCCAGGTGCTGGACGCAAACATCCGCGTGTCCATCGCTAGGACGTCGCTGAAGGAAGCTTAGAGGACCGCCGGCCGATCTCATGCCGGTGACCGCGACCTGACACTGCCCAGACGCCGCCTCCTCTTCCCCGGGGTGACCATTGATCCCTTCCCCTTTGCAAGTCCCCTCCACCTCTCCGATCGGCTCCCGCGCTGATGCGCTGTGACCTCAGCCTTCCCTGAGACGAGGGCCCCGAGGACCCCTGCGACTGCACTGGACACCTCCCTCCCCCTTACTCGCTCCTGCTGAGTGTGCGGGACCCACCGGGGGAGCGGACCCCGTGGGGACAGGGAACGGAATTCTAACCCACGCATCAGCGTCGATGAACCTCCGGAGCGCCAGGCTGAACAGGACTAAGCTATGACTGTGATGCCACTGCCCAGAGCGAGCGGTACCGAGGTGGCAGCGGCCGTTCCGGGGCGAGGAATGACGGCGGGCACGAGGGCGCTGTGCAGTGACAACTGCTCACGACCCCCGCGCACGTCTGCCAGGACGCACTGGCCTGCCCGCCTGCGTGTTTACGCTGTGCAGGTGTCACCGAACACACCTGACTGTTCCCCCCAAAATATCCATGTACTAAGTCCTCGAAACGTGCTCACGTGAAAATTTGCCGAGCTACAGCCCCGCGAGGCCCCGCCGGTCAGCCAGTCCCTTGGAGCCCCGGGCTGGCTCGTGCCCGCGACTTCTGGGGGCACTGGGGCCACCGTGAGGTTCGCCGTGGGGCTCTCCTGCCTGCGCGACTTCTTCCCCCAAGGTGACCACATTCGCCTCCCAGGCCTGCTGGCTGCGTAAAGGCGCCCAGCCCAGCGACGCCGTCATTTGGGTCTCGGACCGGGTCTCGGCCCAGAACCGCAGGCCCGACTCGCTGAGGTCAGGGTCCTCGGCGCAGGGTTTCCTGGGGCCCCTCCCTCAGCGCCACCGGGCGCTGTGCTTGTCCACCTGCTGCTCCCCCCGAGGCAAACGCACGGCACTGCTCGGCTCAGGCCGAGTTTGCCGAGTGACCGAGCGTGGACGCGAAGGCACAGCACCCGCTGTCCGCCTACCTGGGCACCGTCCCTGCCCCCACGGGGGATTCCGGGACGGAGGGCTGGCTCGCGGAGGACTTCCTGCCTCGCTGGGAAAGGACTCTGTCAGCATTCGTTCTGAGCGCCCGAGCTGCCAGTCTGTAGAGGCCACGAACGCAGGCGACGACTTTGGGCCTGTTTCGGACATCCTGAGGAAGAGCGCGCGTTTCTTCAAACAAGTAAGAACTGAACCTCGCATTCCTCCCTGCTCCCCAAATCAACCGCAACAAACGGACGTTGTCGTAAACGCAAGAGCTTTCGGCAGGCACAGACCACGCTCTCCAAGCCGCGCGGCTCAGTGGGTTTAAACCCAAACTAATTCGTAAGACGGTTATAAAGAGGCAAATGTGCAGAAAGCGCACCCTTAATCTGAGAAAAAGGCAAACGCTGAGCCAATACCTGCTGCGCTCAGCCGCCAAGTCCTGTGCCTCTTCGCGTGCCCAGGGTTGCGGGCCCGGGGTCGCACCGTCTCCTGCCGGGACCACCGCCCACACCTGCGCCCACACCTGCCTCCTCCCGTTGGCCCCGACGTCCACACAGGCCCTCCGGGTCCACTCTTCGACGCGCAGCCCGGCGGTGTTCAGACTTTAGCTAACTGATTAGTACTCACGGGCGCGCCGTCTGTCGTCTTCACCACGACGGCCAACAGGCAGCAGGTTTTGGTGAAGATGCTCGCGCTCTTGTCTGCGACTCTGTCGCCGGGCTTGGCCCGGTACATCTGCAGGAGGTCCAGCAGCGTCTCCACGCAGCCGTCCACGCCGTAAACTGCCCAGGTGGTTTTCTCATACTTGAAGGGAACAGAACGAGATCAGAAGCTACAGCGAACACGCCCGTCCCTCGAAAACAAGGCGACCGGCAGGAGCGCCTGGAGCCGGGCCTTTGACACGCTGGCTGTCACTTCGGGGCCCATCCCGCAGGCCTATCTGCATTTAACTCTTCTCGTCCTGAACGACTTGAAATGTCCACGAGGAAAACGGATCAAGTCTAAAATCTCTGAAAGCGATCACCGTGAAGTCAGGGAAAACGGGCGGAAAGACGAGGCCGCCTCAGCGAGAACCTTCCCAGAGAAAGGTGAGCTGCCTGTGGCAGCGAATCTAGGGCAAGATAATGATAAAGGCCCCTTAGTTACCCGAATACTTCTCGGGGGGAAGGGGAGCTGGCTCCAAAATAAAGGACATGCGGCGGGGCTGGCATTCGGAGCCAGGCAGGCCGGCGTCGGAGCCTGCGCCAACCACGCCCGCTCAGCAGGAAAGCGTGGGGTAAAGGGCTGTGGGCCGGGGGGCGGACAGAAATCTGTCACCTCTGTACCTTGGACTGTGCGCACTGCAGTTCAGTACGGACATCTGCTACCGGTGCAAGCCCCAGAGACTCAAATCCCAGGAGAAAGGGCATTACAGGGCCACCAAGTCACGGTGATGCCTCGACCGCGTTTGCTGGGCACGCACACGGGAGGTCCTGTTATTCTGACCCGATGCAGTGGGTGAGAACACCCGCTCTGGACAGAGACGGTCCAGATCCAGCTCTACCACCCACCTCACTCGAGTCCCCAAGGAAGGGACTGAACTCGTGTCAAAACTAGTCCTCCTCTAGGAAACGGGAATGACCAGGTAGACTGCCGTAGAGGACAAATAAGTGCTCAATAAATGCTGGTGATCAGTCATTAATACTATAGAAAGGGAAGTAAAATCATAAAAAATTAGTGTTTCTAAGAACAGTCACGTTGGCAGGCTAAACTCCGTCTTCCACAAAGACCCTTGCACAGAAATGAACTTTAACGTGGGACCTTAAGTCCCGGTGACGCGTGGACACGGTTTGCCCAGCCGGACTCACAGGCCAACGGACGTCTCGTCCCCGAACGGGAAGCTACCTTGGCGACGTTAAGCAGGACCTGCACGGCGCAGCTGATGACCTCCATGCACGGGACGCTGCGGTTACAGCTCCGGATCAACAGGAATATTTTAGCAACCGCTCCGCTCTGGGCCATGTTCTCACAGCAAAGTGGGGACAGCCTAGTCACCACCTCTGAGAGGAAAACGACAACAAAACAGATAGATGAACGCCAGCAACGCATGCGGCTTCAGCTACCGGGTTATTACGATGCTCTCTGCACACTCGAGGGCAAAAACGCACCCCTGACCTCACACGAGACACGGTCACGGCCACCGGACTCACCCAGGTGCTGCAGCGCCTCCAGGATGGCGGACAGGTGCCGGTGCGTCAGCAGGTGACGGAGGGCCAGCGCCGTCCTCCTGCAGAGTCTGTCCTCCTCGCGGGCCTCCCTGTTGACGACGTGCAGGCTGCTCCGAATGGCTTTGATCCGGGCACAGTCATTCTTCTTCCTCCAAGAATAGCCTCTCCACAGAGCCTTCAAGAGATGACACACAGCAACCTTAGGCGTGCGACCCGTGAGATCGTACCTACCGCCCTTTCCACAAAGCACCTCTTTTCAGTAAATGTATGTGATGTGACCAGCTACTTTGCAACTAAAACCTCGCGTCTGGTCCTAAGAAGAGCAAAATTAAGTTTTCTACAAAGAAATACGTATAACGTTCTCGTATAGCAACTGAAGTTCAATCACTGACCAAAGGTATGAACTCTACTTAAAATGCTGATTCACTTTTTCGTCTCTCAATCATGCACTTCCTCCGGGGAATCTGAAGTCAAGGGCTTGGCAATGAGATTATGGTGGCATAGCACAATCTATACACTATCCTCTCGGGTAATCTCGGGTTTTTAAAATGTATGTGACTGTTTTAAAGATGGCAGCTGTCGTATAAATGAATCGCAAACCAGAGTCTTAAACTAAACTGGTGATATTTCCAGTCACCTGAATTTTAACGATGCCACTACGGAGCTTTGCCCGTCTTTTACGCAGGAGGAAACGGCGTGCTGCCCTCTGGATTACTAATGCGGCCCTGTGCTGCTGCCTCGTGCGTGCTTGAGCTTCGTGCCGCAGTTTTACGACGCGGTGACACAGCTGCACAAACCTCTGGAGCCGTAATCGTGCTCGAAACCATCTCTGTTTAGAACATAAGAAGACTTCTTCGTACTTCAGGCTTTTAAGACGATAAACACATCTGTACACACACACCCGTACATGAACTAATTTAATTTTCATTTAATTTTCAGTAGAACGTGAGACCCGTCTTCCGGCCCTCCGCGGTGGTACGGCTTCTCTGCTGCACGTCCCCGCCACACGCGTGCCCACGTGCAGACGCACACGTCCTGGTCACGCGGGCGTCGGCGTGCAAACGCACACCTGCACAGCATCCCTTCCGTTCCGCTTGTGTGGATTCTGTCCAGCTGCGTGTGTCACTCTGAATGTGCTTCTTCACTCACTATTTCATGTGTACGTATATGGGAACGTACAGAAATAGGATCCATACCCAGACTACATAAAGTAGTGCTAGAAAGCATAAATAAGGAACACCCAACAGAAAAATGGGCAAACTGCACAAAAAGAAAACGAAAAGAAAGCACAGGTCCCACAGATAAGAACTGAGTAGCCAACACATATGAAGAAGCTTTAGACTTGCTGGCCATCAAAGGAAATCCGAAAATGAGATAAAATCTGCCGTTCATCAGAGTGGCAAAATTCAGAAAATCCTCTAACACAACGCGCGGGCAAGGATGCGGAGAGAAGCAGGTGCCCAGTCGGAGCGGACGTTAGTGGTTACTTCGGAGAGGAATTCGCAGCCTCCTCCTGGGTCACAAGACGCCAGCCTTGTCCTAACTCAGCAAACTGTCCTAACGACTACGTGGCCGAAGGGTCAAGCTCCGTGACAGTGCCAGGAGGAACCTGGAAAATGCCTGTTGAACATCAAAACTTTATGGCGAAAATCTCAGCGTTTTACCGTGAAGGACACACCCACCTGGATACGGACGGCGGAAGCGACGTGCCTTCTGGCAGCCCGCCAGGCCGCGTGGCGCCTGTAGGCTCTCTGAACTCGGAGAGCGGACAGGTGATGGAGCGCAGCGGCGGCGAAGCGAAGGAGCCTCGTTCTGTTTCTCTGTTCCGAGACCTACGGCAGGAAACGTGTGTCGATGACAAATATTTGACTCTTCAGACCTTCGATCAATGCTTACTTCTGAACAGCCTCCATGTCAAATTATGTAAGTTAGTAACCATTACCTCTCTATTATGAAAACCACTTACATCGTAATTCGAAGTGAGTATACTCCTTTACAAATAACATTTCTAATTCCGCGACCCATAACTCTGGTTATATCTGGGGCACTTGACTAAAGAATAACAACACTTAATTACACTGGACTAGCCAGTCACAGCGAGCTAAGGCTTTGAATGTGCCGTTGCGATGAGAAGTGTACGAGTACTACACTCAAAAGCTGTTGGGGCAAACTGTTGGAGACAGAGGCGTTAAATCAGACAAAGTGAGCGGAATCGATTTCTCCAGTATCAGACGGTCCAGCAAAGGTCTGGCACCAGACTCTCGGGGCCGGAGACTCCTGCAGTGGCCTCTGGCCTTCCCACTTCAAGACAAAATGCGCTACATCTGTTATCATTTTCTCCAACTAAACTGCTTATTCTAAGAGTCACTTCAAAGGTGGGTGTAAGAATGTTTTATAAACGTACGTTTATATCAGCAAAAACATGAATAGTATTTTTGTGAGTAAATACAGGTTTTAATTGACGGCACTGATGTGTTTAAAATATCGTGTACTTAGGTTTTAAAAACATTCATGTGTTTCTGCTTCCTGAAGTAGTTCTTCAAAAGCGAGCTGTTTATTTCTAGACCTACTTTCATCGTTAGGAAGTGTTCGCGAGCCATTCTTCTGGAAAGCGTAGCTCTCCATTTTCTCTGAATGATAATTGCTGATGCTCTTACTTTCAAAAACCTAAAAAACAGTTCATGGAAAGCAATGTCAAATTAATCTATTTGATAAATATTTATCGACCCCCACTGAAATATTAGAGGATAAAGAAAATATAAGAAAAGCAATGAGAGAATAAAAGTGGCAAAGTATAACTTACGCTCGAATTCCAGCCATAGTTCCACACCCGCTCACACACGTGTGCACACACGCACTACACACACACACACTGACAAGGAAAAAGAAGTTCTGCAATTGGCAACATTCCAGTGGGCAAGAACTATGAAGGTCGGAATGACAAAGAAATCTGAACAGGATCAAAGGAAGCTATGACTAACGGATCTAGACATGGCCCAGGGGAGGGGTGGTGGCACTGTACTGGAGGAGCCTGGAGTCCAGGCCATATTCTGCAGAAAATATGGTAAGAGCCACTGAAAATGCGTTTAAAAGAAATGAACCAGGAGTAGGACGATCCAATGACCCCAGACGAGCTGGTAACTAAGTCTATGTCATTAAGGATACAGTAAGGGGAATAATACAAGGGGAAAAATGAATAAAAACTGAGTAAGCAAACCAATTTTGCCAGTAGCTAAGTCAGCCAACAAAATGGACCGAGGTACTGAAAGGAATTAAGATTCGGCAGATTATTTTACTCACTTCCCTCAATCCTTGTCCTCATCCCCTCCCGCTTTGCCTCAATCGAGTTTAAACAAATCTTTTTTTACTGAATTACATCACCAGAGCTCTATCTCAGAAAATAAGACGGTTTTAGAGGTAAATTTTGTTTTGTTAATGGAGGGAAAAAAAAACAGCAAAACGAGCCATGCAATTAAGCATAGAAAACGTTTAAAAGGAAAATCCATTTGCAGCACTATTTTACATAAAGACACACAGACCGCCCCCACCCGGCCACGGGACGTTACCGGGCTCTCTCCAGTCTGGCGCAGAAGTAACCCTGGATGATCTTCACGGCTCTTAACACAGCCAGATACTCCTTTCGGGCCTTCCAGCCCCTGTACCAGGCTTGGATCTTGCAGGCAGCCTTCACCTCGCATGCGTGTTTCGTGGCCTTGTGTCCCCTCCACACGGCCTGTTCGACACAAAAAAGTGACAAATATGCAGTGAGATGTTTACATGTGTCTTTTTGTAACCCAGAAGAATCTCGGAATTAAAGAGAGTTTAGATGAGGCGAAGCAGACAAAAACCAATTGAAGAGATGCAGTCCCTGCTCCGGTCGTGGACCTGAGGCTCTCTCACCTGACCGCCTGCCACCACCTGCTGGCAGGTGCCCCTGCTTCCCTCCAGAGTAGTTATTTAAAACGAAAAATGTGATCCTGCCCTTCTCTTAGACTCCCAGAGCTTCTTCGGTCTGGAGGATAAAGACAGAACTTCGTTCTGCGTCTTACAAAGCTGCCCGCCGGCTCAGCAGAGCGGCCCACTCAGCAGCGTGGGGGGTCCAGGCCCAGGGCGCGCACCCCCGGGCGGCGGGCAAGGGGGACAAGGGGGAACAGGGGCCAGGGAGACGGGGACAGGGGCCGGCCTCTCCGCGCGGCAGCAGGTGGCCACGTGAACTGAGTATGAGGCTGCGTGACCCGCCCGAGCTCGGTCGGGAAACTCGAACCGGCGTCAAGGAGAGCACGAGGGCTCCAGGTGTAGGTGGGCAGGTACCTGGCCTTCTGCGGCGCCGTCCCCGGCTCTCCGAGGCTCCGGTTCCCGCAGGCGTCCGCTCGCTCCGGCCTGGGCGATGGCGGCGCTGCTCGGGGCCGGGCACTGGCCGCTCTGGGGCTCCGTGGGCGGGCACGCCCCAGGGCGGCTCTGCACGCTCCACGGGGCCACCCTGCATGGCCACGAGCCCGGCCACGGGGACGAGGATGGGGACTGGGACAGGAATGGGGACGGGGATGAGCCTGGCCACGGGGACGGGGACGGGGACGGGGATCGGGACGGGGACTGGGACAGGGATGGAGACGGGGATGAGCCTGGCCACGGGGACGGGGATGGGGATGGGGACGGGGATCGGGATGGGGACTGGGACAGGGATGGGGACGGGGATGAGCCTGGCCACGGGGACAGGGATGGGGATGGGAACGAGGACGGGGACAGGGAACGGGACGGGGACGAGGATGGGGACCGGGACAGGGACGAGGATGGGGACCGGGACGAGCCTGGGGATGAGGACGAGGACGAGCCGTGGGACCGGCTGAGCCCAGGCAGCTGCGCCCCAGGGCCCCGCGCCGCGCTGGCGCTGACCGAGGCCGCGCTCCGCCCACAGAGTCTCTGGACGCGCGTGGCCGCCGGCGCGCAGGGCCAGACCCGTGCACAGGGCCGAGCCCACAGCCAGGGCCGAGCCCATGGACAGAACCGGACCCGCAGGCCGGGCCGAACTCGGAGACTGGACCGGACCCGCGGGCCGGGCACGCAGATAGCTGTGGTGGGGGCGGCGGAGCCCCTCGCACAGGGACGCCCCCGCGAGGCCTGAAGACCGCGCGGCGCAGGGTCCCGCGTGGTGGCCGCCGCCTCCTCCCCCTCCGAGGCGGCCCCGCGCTCCCGTCGGCCGTCCCCGCCCCCCAAAGCTGCTTGAACCATCGGGTCCCCTCCTGTTATCACGGGGACCCGAGGCGCGACAGCAGCAGCCGCCCTCGGGGCCTGTGGAGTCCCATCCCCCATCCCGGCCCCCTGCAGGGTGTGTGTGGCCTTAGCGCGCGGACCCCGGAGCAGGCGCAGCCCCGACGTGCCCCTCGCCCTGAGCCCTGCAAACCCCCGCGCGGCCGGACCGGTCCCCGCGGTGGTGTGCCCGGGCCCCGCCTCGACCCCACGTGCGCGCCGGCGCCACCGAGCCAGGGGGCGGGTCCGTCCCGCTGCCGGGGGGCCCGCGGGTGCTGGACGTGTCCCGACCACGGCCTGGACGGCCCTGTGCCCTGCCCGCACCCTCCTCCCAGCCACCCTCCACCCACAGGAGCGCGGGGCCGCGATCGCCGCCCTCTTGGACCTCTGCACCCCCGCAGCGGCCGTCCCGAGCGACAGGGGCCCCACGTGGACGAGGACGGGGCCCCTGGCGCCCCGCGCGCCCCTGCGCCTTCCCGCCCCCGCCAACAGCCCTCGGAGCCTCCACCCCGGCCCTGAGCCTCTGAGCCCCGCACTTTGGACCTGGGCACAGGGGGCAGCGCCGGCTGCACAGTCCGGCGGCCTCCGAGCCTGTCCTCCCGCCGCCCCCCGCCCCCCCGTGGACTGGGCCGGGGCCGCACCACGGAGCGTGCCGGGACCCCCGCACCGGGGCGGCCGCCGGGGGACGGGTGCTGCCGCGCCCCGCATCCTGGGCACCCTCCTGGCTGCGGCCGGCCCGAAGGCGGACCCCGGGGTCCCCGCCGCGGCCGGAGGCTCCCTGCCGAGCTGCGCCCGCACCCTCCGGCCACGACGGGCGGCCTGGACGGTGACCGTGGCCACCCTGGTCCACAAGAAGCACGTCCGTGCGCCCCAGGCCACCCAGCGCCACCTCCGAAGGGAGCTGGCGGGCCGCGGTGCAGCCCGGGGCCCCGCCCGTCCCCTGCGGCCCCGGAGCGCGGTCTGGACGGGGATGGCAGCCGCGGGTGGCCGTCCTCCCTGCCGGCGCGCTCCGCCGCCTCTGCACACAGCGGGGGCCGCCCCGGGCTCCGGCGAGGCCTTCCCCCGGCCGGCCCGGGCCCTACACCCGCGGTAGGCGCGCTGCAGGGACACGGCGGCCTGGGACGCGGCCAGGGGGTCCCGCCGCACTCGGAGGCAGGACCGACGGGACACGGCGGCCCGCCCCCGCCCCTGGGCCAGGGGCCCCAGGACCACACCGGCCCCCCGCGCCCGCCCGCTTTCTCGCTCCCGCGCGGCCGCTCGCAGGGCCCGGAACCGCCGCTGGACCCACAGCGCGGCCGCGCGGACGCGCAGGTACCGCCTCCGCGCCTGCTTCATCCTGACCAGTGCCTGGAGCCTCACTGCGGCGTGCTTCAGGCCCAGAAAGCGCCTTCTGGAAGCGAAGGCTCGGTAGCAGGCCTGGATCCTGATGGCGGCCGCGCGGGCCTCCCGGAAGGCGGCCAGGGCCGTCCTGGCCGAGGCGTAGGCCCGGAAGCGGGTCTGGATGACCAGCGCGGCTCGCCTCAGGCTCCGGTACCGCTGCAGCTGCCGGCGCGTCCTCACGAGGGCCTGCAGCCGGATGGTCGCGCTCCGGAGGCGCAGGAACCGCGCTCGCTGGCGCCTCATCCTCCAGCTCGACTGCAGCACGCACGCCGCCCGGGCCCGCTCGGCCTGGGCCCGCAGGTGCGCCCTGAAGCGCTTCTGCAGGGTCAGGATCGCCGCCCTTTGCCTCTGATACAGCTTTCGGGCCCGGAAGCAGCGGAACCTGGTCTGGATCAGAACCGCACACGACCTGATGTGCGCGTACTTGCGTGACTCTCGGCGCATTCTGAACCACGACTGGATGACCAGGGCGGCCCGGTCCTCTTCGGCGCGTGTCCTGCCGCGCCACGCCCGGAAGGCTCTCTGCAGGGTCACCGCGGCCTTCACGCGTGCCTGCAAGTCACGTCGCCGCCACCTTCTCCACGCGGACTGGATTATGAGGGAGGCCGACCTCAGCATCTGATACCTCTGTCGAGCCTGGTTTCTTCGTAAACAAGCGCGCCAGCGCCTCTGAATTGTGACTGTAGCCCAGAGGTGTCGTTTGTAAGAAGCGACAGCAGTTGTCATCCTTATCCGAGACTGCAGGATGATCGAATAATATCTCAATTTCAGAAATTTTTTTCTAGCGGAGTAGCTTCTCCAATATTTCTGAAAAAGGTAAGAGAGAACACCACGTAAGAGACCTAACTTTCTGTACTTGACACCTTTGAAAGTATTAATTTCTCTAACATTTTGCTCAAAAGTTAACATCAGGACCTAGATTTTAACAGTAAAACGAAGTGTTCTCTCCCCCGCCACACCTGACTGGTCGCTCGACCTCACAGCCTAATGCTGAACTCTCCTACACCCAGGGTTTGCACGTCACCTACCACAGTGTGCAGTCCCCCTGGTCCTGGATGTGGGTGCCATCACAGAAGGAACGTGGCACTCAGATTCCCAGCCAGGAAGAGAGAAACAACTCTCCTGTCTTGCCTTAAAAAGTCATTAAAACTTTTAAAATTCAATAATTCCAGGATACTGTACCTGAATAACTAATGCTGATTGGCTCTGGACTTTTTCTAGTTTTTCCTTTTTAAACATTAATAGCTTTCTCTGTTCTAAGAATCTTCGCCAATGTTTCTGAATGACCAATGTTGCCTTAACCTCCTTTTGCAACCGTCGTTTAGTTAGAAAACGGATCACAGCTGACTGAATAATTCTTGCGGCTTTGTCTCTCTCCTAAAAAAACAAAACATCAATTAAACAATCACTTAAGACTCTAAATTATTATTTGTAAGGAAATCATTTGTTATATATTAATCAAATTGATCCTACTAAATTGATCGTACTAAAACACGGCCCAGACTTATTGTAAGATATGCTCATCTTTGAAGAATAGCACTTCTGCGTATGTTGTCATGGCTGATAGGTAGACTTGCAGATACATTTATATAATGAAATGAAGACTCCTAGGAAGGGTCATCGTAAGATCGCATACATGTCTGATCGATCACAGACCCTAAGTGATCAATATAAAGGCGATTTAAATGTGACGTGTTTCTCAGATTATGGTCCAGTGAATTCACGCTTAACTCTTCAAAAATTTGAGAACAAACAAAACAGGGTCACAAAGAGACCCCACACACAATAAATAACATCGCTATCCCTGTGCCCAAGTCCTAAACATTTTGAAAAATAAAACAATGGAAACCAAAATGCTGCTTTAATAAACTGGAGACACTTTCATGGCAGATAAAATGGGCTGGCTAATTGAACCACAATATCAGACACGTGACACCCAGGCCCAGGTAGCACCAGGTGACGTCAAGTCCCCAGAGCACAGTATAAAACATTAATGGAAGACCCCTGGTCCCCGGAGGCAAGTTAGTCCAAGAGGAAAGAGGGACGAGCTGGACCAGGTAATCCAGGTGATTGTCCGCAAAGTCACGAGGTGGATGAGTTATTCCACTTACCTAGGGAAGACTGAGCCAGAGGGTGGGCAGAGGTGGGGGACACAGCGAATGGAGAAAACGCCCCGAGTTAGGCAGAAATATCCAACCCCAACTCAAAGCACACGTGATTATCGAAATTTCCCCAATAATCTCAGTAAAATGTGAAAACAATATCAAGGATCACCCCAGTGGCCTCTTAGGAACTACAATTTGCATCATAACGTTTTCAGTATCCGGGCGTACCTGCTGGCGTTTGAGATCTGTTCTTAGTTTGTACTTCCTCCAGGTTGTCTGTATGAGCCGAGCAGCCCTGGTTTCCCTGCGGAGATCCAGAAGCCTCGCGCAGAGAAACGACAGATAGGTGATAACCACCTGCCGGGGAACGTGGGAAGTGAAAGCAGATGTCGACACGGAGTAGTCAAGCAGCTTCCTCTCAGCCCCGAGACTCCCTGTTCGCTAGCAGGTAAGACACTCTTACTTACCTTCTCGTCTGGAATGGTATTGGACATGTCCGAATGGTGGATCATAGCCGGGATTCCACCCAGGTCTCTCACCGCAGACCTGACCAACTGGAAATTCTTCTTTTCGTTCTCTAGGAGTTCTTTGTACAGATCTGATGTATTTTCTACTATGCAGATTAAAAGAGAGAGATTAGGTTTCGCTCCGGACAGAATCAGCAGCAAAGAGAATGTCTAAAATGCTAAGGACCGACGGGGACCGACCGTGATCCAGCGCTCTAAGGGACACGTCCAGACAGCTCTCGTCGGACTCGGAGGAGGAATTCAAGACCACCGAGCCGGTCTGCGCGCAGTCCACGGTGTGAGTGGTGCGCTGGCATATGGCGTCGAGAGGCACGTAGCAGGGATGGTAGTGGTGGATGAGGTAGCACAACACGCGGCCGTCTGAGAAGGACACTGTGAAGTTCTCCACCTGATTGGAAGCAGCACGGCAGACTGAATGAGTCAAGGTGAGGTCCCACCGGAGGCGGGCGGCTTCGTAGTCCACAGGGGAGAGACACGCAGAGGACCGTCTGCCAGGCTAGGGCTGCCCACGAGCCCAGAACTCAGGACTGAGGCCTGGGACGGACCCTCTGCTAGAGCCTGCAGCGGCTCCCCAGGCCTCGCTTAAACACAGAGGATCATCCGTACAGTCACCGATTTTTCTACCAACGCTACTGTTCACGGTGTTAACAGTTCAGCACACTTAGCTACGTGTACTCTGTATCGTTACCAGGTATTGTTCATGGGTACCTGGACAATTCGTTGTCATGAATTTATACATTTTCATGTTCCTATTTCTGTCAGACAGAAGTACGGTATCATCTAACAAATAATTATAAAGAGACTCAGATTTTTCTCCAATTCCCTCTACCTAGTGGTAAGGTTTTCCAGCTTCCCTTTCTGGTTGTGGGTTTATTCGCATTTACCTTTACTATAAGGGTCTGGTCCTCTGGTACCCACTTCTACTCAATGGTCTCCCACGAATGCCCCCAACTAGGCCTTTCTTCCTTTCTTAGAGATACATAAAATCATCTCGATTTATACATTTGGTGACAGGTCAGATACCACCGCCTATGATAACATCCGCCCTCACTGGAGGAAAAGTTTGCTTACACGTATAAACTAAACCATTTAAGAAACGTAAAAAAAGGATTTATTAAAGTTTAGTTAACTTGAACCAAAGTGTACTGAGATACTGGCTGGAACGAAAATGCAGAAGCGTACGTTTTTACTGTAGAAGGCACACACGGCGTTCACCCAGTCCATCAGCAGCTGTATGCTTTCGCTGTGCGGCCCAGCGGGGCCGCTCTCCCTTCTGCCTTTCTTCCTACCGAGATCAGCACCGCCACAGCAGGAGAGCGCAGACGGGGTCTGCTTCCTACCCCAGGCGCACTTCAAAAAGTCAATTTCTTCCTTTAACTGATCTAAATTAAGAGCAATATCCACCTGAAACACAAAAACAGATAAATATCTTTGTCCTTTCAAAGGATCACATACCTTCTCACGCATTGTTTTTAACCCACAGAAGTTAAAGTCTTTCTCTTCTTTTTAAGGGAAACGACACAGAAGCGATGGAGCAGGAGAGGTCAAGTTCACGGATTTAGGACCACACCGGCCGGGTTCCCGCCGCTTCTCCGCTTCCCATCACCGACATGCCCTGCGGCTTGGGCCTGTCCCCTGTGCGGCAGTGATGACACCCGGCTCACGGGGCGCGGGGAGGGTGCCATCGGGACAGTCACAGAGCAGTTTCCACAGCATCCAGGACCGAGCGGAGCCCAGGAAGCAGGAGTCATCACGCTAGTCTTTATGGGACAAATGGATAAAAACTGCACAGTACCTGGAAAGCGAGCGCGATCTTCCACAGCAGTGCGAGGGTTTTTTCTCTGTGTCTGTCCACGATGTCCTTAGCCAGGATCGCGTTTCCTGCAAATGGAGAGACAGCCCTTGAGTGCAACGCGGGAGCGCAGGGGCTGTCACTGGGAGGCAGGGACTGTCTCTGGCCGGGTGACTGTCACCGGGGGTGGGGGCAGGGGCAGCCAGGCCTGGCCCTCACCGTGCTCATCGTCCAGCTGCACACCACGCGACCGGAGGAGCTGAAGGGCCAGGCCCACGTTGTGCACCTTCTGCAGCCGGCTGATGGCGGGCATGCGGAGCTGCTTCGAGAGGTCCCAGCTGCGCGTCAGAAGCTCCACCGTCCGCCTAAGGAGCAGGGAAGGGACCGTCACATGGAGTGGTTACATAAAAACACACAAAAAAAGGACTTCACTTAATTACCACCCACAGAGATCCCCCAAATGGAAAGGATTTTAAGTTAGAGTCCAACACGCTCCATCAGCAAAGCTCTGTTGCTCCGCAGTCAGCAGACCGTTGCTGTGCATTTGAAGCCTGGGGGTGTGGGTCAACCAACAAACGCATGAAAGGAAGACGAGATGCACACCCCTAACACACAGGAGCAAGACGACAGGGATGCATCGGGAAGGGGGGAAGGGGAAGGGGCACTGACTGAGGGGCTCCTGTGGTCTACACACCGAGTGAGCCTCCCTTCCATATAGTAGCCCTCGGGGCCAACCCCCATCAGCTGGGATCGCCCCACAGTGGCTGATGGAGGAACCAAAGCCCAGGGGAGTGGGGTACATCGCCCAAGGTCACACAGCCGGTAAGGACGGAACTAAGATCAGAAGGAAACCCCCACGTGGCAGCTTCCGAATCCATTCTCTCGTCTCGTTGCTGTGAAATCCCTCGAGCGCCACACACGGCACGGCTGACATGCCAGCGCCTGCTCACGTCTAGGTCACTGGTGCTTCTTCCACTGACCGCTGTCCCCACAAACGCAATGCACGCCCTACTGAGAGCCAGAGGGGGGCGGGCCACCCGCGGGCCTTTGCTCCGGTTTCAGTACAACAACGTTAGCAGCCCTGGCGCGAGTCTCGAATGATGCAGCGCCCACGGAACCACTGCAGACATCCAGCGTTACCCGAATGTCTGATGTTCTGAATAATTCTGTGCTTTTCTCTCCTATTCTGGGACGTCAGGAGTGCTGACGCACACACCCATGTCGCATGCCAGCAGGGGACAAAACTAGACAGGAGACCGGGCTTCTGGGCCTACGATGGACAGCATTTTCCCAAGAGTGCTGCAGATACTTATTTCAGATTTTTTTAACCCTAAATGAATTCCATTACATGAAAGAGACTGTTTTACACAAAAGAGTGTTTTCCGGAAAACTCTAGTCTTTTCCGTTAGGTGAAATCATTCAGGGTCTTATACTTACACAAGACGCACCCCGCACTGCAAGTCTACAGCAAGGTTTGTCACAGAAAAATCAAACTCGTCAAATGGTGTCTGAGCGTGGTTAACAGGGAGTCCCAGGAAGCTGAGGTGACGGGAGAGGTCGCCTTCGCCGCTGAGGAAGTCTCGTGAAAAAGCCAGAAGAATCTCTTTACTAGTCTGTGGAGAAACGAGGTGCAGGTGTTATATTCCAATAGTGTGATTTGTTTCCAAAAAAAAAAAATCCTTCAAATCATTCTGTACGTATAGAAATAAAGTACAACTAATCGTCGTACAAAGATTCTCAGTCCCTCTCACGTGGTGCTGATGCAGATCTCATTACGTATTTCCAATCTCAAACCTTTAAAACCCTTTAATAACGTAAAAGAAAACTGGACCTTGAATTCGGCGTCTTTACAGAAGAGACAAGGATCGTGATCAATGAGTCTGGAGGTTTTAGCGTAGTCAAGGAAACACACCAACAACAATAACTTTTTCAACGTAAACTTGGACAAAGCTTCTTCGTGACCTTAAAGGAAGTAGAAGAAAGCACCACAGGTTAGTCTGGGGCAGACAGGTTTCACCTTAAAACATGACGATAATGTGCTAATAAGGAAAGGAAGCGTAGGCAGCCAGAAAACACTGGGGCCCTTCTGAGTGCTCTACGGGACGGAATTCATCGAGCATCATAACTCCGTGGAGCAGGTGCCTCGGGATATTTCCAATCCACGCAGGAGGAGACAGAGACACGAAGACATGGAGTCAGTTCCTCTCGCTCCACAAATACTTAATAAGCATCTCACACATGCAGGCACCCCCCGGTGCTACATACACGGAAAATTGAAGCAAATATGATCTTTTTCTGGCTATGCCTACTTAGGGGGAGAGGCGGGTGGAGACAGCAAACACGTAAAAATCATTAGCGATGGAGGGAATGATGGGGAGGAGAAAGGGGGGTAGTGGAAAGGGGATCCTAGGGAGACTGGTTTTTCTAGCAGGTAAAACTGGCACAGAGAAAGGAAGGCAGAGAAGAGGCCAGTACGCATGGTGGGGGGACATGGGGGTGTGGGTTGACCGTGGCGAAGGCAGAACTGCCTACCTTCTCTGTACAGGTGAGGTACAGTGGGGTGTCTGTGCTCGGCTGCTATGTCAGGGTTCCAGAGCAAGCGATTCAGAATAAACACGGCCATCCCCGTGACGTCGCTGTTGTCCTCCAGAGCTATGAGTTCTCCGAAAACTGTCTGGAAAGAAATCAAAGCTCAAGTCAAGACCGTGTCATCTCTAAGAAGCAGAGGGATGGGATGGAGAGAGGCAGACCACCCCCGGAGGACCTGGCGATGCCACACCCCCTACACAGCAGGGGAGGGACACGCGTCTCTGCCCTAAGAAAACAGGAAAGCATACTACTAGAAAGCTAAAGGAAATGCAAACGAAGTGGATTTTTTTAAACAAAAGCATATTTTCAATCGGGAAGTTTCTATAAAACGAAATGGCAATAATGTATAATCGCGTGTTCTAGTTACCCAACGAGCTTTTGTTAAAGGACCTCAAACCTTGAACCGAAAGATCAGCTGAGCCAACCAAACAGCGCTATGAGTGGAACCATGCTTTATTAAAAGCCTACTAAGTGTACAATTAAAAGACGCAATCCCTTTCCAAACACGGAGAGGCACAGCACTCACCTCCAGGCCGATGCGCAGCCACAGAGGGTTGTAGGACAGCAGCCAGTTCAGAACCTTCTGCCGTTCGCCTGGAGTGCACGGAGAGAGCAGGAAAGCAGACAGAGGCCGTGAGCAAGAGTCCCTGGGCAGAGGTCCGCGGAGAGGGGATCCTCACTCGTGTGAGTTTCTGCAAACAAACGCCACTTTCACGCGACACACGTGGGCACGTGATCCAGGCAGCAGAGCCCAGCCCCACCGGCGCTCTAGGCTGAGATGCAAAGGGTCGGGTTTTCAGGGCTTAACCTCGCAGCTTCTGGTCTTCTTACCCACGTCTTTCCAGAGGTGTCTGTCTCTTCGCACCGCCAGGCGCCTCGCTTCGATCTCTATTTCCAGCTTCCTGATGGCTTTGACCATCCTGTCGGAGGTGAAGAGGCGGCAGGCGGCGCGGCGCAGCCCGTTCAGCCTGCAGCGCGCCGCGTAGGCCCGGAGCGACGTCTCCTCTCTGCTGGGGGCCCTGGGGACGCTGCGTTTGTGCTGGCTCTCCACGCCCAGCAGGAGGGCAGCGGCATTCACTGGGCACAAACGCAGGGAAAAGGGCGGCTGGTCAAGCGACATGCACACGTGTGTGTGCGCGTGTGTGTCCTGAGGTCAGGGTCATTTCAGATGGCCAGAAGAACAGAGTGCCCCGCCCCTTCCAAGCTTCCCCTTGCCTTTCCATCTCAGAACAAAGGTGTCGCCATTCCCTCGGCACCTTGGGCCCGGCTGTCATTGCCACCTGTTGGCTCCACCTGCAGGAGGCGTCCCCAGTCTACCTGGGTCGCCAAGTGGCACCACCACCGGTCACCTGGGCGATGTCTGACCCGCCCAGGGAGCAAGCTCCAGACCAGTTTTCCTGCTTCCAGCCTCTTGGTAAAGTGAAAAGATAAGCTCCTAAGAAATGTGGCATTTTAAAGGCAATTAAATTTTAAATGCGATTTGAATTTTTACAAAGCACGCTTTCCCTTGAGAGAGAAAACACAGGCTCGGTGTCCTTTAGAGGAAAGGATTAGGGACCTTGGAGAGCGGCTAACCCAAGGTCCTTGGATGTGACACCCTAGGCCCGCCTCTGGGTACAGAGCACCTGCTCAGCACCTCTGCGTGGACAGAGACCCGTCCCGGAGAGCCTGCAGGGCGCTGCGACAGGTTAAATGCGCGGGGATTGCTCCTTCTCCAGAGCTGAGCTGACCCCTAGTGTTCTGTGGGAGGGAGGGCAGCACGAGCTCAAGGCAAAACCCTCCACGTGTTGGCAGGACAGCGTTTCCCTCTCACTCTGCATCTCAGTCCTCTTTCCACGACAAACTCTGAGATGCTCGAAAAATTCCCTGTAGCAACTGGTTTCAGGTCTCTCATGATTCTCTAGTTTACCTACAAATGTCTAAGTTAGGGCACTTGAAAGAAGAGACAAAACGAAGAAAGAAAGGATAAATAAAAAAGAAAGTGGGGTCAGTCTGCCAGATGTGATGAGGCCACGTGAGCCCGCTACACCTGCTCTCCAGGGCAGGACGCACTGAAGCAGCTGCCGGAGCCGCAGTTCTTGGCGGCGTGTTTCACTGTTGGTTCAGACTGAATCGGCGTTAAAATAACCCAGCTGGAGGCCACACTGGCCGACGTGTGAGAATGCAAAGGAGAAAATGTAAAGTTCAGCACGTTCAGCCCAGAATCCCCTAAAAATTCTCATCTGCACGACCTTGACCGCTTACAGCGATGAATCAGCGGACAGGCCGTTCACCGTAATAAAGTGCATGCTCCAGAAGGAAAACCCTGTCTGTTAAGGCAAGAGCCATTTAACTTAGATGCTAGCTCCAGCTTTACCTTCAGGGACGTGGGTTTTCACGGTGAAGTCATCAGGCGTGAGTATGAAATTCAGCCACCAGGTGAAGCCTTGTTGCTGCTTCTCCTTCCAGCGTTCGTCATAAAACATGTTTCTCGCGGCAAACGGCGTCGGGTGCCTAGGAATGTCTAAGGACACAGCCAGGTTATTGCGGAGGAAATCTCCCTTTAAATGACTACACAGCCTACAGCAGCAGACCGTTTTCACTAGCAAGGCCGCCTCAAAACACGGGGCCACTTTGCACTACGCGCTAGAAACGGCGGAGAGCATTCTGGGTGTGGAGCGCCATCCAAGGGAGGGCAGGGCGTGCCAGGTCACCAGGGTCACTGTCCTCAGCGTCCAGAACACGCCCTCGTGGCACCCAGGTACGCACTTCGCAATGCCCTAGGCTTCAGCTCAGCAAAAACAGTGTCAGCTCACTTCAGTTTGAAGTGCGATCGACGCTTCCTTCAACTTCAGTTTTGAAAGACGGTAAAGACGGGCACTTGCCTGTTTTCAGCGGTCGTATGAAGGTCAGGTTCGACTTTGCCACGGGAACAAGGCGCTTCGTCTTGGTCTTAGAATTAGGAGTTTTGGATGCGAACAAATCTGAAGGGAATTACGGAATAGTAGCATTAAATAACGGAATCAATTCCTTGAAGGAACTATCGAGAGCTGAAACGTGGCTTCTCCACCATCTCACCCATTTAGCAAATCGCGAGCAAATAAATACTACGCGTCAGGCCCCAGGCCCCAGGCCCCAGGCTGCGACTCAGAGGGGTCAGTGAAACCTCCCTGGGAGGTCACAGGCATCCGATATTTTAGGGAACAGAGTGGGCCGTGGGGTGAAGGTCGAGACCAGAGATGGAAAGGAGCAAGGATGCTCCTATTGTGGCCCAAGTTATCTGTGATGAGGATTTGAGTCAAAACAGGAGCAGCGGGGACAAATCAGAGAAGAGTTACTCCGCTAGCACAACCGGCTGACTGGGCCACGCGCCTCCCCATCTCGGCCAGAGGACCGAGAGCCAGTCCCCCCACGCATCAGGACCCTCCTGTTAGGTGATCCGGGTAGAACCCTGCGTGTCACTCACTGCCTGTGTGACCTTGGCTGAGCTACTCAATTGAGAATGCAGCGTCCCCTCATTTTAGACCTGTGGTGAGGACAAACCTACTCTGTGGCTGCTGTGTTAGCACGGCCATGGGGTCTGCTGGACACGCTCGGGGAACGTCATGAGAGGAGGAAAGGGATGTTAGGGGTTTGGGGAGCAAAGAAGGGAAGACTGTGATCGTCTGTAGCCAAGTGACCAAGTCAGGAAACCAGGGAAATACAGCCGAAGGGTCAAGGCCTTAGTCGAGGTCAGAGGTCATGAACTGAAAGGGCGACCAGCAAGGTCCAGGCATAGAGCAGGCAGAGTTGGATTGGGACTGGAATTTTCTAGACAAGCACAATGCGGGCTGGGAGGTGAATAAAGTGATCGCGATGAATTATGGCCTCGGAGACGAACAGGTGAGAAGCGGGGACGTGTCGGAGGTGCGGCTTACGGGGCTGCAGGTGTTGGAGGGCAGGATGAACGCTGGGGCTGGGCTTCTAGAGAAACTGCTGTAATCGGAGATGGGGATCAGAGATGCAGGTGCCTGAGGGGGCGTGGCCCGAGGAGGGTGGAACTAACAGGCCTGGGAAGGACCAGGACCCAGGAATCCCCAGGAAGTGGCGGGCGTAGCGTGGGGAAGGAATCAGTTTCGCCCTGACGAGGAGCAAGAAAATGAGCTGCCAACGGTTTGGGTGCTCTTTGCCGCCTTCTCTTTGTGTTTGAGGAGGGAAGGAGAAGCAGGTCAGGAAGACACGAGAAGGAAGGAGGCCCGCTGTCCCACCAGGACCCGTGGGCAGAAGAGGAGGAGAGAAGAGACAGCAGACAGGGCGGCGATGGATGCAGGCACCGTCCTCAGGGGAGACGAGGGTTCCTGCGAGGGGACAAAGCGAGGACCATTCGGAAAAGCGTGCACTGATGCGGGATGGCAAATCCGAGGACCCAGACGGCTGAAGAGGTGGAGAGGTCCAGAGAACAAGACAAACGAGACAGAAACACAGGAGTGTGTGCTCCCTACGGGCCTGGGATTCTTTCCAATCATCTGTAAGGTGACCCGTGTGGCTTATTGTCCCGCCTGGACGGTGACAGCCATGCGGGGCCATCTGGGTTGAAAGGGCACGACAGGGCCGGCCCTGACTTCCTGTGGTGGCGAGGCCGTGCCTGCTGGGAAAGGGACGGTGAGGTTTCCCCCAAAGCGTGTGGACCTCTGGGGCCTGTCTTCACTCCTAAGGAATGGCCGGGGGACAGGAAAGTCGCCAGGGACACAGCCCTGTCCTCGGATGGCGCCATGGAGGCCGGCCCCGCCCTGGGCCTTCCAACGCAGCCCTGCCGAGGGTGGCACAGGTGACTCGATCCGTGGGCCCAAACCTTGACGGAGTGTCAAAAACTCGGAAACCAAGGTAAGTCCTCAATGCAGTGATTCTTAAAAATCAAAATTAATGAGAAAATCGTGACGAGCAAAAGATCAGAAGTTTAACTAAGAACAGGGTCACACTGTTGGGGACTTCGGCCCCTGCTACCGTCGTCCCAGCTCCCACTAGGCGAGCTGGTCATCGGAAAGCATCGGTCACTCACGCTCAGAGAGGAACACGCCCTCTCGGAGACAACTTCCCATCACAGTCTTCAGCAAGCACTCACCAGTTTTCTTCTTCGGCTTTGGCTTCTCTCTGCTGCTAATCGGCTTTGAGGCGGGTGTCCCCCCCTTTCTCGTTTTCTCAACAGCGGACGTCTTAGACTCGACGGGCGAGAAGTGGATTCTTTTAACGTCTCGGACGTCTGCACGTCCTGCGACTGTGACCGTGGCGTTTCCCTCGTCCCCGTGCCCCTCGCTCTTCCTTTTACGCGTCCCTGAGGAAGGAGAGGTTGCCTTTTTCCAGCTCCTGGGTGGACCCGCCGCTGGGTCTATAACTGGGAGACAGGAGTGAAGAGCGCCTTCCTCTTCTTGACCGTCCGTTGCTTTTTCACATCCACCCACGACGCTGCGGAGACTTCGTTTTGCCTTTGGCCTGTTGGTCTCCGTTTGGTTTTCTCTGGCCCAAGCGGGCTTCGGTTTAGTGACAGTGGCAGAAAGTATTGGGCGTCTCTGAGGTTGTGGGGCGTGGCTGTCCCCAGAGATATCCTGAGCTGCAGGAAACGTACGCTGATTTTGTTTGGTAAAACCGCCACGGTTTGGCTTTGCTTCTGAAGGTCTGGGTTCTTCGGAAACAGCTGGGGGAGGTTTGAAAAACTGGCGTTCAGGAATGCGTGGCAAAGCTTCACTTTTTCTCTGCCCTGGAGGCGACTGCGAGGCCTGAGGGGTGTCCCTGGACAACGGTGGTGATGCACGTGTTTCTTGAGATGCACACGCACAGGCCACAGCATCTTTCACAAATTGACTTGGGGATAGAACTGGACTCATCGACTCTGATTCAGGCTCCTGCTTTCGTCCATAATTATCTTTCAGGAAAGAATCTGGACTTAGAATCTTTGCATAAGTTTCGTGTACGGGTTTTGATTCCAAACGCACAGGCCTCGAATCCTCTCTCACAAGCATATCCGACGTCACAAATTCGAGCTCAGGGTCAGCTTTCCGGCCAGTTTTGACAAAGGAGTCTGGACTTAGAAAGTTTGCGTGGCTCGGTGTGACATTTAAAGTCGAGGAACAGTCTGGGGTTAGCGTAAGCTTGCCGTCCTCTCCATTCTGGACACGAATGCCATCCGTGGAGTTAAAGGACTTGTCGCTTACAACTTTCTCATGAAAATTAAACCCTTTGACAATGTCGGCACCGTCTGATTCCAACACCTCCCCGTCTTCAGCCGCACGCAGAGACACGCAGGTGGTGGAGCGACGCACAGAAGGGGACAGGTGGGTCCCGCCACGGCAGTCTTTGAAAATGGGACTAATAGGTGAAATGGGTATTTTATTTTCTTCAAGGATTAAAGAATCATTTTCTGTTGGGGAACAGCCTTCATTCCTAGCCAGGTTTTCACAGGACTGAAGTGGGCTCCTAACTCGGTCAACTTTTCGGGAAACATTAAACGTTTTATTAACATTCTGAATATCTGGAATCTTCTTCTTGGGACCTGAGGAGCCCAAAGCTTTCTTCTTGTTAATGGTGTCCCAAAGACTCCTCTGCAAAATAGGGCAAAACAGACAAGTTGACAGCTATTAAATATTACCTTTAATGAGAAATATTGTGCATGTCACTCACGTCCAGACTGTTCTCAAAATAACTTTTACGTATTATTATTTTCTTGGAGAAAATCACAGAAAGATTAAAACTTGTTACCTTCTTCTTTTTTGGCGCTTCTGCATTTCCTAGTAATATAACTTCGTGTTTCAGAATGTCGTTTACGAGAAATGTCACAATCTCTCTCACTCGACCTTCTTTTAATGGTGTCCAAGTAATAGAAATAACGATTTTTTCTTTAGGCTATAATCAAAAGAACATGTTTTTAACTTACTAGAACGGTAGTGATAAATAATAATTAAAATGGATTATATACAGCTTAGAATACAGTAGACTGATAGTTGTAGTCACCAACACTCTAGACCATAACACTTGACAAGTCACATATACTTTCCTAACCTGTTTCGTTTCATAAGAAAAAAAGCCACAAGTAATAAAAAGTTCACAACACAATAAAATTGTAAGAAAATCTTAATTGTATCTGAAGCAATAGAACAGTTTCCAAGTCGCCTTAGTTGTCAAGGGCTTTTTAAAATATAATCGCATACTTCTACTTCTTCAGGATACAGTAGTTCCGTACAAACATAGAAGAATCTACTTTATGAAGACTTTTGTCAAAAAATGTAAAGAGGATCGACTAAATCCCTTCCACCCACACACTTCTGTAAAGCCCACGTCATCGTGACTGATGCTAGCTAAACACGGATGTTCCAGGCACAGGGCCAGGTGTCTCCAGAACGCCTCTAGTGCCCGCGTCCCTAGGACGAAGACCCCGGGATCATGCACGCTTTACAGAGGAAGCGGTTAAGGTCCAGAAAGCCTTCTTCAGTATTCGCCCAAGTCACACTGCTGTCACTGGACTCCAGGCAGGCGGTCTGACTCCACACTGGCAGGAACCCGCCAAACGCCACGCCCTACCATGGCAGAACAAACTCCCTGTCTGTTCTTCAGCACGAAAAAGAGACAAGTTTTGTTTTAAAGCAGAAACCACCAAACATCGAGTCGTTTTTTTTTTTTTTAATAGCAGTGAACTCTTACTCTAAAACAGTAAATGCTACAACAACAACAAACTTTAGTTGCAAATAACAAAAAGGAACAAGTATGACCTGGGCAGACAAAACATCTACCTGGCCATGGAAACAAGGCAAGCATTCACCAAACAGGGGGGAGGGGACAAAGGTCAGCGCGGCCAGACCCCTCACTGCTTACACTGTCCGGGACCTAATAAGGTTACGGCCCCTTCCCGGGCTTCGCGACAGCCCGTCCGGCGCCCTAGGCTCTGTTTTCACCCTTTTCGGAGGTTCTTCTCCATGGACAGGCCCCAGCCGTCAAGAGAAGAAGGTGAATTCTCGGGCTTTAGGTGACAAGGACGGCCACCTGACTCGGGCCAACGCCATGCGGCGGAAGAGCCACCCGCGATGTCCTTGAAACGACGCTCATGGAATCGACCCTGATTACTTCACCGTCAAGGGGGCACCGGAGCGACCCGACAGCGCCCAGCGCGCGCACTTGTAAATGACGACGACGACAGCGACGACAGCCACCGCCGCCTGGACGGGTCTTGTTTTCGGGCTGTGGACACGCAGCCCAAACGCCCCCCAGTTCACCCGAATCGGCAGTGCCGCTGCCGCCACAGGGACTCAGGCTCAGGCTCCCCGATGCTCACGGAAACTGAGACGCGCCCGGAGGCCCCTGATCCTAAAAAGCCGCTCCCGGTGGCCGGGGCCACGCGTGAGGGATGCGCACGGAAAGCGCCCGCTACTGAACCACACCCGGGGACGCCCCGCGCCGGAGGATGCCCCGCGCCCGAGGTGGTCCTTG
This sequence comes from Cynopterus sphinx, assembly GCA_030015415.1. Taxonomy (NCBI): domain Eukaryota; kingdom Metazoa; phylum Chordata; class Mammalia; order Chiroptera; family Pteropodidae; genus Cynopterus; species Cynopterus sphinx. The sequence continues at coordinate 19,944,166 of CM057394.1, forward strand.
CCCCAGGATGCCCCGCGCTGGAGGATGCTCCGCGCCCGAAGATGCCCTGTGGCCGAGGATGCTCCGCGCTGGAGTATGCCCCGCGCCCGGGGATGCTCTGCGCCCGAGGATGCTCTGCCCCGGAGGATGCCCCGCGCCCGAGGTGGTTATTGCCCGAGGATGCCCCGCGCCCGGGGATGCTCTGCGCCTGAGGTGGTCCTTGCCCGAGGATGCCCCGCGCCGGGGGATGCCCCGCGCATGCGCCGTGACCGCCCAGGTGCCCCCCCGCGCCCCGGAGGCGGGTCCCCGCGGTCCCCCCGGGGGCAGGCGCCCTCCCCGCCTCCGTGGTCCGGGGCGCCTGCCCCGCGCGCCGGCCCCCGCCCCCGGCCCCACGCACCTGCAGCTCGAAGGCGCGCGGCCGCACCCCGAAGCCGCGCTTGGCGGCCGGCAGGCGCGGCAGCGCCACGCGCACCGGCTCGGCGTGCGGGTTGGCCAGGGCCAGCGGCCGCGTCCGCGCCGCGCCGGGGCGCACGTCCCCGAAGCAGACGAACGGCCGCGCGCGGAAGTGGCTGAGCCACAGCACGGGCGGCTCCGCCATGGCCGCCTCCGCCCGCTTCCCCGTCCGGGCGCCGACGGCGCGGAGAGACACGACCCGACACGACTCGACCCCGCGACCCCGCACTCCGGCCGGGCCGACGCGACGCGGGTGTGGACGCCGCCTCGGTTTAAATTTCGCTCCTCCGCCAATGGGCACGCGCGGCTCCGCCCACCTCCCCGCAGAGCCAATCAGAGCGCAGCGACCCCGCTCACCTCCTCGGCAGAGCCAATCAGAGCGCGGCGGTGCCGCCCACCTCGGGGCCAATCAGGGAGCGGCAGCGCCGAGCCAATCAGAGCCCGGCGCCTCATTTAAACGCGGAGGGGCGGGAAGCCCGGGCGGGGTCCCTGCGGCATCCCGAGCCCCGCGGCTCCGCATCGGAACCCGCGCTTCGGGTTTGTGTGAGCAGCAGGTCGAGCATCAGCACGCCCACAGCCCAGGAGGCCCGGGACTCCCCGGCTGTCCGTCAGGCGGGCGTCTTACCCGGGGCACCCCGTCCGGAACCATGCCGATGGGCTCGCCTCCCGGGGTTCCCGTGCCCGTCGGGAGGGAGGAAACGCGGCCACTAAACGAGCAGGTGCCGCGAACGGGCCTGTCTCGGTGCCGAACCCCAGACTCCCAGCAGTCCCTAAGCGACGGCCCCTTGGCAATTGGCTTCTTGGTTCTGATCTGACTGCAGGTGCCTGCTCATGGCTGTAGCGGACCCGCGACCCTGTGCCAGGGGGTGCTGGGAACTCCTCCCGCGGGTGTCTCGGCCTGTCAGACAGGTCCCATCGCCTGTGTTTTACAGAGGAGCCGTGCACTCAGCAAGGTGTGCTCTGACCTTGCTGTAGGCCACTCCGCCACACTGCCTGTGAAGACGATGGGAAACTCCAAAAACAATGTGTGCATGTGGGTGCGAGTACGTAAAATATGTAGAAAGAAAAGCCCGTGAGTGGAAAAATGAAATGACCAAGGTGAGATGACATCCAATTTTGCCCTAAGTTGAACGGAATCCTGTTAACAGTATTTAGACACAATTGCTATAGAGGTTTTTCTGACTCCTTTAGGATCGATGCACGGTGAGAACGCTACTACAGATTTTTAAGCAAAAATGTTAGTATGAATTACAGTGATTTTCAAATCCATTTCATTTATATTTATTTCGTACTGTGAATGTTATTCATCAAATCAACATTGCAAATAGAAGTCCTCTTAGGCCTTAGTTACTGAAAAGTTCCATCTCAACAAGGTCTAGCACAATTTGTTTGCTAGTCACTATTAGTACTTGAATTTACATCAATTGGCCACTTAAAAACCATTAGTTTAATGTTTATATATTTAATACATAAAATATTTCAAAATAATATCTAGATTGTGAGAAATAAATAAAATTTAAGTAAATGTGCCCCAGGATACTTGGCTTTCCATTCGTTCACGGTCTTGGCACTCAACTTTTAAGGAGGCATGCAAAATACTGCATCCCCACACTGTGGAACTGTGTTCAATAAAACCTAGATATGCTTTATGAGGACCAAAGAACTTTATATTTATTTTAAATATCAAAATAACACAAAGAACTAGTTCAATGTACAATACACTTCTAGTTTTCACAGAGAACTGAATTTCTCTATAAAGACATTTGTACTTAAGAAACACGAGACAGCCAAAATATCTATAAAACTCACAAGATACTTTATACACACAGTTGACAAAATAACATACTCTGATATTTTCGATTTTTCTTTGTAATTGCTTTTGAACATGTCCTTAATGATTAAAAGCAAAACTTCTGATTCGAAACTGAGAACTAAGTTCAAAAGCATTTCCACTTTAATGTACATCATGAATCCCCTTAATCAGAACATTTATCATACAACATGGAGCAGCTCAATGCCCACCTCTGTACGTTTTTTGGCAGCCACACTGTATCAGTTGTAATATAGTTTCGTCTACAGGGATCAGAAAAGTCGATTGCTGGAAGGAATAAACATTCTGTAATTACACCGCAGGGCATGGTCCAACTTTGATGCAAGTGGGAATACCCAGCAGGGGTGAAATTACCATAAGTGTACATGCTCTTCATTTAAGAAATGTTTTAGAATTTCCAACAGTAATGCAAGCACTGAAATTACTTCTTTACCTTAGCATCTGGGGGAAAAAAAGTATGCCTGTCTTTGTATATAACCTTTGCTCTGAATGCAATTCTTAACTTCCCTTTATGTAATGGCTGCAGAGGCTACATTTAAATTCTTTGGGGGATTTTTCAATAGTCATAGAATTAAGATCAATATACAGCAAGTTGAAACATGAGAAGTAAACAAAACATAGGCGCTCTCTCTACCAAAACCTCTTTCTTATCTTCCACGCAACCTAATCCTATTCTATCTTATTAATGCTACTTCCAAAAAAATAGTGCAGAAGGCATGCTAATATCCCAGGATTGAAGTCCCTTTGAGTAGAAATAATTTTTGAGAAGTACGAGGGCGATCCCCCACCTCCCAAAAACTCCATTACAGATTTTACTAAGAAAGGAATGTGCAAAAGAAAAGGGGAGGGTCTAAGGAAGAATTGTCTACATAGTTTCTAAAACTGTTTAGAAAATTATTCTCGTGTCATCCATCGTTCACTCTAATAGCAGGTGACATTTACTATGATACTAAAGTTTTAGAAATGCTACCTGTTCTTCTTATTAAAGAATATATTTTGAGTCATTTTACATTTGGCACTGAATCTTATTAGAGTGATCCAAACCCGACTCTCAAAGTCCTAACTCCCCTCCTGAGTTCGTCACCTCAAGTCATACATCGGTTGGGATGTCCCTCCCTGGTCTAAAGAAGAAACTCATCGCCATCACCCCTTATCCAGTTTTCAAGAAACTGAATTAAGGAGCCATTTTGTGCAGAGCTACGTGGTGATGGTAAATGATTATTTAAAAAAAAAAAGAAAAAAAAGGACGGAGGAGGAGACAGAGAGGCAGACACACTACTCATTTGATTTTATTTGTCAGAGTCCCCTAATAAGCATCTAGAGACAGGCCCAGGAGTGGCTTTACAGTGACTATAAAGCTCAAAAGAGAGAGAAAAATAACAACAAATACTCTCACTAGTAGTGCCAATTTCCCTGCAAAAACATAAAGCAACCTAAAAAAAAAAAAAAAAAGGTTGCCTGACCAGCAGGTGACACAAACATAAGACCCATAACAACGACGGCAAAATCAAAGCCATTTATTGACCAGTACAGTCCAGCCAGCAGAATCGACTCTGAGCAACTACGGCGCAATGAAAAGGCACAAAGCACTCGACCCAGAAGAGGCTGGGTCTGAAGGACACTGTCAGGGAGCCATCGCTCCAAGTCTGACTTCTCATCAGCGAGATGGAACGATCCGGAAGGAAACTCGAACTTACAAACACCCCAGTGTAGCTGTTTTTCAGCAGTTTGCACTTACAGAATGAAAAGCGAGGAACGAGAGTTACTTAGTAGCCCTTACCTAACAGTTTATAGTCGCTCTGCAAAGCTGTTTGGACACTTGACAGGCGGACAGACAATTATGAGTGTACCTATTTCATGACCCACACAAAAGGAAGTCACCTAATAAAGCTCCGGGTTAAAACCCTGTTTCGCAACTCCTCTCCCGGTTCCGAATGACTAAACGACTTAACAGGCTGCCACGATCACTCGGCCTCCAGAGTCGTTGGTTAAATCTGGCTGGCATGAAGTACAAACCCTAAGCTTAAACGGAGTTTTAGGCTGCAAACAAGAGGTGGGATTTCTTACAAAAATAACAACTTGTCTTTAAAAAAAATCCTAAGGCAAACTTATTTTAATAGTGTAGTGTAAAAAATAAGCTTATTTTGCATCTAAAAGTGTCCACTTAAAAGATAACATTCAACTCAACGGAGGAAAACTGAGTATTCTTACTTGTAATTAATTTGTCAGTATGACTATTCCCAGAGTATTTTCTTCTGTTCTTATTTCTTACATATAAACACAAACACATAATCTTTAGTATTTAAACTAACGATTTCTTTTAAAAATCCATAATCCTAGGACTTCAGCTGTGCTTCTTTGGACAAATATTTATTCAAAGGACAAAGAATTTAAATTCTTTTAAACTATTTTAATACCTATTAAAAATCTTTGGTGCATATAAGTAAAAACTGATTAGGTTAACGGATTGCTACACTTAATAAATTATTCAATTTACACATTAAGTGCTAACTGCTATCAGCTAAACATTAATTTAAAACAATAAATTATGCTCATAAAATAAAAAATTTCTGAATGAGGCTAAACTTAGTCGCAAGATTCAAAGTGTAAGTACAGACACAGAATTAATGGAATTTAGAGTTAAGGGAACATGTGTCCCAAATACCCCAAATCAAATGTTACAAAAGGTGAACTGAAGAGAGTAGGCCTCATTTCATAGTTTTGTGCCAACTTCAAAGCGTATATACATTCAGTTTGCCCAAGTCCGTGAGGTTTCCACACTTTGAAAATCTCTTATATTCTAATTTGGAATTAGAGACAGGTTTTTGTTTGTTTGTGTGTTCGTTCATCCGCTGAGACTGTTTCTCCAGGAGAATGACACTCTCTACCTCGCAGACTGCAAAGGCTGCACGAGAAAGCGCAGTGCGCGGTACACGGTCAGCATTCACCAACGCGCCGTTTCCTCCCCCCTGAGCAGCTCCGCCGCTCACAAACGAGGTAAGCCTGACTGCGCCCCTCACCTTCACCTCGACCCTCGGTCTCTAAAACGGGAACGCGGAACGTCCCTTCTGAGTCAGAGCCGCGGAGGCGGTCTGAAGGAGACACCTGCGAAAGCGTTTTACAAAACGGCAGACCGCCGTTCGGGTTTAAGTCACCTCCAACGACGAAAGGCTGTTCCGTTCCGCTTTGTTGAAGAGATGTATTCCAGAAAAGCCCTCTCCTGCAAACCAGCTCCTCCAGATCAGGTCAGACGGCTAAAGCATTAGGAGATCACTGACAGAACCCTAAGGGAAATACCATCGAGATACAAACGACTCTTTTCCACGTGAAAACGTAACGTCCTCCGTTTCCGCTACGGAACCTACGCTAACACGTCCCACACCTACAGTGCGTGCCTTCTGCCTTTCCACAGTCCAGACTCTTCTCCGTGGCTGACCGGCAAGGCAGGGCCCACTCTTAGGTCTGATCTCTTTTCACAACGGGGCTGTTTGTAGTTACAAGTTTTGTGGTTCTTCATGATGAAAATCACAAAGGTGTCTTTTAAAGTCAACGTGAAAGGTGAGCAGACTAAAGTACCTCGTACAGTCAAGGTCGGTCACGTAAGTACCAGAGAGAACGTTTCCACACAAGAGGATGCTTTTAGGAGAATGCGTTCATTGTATCTACTGATCCTAGGATAATTACAACCAAATCTTAATAAAAGAGGCAAAACTCAGGTTGGTTCTGTTGTTTATAAGCGCTACTTTGGTCAAGTGCCTTGATACTCAACCCTTTTTCTTTTCCTTTGTTGCGCGCAGTATGGTGAACGCTCCTAAAGTACCTTCGTTGCTTAAGTGCTTCGGCAAACATGCTTCTCCATCGTCAAGTGGTTACATGTTATTCGTTAAAACTCCATTATTTTATTTGTGATTTTTTTTTTCACAAGGGCTGGGCCAGACTTTACAGTTTACACAAAAAAAGTGCTTAAAGCAATTATGAGTGTAAACAAAACCGAAATAGAACACTCCTAAGACTGCTATTTCCCAGTAGTTCACAGACACGACATGCTGACGAGAGTCCACCCTGCCTGTTCTCACCCTTCCGGCAGCCGCTAGGAGACTCGCCCTAGTTTAGTGACTGGAGGACACGAAAGTGCTTGTCTTTGAAGGTGTTTTACAGTTACTTGTCCTTTGACGGACTTTCTCCTCAGTTTCAGTCGGTGAGGTTTGGCTGTAACTGCTATTTCCTCTCACCACGTGCTCCACTTTTGTCTCACACAAAAATAAAAATCAGGGACGAATTACAGACATTATTAGTCTTAAGTGAAAAGCGAAACTGAAGACCTGGGTTACCTGTAAATCTGTTTTCAAGTCGTGGTTCCCTTTACTCAAAGTAAACAACGCTGAGTTGAGTTAGATGCAAGTTTTATCCTTCGTTTGGCACATTTTCTAGCAATTAGGTGTGAACCGTCTAAGTTCTGTTTCCTAGAGTTTCCGAGGTCGAGGAGACCAGAAGTACCTTGTTAATAATTAGCATTCACGATCGTCAGCACCGCCCCTCCCCTGGGGATGAAGGTGTGTGCTGTGACCCGTTGTTATTATTTCTGAACTAAACTGTGAAATGCAAAAGGTGAACTTACCTTGGAACCTACTCCACGGTCGTGTTTTGCGTCTCACACATTTCCGACCGGTATAACCTACGTTTGCATTTCTTATTCACAACATTAAAGCAGAGGCAAAAGCCAGTCGTTCAGAAACTCTTTCAGTCTACGTCTCGTCGAGCGAGCTCGTCTCACGTTGGTCAGCTTTCTGGCTTGGAGTTTGTCAAGACTGAAGGGTAACGACGACCTGAAAATTGCGGCCAGGCGGAGAAACAACACAGAAACGGCCGAGGCTTTCTTAGAAACTCCAACTCCTAATGACGATTTTGAAAACTCGGAAGAAATCATAATGAAGCTGATGCCAGGATAAGGAACATTCCAAGTTCTTTCTTAAGCGCCGCATGGACCTCGACCTTGTTAGCAAGATGGGAGGGAAGCAGAGAGGAACGAGGCCAAAGCACGGAATTTGCACTGATGATTAAAAAATAAACCATAATGCCAACAGCTAGTAACTTCGGGAAGTCTGAGATTAAAAATGAAAACTTAGCGCTCAACCATCTCTCAAAATCGCAAAAACGTTCACTTCCAATATGACACCTCGACCTGTGTCCAAATATCCGTGGGGTCGGTAAACAGAGAGACGCGTTTTTCTCGATCCGAGACGTCCGAGGACTCGAGCAACCAGAGGAAGCGGCCCGAGCGGCGACACCGGGCGCCCGCGGGCCGTGCCCAGCGACCACCTCCGCAGGCCGCGCGGCCCACTCAGGACCGGTGCTCGTCGCCCGAGGCGCCGGGCACCGCGGCCGCGTCGTCGAGGCCCAGCAGCGTGCCCAGGTAAGACTGCTCGCCCGGGTCCAGCATCTGCTCGGGGCGCACCGGGTGGACGATGTTTGCGGGCTGCGGCGTCAGGGTGTATTTTTCCAGAAAAGCCAAGTCGGCCGCGCGCGGGTACTCGGCGGGCGCTGGCTGGGGCGACAGGATCTCGTGCGAAGGCGGCGGGAGGGTGGTGGTGTGCCGCACCGGGTCGCCCTGCGTGTCGGGCATCTGCACGGGCACCAGCGTGACGGGGACGCACACCTCGGCGGGCACGTCCTGCAGCATCGCCTTGGCTCCCGGCGGGTAGGCTTTGGGCCGCTCCGGGTACTGTTTCGTGTCCGCCGGGAAGAGCTTGTCGTCGGACGGGTACTCCAGCGGCAGGGCCACCAGCTTCTCCTCGGAGGCGCTCAGGGGCTCGTCGGGGGATTTGATGCCGTGCACGTGGTCGGTGTGGTACTTGAGCTTGTCCTTGCGCTTGAACGTGGCGTTGCAGTGCTGGCAGTTGAAAGGCCGCGCGTCCGAATGAATCACCAGGTGCTTCGTTAAGGTCTTCTTAATCCTGAACGACTGATTGCAGATCTGACACTTGTAGGGTTTCTCACCTGCACGAGGAAAACAGAAAACGCTCGCTGGGCAAGACCAGGGTTTTAAGGAGCAGAGTCTGAACACTCCCGGAACGTCGGGAAAGCAGTAACAGGACCACAGGCCGCCAGACGGCAGCCATCGGGCCAGAGAAGGGCCCCCAGGGAGAAAGGGATCCGGGCCGAATCCTGGCCACACAGCTCACCGGCCTCTGAGCGCCGTTTGTCACCTGTAACGGGGAGTGATGATGGTGCTGCCCTCAAGGAGCCGGTGACTGACCGAGCGGGACACGGAGCAAGGCTCACGCTGCCCCGGCACGTGGGCCTGACCACCTCGGCTGCCGTCACCGTGGCCTGCTGATTCCCGCTGCAGCCTCGCCTTACGTGCCCCACTAATTAGGGCTTCTTTACTTGGAGGGAGGCGTCATTTTGTTTGGGACAGCACCACTGTATCAGTGACACACTCTTTACCGCAAGTCTCTCTCCCGAAATGGCCCAAATCTGGTTATTTCTCATTTTGATACTTATAAAGCCAGTCAGCTCTCTCTTCTAGAAGAGCGGCTCGACAAAGTCCAGATTAAATTTGCAACAAAGCAGCCAAGAATGCACACATGATCTTCTTTCTTAAAAAAAGAAAGGAAAGCGCTCAAAATGAATTCGTCAAACAAGGACGACGACGACATAGAGAAAAGAGCCCGACGTGGTCTAAACTTCCAAATGTGGGAGCATCACCACGGGGGAGAAAAGGTGCAGAAAGTGGCGGTGTGGCAGGCAGCCGAGATGACTCGCTCTGTAAAAGGGACACTATGCACGGGAGCCTGGGTGAGCCAGACGACGGGTCCTATTTGAATTCCTCTTTTAAAAGGAAAAAAAGGTCTTCCCAGGAAAGAGGAAAATGAAAGCTAAAAGTTGAGTAAACTCCCCACGGAAAATATTTCCCCCAAAATGATATTCGAAAGCGCAGAAGCTCATGTAACAGACCAGAATGTTGCTCATCGTGACATCAACTTTCACATGACGAGTAAAAATCTTAATGGGGAAAAAACGAAACAATTTAACCACGAACAGTTTAAATGTCCATGTTTTACTCCTGAAAAATTACGCAAAAAATACGCATAAACTACTCATTACGCTTTACCTGAATGTGTCCGAAAATGCATTTCGAGACTTGACTTGCCTTTAAAAATCTTCTTACAAACATCACATTGGTGAAAGGTTGCTTTATACCTGAGAAAGCAAAAAGGTTTGCGTTTTTCAGTGAAGTTTTCCTAAATAACATACCACAAATCAAAAGACCGACGTCTCAGGAAAAGCACCCGTCAGACTGAAGTAGGCCCTTCCTTCATGGAAGAAGTGCCACGTTAGGATAAAAACGAACCACATTACAGACCTGAGGATGTGGCAGATGTCTCCTCAAAAACTAAATGAAGTGAGCTGTCACTTCTAAGGGGAAAAACTGACAGCATCGGTCATCGATGAGCTCTTAAGCTCACGTAAGGACTGTGGAAGGCTTGCACCTGCCCCTGGGACCTCGACCCCGTCTCCACAGGCCCTTCCGGATGGGCTGGTCCCGCCCTGTGCAATCCGCCACCATCCGCCAACCCTGCAGGGCCCCGCGAACCCTCACCTTCCGAATGGCCAACGAGTGACGCTTCGGTTTCGTGGGGAGGTGAAGCGCCCGTCCATGGGACAAGGCAGACCGAGACACTGGTCGTGACGGGAAGCGTCATTAACCTTGTCTCGGAGGCCACTTCCGCTGCCTTTCAGAGCCCACCACTGGTGTGATTTAGTGTCGCAGCAAAGAAGTACCCCCACGATTTACCTACATTTTCTTCGTTTGCTTCGACCGAAACAACGAAACAACGCGCGACAGCAGACGTGGCAATCGGCTGTTAAGCCATTAAAGAGATTTACAGAAACGCAACACAGTGCCGCTCTTGCAAAGGTGTTTTTGCTTGTTCTGCAGCTATTTTTCACGAAACTGCTCTTCGTGCTAGCACGTGACGAGCACATGATTCCAAACGAGGAAGTAAGTGCTTCCATTCTTTCGTTTTACTTTTTCTCATTTTAACTTTTAACGACATAACTTCAGCAACAATTTACTTTTCCCACTGCCAACGACATAAACCAAAGCCCCTAAGGTACTGAATAATCTTTAGGGGTCTAAAGGGTTGAGAAAAAGCTCCGGGATTCCTGGAGTGAGTGAGTGAGTGGGCAATTCTGTGCCCTGCAGGCCTACCCACGTCGAAGCTCTTACTCCCCGTCTACACGATGTCGCGTGTTCCAGCGTCCCCAGCGAGCAGCGCACACCGCAGCGCGAGCACCACGCACACGTGGATGCGGGGAGGGCCCCACTGGACGGAATCGCCCTGCTGGATCCCTTTAGGCCCGAGACCCTGTCCCCAGCCTGCAACCCAGACGGCGAGGCACGGCGTCCCCTGCGGCCGGGGCTGGCGCCGCGCAGTGACGATGGCGCGCTCGCTGAGCACTCACTTCTGCCACACTTTCTCCCCCAGGTGCACGCTTCTGTAGTGGACCGTGAGGTGATCCCTACGGCCGAAACACTTGCCGCATTCTTCACACTGATGAGCCTTTTCGCCTGGAAGACACAAACGTTTCGATGAGGCCGAGCGTTTCGGCCCCCGCCCACGCCGAAGCAAACGCTCCGACGAGAAGATGACGTGTGACATACGGCAGGAAGGACCGTAAACGGCTCTTAAAAATGGTGAGAGCGGAGGTGAGACCCTTGAAGAAAAGCACCCCTCAATCACCTAGATCGTGCTCACAGCAGTGATAACCATCACGTGTCCTGCTGGGCTCGCGGGGGCTCCAGGCTCTGCCTGAGCATCCCAGACGACACTATGCGAGACGCCCCCAGGGTTCACGAGTTATAAATCCAGCGCGAAGACCTGAACCTGACCAGGACCGTAAGGTGATCTTTTCTAGAGTTTCAAAATTCACTATTACACAATCACAGCCGTGTCTCTTCGAACACCTACGCTTTGCTAACTTCTTTCAAATCCAATCAAAATGACAAATATCATCTGGGCTCCTCCCTTTCGGGAGGTGCCAGGAGAAATTCTTGCGCGTATCCCCAATCATATGCAAAATGCAAAATTTGAGAATTAAAACAATAGCTAATTTTGAGAATTAAAACAATTTAAAAATATCGTTTGTAGTCATAAAGGGCAACCGGATGCTTAAAATTACAGTGAACGAACCGCGTCATGAACTTGGGTCCCTTTCAGATGCCTTTTTAACGAGGTTTTTAGAACCAGCATTACAAAGGGGTGCCCGCCCTGTGCCAAATTATCAAAATTCCAGCCAACGTAAATATGATGCAGTGTGTCCTTCTGGGATGATTCTTTTTTAAAGAATTCTGGAAACATTCTCACAACACACACCTTACCTGAATGTATCTTTTTGTGCTTCGTGAGGTGGTCGTGGCGGATGAACGTTTTCCCACATTCATCGCATTCGTATCTTTTATCGTCGTGATGGACTCGGAGGTGAAGTCTGTAGAGAAAGAACATTAAAGACTGAAAATGGTGACACAGGAGGAAAAATTTAACCACGAATAACGAAAACCGGGCGGTTTGCTCGACCAGCCTCATTCGTTCTGGGCGCCAGGGCTGCGACCCTCCGAGGCCTCCGGCGCTCACCGCCCATCCCCAGCTCCCCCTGGCCTCGTTGACAGAAGCATTTCACGTCCGCACACGCCACACCCACGGATGACACCGACCTTGGACCCTGAATCCTCCTCACTGAACCTACTAGGAGTCTGTGCTCAGGTCCACCTGACCAGTGGCGTCTCCAAAGTCAAAGGCAGGAGTGAACCCAGAGGGGATTATAACCAGGCAAACGGGTAAGTGCGTGAGGGACAAGCGTGCGACGATGGCAGCTGACACGGTGACTAATGAGGGGTGAATCCTTCGGGCTAACCGATGCTGCTTACACACTGGGAGCCGGGAATTTGGTAACTTTATAAGTAATCAACTTTCAGACAATCCCATTTTACTACTCTTCTTTATGCCAAACAATATGTGGCTCATTTTGTGTCACCCAGGACCGAATTATAAAAGGTTTAAATTATTAAAATTAATTTAACTTGAGCTATTTCTATGCCCTCAGCCCTCCTTCTGTGAAAACCTTTCAAGTTGCCCGAACAGGTGTTGATTCTACATCTAAACCGGTAACCCAGAAGACCACAGGCAAAGGGGAAACGTCCTGTTTAAACTTAAAAAGAGGTGAAAACCAAGGAAAGGGTAAAGAGCGAAGCCTGAAGATTGAAATTTTAAGAGCGTCGATAAAAAGTAAAATTGTACAGACGCATCACAGCATCACCCATTGTTCATTCAGGAAAACAACGTTTCAGAAACTGCAAATGTGGTCAGGGATTCGGGAATAATAATGATTAAATCAATTTCAAATCACGAACAGAAGACTTCCTAAAACTGAGAACCCCGGAGTTTTTGACTTTAGACGGAAAAGCACCTGGCAAACTTGGTGACGAGGAAACATTTACCATTTTATACCACAGAGTGAAGGCGACGTTAACGGTTACAGCGCGGGGGGAAAGTCTATAATTTATGCACAACTTTGCTTTTCGTAAGTGCCAAGATATGTCTTCATTCAACAAGTAAAGGGCTGACGAGGGGACAGAATTAAATTAACGTAATTTTGTTACTTAACAGAAGGCAAACGTGGCCTGACTTACCTGTACGAGCTTCCGTGACGGAAACTCTGCCCGCAGATGCTACAAAGATGAGGCTTCTCTCCGCTGTGGATTCTCAGGTGTTCTTTCAAAGTAGTTCTAATTTGAAAACACACACACTTAAACTAAAGATTTCTTAATGCCACTGTGCACGGTAAACACGGTTTCCCAGCGGGCCCGCGGCAGGGGTGCTCAAGCTAACGGCCACGGTGGCGCTCCCCCCGCCTCTCCGAGGACAGTCTCACTCACAGACATGCTCGCTTTGCCTTGTCCCTTCAAAAAATTAGATGAAATGAAAACTTCCTTGGGTACCTGTTTGCTCAAAGGTCTAACTCTCTAGTTCAAGCAACCTTCCAACAAGTACAAATAAAAAATGTCAACTGTCACCACCGCACCAGGTAAAAGTGGGGCGGATTTTGACGGGCGAGGACAGGGGTCGGGGACCCTGCAGTGCAGGCCGCTCTTGGCCAGCAGATGGCGCCGCCCTCCAAGGCCGCGGCCCGGCCCAGGTGAGGCTGCAGGTGCCCCCAACTCTCCCTGGAGCCCAGCCTGGTAAGTCAAAGGAAGGAAAGGCTGTTGTGGTTCTGGTTCTGATTTTACAGAAAGTCCTTAAGGGTAAGAAAGAGTTTGTGACACGTAAAATAACCCTTATAATTCATCCACCTGTGAGCACAAATTTTCGTATGAATACAGCACACCGGTCTTCCTCTCTGCACCACGTCCACGTGGCAGTTTGGGAACGGGGCGTTCGGCCTTTTTATTATAAACGTTGACACAGTGGAGTAGGACACGTTTAGGGAACAGTACGGAACACCTGCTCCCGGGTCGCGCTCCCTCCGCGTCGTCCTGCCACCAGCCAGTGCCTGTCACGACGCTGCTTGGCCCATGTTCTCGCGAGCCCGAGCAGCGAGCACGAACCTAACAACGCCGCCGCTTTTAGGTAACGGGCCCAGGGTCTGGACCAGAGTCTGGGGGTGGTGTCCCAGCCGTCAGCAGGTCGGTGACAAAGGTCGGGATCATCTACGTCGGAGCCGCTGCCGGGCCGGGGTGGACCAGGGACTGGAGTCCGGCCGAGACGTGAGCAAAGAGCAGGCTGCGCCACGGATTCTGCCTCCGAGCTTATCCCGTCCTGCCCAGTCCCCACGGCTGGGTCCAAAGAGGACGTTTCTATGACATCGGCCGGGTGCAGGGGGACAGCAGGGAGGTGGCCGGCATCACCCAGGGTCAGAGGCCGGGGCAGCGTCCGGGCATTTGGGTCGGGGGGACAGTGCAGAGCCGCCGCTCCGTGGGCCGCGAGCTCCAGTCGTGCAGGACGCGCAGGTCAGAGACGCGGCCGGCTCGTCCCTGTGATTAGCGCAGGGCAGCGTGCAGCTGCACGCTCGTCACGTTAAAACCAACACGTGTGGCGTGGGCCGTCTCCAGTTGACCACGGCAGCAGGGATCGGAGCGCTGACGACCCTCGACGTGTGCCAGGTCACAGCCGCGGGGACCGGCTCGCCGCCACGCACGCACGCTGCGCCTGCCATCGGGGGCTCCGCCACCCCGGGGCCGCGCACTCCCCGTGCCATCGTCCCGTGGCAGAATTCCTGTTTCGGTAGCTTTTCTCTTCCCCTTTCGGGCTGGTGTCTCGGTCCGGTGAGACACACTCTTCAGCGGCTTCGGGGGAGGGGTACACAGAAGGCTAATTCCTGACGCCGTGAAAACGTCTCTTATCCTCGGACTTGGCCGTGCGTTTGACTAGGAACAGAGCTCTAGGCTGGAAGTGACTTTCTATCAGCATTTTGAAGGGACAACGGCATCATCCCCCTGCGAGTGTTTGGAGGGAAGTCCCAGGAATTCTCATTTCTAACTCAGTGGATGTGACTTTTTCCCTGGAAAAGCACAGAAGCGTACAGAAGCTTCTGTTTGCCCCGTGTCCTAAAGCATCGCGGTGACATGCCTTGTCTGACGTGCTTATTGTCGCGTGCTGTCCCAGGCGTCCGACGGGTCCTGTCTGTCTGGGGACGCGCGTCCTTCAGTTTGGGGAAACCGTCTTGAATTATTCCGATGGCAATTTCCCCCCTTCCACTTCCTCTGTCCTTTCCTTCTGGGCCTCGTACCTCATCCTCTGATGCGCCGATCTGTTTTACGTGTCTGTCCTCTGCTCCGCTCTTAGGGAGAGTCCCTCATCTCTGCCCTCCCGCCCTGCCATGAAGGCCTCTGCTCGGTCCGTCAGCGCTGGGCGTCTGGGGGCTCTGGGTGACCACGTCATCATCGCCTCTTACGCGACACCCTGTTCTCGGTTCACGAAGTCTCCATCTTTGACTGCGGATCTTAATAACCATTTACTTCTTTTCCCTGCACAACCTGTTTCGGGTTTCGTTTTTGTTTTTTCTCTGTCTGGGTTGGACTCCATCTTCCGAGTAAAGGTTTCCCCCCCGTGTGTTGTCGCTCTTCAGTGTCTGTTCCTGACTGTTTGTGGCAGGCTGACAACACGCCTGGGCTTGATGGCGCGGTGGCCTGGGTGCGTACTTGGTAGGGAATACATCTGCCCTCGGGTTGCCTAGATGTTCAGGGAGCTGTTTTCTAATCTGCTACCCGGAGGATAAAGCCTACGAGCCAAGATGTCAGCAGGGACGAGGGCCGGGCTCGCTGCTTCCAGAGTTCAGGACGCGCTGGGTCCTGCAACACCACTGGCTGCTCCGGTCCAGGCAGAGGCCGGCAGCCACGGCCTGGTGGGCGTCAGAGGGAATGCCACGGTCCAACTCCCCAAGCCACTGTCCTGTGCGGCTCCTGTCCCCTGCCCTCCACCCTGGCTCCAGAGGGACAGCACGGGCAGCCCCGTACTCGTGGTGGACTGAACATGAACCAGGTTCTGCCACACCCGGGCTTGCTCTTCTCAGGCCTGCTAACTCGCTACCACGGCCCGTCGGCCCTCCAGCTCCCAAACCTGTGCTGTGCTTCTCGCCTTCCTCCTCGCCTTGTCCTTGTAGCTCACTGTCTCTAAAATAACGTGAATAATTTAACGTATTTTCAGTGGGATTTCAGAAAGACGCAAACGGTGTCAGGTACGCTCAGCGTCCACACCTGTCAACCCTGACCCCACACCCTCTGCTGGAGCGTTTTAAGTAATTTCTTCTCTTTCCATTTCAAGCTAAAACACGATTTCTACACGACGGTGCCGGGGTTTCTCTGGGTGTGTGGACAGCCCCTCACCTCTCCCGCACAGACTTCCCGCAGATGAAGCAGGTCCACTTCCTCTTCCCCCCGTGGGTGCACTCTATGTGGCGTTTCAGATTCCCGGTGTCGTTGAACTGGCGACCGCAGATATCACATGGAAAAGGACCTACCGAGGAGAGAAGAGCGTGCGCTTAGAGTTGAGGGTTAAGCTTAACAGGGAGTGTGAGGTCGCGAGGTGGTGGGTGACCCGGGGACCCTGCCCCGGGCTGTAGTCGGGGGCGGAGTCACGGCCTGAGACCCGCCGCGGAGGGGTGTGATGCTGTCACCAGGCGGACGCCCAGCTGGTGTCACAGACTTGCTTATTGTTGGGGGGAAAACCCCTGCTCATTGGGTGACCAGAAGTCTCAGAAACGCAGTGCTCTGTGCAGCAAAGGAGCCTCACAGAAGGGCAGACGCGGGGACAACTGGGTCTTGCCTGCACAGGAGGAGGCTGAACTCAGCGCGTCATGCGTGCCTGCCGACTCTCATTAGTGCCATTACTTTTAGTTTCCTCTCCCTTCCCAGGGTGTTTATTACGGGAAGGCAGACTTCCCGTCGTCTGTCTCCTTCGAGCTGAGCGTAGGGCCTGGCATCCAACATGATAAACGCGGAGAAACCAGTGAGTAAATAAACTGAGATGCTCAGTTCCCGTTCCGAAAGCGGACTGGACCCTCGCAGACAATGTGACAAGCGAAATCCCTGGGAGGGGGAAGGAAGGAGACGCTCTGGAAGGACACACGGGACGTCAGGGCCCTCGGTTTGGAAACGCGCTGTCCGAGGAAGCTGCACACTTGCACAAAGATGGCTCGGAATTCGAAAAAGTCAACCAGAACAGAGCATCTCAGTTTGTTTACTCACTGGTTTCTCCGCGTTTATCATGCTGGATGCCGGGCCCCCAGAAGCAGACACAGGCAGAAGCAGCCGCGAAGGCGGCTCGCTTACCCAGGTGGAACTTCTCCTGATGCTTTAAGCGTGCGAACCGCGACTTGAAGTGCTCTTCGCAGTAGGTGCACTTGAAAGGTTTGTCTTGCGAGTGCAAAATCATGTGCTCCTCCAGGTGAGGTCTTCGGGTGAACGACTTCTTGCAAATCTAAAAAGATGTACGGAAACCCGAAATTACAGGTTGAAACCCAGAGCTCAGGATGAGACAGGAGGCCCTAGACTCAAGCAGTGAGAAAGAAGGGGGCTGAACGAGGCTTCTGTTCCCGCCTCGGCCTCTGGGAGCCTCTCGGCCACGCCAGGAGGAAGCTCGGGGGGCCCCACGAAGGGACCAAAGTGAGACTCGGGGCCCCCAGCCAACCGTCCTTGCTGGGTGCCACGCTGCCGGCCGTGGCAGGAAGCCACATTAGCAGTGTCCCCAGACCATCGGACCAGGCCATCCACAGGCTGACCACACCTGAGCGATTCAACAGAGACCACGTGGAACGGGAGGATTACCCACAAAGCCCTGCCCCAAGCTGAGACCACAGACCCTCAATCGCTGATACAATAAAATGATCGTTTGAGGCCACAGGTCTTGAGGGGTTTGTTACGCAGCCACAGACAACCAGAAATGCAGGGGCAATTCTACTCTCTGGGGAAGAGTAATGTCACCGTCTCTCTATGACTATGGACCCCTGGCATGGTGATGACAATGAAAATAAAAACTAGGGTTTCTACTTCTCATCACCTAAAAATCGGCCCATACCGGCCTTCCTTTACAAAAATGTTAGAATACTATAGCATAAAAGACCTAAAAGCGAGCTGGGCTACGTGTATCCCACTGTAAAATCCAATTACTTCCCCAAAAGGCACCATCACATTTAGTTCCGTTTTCTACCACGAATTAAAAGTTCTTACATCGCATTTCCAACTTTCGCTCTTCGTCTTCTTAATGGAAACAAATTCTTGGGCATTTTCAGGATGAAATCTGCAAGAGAAAAATGAAAAGATTCTATCAGTTAACATTCCAGATCATGTGTTGGCAGTGACTACGCGAAGCAGGCACCGGTTCCTTACGGAGACACACACGTGTGAGCACTTAGACGATACACATGGCGACATCGTGTTCACGAATGGATGTGTGGGCCAAAATTTATGCAGAAACAGCCAGAGAAAAGTCTAAACGTGTTTTAGATCCATTTACGGACCCAGCTACTCACAGATAATCTTCAAGCGATTCACCAATTTTCTCTCGTCCAGATTTCAGTAAATTTAATTGCTTAGATTTAAATACGTAAACTGTACTAATTTTTCCTTTCACGAATTTTTATTTTATAAACAAAAGACAAACTTGAGCTTGAGCACTAAGTTTCCTAGGGTTCTAAAACCACAGTTTTTGAAAAGATACTTGCCAAAAACCAACACCCCAAAAAACAGAACCAAAGGCTGCCTGCCCCATCCTGCACCCCGCACCCTACACCCTACACCCTATAGATGAAGGACGCTGTCCCAACATCAAGGACTCCACGGCGATAGGCGATAGCACTGATAAAAAACGTGAACGAACCACGTTTCCGGCTGCGCTTAATGAATTAGAGACTGCAGGATGCTGCGCGATGACAGCGCTGGAGGCGCGTGACCTCGCCTCGGGGGTTTCTGGCCGGCCACACGCTTCTGCCGGAAGGCGCAGCGAGGCACATCGCGGGAGCGAGGTGACACTTGCCTCTTAACGTGCTTGGCTAACGTCTTCTTGCTGGCGTGGAGCTTATCACAGCGAGGGCACCTGTGCTCCTTCTTAGGGACCTCTGTGTCAGCGCTGTGCTTCTTCCTGTGGACAGTCAGGTTAGACTTTGTGGAATAGCGCTGGTGACAGACATCACACTCAAAGGGCTTCTCACCTGTGTGCACACGCGTGTGGCTCTCATACTTCCCTACAAAAGCAGAGAAATGAACATTAAATCCAGGCCATTTGCCACGCAGTGGTTGAAATGACAGTGGAGTAGGAGCTTGTGACTAACAGCCCATACACGCACACGCACCCACACGCGCGCCTAGACGAGTTGACCTGAAAGTGTAACCGTGCTAAGCCTCCGAGACTTACCGCTTGACATACACCTGTCCTCAAAAGCGTGGGCCGCCACCTCCCTACCGTGTTCGAGGGATGCGGCCCAACCCGGGACTCTACTGGGGGCCAAGAGCGCTAGCGTGTCCCCGGGTGGACGGCGCAAATGACGAGTAGGTTTGATACAACACGTGAGGCTACGTCGCGGGTTAGCCCGGAGTCCTGCAAACCACAGGTGGCGAGTGTGCGGAAAGTCAGCCCTCTGGGCCGCGACTGACGCGCGACAGCGCGGGGCAGAAAACGTCAGCGGGCTCCCGCACTAGCCTCGTGGAACTGTGGCTTCAGTGTCCGCGCGAACACGTATTTTAATGTGTGTATTTGTCAGGCAGACTTGCGGTCAAACAAAATCAAATCGCGAGCACGTCGTGTGACCGTTAAACACTAACTTGCAAGGGAGTTTTGGAAGTGGGGGGGGACTGTATGTGTTTACCATGGAGTCTCAACCCCCGATGCGTAAATCTCTCGATTTTTACATCCACGTGAACAGGACAGCAACTTAATAAAAATCTTAAAGTTCCAGAAAATTTTTTACCAGACCTTTTATTTCCTCTGAAATGACTCTGCTGGCAAGATATCAAATGAACAATCAGTAGCACCTTCCCTTTATTTAAAGAAGTTCTTCTTGCTTGCAGGTAAAAGTTAAGCTACGTGTAGTTGAAGAGTAAGACTATCGAAATGGCAGCTGAATTAAAAATCGAAACCACTGTTAAACTTCCCTTTTCCCACAGACAGGTGGACTTAACAAGACTTAACCAATAGCCAAGATTAAAAAATAATAATAATAGTAATTTAAAATAAAATAATAGTAATTAAAATAAATTCAGCAAAGTCCGATCAGAACACAGCAATTGGAATAATTCATTATAACATTAAGGATCTCTAAAGTAAAACAGCTTCTTGGGTGTTATTAGTTCAAGGTGACGCTCAGAGGCATTACAGGGTCTGAAGCCCCATGGAGTTGAGTTTCTGAACAATGGCAGACACACAGCTTCCGAGGGAACGGGGGGACCTAAGAATCAGATCCATGCCCAGGAGCGAGCAGGGAAAAACGTTTACTCTCCGAAGAATTCCCAAGTTCAGATCGACTGGTAGGGGGGTGTCTGTGATGGGTGGTGGGGGGGTGCTCTTCCGCATAAACACACTCAACAGCTACATCGCTTTCTTCTTTTTTTATGGGGTAGGAGGAATTCGATAACGATGCAGAAATCAAAAGGTTCACTATGCACTCGATCAGAAAAATCAGCATCCCGTCAGAGACTCCTCAACTACGCCCGATCACTCTTAATCAACAACAGAAAGCACGTAACAGTAAGAAATTTCATCCACAGAATTTTTCTGAACTAAATCCCAATACGAATTGTGTCCCAAATCAGCAGACACACACTAAAGATATTTTCACGTGAAAAACTTGACCTTGCACTCAGGAATTAATTATTCCCCACACGAGTCAAGCGAAATTATCATCAGCGAATTTTGTATGCGGATCTTATAGAAACATCCCAAATTAGCTCATTACACATCTGATATCGCTAAATCTTAATTCAGACCTTGGATTTATTCATATGGTGATCCCCAAAGTATACGTAACACATTTAAGCTTAAAGCAGAAAACTGGGCCCCTGCTGTAACCCCCGTGTTGAAAACCAAGTGGTCTTCAGGGTGGTCTCATGAGCCACAACTTTTTAAAAAGCTACAAACCACGTTCTACTTCTAGGAGAGCTTATAAATTGATCCAAGGAAAGATTCTACTTCCCAGTAAGAACCGTATAAAAAATAAGTGAATCAGATCTCACCCCATCCGTCATTTTCTCCCCATTTTTGCCTTTTCGCCACTAGGTTTTGGTGCAGGGGAGAAGTTCAGGGGACGCTTGTGTGCTTGAGAACAGGCTGGGAAGGACGGCTGGTGGCCCAAGGAAAACAGAACTGGGCAGGGAGCCTCCCTCCAAGCAACCATGAAGTACATCGGAACAGAGGGAAGGGCCACAGCCACGGAACCACAGTGGGACTGCACACGGCGGAGCTAGCGGTTCCGGCCGGCCCTCGGAGCTTGCCCATTCTCTCAGAAGCCCACCCCCGGACAGAGAAGCTGGACGCTGCCAGGGAAGCCCACCGGGCTTCCTACAAGTCCAAAGTCAAGCCAGGTGCATTGGTTCAACTAAACGAGCGCTTACTGAAGACTGAGTATTTGGCATTTCCTGGGGGACCGCAGAGGATGCTCACCCAAAGACAGACCCCGAACCTGATGGCCCACAATCTAACGAGGCAGATAAATGACCAAAACCCCGAGGTGGACATTTTCGGTCTTATGGCAGGCACGTGGGTGACATGAGAAGGCCTTTGGACTGGGGTTTTACTCTCGAAGAAGTCTGCCAGAAAGGATAAAGGAGGACACTGAGGAAACACGTCTTCTCCCACGTGTTTTCACTCTGCGCGGCACCGCCCACCTGCTCCTCGTTCAGGGCAGCTGACTCTCCCACGCACCCTCGCCCACAGGCCCACCCATTTTCGTTGCGCCTCCTTGCCCCCTTGAAATCGCCCACTCATGGCAATTTCAGAACCCAACAGACACCCCGACGTCTCGGCACCTGCTGGTCTTTCCGCCTTGGAAATCCCTCCCTATCGTTCAGGTCCTGCTCCTGATTCAGCCCGTCCTCCGTACTCATCCTGGTGAGATCATCTTCAAGGCAACGTAACTGTCTGTTTGTGTACTCGGTACAGTCTACGATTCTCGAGGACAGGGAGAGAACGTCACTTCCTATTCGTGTAGCAGTGTTTGGCCTATCGGAGACACTCAACTACACGAGGCTGAAGAGGAAGAGCCAGCACTCCTCGGACACCCGAATTTCACAGATCTTAAGTGACTCACAGGACTATCCCACTCAATCCTCATCGTAACCCGTGGGAGAAGGTCTATCAGCATCGCATTCGCGTCATCCCACTCTACCTATGGGGGGAAATAAGTGCAAATGGCTCGTTGACTTGCCCAAGATCTGGGTTCAAAAGAGCAGGCAGTCAGAGCCCACGCCTCCTGCTTTCTTAGCCAGTGTGATGAAATCTCAACCGCCATCTGTAGGTACTGGGGACAGGTGTGCAGCCTCATAAGGCTCAGCAAGAGGAGGCTGAAAACAAGAGGGTATAAAGTAAAACATCCAGAAAAGCGGCTGGAAACAAACCCACAGTGGACCTACTTATTCCCACGCTATCCGGGCTGTCCTTGGTTTAAAAAGTTGCAAAACACCTTCCTCAGTATATCGGGACTTTAGTTTTGAGCAATATTTCCCAAATTGTGTGCAAAGAACTCTAGTTTCTTGGGACATTAAAAGAAATATCCCAAAAGCGTCCTGTGACAGAATTATTTGAGGGAATGGCAGGCTAAGAAGAATTAACAAGTTTCTTTGCTAGAGAATTTGACAGTTACTAGGATTGTGAATCATAGTATACGGCTTTCCCAATCTTACCTGAACACAGAACCCCTCTCCCATAAAGCATCTCGCTGGCCTCACGTTCAACTGACCCCTTGCTCACTCGTCTCAAGTCAAATTAGGTCACATTAAGGCAAACACAGGAAGCACATGCTAAGGATACCAAGTCTGAGAAGCAGGATCTATTGGAAAAATAACATTCTCAGGCATCTCAATCAAAAAATGCCGTCCCTTTACCCCTCAGAGGGCTCGCTGACAGCTCTGCACCCAGCCTGCGTCTGAGAGGTTCGCCTGTACTCGATGCTGTCCCAACTGACGGAGATGCTCAGGAAAAGTTGTCTTATTCACCTTTGTGCAGAGCCTCCCAGCAAACAGAGTAGTAAATTATTAACCTGGATTGTCAAAGTCTTCCGATTTGGAGTGAAAAATATCCAGAGGCACGACAAAAGCAAACGGAGGTTACCACTGTCACGCTATCACGTGTACGATCTCACTTTTGAGAGCAAATGATTTCCACCCACACCACCAACACAAGTGACTCGACACTGCAATACACAGGAGGAGTCCACGGCCACGCCACCCTGAACAAGCCCGATCCCTTCTGATCTCAGAAGCTAAGCAGGGTCGGGCCTGGTTGGTACTTGGATGGGAGACCGCCTAGGAAGACCAGTGAATATTTGTAGGCGTGAAAAACAGAAAATAAGGGATTGTGAGCTGACAAGGTCCTAGCAATCTGTGAGGTCAACCAAGGGTTGCCTCACCTAAAAATAAAAATAAAATAAAATACACTGAGGATACATCAAACTGGGTAGTTTTCCAAGGTCAAACTGCACTATGGGCTCCTTTATCATCACGTGTGGCAGGATACATATTTCACAATTTCATAACTTTGCTTTGTACAGAAAGAGCTTAGTCGTTGCCATTTAAAAGTTCACGTTAGAACCGTTCACATGGAAGACAACTGCAAAGGTCATCTTGCTAGCAAAGCTTAGATCTCTTGAAATCGAATATTCGCTGACATGTTTTTAACTTGAAAGATCACATACTTTTCTAATAAGAGAAGCTGATTTACTCAGTGTTGTAACAGGCAGAGAACACCGCCGCGAGTCTCCACCTAGGAGGTTAAATTAGTTTCATCCTCAACTACACTGTAGCGTCATCTGGAACCTTTCGATGGCAATTGGAAACATCGCAACGGTAAACAGTACCAGACACTAGGAAAGTAATTATTTCCAACTCGCATCCCCACGGTCAAGGGCAAAGAGGATACAAACTATCAACTGAAGCTAGTAGGACCCGATTCAGTTTCGAGCCCCTGAAACAGCACTTACTTACCCGTTAGACCAAACTAGCGTGTAAATCGAAGTGTCCATCCCCAATTATCAATGCTCCGGAGTTTTCCGCAGCGAATACGCAAACCAATGATCTGTCACCCAAGAGGAGAGCTAATACTCGCATTCGCTCCTGAGCCTCCACCGGTTTACACGGACGGGACGACACACCGACCAGGTCCGCCCGGGTTGAGCATCCTTTACGCATTCGCGCCCGAGCTCCCCGCCGAGCGCCCGCCCGGGCCGCGCCTGCGGGCCGGGCCCCCGAGGCCTCTCACCTCTGCGGTCGAAGGTCTTGTCGCACCTGGGGCACTGCAGGAGCTTCCTGCGGCTGCCCTGCAGGACCACGGGCGCCAGGTCGCCCGCGGCGCGCGCCTCCCGGTCGCTCTGCTCCGCGGCGTCCGAGGACGACGACTCGTCGGGCCCGTCGTCCTCGGCGGGGCCCTCGCTGCCCGCGTCCCCAGAGTCGTCGCGGCCGCCCGGCTTGTCCCCGTCCGAGTCCTCGGGGCTGGAGCTGTCCGAGCCGCCGCCGCCCGCGGGGTCCTCGTCGCTGGAGTCGCCGGGCCGCCCGCGCTCCCGCATGCTCAGCCCATGCTCGTCGCCCCGCAGCCGCGCGCGGTGCGCCTTGGCGTAGCAGAAGCGGCGGCCGCACACGCCGCAGCGCAGCGGCAGGGCCGCGGCGGGCGCCTCGGCGGGCGGCGGCGCGGGCCCGGCGCCCTGGCCGCCGCCCAGCGCCTCGACGGCGTCGATGATGTCCAGGAAGCGCGCGGCCTCGAGCAGCGGCGGCACCTCGCAGCGCGGCACGGCCAGCTCGGCCGTGTACAGGAACTCGAGCAGGCGGCGGAAGGCGGCGTGCGGCACGTGCTCCAGCGTGAGCACCGCGGCGCCCGGGTCGCGGCTCAGGCGCGCGCGCAGGTAGCGGCTGCCCACGGCCACCACCACCTTGTGCGCGCTGAACTCGCGGCCCTCCACCACGATGAGCAGGTCGCAGAAGGACGGCCGCCGCTGCCGGTCGTCGTTCAGGCCCTGCAGCAGGCGCCGCGGGTAGCGCGCCGAGGCCGCGGCGTCGCTGGGGCCAGCGGCGGCCACGCGCCGGGCGGCGCTGCTGGGCCTCCGCGCTGGGGCGGCGAAGGCGAAGGCGGCGGCGCGCGGCGGCGGCCCAGGCGGAGCTTGTCGTCGAGGTGCGCGGCGAGCCCGCGCCTCCTCTTCATGGCAGGGCGCCGCGTCGGGGGCGCGCGGCCGCTGCATGCGGGGCGCCGCCGCCGGGGTCAAGGGCGGCGCGCGGGGCTCGCGGGCCGGGGAAGGCGGGGGGCCGCGCCCCAGGCGCGCATGGTCTGCGAGGAGAGCGGAGAGCGCGTGAGAGAGACGGCCGCGGGGCACCGAGTGGAGGGCCCGCGACGCCCGGGGCGGGTCGGGGCGCCCACGCGGCGGGGGAGGGGGTGTCGGGGCGCGGGACGGGGAGTGGGTGGGCGGGGGTCCCAGCGTGGGACCGTGGGTGGGTGGGTGTCAGGACGGGGGAAGGTGAGTGGGTGGGTGGGGGTCCGGGCCGGGGGACCGTGGGTGGGTGTCGGGGCGCGGGATGGGGAGGTGGGTGGGCGGGTGTCCCGGCGTGGGACGGTGGGTGGGTGGGTGTCAGGACGGGGGACGACGGGCGCCGGGGTGGGCACGGACGACCCACAAAAGGGGTGGCGCCCAGGAGGGCCGGGGCGCAGCTTTGGGGCGGGACGCGCGGACGGACGTCCCCGCGGCCCCCGACGGGGCAGGCGGCGGCTTTTCGGGGCGCTGCGTCGGGGACAATAAGGCCCCGGCGGCCGCGGGCTCCCGTCGCCCCGTCCCCGGGGTCCCCGGGGCGGGCACCGCGCATGGCTTCGGGGTCAGAGCGCGTCCCTCGGCCAATGCCTCCCCCCCCCGCGGGGACAGCCCCGGGGAAGCCCCGGGCGGGCCCGGCCCCGGCGGGGATCGCCCGCCGCCGGCCCCCCCCCACCCCGCGCCCCGGACGGCCG
Organism: Cynopterus sphinx; assembly: GCA_030015415.1. Taxonomy (NCBI): domain Eukaryota; kingdom Metazoa; phylum Chordata; class Mammalia; order Chiroptera; family Pteropodidae; genus Cynopterus; species Cynopterus sphinx. The sequence goes on from CM057394.1 coordinate 19,970,116, forward strand.
CCCCGGTGGCGCCCCCACCCCCTTACCGGGCACGCGGGGCTCCCCGCGGGCTCCTCTCCGGGTGCGCGGGCTCCCGTGCCCACCCACTTCCGGGTTCGGCCCCCCGCGTCCGCGCGGTCCCCTCCCCGGTCCGCCGCCGCCCAGCACGTCCAGCGCGCGCGCCGCCGCCGCCGCCCGGACGCCCCGGGGCCCGGCGCGCCGCCAGTGCGCATGCGCGCGCGCCCCTCCGCGCGGCCCTCCGCGCATGCGCCGCGCGGGGCGGGGCCGGGGGCGGGGCCTCGCGGCGCCCGGAATCCGGGCTCCGGGTTTTCGCGGTGCCTGGGGGCGGGGAGCTGGCGGGGGCCCTGGGGTGGGGAGGAACCTGCTGCGACCGGACGCGCCCGAACCGCGCCGGGCCCGGCTGGGGCCGGGAGCAGGTGGACGCGCAGGGGCGGGGCCGGGCGGGGCGCGCAGGGCCCAAGGGCGCCCTGAGCCCGTCCCCTAAGCGCGCGTCCGCGGCCACCCCGCGGGTCCCCAGACGCCGCCCGGACCCGAGGCCGGCGCCGTCCCGTTCTGTCCCCGATGGAAAGTGGCTCGCGCGGCGGCTCCCCAAGCGGTCCCCGAAGTTCCCGCTGTGCCCAGACCACACGGGCAGGTGGACGGATGGGGTCCGGCTGGGGGGGCCCGAGAGGACCCCGAGCGACCCTGAGATCCACAGCGACAGCTTCTGGGGGGCCGAGGCCCGAGGCTTTGCGTTTCTGACGCAGACCCAGGCGGGGCCGGCGGTGCTGGGCCGAGGACTTGGCAGTTCTAAGAGGCTCCGATGCGGAAGGTCACCCACCCGTGGGGCGGGTTGCGAAGGGGTACAGGGAAGGTGCGCTCACTGTCCAGATGGCACCGAAACCGACCCGAAACCGACCCAATTACACCCCTCAAAGGCATTCAGAGCAGGGCAGGGCGATCTGGAGTCATCCGAAGTAAAAAAAAAAAAGGAGTCTCACAAAACAGAGACATAGAATGAAACTGCAGAAACAAAGCCCAGAGATGCACATTCGCAGGTGAATTTTCTACATAAAAACATTCCAATTTCAAGTCTTTGAAATAAGGACTTTGTCCAGTCAATGAGAATCCATAAAGAGGTGAGCATCAGAAAGAAAGTTGTGTATAAACTTCTCGGCGGATCAAGATACATTCCAAATGGATCGAGATTGTCCATGTAAAAAGCTGAAACCATAAAAGCACGATCACGAAACACTCCTAAGGAACAGTAGAAACAGTCTCTCTGGCACCGGGATTCAAAAATCAGAAACAGGACATCGTTAATTTCACCAGATAAACTGAGAAACCTGCAGGGAGGAGCTCCACTACCAGCAATGGGGTATTAAGCTATTCTTTTTTGAACACCTGGGACAAATGTGTTTTAACAAAGGCTTCTGTTTGGGGTGCGTGGGATGGCCACCAAGGCTGTGTGTGAGGAATTGTGTGGCCTCGCTCCACAAGACAAGAAGCTCCAAGGATTCACCCCGACGTCTGGGGGGACCTTCTCCCGAACAGCAGTTACTGACGGGAGAGCAAGGCCTGAGAGGCTGACGAGGTGAGCAAATACTCGACAGACTCATGACGCAGGGAGATAAAACAAGGAAGGGCCCTAGTAAACATCCCGTGTTTCCAGCAGAGACGCTGAAAGGCCCAACCTGTGAGTAAGAAAGTACCAGAAGTCGGCCCGCCAGAAAATATGGTATGACCCATCAATACATAGTCAGGGATATCCTTTTAGAAATTATTTAACAAATGCACGTGCATGTGGCCAAATTTTATTTTTTAATTAAATTTTTTTTTTTTCCCAAAGCCCTTTCAAGCTCTTTTATTCTCCCACCATTTAATGTCCCATTTACACACTAGACTCTGAAACTCAGAGTGACTTTCTGGGGGCCCAGAGCGAATAGACATACACTGGGGCAGGTCAGAAGACGTAGTTACGTTAGGAAGCTTTTACGGAGAGGCACATTCGAATATATCAGACCTGCCGTGCAGAAGCACACCAAACTTTTGTGGATAAACATTATTTTTCCCACTGGAGGGAGCAATTCGTCAGTGTATGAAGATCCCCACAGCTCCTTTAATGAGGGTGCTTTATAAATAATGACAGAGAGATGATTATTTCGAAGACACTCACGTAGGAGGCGAGCAGATTTCATGAAACGACAGAACTCAAATCACACTAATAGGAATCCGGGCTTGATTCTACAACATGATTTAATGAGGGACGAGCTATTTATAAGCTGCACATATTTTACTCTTTTATTCTCCTTTTTGGATACTATGTATGACTCGCTTGGTTGTTAACACTACATCAATGTATCCTAATAATTCATAACGAAGAAAGATACCGTCCTAGCGACCATATTATAAAGTTTCTGCATTCGTTTTCTTTAGAAGTCCACGCATTTAAAATTCTCCATAAAATATAGATCACTTTTCTGTTATTAGCCTTTACTCACAGTAATGTGTGCTCTAAAATTAGGTGTCAATTTAAAAAGCATAAAACTAATATATACATCTAACCCAAAAAAGGGTTTTTATTATTATGTATCTCATACAGGATGAAGGCTTCGGATAATGTGTGCTTTAGATATAAATCTAATTATCATAACAACCAACACTGAACACCAACTAGGTGTCAGGCTGAGCTCTCTGTGCATTATTTCCATGGCTAACCACCTGATCCTCACAAACGTCAACAGATGGGGACCACTTTCCCCATTTCACAGGAGACGAGGATGTCAAGTGACCTGCCCAAATTCGTACCCTTTGTCCCAGGACTCACTTCAGGTGGCCTGACCCCACGGCCCGGGCTTAGCCCCGGCTTCATGACGGCCTTAAACCAGCCGCTGCTCCGCATAGAGCCATGCCTTGGGTCCTGTTACAGGCCCTTTCCATCATGGGCTCGAGTCGCAAAGATGCCCATCGACCTCGCGGGGTTTGCTTGGTCTGAGGAGATGGAACTCCCGCTGGCCTGACCGAGATAAATGATCTTGCAGCCGTGGCTGTTGCTTGCCTTCCCCATCAGTCTTTCCTCCTTCCCCGCCAGGAACAGAGCGCCAGTATCCTGCTGCACATTTTTCCCCCATGCAGTCTGAGATCCTTCTGGTCCTCACTATGAGGAGCGAATTTTTTTATTGAAACCTGGCATTTTGCGTGTTATGTTAAGAGACTCCGGGTCTTATTTCAAGCTCGTGTGGTGGCTGGCTCCTCTGCCCCTGCTTCTGCGTGGGAAAGGGTGGGTGCTTTGTCTGCTGTCAAGTGGGTGCAAGTCCCGATTCCTCGTGGAGTCTCTGTTGACACCCGAGCAGGAAAGGGATGTCGTCTCATTGCTTCCAGGTGGCCTCCACTGACCCCTGAGCGGCGACAAGCGTTCTAGCTTTCCCAGAGGGCTCCCATGACACCGCTCAGAGGGACTCATCACTGCTGAGTGTGACAGAAATCCAGCCTCCCCACGGGACCTCCATTGGCAATATGGGGAAGGGCCTAGTACCTCCTAGTGGGTGCCAGTCCAAGGTCCCTGCTCAGCCTTCTCCTATAGGTCCCAGTGGGAGAGTTGGTGTGACTCGTTACAGCCTGGTGGGTGAACATCCAGACTCCCCACCTGGCCTTTTCTGGAACACGTAGAGGTGGGGCCAGTTTTTGTTTGTTTTTTGTTTTTCTTGTTTTTTTTTGTTTGTTTGTTTTTTTCCTGTGGTGTTTGTTTGAAATTGAGTGGTTACCGTTTAAAAGTGTTTTATCTCGTTAGGTTCCTTTTCCCTAGTCCTTTGGCTAAAGAGAGCAGGCTTGTGCTGGAGGTTGTTTTTTTCCTTGCCTGCATCCACTGGTATTTCTGAATTTCTGAACTGCTGGCTCCTTCGGTTCTAAGGTAGGATGTATGAGTCCAAAGCAAAATGCCCCAAACACAAAGAGCTTATTATTGTGCCGTTTTTTGAGCCCTGAGCCGAGCAGCCAGTCCGCTTTCTCCTCTCTGTCACCCAGTCTCCTTACGTTTGCTTCACACGTAATGCCCAGGGTTTTTAATTGTCGTTAGCAGAAGGAACGAGGAAAACTATGTCTACTCCATTTTCCTGGACAAGGTCCCAAGCATATTTTCAGATTTTTAAGGGGTTGGAAAAGAGCAAAAGAAGAAGCAAATTTCATGAAACCTGAGACTTATATGGAATTTAAAATTCAGTGTCTAAAAATAAAGTTTCAATGATCTATGGCTGCTTTATTATTTTTTTTTTTCTTTTTCGAGACCATGGCTGAGGTAAAGAGACTGCATGGTTTGCAAACCCTGCAATATTTACTGTCTGATTTTCTTATCGAAATCTGCTGGATCATGGAAGGGAGTGGATCATTATCAACAGAGCTTTTCATGAATAGAGCTGAGCAGAGTGCGTCCTCGACCAAAACTGGAGGAAGGAAGGATGTGCACTGATATTTTATACAAAAAAAATAATATTTTTTTATTTCATCAATCCTAAGAAGTACTTTTTTGCACATCTTAACCCCTCTGGTGTGACTTGCAATCAGTAGCTTGCCACAGTTTAATAGGGGCAGTTCTCCTTTCTTAGCGATACGGAAGATGATGATGTGCCTTACCGCCGATGATGTCTTAGGTTTAATGAGACGTGTGATTGGCCTGGAGCCATCACAACTGGATCCCTGTGCAGTTCAGGGTAGATATGTCTTGGCGTTTAAGCCAGAAGCGACTCAGGTTGTACCGACTCATTTCGTAGACGCTGACCTCGGAGTCCCTCTTCTTTAATTCTTGTTAGTGCAAAGCCTTTTTCACTTGTAATTTTCCCCAATTAAACGACTTTCTGACAAAGTCTGGTATACATACTCTTACAAATATTTTCTCCTGTCAAAATGTTTCCCAAGAACCTTGACTTCTTCCGGAATTGTTTTCTTCTTGCGATTATACGTTCCTGCGTTTTGTAACTTCTGTTTGCAGGTCAGGATCCTACGACCGAGGCTGTCATTGTCATCACGTTGACCGATCCTAATCCTAAGAGTCAAAGACAACAGGCCCAAAAGTAAATGTGAAAGGCATGACGCGAGAGGGGGTGGCTGGAGAAACCCAGCGGTACTATTTCCCACTTATCTAAACTTTCAAGGGCACTTAGCAGTTAGCAGAAGATTGTAAGTACAGACAGATTTCATGATTAGAAGGTTCATTAGTAAGAAGGTACAGAATACTAATCACAAGACTTTCATTTGCACTGACAAGGTCTGACCCAGCCAGCCTTCATCAGTGACAGTGGAATTGCTCCCTCGTGGCAGCGACCACAGGCGAGGCAGAGAAAACATGCTCTGCACGGAGGAATTCATCAGAAGTAAGCAGAGCCGTATCACACACCATTGCTCTCAAGGACTCCCCAGAGAGCAGCCGGCTTCGAATCCGTGTGTTTGGTCTGCAGAATGCAGAAATGCTCAGGGGAAGTTCGCACGAGAAAGGAAAACAGTTTAAATCTTGCAACTGGGCGGGGGGGGGGGGGGACAGCCATCGCGTGAATCTGCACCTGAAATGATGGCATTGCCCACGAGTGGGTGCTTCCGGAGATGTTAAATCTGTCAGCACAGGAGTTTACTCAGCCACTGACTACGTAGTAATTGAGGAAAGTGTTGCAAACTCCCGTAAATGTTTTCATTCTTGAATACTGGGCCACCAAAAAGATGACTGCGTTAAGAGCAACTTCAAGCCTGGAAGAATGTCTTCACATGATAACTATGACTGTGTCTCTCCACGAAAGTCACAATTTTCAACAAAACATGCCCTCGTCGTGTCAAAGCATTTTATGAAGAACGATTAAGTTCCCAGAGCTCGGCTCGGGGCCTGGGAAGGGCAAAAGTGAGCTCTGCCCACGTCCCCATCTGCAAAGGGCTCGCTGCTAAGGTGATAAATTGAGCAAAAACAAGTACCTGGAAAGTATATAAAACAAAGTATAACTGAGTGGGAGGCACCCAGGCTCTGGAGTCGGACAGATCTGAATTTGAATCCTTTTGATTACGTAGCTGCCCTGGGCCTCAGTCCTCTGGTCTGCGAAACAGGACAATACTAACACCCAGGGGTGGGATGGGTGTCAGGTAAATGGTGATCGTTGTACCCAGCTCCCAACTGTGTGGTAAATATTCCAAATACAGAAAAACACCAAGAGAGAGGAGATCAACCTCATGAGCAAAAGCCCCCTGGGGTCGAGTGCCATCGACAGACAGGTTTGCAAGGGAGGCGATCTCACCTGTCCTCCTGGCTGTCCACCTGCCGGGCCTCACCTCCACATCAGTGTTTAACATGATTTCCATAAAATAGAGTCGTGGCCAGCCTTCACCGAGAAAGCGAAACACGGACGCCGTGTTGTTTTCCATTTTCTTATTCTCCTTGGAGAAATGGCGCAGCGCAGTGCTGGGAGCGCGGGCTCCTCTGAACACCAGATGTCCAGTGACAGGCCCGGCCCACAGCCTGGGAGCCCCAGCAGGCGCCTGATGTGTGCGTGATATAAGCAAGAGGGAAGCAAACACACTCTGGGGTGCTAGCGGCTTCAGTCGACCGAGTTTAGAAACGCACGCTGATGTCGAGGGTGACAGCTACACAGAGCCATCCGTGTTCTTTCCTTGGGAGTGTCACGGTGATTTACGACGTGGACAGGGATTTTTTTTTTGTTGTTTTTTCCTCATCATATTCTCTCTCCTCCTCGAATCCCAGGTGCTGTCACTGTCTCTACTCCCCGGCGCTGGCAATAACAGAGTGAGAAGGAGCAAAAGGGCCTCGTCCGTTTGAATTTCTGATCAGGGACAGAGACGCACGAGAGCCAGAACTGCTGCCTGACCTCTGCGAACCAGTTTTGACGAAGATATCGTCACACATCTTCACATGAAATGTAATAATTTCTAAGGGCAACTACGGGGATTGAAAGAAAGGGGTTCACACAAGCCAATACCTCGAGGAACCGCTGGGCCGCCTTATGTCACATCTCAGATTCCTACCGTCTGCATTCTCCCCGCATCCCTAGACAATATCTCGCAATTAAACTGGCACAGAACTTACCAACGCAAGCGTGTTAGCACACCCGACAGTCTCAGGCCGGGCCTTTTCCTCCCCGGGGCCAGCTTTTCTCACCCGCCCCCGCGTACGGCGGCTCACCCGCGGGGTTCTGCTGTTCCCGCCGCTCCAGCTCGCCAGGGAGTCTCCGTTAAGACCCTTCTCTTTGAGTTGATAGTGGGGGTTTGCTCCTTTTGCATCATTTCCCCTTATCGGGTGGCCGTGCCCTCGAGTCATTTGGAAGCGTAGAGTTGGGTGGCCTCAGCTTTAGCCCAGGTCCCCGCCGCCCCTCTGAGGACTTACGGCGACACGCGTGTCTCTGGTTCCCAGGCTTCTCGTCTGCCTTTTTCTCATCGTTGCTGTCTTAATGCTAGAGCTATCCTCCTAAATGAACATCTGATTAGGAATGGTTTCCTTCCTTCATTCCGAGAGTGAAACGGCCTTGATTTGGGGGTTTGTTGAGTCCTAGGAGCGGAGGCCTTCCTTCCGTGCTTGTGTTTCTGCAATGTCAGAATTTTGGCAGCCCCCTGGTCTGCCCAAGCCCCTCCACCTCTGGTCCCACACACGTATCCCTAAAATGCCCTCGCAGACCACTCTCCCCGTGCTCCTTGGTCGTACTCGTACTTACCTTTACAATTTAGCTTAAATATTACCTCTTTTGTAAAGGTTTCCCGAACGGCCCCAAATCTGACACGTTGTTTCGTGGTTGTAGCCTCTTAATTTTCCCGTATCCAGGATCAGCACAAACAATTCCCTCAAGCATTCTTTGGATATCATGTTTTCCCAATCGTTTACTATGTTCGATAACTTTTTTGCAAAACCCTAAGTTTATCAGTCTCTTTGAGACATTCCTAACTAAACGCACTTTGCCATCAGAGTCTATGCCTTCAGCTCTTTACCCCCCTCCAATCTATCGACTGGCTTTATATGTTGTCACTCCCTTGGTCTTGAGGTCCATGGTTGAGATTTTTTTATATGTTAAAGAACTTTTTAATAAATAGTTTTAGGCATATTTCAAAATTAAAAGGAAGATACAGAGATTTCTCATTCTCCCCCCCCCACACACACACACACAACACACACCTCCAACTCCTGCATAGCCTCCCGTCACCAGCATCACTTACCAGAATGGTCCATTGTCACCAAGAATAAATAAAGCTGCAGTGACACGTCATAATCCTCCAAAGTCCCTGTTTACCGTAGGGCTCACTCTTGGTCTCGTGCATCCTATGGGTTTGAACAAAAGTACAGTGACGTGTCCATCATTCTAATGACATACAGAGTACTTTTACTGCCCTGAGAATCCTCTGCGTTCTGCCTATTCATGTCTCCCCGGGGGCTTTTATGTGAGGACGGATGTGAGATGCGATTGGTCCAGGATGCAGACTTCCCGGAGTGGGGTTATTGCAAAAAGCATAAACGGATATGTAAGATTACATATGGAGAATAAATCTGAAGGTTTATCGGCGGGATAATGTTCTAGCAATCAACGGGGGGAGACGCCAGCCCCAGCAGTGACACTAACTCACTCTGACTCCGGGCAGACGGTGCAGTCGCTGCGCGTCTCGATCCTCCAACGGGAAAACGCAGGGATTAGAATAAAGGGTGAAAAGCGCCCCTGTCATCTGACTTCTTGTGCCCTAATTGTTCAATCGCCCACATTAAATCATTTCCATCACAGGGGAAGATCTTTAAAAATAATAACCACCGTAAACTCCGTACGAAAGGGATAATTGTAAGTGGATAGACTCCACCGTGGCGTGAAAATCCCCTGGGACCAGGGGAGAGATGGACGTTAATAGGAAATGTTAAGCCAGCCATCGAAATCTTGTTTCCCGTTCAGAATCAGGTGCAACAAATACAAAGATTTCGAAATGTATCAGGAATGGACAGAGCTGTCGGGCTTGCCCACGACCAGTTTTCACAGAGGATCAAGGCCACGCACCAGTAACTCCACTCAGAAAATAACGCATATTCCAATTTTAGCTCACAGACGTTTTCCTGAAGAAGAAGATGATCTTAAGGGCTCGAGCAATTAAATCTGAAAACAGAAAAAAAAAACACAAAAAAAAACACCGTTGTGTGGGTGAGAAATCTATGTAAAAAATAAGCCAACACGTTTGCATTCAACATTTACGGTAAAACAGAAATCCAGGACATCTCAGGGGACACAAATGTCGTGAACAGGGCACAAACAAGCTCTGAACGTATGGAAGAAAGCTGCCTCGACGTAACCCTCAGAACTCGTCTCATCAACAACAATCAGGAGGACAGGGTTCGTGCACGGAGAAGCCTACGCAGCCTGGGAATTGCGTTCCGAAGGTGACCATCGGCGCGGAGTTGGACGGGGCGTCCTAATAGCTGCTGGATCCTAGAGTCGTGAGCTGAGGCCGCATCAGAGTCGACCGAGGACACAAGCCGCGCGTAGGTCTTTCCGAGGAGGCACTGTTCGCAGGAGGAGGCGTGGGAAAGGCCTCAGAGAGGAGGACTCCAGTCCAGCAAGAAGCAGGTCTGCCCCAGGTTTGAGGAATCGCCCCGTCCTCCGGGGTGGGTGGGATGCTAAGAAGCACAAGGGCTTCTTCCATCTGAGTCTCTGTGTCTTCTCTGAAGGTGCTGTGAGGGGCAGAGGTGGCACCTGGGGACTCCCCAGTCCTTTCTGAGTTGGACAGGGCCCGGGAGCGGGACGGGCACAGACCCCCAGCGACCGTCGGAGCGCGTCCTCTGAATGGGACCATGGTGGCCAAGGAGACCGGCTGCCGTCTCGCCTTCTGCCTCGGCTTCCTACTCCTCACCTGCACGGAAGGTAAGCCGCCCCGTTTACTGAACTCGGGTGCTTTCCCTGGCTTCTAAGTTGTTCTCGCAGACGGTGGGTGGCGTTGCGTGTCCTGAGGAAGAGAGAGAAACTGGGCACGAGCGAGTGTCCTGTGATCAGGGGGAGCGAACGGTTTGCCGAGTCTGTGACCTCCCATCGGCATGTCCTCGTAGCGGCGGTTTCTGAGCCCTGCGAGTGGCCAGCGGGGGGGTGAGACGGCCGCCTCGGAAATGAGGTATTTTGCTGTCTTTATGCTCTTACGAGGTCGATTCGGCACTTTCTAACGGATGCACTGAAAGGAAGGCGATCGTAAGCTCGGCGCCTCGTGTCCCTGGCACTGTGCGCGCATCCGCACTTTCAGGGAACTCGCCCTCCGAATCGAGGGCGTCACCTCGCTTTTCCCCAAAGGGCGGTGGTTCAAAGCTCCTCTCTTGCCAGAGAGAAGCGGGCTCCCCCCTTCCACGGCGTGCGTGTGCTACCGCTTTACAAACGGAGGAATTGCATTCCACCCAGAGCCCCAAATAAAAAGAAAGGCAACGTTTCTGGGAGCGTCTTGTCAGACGTGAGGCGGCGGCTCGGCCCCGGCTCCAGTTCGTTCGCGCAGGAGGGGGCTCCTGAGCGCCCTGACGGGGCAGACAGGCAGAGTGCGTGCCTGTCAAGGGGCATGTGATCCGTGTCTGCTGAATCTGAATAGCAACAAGGCGCAGCCCAGAGCAGCTGCTGTGGAACAAGGCCGCTTGGCACGAGCGTCGTGTAATCTGGGTCACCTTCTGCGCCTGCACCGACAAAGGAGCTGCACGCACGATTAACCGCTGAGGCGGGCGGGCGGGTGGGAAGAGCAGTCGGTGCTAAGGCCTCTATCCCCGAAGGCGATCCCGGGGAAACCGAGTCAGACCTTCGGGGCAGGGGCAGGAGAATGAATCCCTGACGGCAGTGCACCCGTGTGGCAGGGCGTGGGGAAGAAGAGTTGAGCGAGACGCGCGGTTGAGCCGCGAGGGGCAGAGCAAGCGGGGAGGCACCTAGGATGCCAGGAGAAGTGAGTCGACGGGCCGTTGCGGAGCAGAGGACTTGCCATTTCGGTGCAACATCTACGAAATCCCTAGCAGGTGCCGCAGTCCACTTTTAGGGAGTGAGTGTGCGACGTGTGAGTGTGGGGCACGCGGGAAGCCAGAAGTGCTGAGGGGTACACAAACGCACACGTGGGGACAAAAGCATCATCGGCGACACTTAGCTGTGCCGTTCGCGCGGGGCCTCTGAGGCTGGAGTTGTGCTCGATGAGTAGAAGTAGCGCAAGCCGGCCCGCCGAGGCGGAGAAGCGTGAGCCTCGAGTTCCGTAGACTTGCTTTCCGCGCCCCCTCCCGCCATGTGTTCGTTCTAGACTTTTCTCAAGAATGTGTTTAATTAGAAATGACCTTCAGGTACAGTGAGTTGAGTCGTTCCGTTCGTTCGAGGGAAGTTGCTCTTACCTGAGTGATGGATGAGAGGCATTTTGTGTTTGTCGTAGGTCACTCCGGTACCTGAAAATGGCCAACGCTCTTTCGAGTGACCTGAAGGGTTCCTCTTCCAGTCAAACACCTAGAAAACGATGACAGTCGTGCCCTGCACTTGACATTCCTGAACCGAGATGCACGGCAGGTGTAACGCTTCTCCTGCCTTCGCCTATGTGCATCTCCAGCTCTGACTGGGCGACAGCCTTTTCCCACCCAATACATCACTGCTTCGGTTTTGATATAAGAAGGGATGCTAGAAACTTCTAAGGCCCTCCCTGGGGTGCCAGGGGTTTGACACATCACTGCCAACGTCATTGTTCTTGTCCTCTTTTCGGCCCAGGAGTTTTGTTTCCGAAAACTCTGATTCTGAACTATTCCAAAGTTCTTAAAAACCATAAAATCCCCCCCCCAAAAAAAACCCAAATCTGCTGCTTATTAACCGACAAGGCAATCTAATGGGATAAGTTGAAGTCTGAGGCAAGAAAGTACAGAATAATTCCCTGTGGTTTACTTTACGTAGACCGCTTTTCCACAAAACACTGCAGAAATTTAAAATTATAGGGGAAGAGAAGAATTAAGTCAGTGGATCTCAAAACACGAGTTTGAAACACCACGCCAGATTAAGACCTAATAACATTTTGTAAAAAAGCGTCATAAGAAATTACCTTATATATTTAATGCGATTTAAACTAGGGAAGACGACGCTAGGCAAAGACCCTGGGCAAATGAAATGTTCCGTGGGAGTTTTAAAAGTATGCAGAACGGCGGTTTTTTCATCTGGTTTTCATGACGTCGAGCCTGAGGAGCTGGAAATAAAGCTCTGGTCAGCAAGTGAAAATCTGGCTTGGTTGCCTCATGGTAATTCCTTTGCTCCGCACGGCACAAGCGCAACACCTCGGGGCTCCCCATCGCGTGCGGGGCGCCCTCATTCTCCCCTTGGCCTTCTTTCCCGGTGCATGTATTTACCTTTTTCCCCCTCCTTTGCTTCCAGCAGCGTAGGATCATTTAGAAGCAAAACCATCTCGGGGACAGGGAGACGAGGGGGACAGTGGCAAATGGATGAAACGCTCGCCTCCTGTCGTCCGGTCGTTGCTATGGCAATAATCGTGATGGGAGACTCTGAGCCGCGGTGGTTTCTATAACAACGGGACAGGGGGCTTCAGAAAGGGACCGAGGTAAACAGACCTTCCAGGGGTCTCTTAACCCCTTCTCCACCTCTTAGGGGACGGAGAGGAGTGGGCATGTTTGAGGGGAGCCTCAAGGATGTCGCTTTTCTGTGGCAAAGACCGAACATTCGATTGTTCTGTGAAGACCTGGCTTTGGCTGAGAAGGTTTTCGATGCCTTCGTTTCGGAACGTAATTGACAGCATCCTCATTCTGTTTATCATGAAATCAAAACGGCCTTAAAGCTTCTGCTTTCACTGTATCATCCCAGATGTGGCGATCGGTCAATACCCCTGGCTGGGATGTCAGCTCGTTCTCTCCCCCGTCACCCGAAGGCTCTCGCTCTCGTCATCACACCTGCTGGGGTCACCGGCGGGTGGTGGCCTTTCTGCTCTAACGGGTGGGCCTGACTACTTCTCCCTCGGGGCACTTTGAGTCAGGCCTGGTGCCCATTTGGCCTATAGTCGACGAGGCATTACACAAGAAAGTTTATGGAAATTGTTCTGAATTAGGTTTTAGCCTGGTAAAAAGTGGAAAAGAAGAAAACGAAGGCTCTTATTTCATACGTCGGCGTCCCTTAGAACCCCCTTATACCATGAAAATGTCTCCCGGAGTGCGATACCGAGGCAGACGGTGGTAGCTGGATGTAACTGTTCAAGAGAAAACAACTGCACGAACTGGAAATGAAATTTGGGGTCATGAGAACGTGTAGTGCTTGGTTCAGTTCAGTAATGAACGATTGACCATCTACCCTATGCAGGACGTCAAAGGCACATCCGTGATGAACACACAGGGGCTCTGTTTGACACACGAAGTCACATCAAGTGAGACCACTTCGTGTCCTGAAACAAAATATTAATTTCCCTGTCAAATGTTCTGCTTTGACGTTAACGACTCATTGGCTTTCATTCATCCTGCTCCTGTTCCCGCTTCCCCAAAATACTCTAAGTGCAAAGGCACAGCCCTGCCTTCCCCGAGAGAAATGGTCGTGGGCGGATCTGAGCCAAGGCGACGGCGTCTAGGGCACGACGTCTCGTGTCCCCGCGTGAAGTCCACGTCCACGCGTTTCCTGCCGGAGCGCGGTCCTTGTGCTTGTGTCGTCTTCTGCTTGCTTACGCCGCCGATCCCAATGTGGCCACCGAGGTGTCCCCCTGGTTTCCAGACCGCGCTGTGGCGTTTTCATTTCCCTGGCATTTCGTTCTCAGGAACGGAGCCTCGGCGGTCGCTGCGTCTGCGCTTGCCCCGGCCTCTGGGCCAGAGTTTGTCAAATGGGCCCCCGGGAGACCAAGAGCCCTTCTCTGTGACGATCACGGGGCTGTGCATGAGCCAAAGCCTGTCCGCACTCGGCGGGGCCTGGTCAAACACCACGTGCTAGGACACAGCGGGCAGGAAGCCAGGCCCCAGCTCTCCAGCATCTCCGCCAGGCCAAAGGCGCGGCGGCTCCGAACTTGCTGCACCCCGTGCCGTGGGCTTGGGGGGCGGAACAGAGAGAAAGCGAAGTGTATTCACGATGCCTTCCAAGTCATGCAGTAACCACAGTGACCTGGGTTTCCCCCCAGTCTGGTCCAGAGCTCACAGGCCCTGACAGAAACGCGTCCCTCTCCTTCTGTCCGAGTGCAGCGAGCCAGAAAGGGGGCAGAACAGATCTCCCGGGGGCAAGACCCATTAGTCGGGAGAGCAAACAGTTGGCACGTGTGTGTGCCAGTGCCCCGAGTGCGACTGAACCGAACGCACAGAACCCGTCTAGGGTCACCCTCAAGAGGGGTACGTGGCCGTCCCCGAACTTTGCTGAGAGTAAAGACAAGTCTCCATGCACGAGACGGAGGAGAATGCCGAAAGCCCATAGGAACGCGTGAAGCCGTGTCTTAGCGGTGTAGGCTCTGGGGCTCGTTCTTGCTCTTTCGGTGTACGGTGCGATAGGCTAAAATTTGGAGGGTGGTTTTTATTTATTTTACCAATCTTGTTTAATTTTTTTTTTTGTTAACCTTAATTAGATATAATATCCTCAACGTTTTGATAATTCTAGAAACTACGACTTTCAGGCCCCTTTCTAAAACACAGGTGTCAGGTAGCTCCATCCTTCTCTACGTGGTTTCATAACTGCTGCTGAAATGATGTCTGTCGATCGTCAGTCAATTGAAAAATTGGCTTTGTGGAGCAAGGACGAACTTTTATTCTTCTTTCCATTGAAAACAGTTTGAGCTTTCCCGTGGGGACTTCAGGTACAGGAGCTGGTCCCACGTAGATCCAGTCCATAAAGTGAAGGCGGTCGTCTAAAAGCCTGTCACTAGCAACCTACACACGGATTCTAAGAAGGTCACAGATCCAGGCCTGATGAGCTTTAAATGAACTTAATGTCAAGGGAACGTAATTAGAGCCTCGTTAAAATTTGCGGTGATTGACATTTAGTAAAAATGACCTTCACCGTGTGCATTATTTAGCCATGTTCTAAGGTTGACAAAGGGCGGGCGTCTTCTGCCAGGGCAGGGTGTGTGAGCGCAGCCAGGGACAGCAGGCCCTTGGTCCCACACCCTGACCCTAAGGACAGAGACCCGACCCAGCCCAGAGACGGGCGACGCCCACTGTCCCACCCACCCTTCCTTCCTCCTGACAGAAGGTAGATTTGATTCTTCGTATTAATGAAAACGAGGACCAGAGGCAGGGGTGGCTGGAGAGTTCTATGGGGGGAAGGAGGTAGCAAATTCTAGGGAAAACAGTAAGAATAGTTGGGGCAAGAGGGTATTTAAATGAAAACAAATCAAACCAGGGTCAATCTACGCGCACAGGCACATACCAGAGTCTATACCCGGGGTGGCCCTCAGGGCAAAGCTCATGGCTCTGACAGCCAATACCCGAGACACACTTCCTGGGGACCACACAGGCCTGTCAGATCCCCCAAACAGGTAGACCGTGTCGCCACTCTCACTTGGTGGGAGGTCTCCCTGAGCCGAAAGTTGAAAGGCGTCAGGCTGCCGGCGAGATGCTCAGGATCTGCTTGTGAAAAGCGAACCCCGGAGAACCGCGGCGGGTCTAATCCGCGTCCATCTCCGGTTGGTTCTGAGCCAGCGCGGCTGCTGGACGGAGAAAGTGCCTGCGGCAGGTGGAATTAGCCCATCAGCAGGCTCTCCGGGGGAGGACACCCTGGCGCTTGGGTTTCGTTTCTAAAACGAAACTCCTGCTTTTTTTTTGGTTGCTACTGTTATTGCTGAATTTTCAGATTTCTCGACTGACGCCTTTTGCATCAGAGAATTACCTGTGTGTGTCATGAACGAATGCATTAAAACCCCCAGGGACGCAGGAAGAAATGCTGTTTATGAAAAGCTCCGAGAAGCTGGAATGCTCTTCCCTGAACTCGCCTCGGAGCGTTTCATCGCTCTGAATAAATATCCTCCACCTTACGACTGAGCCCATTATCAACATGGCTGTTCTCCAAGGAGCTTGAATTCTTAGAAATTACACATACACACAATAAATACATGCAATGTCTGGGCATCATTATCTTTAAAACTGGTATATAATATAATATATATAATATATATATTATATACATAATATTATATATTATATATATTATATTATATATAATATTATATATATACATAAAATTATATATATTATATATATAATATTATATATAATATATATATTATATACACATACATACATAAAATATATATTATATATACATATAAGTATATACTATATATAATAAAATATATCATATATTTAAAATATACACTCATATCTTTAGCACTCCAATACCAAAATAGCAAATACAAAAAGCACTGCCTACAGTAACTGCATAAAATATTTTGGATTTTCCCCTGAAGAGAGATTTTCCATCTGCTGCCGCTGACCCGCGGGGCCCCTCGGAGCTGCCTCCGCAAAGGACAGGGGACTCGGGGCCCAGCAGCCGTGGCTCCTGTCCTGCCAACCTGAGCTGGGGCCCCTTTTGGATTTTGGTGCTGGGATGGCTTGTGGCGTTTTCCTCAGAGGCTTGGTGCTGCACTTAGACAAGAGCAAGTCTGAACCCTCTTACTCCAGGACTCCTTCCACTCCCCAGTAGATGGCAAACTTCACTGCGAGGAAACAATTCGGCCGCCCCTCAGAGCCGGTCTGGAAGGATCAACCCGGCTGGACACGCAGTCGAGTCTCCCACCCTGCGCCCAGGTCTCAGACGAAACCTACAATGTCATTCTCTGTGGCCTTCGCCCTGGGAACTCGATTGCAGCCACCACTGTAAATAGCCCGGAGGTCGTGCGCGCGTGTCCACTGCACGTCTAAGGGTTTCGCCGCGACGAGGAGGTCGTGCTGTTCACGAGCACACGCTTCGGACCAGCTGCGGAATGCGAGCCCGCACGACGGATTTCCCTAGCGTGGGTGCTGGGATAGGAGTCATCGTAACCCGCCCTGCCGCCTGCTCCCGTTTCCCCCGCTGGCCAGGGAGCGTGTCATTCTCAATGAGGCCGTCAGTGGCCGTTCCCTTACATGTCGGAAAAGCCTCATTTTCTTTCCGCAGGCGATTGTCTCTGCTTCTCTGGCGCGGTCAGGTGAGGCATCCGTGGATAACGTGCGGGTCCCAGGAGGGTGCGTGAGCATCTCACCTCTAGAAATGCCCATAAGCCAGGCAGCAACTGGTGCTAATGGCGTGGCTGGCAGCACGCGCCCCGGGGACCCAGCGAAGAGGCCTGCTTGGCGGGTGACCTCGTCCAGCCCCGGTGCTGCAAACGTGGCTCAGGCCGGGCACGTAAACACAGCGATGGGTGGTGTGGAAGCTCTTTGATTTTTTCCTCACCTGTTTATCTGCAAGCTTCATCGCGACTTCTGGTTTCCTTGCAGATTCCTCTGGCAACAAAAATGACACCAGGTGCCTCTCGAATCCTTGCCAGAACGATTCAGCGTGCCACGATTTCGCAAAAGACAACAACTGCCCCTGTTTAGACCGAGACTGTGGCAACGTGACAGATCCGTGCCTCCCCAACCCCTGTCAAGGGGACGCCACCTGTGTGAGCAGCCCAGGAGAAAGGAGCTTCCTGTGCCACTGCCCTCCCGGGTACGCTGGGGGGGCCTGTGAAGCCGCCGTCGCTTCCTGTGGCCCACGCTCCTGCCAGCATGGGGGCATTTGCCGGGAGGACCCTGTGCACCCCGTGTGCCTCTGCCCTGCTGGCTATGCCGGAAGGTTCTGTGAGCTGGATGAGGACGAGTGCGCTTCCGGCCCCTGCCACAACGGGGCCGTGTGCCTGGACGGGATGGGCGGCTACCGCTGCTTCTGCGTCCCGGGATATCAAGGCAGGCACTGTGACCTGGAAGTGGATGAGTGCGCTTCCGACCCCTGTAGGAACCAGGCGACGTGCCTCAACGAGATCGGAAGATACACCTGTCTCTGTCCCCGAGGCTATTCTGGTGAGTGAGATGACGGTCGCATCCCAGAGGATGTGGTTTGCTTTCTTTAATAGGACGGAAGTGGAGGGGACGTCGCGTGGCCCATCCAGTTGCTTAGGAAAGTCAATCACTGGTAAAACGGGGGGTCGGTCTGGAGTGAGTGGGCTCCCAGGGGCCTGGCTGCCCAGGCTGGGGACGTTCTGCTCCTTGTCTCAGCAGGTGCCCTTCGCCTTAGGTCAAGTGCACCCTCTCATGCCCAGAGCCTGACATTGCTGGGAAGGCGTGAGTCCGTGGGGTGGGGACCTGGTGGGGGGTTCTAGTGCCGAAGGGGGATCCACAGGAGGATGACAGCAAGGCAGGGGGAGCGTGGCACGCGACCTAAGTCACGAGTTCACTGAGACGGGAGCCATTTCGTGCTTCAGGCCTGGGAAACCAGCAAATGAAAGTCGCGGGCTTCGCAGACGCAGCACCCTGCAGACTCTCAAGGGGGTGACTCCAGATTCAACTTTATGTGTATTTTTCCCATCGGTTTAGTTAGGACGATTTTTGTGAGAGAATTCCAGAATTAAGAAGTTTCTGTTTCTTAGCACGCCGGCCGCAGAGGTGCTACCCACCCACCGCCGCTGCATTCAGTTCACACTGCTCCGTGTGGTTGTCAGGACCTGGTGCCCACGCGCACCCGTCACTACCAGTGCTGCCGCGTAGACTGGGCCGCCCAGGTCAGGTGCGCTTGGAAGGTCGATTCATTAGTCGTACGAGTTTACCGGGGGGAGGCGAATGACCACAAACACCCAAACGAGGCGTGAAGATCGTCGTTAGCTGTCCAGATGTTTCCGCCACGAGCCAAGGCTCCGGAAAGACGCAGACATCTGGGTAGCGGACTGAGCTCATCACTTTTCCTCCGGCAGTTTTGGCATCGCGCTCGCAGAGCCCGCGTCGTTTCCCTCTGTGTCTGTGTCTATTACTCACATTAAATGAGAGAAACCCCCCCCCCCCCACAGCACACAGCTACCTGAAGCGAAATCGTGCCCACCGACTTGAAACACGTTCTCAAACCAGGCCCCGGGGCCACTTGGAAGCC
Source organism: Cynopterus sphinx (assembly GCA_030015415.1). NCBI lineage: Eukaryota > Metazoa > Chordata > Mammalia > Chiroptera > Pteropodidae > Cynopterus > Cynopterus sphinx. Next base: position 19,989,093 of record CM057394.1, read on the forward strand.
GCGGTCGTGGGGCTACGACATGCGGACAGAGGGTTTACGCCGCGTTTCTCAGCCACGAGGAAGCGAGCTGGCCGCGTGCCAGACGAATGCGAATTTTATTTGAAGTAAGAAGTGAGCGTCAGCCAAGCTAACGCTCCCCGGGTTAAAATACGGTTTCCAGCAGCAGCTGGGGAGACTGAAACACCGAGTGACACGAGCCGGCGTCGCGCAGGCCAAGGCACGCACGGATCCGCGCACGGCCAGGCCTCGAGGAGGAGCCGTTGACCTGGGAGCAAGCACTCCTGCACCGCGTCCCGTTTCCACGGATGCAAGATTTCCGTTCCCAGTTCTTCTCCCAGAGCAGCCGCTCTTTTCACTCGGGTGTGGGTCGGGTCCAGCCGCAGGCGTGGAGGGCAGGTGCAGTGAGAGAACGCTCCTGGGTTTTCCACCCCGACGGGGTGCAGCGTCAGTCCCACTCGGGGCCACCTCGGGGCCATCTGAAAGTCCCTCCGTGTCGTTTTCGTACGTAGCGTGCTATTCTGGGTCACAGGCGCAGAGATAAAGATGGTTCGACGCAGACATCCCCCCTTGCGGCCTTTTGAAAACGACGAAAATTCGATGATTGCCTGCGAAACGTGTTTGGGGCAGATTCGGCGCGGCAGTGTGCCATCTCGGTGTGGCTCCTTTTATCAACCGTGAAGTTATTTTGTCCGTAAATGATCTTCATCTTCTGTTTTTTAGAGGAGAAAGAGAGATTTTTAAAAATTATCACATCACCTAGAAATGCAGGAGTTCGTAGCAGCAGCGTGCCGAAACGTTCCTGCCAGTCCCGGCGAGGGGGGGTTATTCTGGGCGACACGGTAGCTGCCGAGAGCGGTGGCAGGTAAAGCGCGGCCAGGGAGCTCAAATGTTCACGTTTTACTAAAAACTTCTTTCTGTGTCGGCTTCTGGAAAAGGTGTCAACTGCGAGCTGGCCGCTGACGGCTGCTGGTCCCAGCCCTGCCGGCACGGCGCGACCTGTCGGGGTGCTCCGGGGGCTCATTTCTGCGACTGTGCGCCTGGGTTCCTGGGAGAGCACTGCGAGCTGGACATCGACGAGTGCGCCAGCGGGCCCTGTCTCCACGGGGGCCTGTGCGTGGATGGAGGCAACAGGTGGGTTCTGGGCGATTCGCCCCCGTTGGGGTGATCCCCGTGGGGGGCACGCACGGGCCAGGATGAGGTATCGCCCTTGACTGTGGAGGCCCTGCCTCCTTCCCTTACTCTGGTCAGGTTGCTCCACAGTTTCGTGAAAAGGGGGGACATTCAGATTTGATTAAAAATAAAAAGTGCATCCTTCAGAGGTCATCTGTCCCAGAGTGAGGCGCTCCCCAGGCTCTCCCGGAGGGCCGCAGGGAAGGGCCGGCTTTGTCATTCCACGGAACGAGCCGGTGGTGGGTCAGGAGCATGCGAACGCAGAGCTCGAGGCTGATCTGGCTGTGCACGCGAGGCTGTTCGTGTGCCACGAGCGAGGAAGCCCAGCGGAGAGAAAGAAACCCGTTCGGGGCCCTCGCTAATGGGCTCCGTGTGAAAGGGTGCCACGGCGGCGCAAGTCCCTCTCCGCCGCCTTCACGGTGTCTCTTCTGTGTCCACAATTTCCCCGCGACACAGGGACCGCGACTTCCCGTGTACGGATGAGGAAACCGAAGTGCACAATCGCGGCTTCCGATGGGGAGTTCACAGGGAAACCTGCGCGGCCTTCAGGCCCACGGGCGCAGTGCCCCGGGGGGGCCTGAGACAACGCAGACGGAGGGACCGGTGAAGACACGGAACAGGGAGGTTTGACCTCGAAAGGACCGGGAGTCGAGCTGATCATTTCATTGTCCCCTGCAGGTACAGCTGCCTCTGCGCGGGGAGCGGGTTCACGGGGACGCGCTGCGAGACCTTGCTGCCTCCGTGTTGGTCAAAACCCTGTCACAACAACGGCACCTGCGAGGACAGCGCCGGCGACTACACGTGTCACTGCTGGCCTGGTGAGCGACGACCTAGCTTTTATTTATTTATTTATTTGTTGACTTTGCTGGGAGCAGAAGCAGATCGCCCTCAGCGGCTCGAAGCGGGGAGTTCCCGTTGTCTGCCGTTGGAACAAGCCCTCCTGGCCACGACTGCCTCGTTTAATTGCCTCCTTCCGTGCTCACCCTCACCTGCCGCTACGCTACGTGCTGCTTCAGGTAGGCTGGCAAGCTGCCCGGGCACCAGAACCTTCCGAAAGAAACAGACGGGGGGAAAAGCCAACGGAAGGACCGCTTTCGGCGTGGTCTGCACGGCGCAAAGGCACCAGAAGATGCTTCCTTTCCCTCCGAGACGTCTTCTTGGCCACCTAGAATCTGCTGAGACCCCAACAGTCACATCCTAGGAGCTGGTGCTAGAAGGCAGTGGAGTTCGCAGGATTACAACGGAGTAGAATATTCCAGAAAGACGAGTCTCCTCCTGAGCGTTTGTAACACAAGCCAACAAGGGTACAAGCCAAACACGCACAGACCAGAACCAAGAAGGATGCGCCAAGGGTGGGGAGACTGGAGCGAAGGGGGGCGCTGCCGAGTCCGCAGGAAACCGTCGCTCCTCAGTCCCCACCCGGGCTGCCTGTCACTGTTGGGGTCACTTTTGGCAAACGGCCTGCTTGACCGATTTTTAACCTGATTCCCCCTAGGGTTCCACTGACAGAAAGCGCATGGCATCTCCCTTCTTGGTCCATGGGGGTGGGGGGCGACAGACTTACGGTTCTGTAGAACCCGGCGTCACCTGCTTGCCGACCGGCTCGTCCCCCTCCTGGTTCCTTTTGTCGGGAGGAAACGTGGAGATGGGGATCGGCCCGGGCAGCAGTGGCTTCCCTCTGAGAGACGTCTCCTTGCCTAAGGGGTACGGAACGGGCTTTGGTTAACACGTTTTGTAGGTGAAAGCACCAAACGGACACGAAAGCAGAAAAGGGAGCTTGGAAGTGTGTCTTTGGCGCAGAATTCCACGTCCTGTGTCACCCCTGTGGCGCAGGGCGTGTTTGTCAGCCTTCGGCCCCGACGCTCGTCATCTTCGGACCACAGGGTGGTCCCGGGCACCTGGCCTGGGGTCCCAGCGCGACGCTCACCAGCTCTTCTGAACTTCCTTCCTGCAGGATACACGGGGGCCCAGTGCGAGACCAACGTCCACGGGTGCGACAGTGACCCCTGCCAGGCCCGAGGCGCGTGTGTGGAGCTGACCCCAGGGACGCAGCACGGACGCCTTGCTCAGCCCGGCCACCCAGATGCCCCCGGGTACGTCTGCCTCTGTCCGCCTGGATTCACAGGTGAGGCCCAGGGCAGGCGAGCACAGAACCTTCTAGCATCTTACGCAGACCATGCATTTGAGCAAACAGTTGGCAGTGAACTCTGGCCCCGGCGCAAAGGGTCCCCCTCGTGGGCAGGAAACACGTCTGGTTCCACACACGACCGTCCCTCAGGTCACGAGGGACACGGGAAACGTCCACCAAAGCTAAAGCGGTCCCAGCTGATCAAATTTAAGTGGCTTCGTCTATGGCCTCCTCCCCCGAACGCCCGGAGGGAATTTCCCGGCGTGTTTTCTAGCGACGGGCTGTGTTCGCGTCCGCTCCTGCCAGCCTTCCGCAGCTTGGTGACCGTTCTCACTGTCGGGCGTGAGTGACCATTTACCTCCAGTGGTCCCGAGGCCATGGGGAGGACTCGTTTCGGTCAGGACCGCCACCTTACTTCTTTCTCGGTAGACTGAGTGATGCCTGCGGGAAAAATTCAGTTGTTCTTGGGGATTTCCGAGAAACAAGGGGAGAAGGGCGGCCCGTGTACAGCTAGGGCGCCCTGCTTTTCAGTGCATCAGCTCTGCGGTTTAATGATCTCTGATTCATGACGCCGTTTGCCCCAAGATTGCCATGAGAGACGTTTTTCCTTATTTACTGTCCCCTCTGCGAGAACACCAGGCCTCCCCAGGGTCAGTGTCAGGATACGCAGCATTTTCCCCAGCAACTCCTCGCTTGCATGCTTTTGCTCTTAATAAAAAGCATGAAAATAAATCTCTACACACGATAAAAAGCATGAAATAAATCTTCGACTACATCGGATTTCCCAACCATGCCGGCTGCGAGAAACCCTATAGGCAGGCTTGGGTGCTCCGGACGCACAGCCTTTTCTGGAACGCATTTACGTATTGACTTCGCCCCTGGGATTATTTAAATTTCCTGTTTCTGTTTCTTAAGGTTGCCTTTAAAAAAAAAAAATACGTTTCTTTCTAAATTATTTGACCTTGGTTGGGTATTTTTGTCAGCTCCTTTAAATCCTTCTTGGAACCAGCTAGGAGGGGGTTATAAATTTTTTTTAAAAATGTTGGATTTAGGGTCGTAAAGAGGAGATCGTATCAAAAGTCCGAGGCCATTACTAATATTGCCGCATCGGACAAGAGGGCATGCTTCACCAATGAATCTGCAAATCCTAACGGGAGAGGCAGGGGAATGTTCCAGAAAGTTGTGTTGAACTTGGTTTCTAAAGAGCTGCCAAGAACAGCTCTGTGAGGGAAGGAGTCCTGGCTGCCCCACGTCTCCGTGGCGTAATGAAAAAGCTTGTTTTTCACTCACGTGAATTCCAAAAATGGCTTCTCATGATCAATCGACCTCCAAACGGTGACGCAGGGTCATAGGCTCCTCATGTTTGTTTGTTTGTTCGTTTGTTCCCCACAATGTGACGTTCAGGTTTAGCATCCTCTTCTGTAGCGAGCCACTGGTGGAAGAGATAAAGTGGAGCAGGGCATCTAGGTGTTTATGGGCCAAGCCCTAAAAGAGGTGAATATCTCTTCTGCCCACATTTCCTCGGTCAAAGTTTACTTACACGACCACGTTTCGTTGCAGCAAATGCAGAAATCTAGTCTCCTTGTGCATCTAAAATAAAGAGAAAACACGTTTCATTAACGGCTGCCCAGTTTGTCACAACAGCTGGGATGGGCGGACTGGGCCGCACACAGATCTCTCGGTGTACCCTCGTGCCTTCTGTGGCGCCTGTTTTTCATGCTTGAATGTGGCTTTTGTTATTTCTTTTATTTTCTTTTAATTAAACTTCTAAAAAGGGACAACAGCAGATTCAGTGCGGTTATGAGAAATAACACAGGGAGGTCCAGGTGTACTGACCGGGTCTCCCCGATGGTAAATTCTGATAGAAGAACAGAAACAAAGAGAGCGTGGGGACACGGAAAGCGAGAAATGGTGAAAACACGGGCCCAAGGAGGCAGAAAGTCCTGGTGAGCAGAGCCAGGTTTCTCTGAGGGAGGACTAGCTCTACCCAGGGTCTCTTCTGGGATTTGTACCATGGCCCAGGCTCATTCGGCGGGAGAACTGGGAAAAGTCTGACTACCCACGGAGGTATTTTAATGACAAGAATCGACACTTGGAAACTCATGTCTTTAGATGCAATAATGGCTGCTATTGTCTGATTTCCCCAAATCATTACAAATTTCTCTTTTGCAAAATATCTTTACGTAAAGTTTCGTGCCTCTTGCGGTTAACGCTCAGGTTGCAATGAGAAAAGTGTGTAAACACCTGATTTAAAAGGCTGATGCGTTCACTTAAGCGCGCACGTCCATATTTTAACAGTAAGCTAAGAAAAGCTGTCCTCAGAGAAGGCCTGCGGTTGAAGAACACTGTTCGGTTCACGCCAACATCAGTAAATCATTTTTATTTTCCGTGACCGCCCTTGACCGTTCCTGGAAGGAATGTGGGCTGCTCCTTTCTGTTATGGCTTAGCTGTCCCGTTCAGGGCGCTGGCTGCAGTTTCAGGGGCTGAATGATGAGAATCCGTGGTCTCTTCCCGAAGGAAACCGAAACCAGCCTGGGGAAGGAGAGGCCGAGAAATGCAGGACGCTGCAACCGCCCCAGGGAAGCCGTAACAAGGCACGGCCAGGCCCAGAATCGGTAAAGAAGGCCTGTTTCTGCTATCTGTGCCAGATCGAACTTAGTGGGAATTGTAAGAGTCCGAACAACTTGACGAGTTGGCATTTTTCCTTTTTTTAACACAAAAGACCCTGTGGCTTCTGAACGTCGGGGAAAGGCCCCGGGACCTGGGCACGTGCCCTCCGAGCGCCAGGCTAACTCGGAAAGGAGTGCGCCGTGGTTCGAACGTCAGCCACTTGGTTCTGTTGATCCGAACGCGGTGCTGACAGTGCCCTTGACCCGTTCCCCAGCTGCCTCCCAGCCAGGTCCACCTCTCCAGTCTGACGCTCCCCACCAACGCCAGCCAGCCTTTCTGCCACCGCACGGGTGGGTGTCGGGGGTGCTGCTCCGCTGCGGCCTCCGCGGCTGCTGTGCTTCTGCTTCACCCGTCTGCTCTCTGCAGAGAAACAATGGAGGGGGGGCCTCAGGGGACCCCTGGGAGTCCCGGCTTCCAGCCTCGGGCAGAGATGGCGGGGTCTGAACATGAGCACCCCGATGACAGCCACCTGACAAAGCGGCCGCGCCCCGGGCCCCGTCCCCGGCGTCGTCTGCTGCCAGCACCGGTGCCTAAAAATGAAGGGTTTGCTCTTCCTCCTAAACCAGATCCTGCCATTTTGCCTAAATCCGGCTGCAGTGGCTGGACAGGGACAAACGTGAAACGTGAGAGTGTCGTATCATGCCGGCTTTCCCTGGGAACCAGGCCTTGGACATCTCTCCTCCACGGGCACCGACTCCCCTGGGCCTTGCATGGCTTATGGCAGCACAATCCGGACCCCCAGCTCCATCCTCTCCCGAACTTGCTTGGACTTTTCCATTTAGACGGAGAAAATCACGCTCAAATGTAACCTATCCAAACAACTGCTCCTACTGTCAATGAAGTCCCTTTTACATGATCCCATTATTTTTATTATTTGTTATTTATTATTATTATTATTATTATTATTATTATCATTATTATTCTTTTGATGGATCCTGCCAAACCTGCAAGGCTTATCGTGCTGGGATCGTACAATCACCTGGGCAATGAAGCACTGCACGGTCTAAAGCAAGATCGTCCTAGCTCCGTGCCTGGTTTCTCTCCGGCACCACCTTTGAGTCAAGTGAGAACTTTTATTTCACTCTTTTGTGGCAAAAATAACTTCGCCAGTTAAATGGTCGGTTTCTCAAGGCAGGGCCGTGGGTTCTGTTGCATCTAACAACGTTTTTCTTTTTGTTTGTTTCCGTTTTGACTTCCCTGGTTTATCTCCCACGATGTTTTATTTTGGGGGAGGTTGGGGGGAAAGGGCTAGGATAAGGCCGTGCGTGGAGGGGCCCTTTCGTGGCTCACGCGAAACTGTCGATGCTTCCCAAGTGTCCCACGACGAGGCACACGCTGGCCGACGGCAGCCGACGTTTAAGGCCCCGCCAGACGAGAGCGCATGCGCTCCACCGAGAAGTCGGTTTTTCTTTAAATTTGATTTACAGTTTAGACTGAGATCTGGGGATAATTTGCATCTTTCCAGGCAGCTCTATAGCTGGTCCATAGACACAGATTAGCCTGGTTTACTCCCGCCTCTCTCTCCATCCTCTCTCCCTCTCGTCTCTCCCTTCCTCTTAGTTACCATGGTTCTCGGTAAGTCAGTAACACTTTATATGGAGGATTCCCTCCTCCCAACTCTGTCACCCCCTCCCGACGGAGGAGGCAGGACGCAGACCCGCTCTTGGTGCCTCGGAGGGGCAGCTGCGTAAATCCCAGGCTCTTTTCCAGCTCCTTTTCGGTAGCCTGAGCCCCGCACGGAAGGCCTGAGCTAAACACGTCACCGGTGTCGCGGACCCTCCTCTGCTAAGCCTGCTACGACCACGCGCTTGCTTCCTTCCTAAGTGGCTTTTCCCCAGAAGCATCCCTCTCGAAATTCTAGTTTCGCTTCGACTGAGCAAGCCTCAGAGTCAGATGACCCGAGGTGGACATCCCTCTTCCCTTTGTGGCTGTTGTTTCTTCAAAACGTTTACCGAAGTGGAGCCAACAAGCAGAAAAGTGCGCACGACAAACGCCTGCAGCTCCCTAAGGTGGTTATAAAGGGGACACCGCCCCCCGCCCCGTATCGAGAACCCAGGTGGAGACAATGGTTAAACATGCGCTTCCTTTTGAAAGAGGCAACTAGAACTAGTGGAGACAGGAACGGAGGCCGACTTCAGGCTCATAAAAGAAGCGACTTTCGGGTGATTGAAGCCGCTTTTGCAAGTCCTTTCAGCAGGTTCCTTGAAAAGAGCCTGGGTGAATCGTTGTTCTCCGCGTTTTCAGAATGTTTGGAGCCGAGAACGCTACCACTGAAGTCCGGGGTGGAAGGGTAGCATGAGTTAGTTGAGATGGAGGATTTATGGGCGCATTTCGGCCACGAGTGACATTTCCCTGCCTCTTCTCCTTCAAGCCAGCCGAATGTTGTTTTAACACGAAGCTGTTGCCTAGCCGGTGGCCCTAAAACTCATTTTGACACTGCGCTCCCAGATTCACCGCAGAATTAAGATTTCCCCTGTTTTTGGTACTTTTTTTCGTAACGAGAAATATTCTTTCATCGGTGACCATTTCGTCTTGTGCTTCGAATGTCTTACTGTGCAACTGGCTCCAATCATTTAATACGTAGGAAAAAAAAGGCAAATAAAGATAAACAGGGTCTAATTTTCTGCTCAACACCTGGTTCCGCAGAGTCCGCGCTGATTAAATGAAAGGCTGCTTTCTCTTCGAGTCACCCATCAAACAGACGCTCCGGAGGATCATCAAAAGTTTTGGCAAAGAAGCATCATTCTCTTGGATGGGAGGTTAAACAAAGGCCAGGGCCTCGACTTATCTGTTTCTCGGAGCGAGTTTTAACACCACTGACCTGGCCAGACTCCAGGACCGTTCATTAAATCTCGCCTGTCTCCATCGCCCTTGAAATCTTAACAAGGCCCCATATTTCTTGCCTTAACCCGCTTTCACAGTATGGCTTGGAACAGCCGTCCAGCTGCGGTCGCTCACGAAGTAGCCAGATTTATCTGGCCGTTAAGGGCGTCCCCGTATCACATTCCCCCGCAGAAGCAAGAAGCGGCTCAGGGAATTTGTTCCAGTGGGGAGATCCGAGCGGCTTAGACAAATAGGGAAGACATTCCAAGGAAGATCATCCAGCCCCTCATCGAGCACTCATTAGGAAAGATGACAGAAGCAGGGGCCCGGCGGAGCACACTGAGCTTCGACCGTGGTTAGTTTCTGCGGAGCCCCCAAAGGGAAAAGGCTGCGAGGAGTTAGGACTGGGGAATATCACACCAAGACCCTTTCCAGATCGTCTGAAGCCCCCCACCCCCATTTTTTTTGGCCTTTGAATTCTCGCCGTTGGCTCTTGGGTGCTTTGATCCGTCCTGTCTGAACACGTCGCCACGCCAAATCCCACAAAGCGGCCCAGCAGGACGACGTGGCCCGGGAGCCAGGGCCGCGGTGTGTCTGGCTCATCCCTCCCTGCCTACCGGTCCTTGCTGCTGAGGCTTTTCGCACGAAAATCGCGCCCCTAAAAGCAACGGGAATGGGAATGGGGCAGATTCCTCAGCAACTGCCCCCACGATGTCATGTGACAGCCAGTTCGCATTTGAATTGTTACTCTCGGACCCCGAGAGATCGTCCGTTAATACCAGCTCTTCATCTGAGGGGCACCTCCCTGGGACCTTCCGTTGACTTCGCTCAAGTGGGTCCCTCATTCTGGTTTTCTCTCGTAACCCCCCTTTAATAGTGTAGCCAGCTCAGGCAGGGCACGTCGGAGAAATAAGAGAATTTTTCCGTGGTTTCCAGGAAGATACTATCTCAGAGACCCAAGAGGAGGTCAGAGACGTCTGGACGGTCGTTCTGTGGGTTTTCTGCGCGGTGCCCACTTACTCCACATTTCAGAGGCCAATTTAGACCACGACGGACGTGCTGAGAAAATAAACACACAGGGCACCCGACGCTCCGTCGCGCGGAATAAGCGATCATTTCTTCGCGGGCGTCGCGGTGATGCATGGCAGAGGGTGTCCCCCTGGGGGGTCCATACATCAATTTAATTCGTGCATGTGTAGCTCCGAGTGGTTCCTCCACAAACGATTACTTGGGCTCCTTCGTAGCAAATTCCGTCGCCGAGATGGATAGCATCGATCTGGTCACCGCAGGCACCTGCGGGAAGTGATTAAAGACCCGGAGGTCATGCACTCGGCCTTCGGCGTGGCGGGGGGCCGGCAGGGGCAGTAACGAGCCTCGCTCCTGTCTTCGACTCGTAGGAAAACTTTCCGCGGCCACTTAACTCCCGTGGAAAAGTCCACTCATTCACCCCCTGGCCAAGGGGAGCACGTACCAACCGGGGAGGTAGCTGAGCGTGGGAGTGCTCTGCGTTCCGCGCTGTGAGGGAGGCGGGAGGTTCACGGGCGTGAGGGCGGAGGCAGTCTCCTGCAGAGGCGTCTGAGGCCTTCCGAGCGGCCTGTCCGCCTTCGGGCCGTGGGTGAAGTTCAGTGTCCGTCCAGCGTGCCTAGCGCCGTGCTGGGCCTTTCTCTGCTCGGCCAAGGGAAGCGCAAGCGACACGGTGATGGGACGTGTGGGCTGCCAAGCCGGGCTTCGTTGGCATTAAGGCAGATTCTCTGTGTCCCTCTGTTGTCTCTGTGGATGACATCTTGGCTGCATGTCAGTTAGTTCTTGAGTCCCACAGGCCTGGAGAGCTTCCCACGAAGTCCCCGACGTGGACAATAAACGGGACGATAAAGCGGGGCGCGTAAGGACCGTATTGCACGTCGCTGCGGGGCAGCAGGTGCACGCCGTGTCCCCCAAACGATTCCGCTCGGCGTCCCGCCCTTCACCGTTCGGCATCGACGATGCTGAGGACCAGGACACGGCGCCTGCGCCCTGCCGCTGCCCGTCCTCCCGCCCAAGGTCGTGGGCACCACCTGTTCCCTGCCGGCGGTCTGTCCTCCCCGGCGAAGATGCTCGCATAGAAAACCGTCCAAGTCCAGTGATCTCCCTCATTAAAGGTGGGGAGACTTTTAATCAAACGGGGCCTGCTCTGCGCTTCAGAGGCGAGGCAGAGGCTTTGAAGGGCTTCGGACCCCCGGGCCGGGGCCCCCGAGTGAGAAGGCGCGGGCTAAGCTCATTAGGGCAGGCGACGCCTCTCTAAAAGGGGATTTTTCCTCCCAGAGGCGGCCCTGGGTGACCGCGTGGTTTTTTCCCCTTTTTCGTATCACAGCTCCTGGTCCCGGAGACAAACTGCCCCCGTTAATTCGTTGAATTAGGAGGCCGGTTGTGGGTTGTGCGTTGTCATTTGTTAAAACTCTGCTCCGGAGTCGCACATTGTGATTGAAATTAAAAAGCAAGTCCAGGATCGTTTTCCCCAGAACAATGGTGTTTTTCTTTTCTTTTCTTTTGTTTTTTAATGTAAATAGCTCAACCAGGCGTTTCTTGAAACTGCTCCTTAGCATTCTCCGTGCTCTTCCTCCGTGAGAATGTCTGTGTTTGCGCGTCACGTCCCTGGGAAGGAGGCAGCGGGGTTTCCAGTTTCTCTCCTTTTTCAATCTTTTTTCCTCGTATCACCCCACCCTTCAGGGTGCCAAGTTCAACAGGTCACTCATAGCACGAACAAGGTATAGTCTCTACGTCACGTCTTAATGTGAATAGAGCACGTTAATCTCTTCCCATTAATGTTTATGTATCCTAAGTGTTCACTATAACATTATATACTATTGTAAATACACTGTTGTTATTATATTATTATTAATTACCATTTTCAGGCAACCTTTACCTTTACCTCCCCCGGATGGAGCAAAGGGGTCGAAGGGGACACACTTCCAGTTGCAAGGTGACAGTTTCGGGGGGGAAATGCGTAGCAGCGTGGCTCTGGCTAACAGAACCGCACATTACTACATCGTTCTCCTTAAACTTAGGCGACGTCATGTGTCATTTGCCTCCCAATAAAGCTGGGGAAAAGAAAGAAAACCAATTTCAATATTTAATTCTCCCCTTTTTTCTCATAAAAAAAACCGAGGCGAGTGTTTCCTTCCTTCGCAGTGCCCCAATGTCCTTTCAGAGAAGCACGTTTCCTGTTAAAACCCCCGTTTTCTGGCGGGAGGCCTCGAAGCATCCACTGCGATGGGCCTTCCCATCGCGAACACTGTCACGTATCCATTGCAGACTCATAGATTTCGGCGCAAAATTTAAAAAAAAAAAGCTCAGGAGCTGTCGAAATACTTTCCGCAGAAAACGATTTTTTCTGAGAAAAAGCTGAAGGCGGGAGCCGTTTCGCCCCGGGCATCACACCCCCGTGGCGGTTAAACGAGCACAGACTTCACCGGGGGCTGCAGACTCCATCCCTCTCACGGCCCGTTCGAAGCCTCCCGATCGCCCTCCAAAGTGGGATTCATCAAACGGCCCTCACCCTGCGATTCCCCGGGACGGCGTCGGCGCGCAGATACATTCCTTTCCAGTGTCGGGTCCCCGGGAGGGGAACCTTTCGCATCCTCCGCCTTGTTGGCCTGTCCACCTCCCGTAATAGCCATTGATCCCGCAGGCGAGGCGCAGCCCCCTTTGATGGGAGGCCAAAGGGTCTACGGCCGGACGGAGCCTCATAAATTCCTGGCGCTTCCTCCGGGTCCCTGCCGGGAGGGCTGTCTAATGGCCTCATTTCGCAGGGCATCGAGAAGCAAAGCGAGCGGCTGCCGGGAAGGCGTCGCCGTCGGGGGGCGGGGGGGTTGCGCTGCCAGAAGCTCCGATGGAAACAAATGGTGGCGCCGGCTCGCAGCTCCTGCTAACAAGCACGGCGGGCGCCATCGGTAACGCCGCCGGCGCTGCGGCCTGCAACCTCGGTGACAGATGCCACTCCTGGGCTTTGCACGTGCGCGCGGCTGGCTGGCTGGCTGGCTTCTCGGAGGCTGCACGGGATCGCAAGCAGCTCCCAGGGGTGGCTCGCCGGGCGAGAGGCTTTCTACGAGGTGCTGGCGCGGCGGACTGTGAGAGGCACAAACGGGAATGAAAGAGAAGCGTCGGGGAGGAGGCAGCAGGCCCTCCCTCGTCAGAAAACACCAGTGAAAACAAGCCAAGGTCAAGCCTCGGGTGCGGTCAGTGTCCGTGAGGGCCCAGGACCGCGTGGGACGCGGCACCTGCTTACAGAGGTCGCAGCCGGGACCGAAGCGTCCCCGGGGCAAAGGCCCTTTTTCTTCTAAAGAAAGCATTCGAGCAGCTTCGAGGCATTACGGGATGCCGGGAGGCCCACGTGCGTTTCGCTCCTCACTTATGGGCTGGAAGACGCGGATCTGACGGGCCCGCCTGCCCCGTCCACTCGTCCCAGCGGCCGAGCATCCCCCTGCCACGTGCTGCCGCCAACGCCGGCCTTAGAGCCACTGGGTCCCCGAGAACAGTGCCACGCGCTACGCTTTGACCCAAATCCCACCGCACGAAGCACCGCGGTCAGGGTGGAGGGGAAGGAGCTCGGCTCAGCACAGGCTCGTTCCCGCTCCCTCAGCTCCGAGTTTCCCTAACGCCACATTGGCTTCCGCCCTTCTGTGCGTAGCAGGGACATTTTTTTTTTACATTTTAATTTTATCCTTTTTGGGGCAGTGACTTTTATTTTTTTAGGAGAGGCTCCTCTCTCCCCCACTAGAGTATAAGCCGCAGGAGAAATTAGGGGTGAGGCTTTCGAGGCTGGGCCAGGAGGCAGCACCATGACCCCCAAACCCCAGAGACGCGGGGACTCGGGGATCCTGGGAGCTCCCAGCGCGTGGCATTCCAGGGACCGGGACGGTGCGGCTGACACCCGAGGGCCCTCTGCTCCTACTTGGCACCCGCGCTGCCAGCTTTTCTCCCCGGCGACGACACAAAATCGAAAAGCGCCTGCGTCCAGTTACAGATATACATGCGCGTACGTGTACGCACACTCACACTCGCGTCAACATAAAATTTAATCTTAAATGCGTTTTGATTTTTATCGTTTAATGTAGGTGATTACGTGTATCTAGGTTTTCTATTTGCAAGCGCGGAGCACGGCTGCTCCCATCTTGCGCCAGCTCAGCGCCCTGGGCACGTAGCCGGGTGCGAACGCTGCGGGCCAACGGGGTCGTGACTGCAGGGAGCCGGGATGGGCTCCGGCTGGCTTCGGACAGATGCCGCGAAGACGGTGCAAATTACTGGCTTCCATCCTTTCCAGACTGCAGCCCGCGCTTCTACCCGAACACACTCTGAGCGGTGAAGGGGTCGGTTCCTGGGAGAGATTCCGAATCGAGTGCTGAAGCACAAGGGAAAAAAAATGATGCAAACTCAAGAGGTGGTCGAATGGGGCAACGTGGATTTAATTTTGGTTTTGGAAAATGGTTCGAACGGAAACAAACGCATTTCGCACTGGTATTTGCATTGTCGGCCTCTCTGGGCCAGGTAAGGCAATCATTTCTCTGGTACTAAACTCCGCCGGCAGCAGGCAGGACCCCGAAACCAAAGGGACCAGAGACGGCACGGACTGTTCTCGCGCAACTGCCCCTTTACAGAAGACGGAACGTGACGCGGCGGAGCTCGAAAGCCTCGCTGAGCTGAATCGGTGTGACCTCGGGGCGCTTGTGCGCGATGCGACCTCACAGAAACGCTAAGGATCAAATGCGGGACGTGCAGCTGGACAGGCAAGGGGCAGAGCTGCAGGGGACCGGGCGAGAGGCCGCCGCCTCGAGGGAGCTGAGTCCTGTTGGACGTGAGAAGCTGCTCCTGCGGATTCGGGAATTTCGGTTTCCGGAGCTGCCCCCAGAGAAGCCAGGTGGGAATCGGGTCGCCTCTGGCCCGGGCACCTGGGGAAGGCGGTACCTGCTGCGCCCTGGGGCGTCGACTGTGTGTCAGGCCCCCAAACGCGTGTCGCGTAATTCAAAGCGGTGTCTCTCTCACGACAGGAGCACAGTCGGGGCTGCAGGTCAGAAACGGAGTAGGAAACGGGTTACAGTGAAAAGAGCACTCGTGGGAACGGGCACAGGACACAAACAGCACCCCCGCTCCGTGTGTTATCGTCCTTTCCAGAAGCAGAATTAACGGCCGCGGGATCCCAGCCTCCGCGGCGTACGAGGTGGAGACCCCGCAGTGAAGAGCGGGGAGCCCAGCAGGGCACCCCCAGACAAGGGGGGCCCCGCGGTGCCCAGCAGCTGAGCCTCCTCGTTAAATAGCGGGGCGAGTGCCCCCGGCACCCTCCGCACCGTTCATTGCTTTGAAAGTGGTCATTTTCGCAAAGGACACAAGTGACTGAGTCCCTCGGCCTTCAAGGGGCATCGTCCACACCCTTTACGCTGGGTGCCAGCCCCGGCGTGAGGCTGTTGTTATCTCCCGTAAAGATCCATGCCGACCCCACCGGCGGCAGCACCTAAGGAGGTGCACACACCCCAGGTGACCGTGGAATGGGAGAACTTTCCCCCGAGTTCCTTCCGCCCCCGGGGATGCACGGCTTATCCGAACTCGCTTGGAAATCTGCGATTTCCGACAGGTGGAGGCGGGAACCCAGTCCTCGCCCGCCGGAAACGCTTTCCCGCCTGGCATGCCTGCCTCTGCCGCTGCTCAGGAGGTGGCGTCCCGTTCGCTGCGGAACCATAAAGACGAACGGCGACGAGGACCTTGCCATCGGGCCCCAAGGTGGCGAGTGGACGTGACGGCCTCGGACACAGCCGTCCACGACCGCAGGCCTCACGGGCACTGCCCGCCGCCTCGCCACCAGCACGCGTGCGCGTGGCTGCGACGTCACCAGGGGGTGGGATAGGTCAGCCCCATTATAACCACCGTCGTCTACGCAGCCTGTCGTGGACCAGAATGTCCTTTCCCAGCGCGACGGGGCCTCCGACCGTACCGCGAGCCTCGCAGGTGCGAAGGCCTCCTGCGGGCTTGGTCCCGAGCATCCCTGTCACCCAACACGGTCCCGGAGCCCGCGAACCGGGGGGGTCGGTGTCTAAAACCGCGGGTGCTGAGTAGGCCCGAGGGCCGATGCTGCAGAAACAAGCACACGCTTCGTTCTGCTCCCACACACGCTCTCCACAGGCAAGCGGCCGACGGGAACGGCGACTGCTCGGTGCTGGGGGGGGGGCTGGCCCACGGGAACGGGGGTGGCTAGCACAGCACGTCTTTATGACCCTCCCGGAAACTTCGTTTTCATCATTTTCGCGTGAAAATGCCTCCGAAACCTGCTCCACCTCCTCCTACGTTTCCGGAAGAAATGCACCCAAAAGCCATCCAAGGATGCAGCCGTTCCACATGTCGCTGGTGGCTCGTCGCGGACCCGGCCGCGGTCACGCCCCGGGCCGTCCTGCAGCGGGGCCTCCAGGCGGACTCCGACCTGTCCCCGTTTCCGGTTTCCCCACGCCGCTGTGCCTGGCACATCGTGGACGGCGGCTCCCTGCACTGCCCTTGCGGGAGGCGGCGTGTCGGGGGAAAGGACAAAGGCTCACCTCGGGAGTCGGGCGGACGGGGGCAGCGACCGCGGTCGGCTCGCTCGGGTCCGTCACCTGGGAAACGCAAGCGGCGACACACGCTCCGTCCTCTGCTGAAACGATTAAACGGCCACGTCGGCCGCGTCCCTACCCCCGAGCCCGGCTGCGTGGGGGACTCCCTAAGCGTCACCCCCACCCACTCCCGGGACGGCCCCGCACTCAGCTCTCGCCGCTCGCCGCCACAAGCGTGCCCGGTCGGCCCTCCTCGCGCTTTCCCTCCGCGAGTCCTGCCCCACCGCGAGCTGGGACACCCGCCGGCCGAGCTGTTTGGATCGCGCAGAGAAGGGGAACACATGACGAGCTCGGGCCCGAGGAAAGAGCTGGTAAAAGTCACGCTCTCCGGGGAAAAAGCGGGGTCAGGGGCTGCAGCACGACAGCGGCGCGCGGTGTGCACCTGCCAGGACCGCCTCACGCAGTCCCGCAGCAGCCCCCGAAGGAACTGGCACTTGCCCCCCGCCCGCCCCCTTGGACGTGTTGTTAAAACTGTGACAAAGTGATGACGACGCTGGAGCTCGTTCCGCGCGGCGTCTCCCCCACTTAGACGTCCTCTCGGCTTAGGAGTGCTGCGAGCGGCACCGTCCTAGCCGTTACGACGGCTTCTCCGGCCTGGACAAGTCATTAGGGACCAGCGAACCCTAAGACCCACCTTTTCGTAAATGTCCTGACGTCCACGGCGGATGGGGGTGCAGTCTGAGTCCGAGCATCTTCCGTGTCAGGAAACTTAGTGTCTCCAGAGACAGCGGACTCTGAGCTTGCTCGGCCCTGCTTTCTAGAAGACCCTGCGCAGTGAACACAACATGACACCCACTGGCACCTTGTCGTCGGCCCCGGTGCGCCCTGGGGCGACCGAGCAAAACCCAAGGCCCCTTCTCGCTCCCCCCCCTCACCGTCCGGCCCCCGGGACGGACTTCTTCCTCTAGTCCCAGGCCCCGTCCGCCCCGCAGGCCTCCTGCCCCCAACTCAGCTCTGCGGGGCCCCGGGGAGCGGGACTCTGTCTAGTTTCGCTCCCCGTGTCCTCGCCGGCCCCTGCGCAGCGACGGGCAAAGTCGGGCTTCACGGTGGGAGATTCAGGGGAGAGCGGAGAACAAAGGAACGACGAAGCGCATGGCCTCGGCGTGCCCTGCGTCCCGTTCTCTGCCTTCTCACCTGACCTGCGTCACAGGTCACCCGACCCGGCGCCGTGGCAGCCGGCGAGGGCCACACACCCGTCCGTGATAAGGCGCCGCCCCGCTCGGGCGCCGTTTTCAGGTTTTCTGAGGCTGCCCAGGTCTTAACCCAAAGACGTGGCCAGGACTTCAGGCTCTGGTGGCTCTGAGGGACTCCGCGGCCCCTCAGCCCGCACCGCCCAGCGGTCACCCCTCCGGGTCCTCAGGTGTCCCCTCCCAGAGAGCGTAAAGGAAGCCAACCCCCTTCGTGTGCCCGGCACGTCCCCCAGGCGAGTCACCCTGACGTGCGACCTCACACCCCCTCGGGCACAGCTGTTCCCCGAGGGAGGCCAGGGCAGAGCTGGTCTCAGCACCCAGACTCGGGTGAGTCTGACGAAAGCCCCTGTGCCGTTCTCAATTTCCCTTTTCCGTGCCCCGCATCGACGTCCGGGACGTTTGCGGCTGCTGAGAGTTCCTTAACCACTTTCCAAAAGCAAAACAGGAAAAGACAACAAAACGCACAAACCAGCATTTCCACTGTGGCGAGGAGAGCAGAAGCGGCTTCCACCATTTTCCGTAAAAGCAGCGGCCCAAGCCGCCGATGGGAGCTGGGGTCCCCCTAACCCACACGCACCTTCCCGGGACGCCAGTGTCCGCCTGCGCGGTGGCCTCACGCAGCGTCCCCGCGGGGGAGGGCTCTGAGGACACAGATGGGCCTCCCGCTAAGCCCCGCTGAGCCAGGCCTCTCGCTCTGCCGGCGAGGGAGACGCGACCCTGGAGAGCAGCCCCGCGGGGGGGAAATGGCCCGGGCGCCTCAGGAGTCCCCGCCGGCCGCCTGCTAGGTGTTGGCTGGACGCCTCCCCTCTCGCGGAAAATGCTGGGAGCCGGGGTCCTCCGCGGGGTTCCCATTCTATTGGCGCTGCTGACAGGTACCTCGCTCGTTTGTTCTTCCTCGTGTGAGCCGACCGGTAGCTCGCAGCGCGTTTACGAGGCTGAGATTTAGCCACAAACGTCCATGCGAGAGGTGCTCCTGCCAAAGGAGACGGAGAACTTTCCGGTAACAGCAGGTCCCTCCGATTGCTGAGTGAAGGAAGCGCGCTCTGAGCCTCGGTCTTTTTAATTTGGGGGGTGGGGGGGCGTATCTATTCACTAAAAGAAAGAAAACCCTGAAAATAGAGAAAGATAAAACTTCCTTAGCTGAGTACGTTTTTAGACATAATTTCCTACGAGAAAGTCATTACCTGTGACTGTCAGTAAAGCGAGATTGTAGCAGGAGTCACTTTCCCAGCCGCTGACATTCGTACTCAGCGTCAAGGCGGCCTGCTCTCTGCCCCCGCACAGAATTTTTCCTGATAAAAATGGGGAGTTCGTACCAGGTGAGCAGACACGGTCCCTATTACGAGCACCTTTGAACTGCGGGCCTATCGGGGGATCGGGGACCACACGCGAAGAATCTCAGAAGAGTCGAGGGCAGCGGCAGGGTTTGGGCAGGCCCGCGGATCGACGTCGCGCAAACAAACTGACCGTCGGCGTCCGGCAGGTGCGCGGCCGTAAACAACCAGGTCGCCGCCAGCAAGACGCCCAGGGAGGGAGGCCGGGGCGACTCGGCTAATCCCGCACCCGCCGGGCCTAATCCTCCCCTCCTGATTGACGGCCGGCCGGCCGGGTTCGTGCTGAGCCAGGCTAAGAGCCGGGGAAGACGCTTCAGTCTCTTTCCCCACTTTTAGCTCCTCCTCCGAGTTCCTCAGACAGACGAGCCTGACCTTGTCTCACAGCGGGGAGTCGCCGGAACCGACCGGAACAAGGCGGAGGCGTGCGTCGCTGTCGGCCGGTCTCTAACATCCGACCCTGCTTACTTCCCCCGGACGGTCGGCCTGGGTCCGGGCTTTCCCTCCTTTTGTTGTCGTTTCTGTTGTTTTTCCCCCCGGGGGTGGGGGTGGAATTTAGGGCGAGCCCCTCTGTGGACACCGAAAGGAAACACGCCGTCGAGGCAGCAGTGGCCGTTCTGAGAAGCAGCTCACGAGGACACGTTAGAAATCGTAGGAAAACTCGAGCAGACGGCAGTGGAGGAGGGACAACCGTCCGCACTCCCTCGCCGACCCAGAGTGAACGAGGGGACCGCCCCGCCGAAGGCCGCGAATGCCCCGCGTCGGAGCTGGCGACCCGCGGCGTGGGCCACTGGGATGCCCGGGCGGCTGGTCCTCCTGTCTCTGCGTCTGCTCGTCTGTCTCCCGCGCGTGTCCCTGTGACGTTCGTTGCTCTTGATGAAAACGCAGCTTCGTTTTCCATCCCACAGTGACCCGTTCCCCCCCTCCCCGCCTTCGGAAAACAAACAAACAAACAAACACACAAACACGAACCAGAACAAAAAGCCGCGACTCCCCGGGCCCTCCCTGGTCCGGCCCCGTTGCCTCCTTCTGACTCGATTTTCCTGCACAAACCGTCAGGGCAACTGGCGCGCCGATCGGCATCGGCCCCGAGCGTCACACGGCTGCGCCGACGCGTGTCTAGTCCGCTTTCTCCCTGGTCCTCTCCGTCGGTCTGACCCGCGCGTGAACACCGGTACGAAGTCCTCCGAACCCCGGCGCGGCCCAGTCTCAGGAGACGGCCCGAGGACACAGTGTCCTCGGTTGTCTCAAACCTCCAAAGGCATTTCTCCTCCGCTGGTTGGAAAACACCCGCGTGTTTCCGGGCCCGCGCAGTCCTAAACCCGCAGTGCCCCGGGGAGGGCCGATCGCGCTGGAACCCCTGACCCGCCGCGTAGACCAAACAGACGCGGAAAGCGGCCGGGCCCCGCCTACGGCCTGGGACCCGCTTCCCGTCGCCGTCCCCCGAGCGGCCTTTTCGATAAATTTTTAAAAACGCGGTTTAGGCTCCGAGTTCGACGGGAACGCGGGGCACAGGTGAGTAAGAGCGACCGAAAGGGACGCACCGAGGTGTCACGGGGGGAACGGCATCCGGCTGGGCTCGCCACCGCGAGGCCGGGTGGCCGACGCGCCTCTGGGGCTCGGGGTCGGGCTCTCTACGCCTTCGTTCCTCCTGCGGACGAGAAGGAAGAGCGTCCGCGCGGCAGAGGCGCGGCCCTTCTGTTTCCGGTCGCCACGTGTGTCATTCCGACTCACTTTTCTGTTGTTGCTGCCCAGGCATCCACTGCGAAGACGACTTGGACGAATGCGCCTCGAACCCCTGCCGCAACGGGGGCACCTGCGAGGACCTGCCGGGCGCCTACACTTGCCACTGCCCGTTCGACAGCCGCTCGAGAGCGTTCTACGGAGGCAGGGACTGTTCTGACGTTCTCCGGGGCTGCGCCCATCACCCGTGTCTGAACGACGGACGCTGCGTCCCCCGTGTCCAAAGCGGCCGGCACGGCTTCAGCTGCCTCTGTCCGGCCGGCTACACCGGGTCGCTGTGCGAGGTCGGCACCACCCTTTCCTTCGAAGGCGGCGGCTTCCTGCGGGTCCCGAGCGGCGCGGGGTGCGACCTCGCCCTCCGGTTCCAGACCGTTCAGCCCACGGCCCTGCTGCTTTCCCGGGGCCACCAGGCCGCGTCCGTCAAGCTGGGCTTGCTGCGCGGCCGCCTCCACTTGGAGGTCCGGGCGGGGAACGAGTCCGGGGCACACCTGTCGATCCCCCGCAACGCCAGCGACGGCGAGTGGCACTCGGTGGAGGTGACGTTCGCAGAGGCCGTGACCCTCAGCTTGCTGGATGGCCCCCGCGCGGGGGCGCTTGTCACCGCGGCGCCTTCTCCGTTTGCGAGGCCTCAGTCGGCGTGCGCCTCGCGAGACTCCTTTCTGGGCGGCCTCCCCGCGGACTCGGCGGGCCTCCGTGACCCCGACCGTGACCGTGACTTTGTGGGCTGTCTCCAAGACGTTCGGATCGACTCCGCCTGCGTGACCCCCGGTGACATCCGCCCCGGCTCCTCCTTCAACGTCCGGGCAGGCTGTGCGAGGAGGGACCGGTGTGCGGGCCACCCTTGTCGCAACCGGGGACGCTGCGTCAACCTGTGGCTTAGCTACCGGTGTGTCTGCCCCCCGCCCTACGGGGGCCCCGACTGCCTGGAAGGTGAGTGGTGGCCGGGCGCCCGGGGCTCGTGTCCGTCGCGAAGCACGGTGGCCCCTCGCGGCTGCCGCAGCAGGTCCCCGCCAGGGAGAGCCATGACGAGGCCACCGACGGGCGTTCGCTAACGTGGGGGGATCCGCACGTAGGGCATCAGGGTTCACCGTCAGCCGCCGCCCCCGGCCCCGTGGGTTTCGCCTCGTGTTCACGCTGCTGCAGTGGCCCCGTGTCTCGCGCGTCGGACGCTGATCGGAAATCCTGTGTGAAGGAGAAGCGAGCGTTGGGGCTGTTTGCAAGCTGCCGGCGCCGTGTGCCGGGCCCCGTCGCTGCTTAGGAAATGTTTACTGCGACCCCCTCGCCTGCTCCGAGGCCTGCCGGAGTCCGGCACCTTCCGGAACCCCCTGTGCTCCAGGGCTGCCTCGGGGGAGCAGGGATTCCACCTCGGTACGTTAGGAAAGAAAACATGAAACCTGGGAGATGTCCCCACCGAACCGTTCCATCTGGTCTCTCCCGCCAGTCACGGCCCCAAACGAGCGTCAAAACCCTTAACTCCCAGCGTCGCTGCAGAGATGGCCGCCGAGGGTGACGACGCGCAGCCGTTTCTCCTCCCGGCCACCCTCTCTCTCCCGCTGCAACCGTCCGAGACCGTCCGAGACGGCTGTGACTGACCCCCAGGACTTCCGCGCAGCCGCCCGTCGGACGACATCTGCTAAGGCGTCTCCCCCGCGTGCGGAGGAGGGAAACTAAAACCAGTCTCGCCCGGAGCCGGTTCCGCGCACAGACAAACGGCTCGGCACTACGGGATCCCACGCACGGGCCCCCCGCCGCCCGCGACATCCATTACCCACCCCGGGCCCGCGTGACAGCGAGGCCCGGCCTCCGCCCGCCCGACGTCGTGTTTCACACGCGGCGGCACGTCGTGGGCCGACTCCGTTTCCAAGGGGGGACGGTGCCCGGGCGGCGTTCGCTCTCGGAAGAAAAATGTCATCGACTCGAGGCCAGAGCCTCACTACGGAGTCAAAATGACAAACAGATGCCGGCGCGTCGGGACCGGCTCCCACCGGCGGCGACCCCGGGCGGGCCGAGCCCCGTGCCGACGCTCACCGTCCCGGTAATTACGTCCGAGGGAAGCCACGCGGCGGCTCTCTGGTTCCTTCAGTTTCTTCCCCCCAACGTGGAAAATCCCGACGTTTTCACACCCGGCTCCTGGATTGCGCCCCCGCCCCCACCCCCATTTATTATCATTATTATTTTTTTTAATTTTCCTGCTGGAAACTGCTTCCGCGTCCCGGAAATCCTTTGCTTCGAGAGATACGTCTGTAGGGAGGGAGGGAGCCCTCGTTCTGAAAATGCTCAGCCCGAGTTTAAGGAAACTCGTGTTTGCCACGTCACCTCCCAGGCACCGGAGAGAGCATCTGTGTGTCCTGCTCCGTCCCGCGGGGGACGTCGGCTGGGGGTGTCCGCGCATCATAAAGATGCTCGTGGCCCCGTTGTCGTTTCCGGCTCCCCGGGGTGACCAGCGGGGACGCGGCCACCCCTGACCTCGGCCGATGCCGGGCATCTTCTCCGACGCCGGCGTCTGCGAGAGCCGCGCTTTCCTTCGAGCATTTTCCCTCGGGAAAGGGCCGTCTTCGGAGAGAGGCGTCTCTCCAGACGGGGGTTTTCTCTCACGACGCCCTTCGGGAGCTCCCGGGCGTGGCCCAAGCCGGTTCCCTCCAAACGCAGCCTCCAGATGCGACCTTCCGGGAGGGAGCCGAGTCCGGGGTTGGCAAAGGCGGCCTTCAAGCGGGACAGCCCGCGCCGACGGGCCCCGAGGCGCATTTTCCCACGGTTCAGCTTCTCTCCCGGCTGCCCAGACGTCCACCGGCCCACGACGGCGTCTGAGCACGGCGGCGCGGGCTCCTTTTTCCGGGCATGACGGTCGCCAAGCACAACCTCGGCGAGGGCGGTGTCTCCAAGGCGGCGCTCGGTAGTTCCTCCTCAGCACCCCGTTCTCCATCCCTCGATTCCTTGCGACCCGTCCTCACGCCGCCTGGGATCTGTCTCGGCTCCCGCATGGCCCATCCGGAGAGGCGACGCTGCCTACCTCGGCGGCCTGGGGAGCGACTCCTCCGTGCCGCCCGGTCGGCTTCCTCCAAGGCCGTTTCCACCGCTCGCTGACTGTGTCCCCATCGCTACGTGTCACCTCGCGCACGTGTGGGGAGGCAAACGCGAGATAAACACGGGGATGGGCTCGGATTTTGACGATGGAGAAGGAGCGAATGCTCCGGGTCCGGGTGCCCGACCAGCTAGTCAGGAGCAACCGGACCGTGAGGACGTTGCCCGACCTCCGTGGGTCTCGATTCCTTTTATGAAATGGGGACGATGGTAACCAGCCCGTGTTCGGGAATCTGGGCCCGGCGCAGTCGGCACACGACGGAGCGCGTGACAACCGCGCCCACGAATGAAGGTGACGAGCAGACCCCACGCACCTGGGGAAGCTGCTGACGGGTCTCTCTGTCTCTCTCTCTCTCTCTGTAGGTCCCGCAAACGCCGTGTTCCGTGGACAAGGCAGCGAGATCCTCTTCAGGAGCAACGGGAACGTCACCAGAGACCTCACCAACATCACCTTTGGCTTCAGAACCAGGGCCGCCCACGGCGCCATCCTGTACGCGGCGAAGGAGCCCGCGTTCCTCGACGTCGGCCTCCGGGATTCCAGGCTGTCCTTTCGGCTGCAGAGCGGCAACGGCGTCGACGTGCTGAGCCTGACCAGTGCCCAGCCGCTGAGCGACGGCCTGTGGCACCGAGTGACTCTTTCCAGGACGGACCCCCTGGCCCCGGCGTCCAGGTGGCGGATGGACGTGGACTCGCAGGCGCCTCCGGGGACCAGCGCCGCGGCGGCCGGGAGCCTCGCCTTTCTGCGGGACGACACGGACATCCGCGTGGGGGGCCTGCAGGGCTGCCTGAGCGCCGTCGAGATCGGCGGCATCTCCCTGTCTTACGCTGAGGATGCTCGCGAGCCCCAGCAAGAGCAGTTTCTCAGGACCTCCGGGACGCCGGCGGCGACGGGCTGCCTGCCCGCAGACGCCTGCGGCTCGGGGCCCTGCCTGCACGGGGGGGCCTGCGAGGACGTCTACAGCTCCTATCGCTGCGCCTGCCCCCCGGGCTGGTCAGGGCCGCGCTGCGAGCTCGACGTGGACGAGTGCGCCTCGAGCCCCTGCGTCCACGGCAACTGCTCCGACGGGCCGGCGGCCTACCACTGCAGCTGCGAGGCCGGCTTCGGCGGCGAGAACTGCGACGCGGACCAGGACCCCTGCCGGGGGCACCGGTGCGCGCACGGGGCCACCTGCCTCGGCCACGCCGGCGGCTACTCCTGCCTCTGTCCGGGGAACTTCACGGGGAAGCTCTGCAGGTGAGTGTCAGGTCCGCGGGCAGCCGGGTGTCCGCAGCGGAGCTCTGCGTTCTCCGTGTCGAACTGGAAGGTTCTCTCTGCTCAGGCGCAGAGACGGGCCGCGATGGACGGGCCGGGCGTTGGTCGCCCGCATCCCACAGGGGCACCCAGGGCCAGACAGGCCCGCGGCCGCTGGGGCGTCCTGTGAGGAGGTCAGCGCGGAGGTGGAGGACGCACAGCCCCCGGCTCCGCACCGCGGAGGAGACCCCCGCGTGCGGCAGCGTCACCAGGCACGTGTCGTGGCTCGATTGTCCTGGCGTCGACCGTGCCCGTGAGGTTCCCCGAAAAGTGTTCTCGAGCGACGTGAACGGCACGAACTGCTGCGGCCGTTGCTTTTGTCTCCTCAGACACGTCGCGTCACCCTCCGCAGCCTGTGGGGACGAGAAGACCAACCTCACCTGCCACGGCGGGGGCGTCTGCACCGAGCTCCGGGGCGAGGTGAAGTGCGTGTGCCGTCCGGGCTTCACCGGGGAGCGGTGAGTGCCGCGGGCCTTTGCGGGGGGTGACGGAGCGGGGTCCGGGGGGGAGTCCGCGCTGCAGGACACGCCATGGTCCAGTTCGTTTCCCCTCTCGTCCTCCATCTTGGTCCCCAGAGAGAAATCTGTGCGGACAGATAGGTCCAGACAGAGCCAAACGATAAAAAAGGAGAAAAATCGCAGTTTAGGTCAAAGGAAAGAACACGTCATGAGCCAAGACTTCAACTTGGGGAAAGAAACAGGCCTTTGGAGGATGTTTTTCTTCCTTATTCGGACTTCTGGACTCGTGCTCCCCCCCACTCACTCCCGCGTGTGATGCCGTCGCGGAGGAGGCTGAGCTCAACCTCGCACGCCTGGGGGGCCGCCCCGCAGAACCTTCTGGAAGCCCGGACAGCCAGCCCGCGCACGACGCGGGCTGGGCCTGCACGCTCCACCTATTTTTATAATAAACCCTGAAAAGCTTATTTCTCCCCCCCGCGGTCTCCCCAACGACGCTTTCCCAAGCTCGCCCTGCTGCAAGGGCACGGTGCGCGGCGGGGGGCGCAGGAAGCGCGGCGCCCCACTGAGGACTCCGGCGTGGCCGCGCGCCCAGCAGCGGGCGGTGGCCCAGTGGCCTCCGCCCCCGCGGGGTCCCGGTGCTGCTCCCGCTCAGCTCTCGGCCGACGCCCAGACTTGAACCCGGGCGTGCGTGGGGCCACCGGGAGTGACGTCTGGGCGGGGCGGTCAGAAGCTAGACGTGGACCTGGGACCGCACGTGGGGGCCGGCGCCCACCCTGCCAGCGTCACCTCTGATTGTCGCCCGCATTTCGCACACACGTGACCCGGGCGGGTCAGACGCCCGTCCCGGCGTGAGGCGCCCCCCAGACACGCCCTTCGCTCGCGACAGCCGAGGGAAGACGGAAACTTCTCCTCCGTCTCGTGCGCCCCCCGGGGTCGGAGCTGGTCATCTCCGACCGCACGTCCCGCGCGGCACGGACTCGAGAAACCAGAATCGAGCCGTCGACGGGGATCTGGACAGAGCTGGCTGTCCCCTGAGGGGCCGAACGCGGGCGAGTGCGCTTCGGACAGCTACGCCGGAGACTGCTGACCTCCCGTCTGTGGGCGACGCTCGGACGACACGCTCGGCAGCGCTAACCGCGGTCGCGTGTGCGCCCGGCGCTGTCCAGCTCCACCGAGAGGCAGAGGGGGCCGGACGACGCGGGGGCCTCTCCCGGGCCCGGGCCACGTGGCTTCCACGGCGCCCACGAATCCGAGACGCTGACCTCTAACAAATGGCCTTCTCTCCCGCCCGGTCAGAGCTGCGACGGCGTCGGGTCCCCGGGCGGGTCTGAAAAGGCCGGGGGGACCCCCGGCCCACCCGGGACGCAGCGTGCTTGGCGGCCTCCGCGAGCTGTCACTGCGCTCAGATCTCACCGGGGGAGGCTCCTTCCAGGCCGGGGCCCGCGCCAAGAAAGGAAGACGAATGTCTCCGCTATCTCGGCGTCCTGCGGGGGAGGGGGGCTGTTTTTCTGGGAAGAAATCTCTCTTTTTTCCATTTCACCTTGGGACGGCTCTGCCCCCGCACCCCCCAGCACAACCCGGTCCATTTGGGGCCCGGGGCGAAGGCGACGACCCGCGCCTGCGGGGTTTGGCCCTGGGGAGGTGGGGAGTGAAAACGTTTGCGTCCGACTTGGACGTCGTGAGCGGCTCTGGAGAGGGAAGAGGAAACTTCCGGAAGGCCTTGGACTGCCTGTCACTTGCTCCGGCAAACGGGGCTTTCGAAAGTCATTTCCCCAAATCACGCCGCGCTCTGAAACGCAGGCCGGGAGCCAGGAAACCTTCTCGTTATCTCCTTCGGCTTTGTGTGTAAAAAAAATTCAAAACTATGGGGGTCCGAGGGAAAATAATGCTCAGACTCGGAATAAATCTAGCATGTGCTGTGTGGTTGGTTTCGTTGTCGGCGGCTTTCATCCCAGCCCAAGGGCACCGACACGTGGGACCCCGACAGCCCGAGGCCAGGTTGGCGGACTAGACCCCGGGCCGGCAACCACGGGCGACCCCCGACCTCCCGCCTCAGTGTCCCCCCTAAACTGGACTCTTACGAGGCGGCAAGGACGCGCGTCCCCTCTCTCTCTAGAGCAACTGGTTCCTTCGGGGCTCGGCCTTCTCTTGGTTTCTAAATGCAGAGACCTGCTCTCCCCGTTTAGCTCAATGTGCGTGTGCACAAATGGTTTCCGTGAAACCCAGAATCGGTTCCAGGCCCCTTAGGGACCGTCTCCCCCACCGAGCACGTGGAAAAGGCCCAGGGGTCGGTGATTCAACTCGCCCGGCTCCAGGCAGACGAGGCGAGGTCTCCCTGCCCCGGGGCACGGCCACCCCGTGCGACAGGGACCCGGTCCCGCTGTTTCTGTTTCCCCCCAAGGTGCGACCAGGACGTCGACGAGTGTGCCTCCGACCCCTGCCTCAACGGAGGCCTGTGCCGGGACTCGCCGGACGCCTTCCGCTGCCTCTGCGACGCCGGCTTCGCGGGCGACCGCTGCGAGACCCACGTAAGCGGCCTGTCCTTCTATGTCTCTCTCCTGGTGG